>CM060945.1:171815604-172528104 GCA_030765085.1 Allium cepa | reverse complement strand
TATGTGAATACAAAATTGACTAAAATAAATAACCAACTCAGCGACATATCAGAGGGCCAAAAAGAATGGTGGAAGCTCATTTCTTCTTTCCATTCCCAAGAGACATGTTGTTGACCTCAGGCCCTGCTCAACATTAGAACAGCATGTTATACCCAAAAACATTATTGCAAACGATATATTGAGACCGGGAAAAAAAAAACTGAAATACAACCTAGACTCAAATTACTAAATGAATGGATGTGATCATTATTTAAAGCACTTATTGACTGCTGCTCTAATAAACATAAATTTTCATCAAGAAACTTAAATTAAAGAATTATTTATTGGTGAGTGTGGTTTGTTTTCAGCAGTATTTTGAATTCAAATGGACAGGTGCCTTGCATTTAGTTATTGGGAGTATTTTGTTTCCTATGACGTGGTTAGTTAACTGCCAATAAGAATATAGAAAAAGGTTCCATAAGCTGCATTTTAAACATGTTTCAAAGGCACAGCATCAAACATTATGATTTTTTATGTTTCAAAGAGTCAATGTCCTAGAAGCTAAGATAACTCTCATTTCTTTAATAGTCGTCGCGTTTATATGATTTTTATGTTTCATATAGCTCAGTTATCTTATTCTGCTGTAGAATAAGAAAACTAATGAATTTTTTATTTTTTTTATAATCGAATAATGGTAGTCGACTACTAATGAAGTTCAAAAATGTAAGACCAACCTATCATAGTATCTTGACAAACTTTACAGGTTAGCTAGTAGAAATCAATATATTTGAGTATTTAGTCATCATAATGTAATTACCAGTAAGGAAACAGTTTAATCTTATATCACACATTACCTTGTAAATCATAGCCTAAATCCATCCGTCCAATTCCTCTGTTCCCTTTTTTCTATCCCCATGTGCCACAATGATCTCAGTTATTCATTTGGTATCAAAAGCAATTCATCAAAATATGGTGGACTCCACCAATTCATCAAATTTGTTACGGTGGGCACCCTTCCTCTTCTCCATAGTTCATATTTTTTTCCTCCTCATGACCTTGTATTTCTAAAACATAATTCATTTCCGCACTATATCCCACAAAAACAAAAACAACCTAATAGCTTTATTTAATTCTTTAGTACCAATCATCCCATTCTCTTCATCACTATAGTGTTTAAATCTCACCAACTTGCAGACCTCATTTATCGTCTCTTCCTCTTGCATGCCAGAAAACTTCAACTTTCAATATCAAAAGCACCTCTAAAGAGAGAATACATCAAAAGTGAGATCAATCATCCTGATGAATATGACCACGCCGTTTTGATAATATTTTCTGAAGCAAGCAGTCTTGTTTTCCATTTCCTTGTAACTCATCACTTGCATAGTTAAAATGCACTCTAATGCTTACAATCCTTCTTTCATTACTTCAATTTTTGACACAATTGATGAATGTCCATTGTGTTCAAAGCACTTTGTTATGTCCACACATTTGAAAGAATGGAGAACGTACCTTAGATATTTGCATATCATGCTGCGCCAAATAGTGTGGAACCGGTTCTATTGCTCCTCTCCACACATGATGTTGTGTGACAAACGAACCAACGGTTAAACGAATGTTCTTCCTTTCTTTAGCTGAGATGCTCAGTAGATTGCACACTCGGCAAGAGAATTTAGACGTATGGCTCTTGTTCACTTAAAACCATCTCTTCGTAAACATTCTTCTGCAAGAGAATCAAAGGACTGCATTTGATTAATAATATCAGTAACAACTGAGCCTTCTTAATGTGCACTATTTTTGCAATCAAAATTTCTTATTTGTTAAGCACATGGCTCAGTTTGAGAAGCAGTGTATGCACAGCTCTATACCATTCTAATGGTAGAATCCATGTGCTAAAATCTTGCATTTAGTAGCAATATGGTCTATAAAGTTCTGATCTCAAATTGGGGAGGTGTCAGGTGTAAATTTTTTACACCTTTGAATCGAATCTATGGACCATGCTTGGCATTGCATAAAAATACAAACTATGTAAATATCAAATTCCATCATATGGGTAATGCATAACGTAAAAATAATCTCTCATTGGCAACTCCATCATGACCATATGCAGGTTAACCTTTTAAGTTCTAAATTCCTTTTGTATTAGATTCAGTTGGCAGTAGGAGGTGGACACTGCAGAACTACATAGATTTCACAAACTTAACTTTTCTTCATGTTTTATACCAACACACTATTAGGATTTGATACAGAGAGGAGACAGATATAACGGTAAAACACAAAACAACTACATTGTTATTTCTTGCAGTGCTTGAAACAAAGAAAATACAGATAAATAAATAGGCAAAAAACCACTACTTGTTTTTTGCCCTGCAAACAAAGAAAGACCAACTACTAGCACTAATAATAGGAACACATGTAAAACAATATGTTGACTGAGCCATACAAATATAACTTCTAACACCCTCCCTTAAAATAGATGTGCTAACATCCAATTTACAAAGCAATGAACTGTGCTACTCAATTTCTTCATCGTCGTGCATAGATGAACTTGGTCACAACTTTCATCTCTACCTGGTTGGACATGCTCAACTGTTTCACGTTGATTGTTACTTTAACCATCAACAAATACTCTTGGTTTACTTTTAGGGATCCACTGACCTTTCCATTCGGATCGTCCCTTGTATCTGTCATCTCCCCAACAAGTGAGAACCGCGGCTCTTCTTCCTTACTTGTTGGATGGCACAAAACCAAATCTTCCTCACTCCGCCTACTTCACATGTAGGCATGACCATCTTTTCTTAGGCATATCATCAAACACTTTTCGAGCATTCTTCGAATTGTCCAACCTCATAACCGACATCATTTTCTTCACTATCAACATCTGCAGCCAACGTTTTGCAGAACGTCTACTTCATGCTAACATCAACAACTCACTACTGCACAACAACCCACATCTGAACCTTCTCCACCTTCTACTCCTCAAGAACTTCATAGCAGTGCCAACTACTCACAATCACTCAATCCAAAACAACAATTTTCATATCTGCAGCGAGCTTCACGACATCATTTTGGCATCAACTATATCATTAACACTACTCTAGTTCAGCTAATCCTTTGATTTGCATTTTTAGTTGACTCGCAGTCAGACATCGGCATTATACTTAGCAACACAATAACGCTCCGAACTCCGACGGCGGCCCATCTCCTTCTAGATCTAAATCACCGGGCAGCGGTGCTTCAACTTCGCAGTGGTTCTGAAATTATCTCTCGTGATGGCAGCAGTCAAGCTCTGTCTTCCTCCCTTTCTTGCACAAAACCCACATCACCACTTCAGTCCCAGCCGAATCGCCTGCTTGGCCACTTCGATCACTCCAGCAGACATCGCAGTTACCCACGTCCGGACCGAACCTAAATCGGATTAGCAGCACTTCCATCTCTATTATTTGCTGTCTTGATCACATACAACGCAACCCCCTCTTCTATTTTCAGTGCATCAGCACATGCATCACCTTGTCATACTGTACACATTATTGCAATTGCACAAATTCCTCTATCTCGCTGATCACCACAAATCACTTCGATACAATACAAACCCGAACCACTTCAACAAATAACATTCCAAATTCAAACATACCTTGCCTACTACTGCTTGTAGCCGCTTCCTGTCTCAAACCAGCACAGTTCACCAGCTTCACAAACAACAAAACACTTCATGCAAACAAACATCAAGACACTACCTTTGTTCTATCACCTGATCACCTTCACTTCCAAATAGCTTCAGCACTGCCCACTTCACCAACCAAACTTCTTCCATAGTTATAACCACCAACCAATATAACCTTATCTCCATCCTCCCTTCAAACTGCCTACACCCATACTGTCATTGTCAATTCCAACTATACACACTCTTCCAACACCACTGTCAACATCCAATTTCTACTTCACCCCTACATCACCAGAAAGACCACTACACTTCCATTTACCATCCACTTGAAACAGCAGCCTGACACACAACCACCAATAACAAAGTTCAACCAGCCTCTCCACTGTTCCACCATCCTCCAAAACACTGTGCACTGCACATATCCCTCTGCCTCGCCCGCAGCAGCACGTCTTTTCTCACCACTGTCAATTGCAAGTCCACACTTCAAACTTCAACATATCCAGACATTAGCTTCCTTCACAACCGAACAACAGCACATTACAAAACAGTTTCACTTTTGCACTCTGACCACACAAATTATACATGAAACTGCCTTATTCACCAACATTTCACAACTGCCATCCCTGCCTTCAACTTCTCTACACAATCGACCACCATTCTCTAAAACCAAACATCCTCCCAACATACAAACTGTCGAACAAGCCATACAACAACTCCTTGATCCAATTGTTACATCAACTTCTACCACTGACACTGTCACTCAATCAACTACCATCCTCTACCACCTACCTGACACACTGCCACCATTCCAAACTACATCATACTGCCTTACATTTCAACCAGATACCATACTGTCACTCTGCCCATCGCACCATCAATCTCTTCCCACCAAATTCATCCTCTGGCCACAGCCTCATCATAGCCACAATACAACAAGTTCCCACTAGCAATTGCTTATCATATCAGCCACCATCACCAGCGACTACTGCTCCCCCTGGCCATCCAAAACCATCAGTATATCTCCTAACTCTACTGTGCACACCAGCTACAGCACTAGAATACCCGAATCCTCTACCTCTTTGCAAACCATTGAACATCAAGAGCAATCACCAAATTCAATCAATAACTCACTCACCTGAAACGGCAAAATCACCCCTACTTCATTCAAAAATACAAATGGCTTCATAACCGCGACCACCTCCTTGACACCTCAATCGCCTGACAGAGCCTCCCTCAACCAAAACCAAAACTGCCTCTCCTCGCCAATTCGAATCTCCTACTTCAACTGCGACCTGACAGCGGTCTGCAACCAATCTCCCAAATCGTCAATCTCATAACGTAGACAATCTCGAACCACCAATCTCCCAAATCTCCCAAATTTCGATCCACCAAACCTCCTGCCATCCATTATGTCGCTGCCAGACTACTACTCCTGCCACCACGCAAAAAAAAAAAAAAATCAAAGCCAGAACAAGCAATCGGTCTCCTCCCGTCCTCACTACAACTTCAACGTCAACCCCCTACTAAGCAATCAATCGAAACCCTTTAACCCTAATCGAATAACCATCAACCCAAATCGCGATCTCCAGACTCCAGTTTCACCGCTTCAAAGCCGTAAATCGAAACTGTCTTCATTTCAATTTGTTGGTTTCGCGATTTCGTTCTCTCGTTCTATTCTTTCTTTCTTTCTTTCTATGTTTTTTTTTTTACTCTCTCTCATCAGGCTCTGATACCATGTTAGGATTTGATATAGAGCGGAGACAGATATAACAGTAAAACACAAAACAACTACATTGTTATTTCTTGCAGTGCTTAAAACAAAGAAAATACAGATAAATAAATAGGCAAAGAACCACTACTTGTTTCTTGCCCTGCAAACAAGGAAAGACCAACTACTAGCACTAATAATAGAAACACATGTAAAACAATATGTTGACTGAGCCATACAAATATAACTTCTAACACACACACGTAGCATTTTGATATTCATCAAAATTACAGATTTTACACTACTGCTACAAATCATTGGCAGCAAACAAAGAGTGTAGCAACAGAAAGATCTAAATTTAGCAGTCAATATGAAATAATAAAGAATCAATTTCTTCGAACAACTTCAACTATTAATCAGTAACCAACATTAAGATCCAAATCATTGGCAGCAAACAAAGAGTGTAGCAACAGAAAGACCTAAATTTAGCATTCAATATGAAATAATAAAGAATCAATTTCTTCGAACAACTTCAACCATTAATCAGTAACCAACATTAAGATCCAAATGTCATTATACAATCGCTGTAATGATCATTATTTAACCCTAGAACTACACAGAAGAATGGAGTAATCAAATCTGAATAGATCAGAAAACCAAAGTAGAGAGACGAGAAACAGTTACCTGGATCGATGAATTCAACGGTCGGGAGAGGAAAGCAAAAGAAATAAGCGGCAGCGTTCATTAATCTATGTGCAAAATATTAAGGCGCCGATGAACGGCAGAGGGAAAAAGGATGGAGATGCAGGGTATCGATCCCCGTACCTCTCACATGCTAAGCGAGCGCTCTACCATCTGAGCTACATCCCCAACTGAGAAAATTTAATATAGATAATTAAGGTTACTGATGATGGCGATGAGTCGATATCAAAGGAGCAGAGGAAGAAGATGACATGGATGTGAAGAACGATAAACTGCAGGTCGGTTCAGTTAGCCATGCAATCGGATAGACGACGTTTAGGAATCAGATTTGCTGAAGAGGGAGGACTCAGCTAACGAGACGAAGACAAGGATGGATTGGCCCGATCGGGATTTTGAAACATTGCTTAAAACACCCCAGGAATTATTTCATTGCAGCATGACCCTTTTTTAATGAAGGCCATCTCCAAATTTTTAGCGCATCTCCAATTGCAGACAATGTTGTTTTATGGAATATCCACGTAGCACAAGTGGTTAGACGATGTTAAGTTAATTGATTATACATTAATTTTCTCCAATACAAATATTTTTATGTATTGAAATTTGTTTAGGCGACAAAAAGTTAATATAGTAGTTACCTCTTCACATTATAAATTACAATGTCTGGAAGTAGATATTTCAATTTATAATGTCTAACAAAAGTCATGCCACGTCATAGTCCACGTTCAAATTATTTTAACATTGAAGACTAAAAATTAAATCACAATGTCTTGTATCTGTGTGTTATTCATTTTACATTGGAAATACATATTGGTTGGAGATAGTCTTAGGCTTCGTAAATAGACATGGTGAAATGTTTGAGCGCTATTTTTCTGCCATGTGCAAGGAGTCAATTACAAAATTAATATTTATTTTCTGTCTTTTGCATGGAGTATTTAAAACGATGTTTTTTGACCGTGAAATAATGCAAGTGGGGATAAAAAAACCTTAATGTTAAATTTTAATTTTTTATACAGCTTTAACTGATAAAAGTTGAAGGAAACATATTAGGAACGTTATGCTGAAATTAGGATATGAACCTGTGATTATATCTATATGTTAAAATTTTCATAGTTTTGAATGGGATTGAACTTCCGTCCTTTCGTTTATATATAAGGACGTTTCTGAAACTTTGAAGTCAGCCTTGTATAAAAAGGATATGTTATCTAAATACCATGAACTGTGAAACATTGTAGAAATGCTAAAATATTTTATTCAACGATATCAATATTAATTAGGTAAAATTACTTCTATATAGTGACATGGTTGTTAGCATAAATGTCTGCGCAAGTTTTATAACATGATCCCCTTGACTTTTATAGTTAGATTTAAGACGTTCTCGTTTGTTTTTTTCTCTACAAATTGGGACAATTGATCATGCAAATGATGTTTGTGCATGCCCTGGCAGAGATATGATAGATCAACATTCGCACATTTTAAAAGAGTGGGCTATGCGGTAGGATCGTGTAATATGGAATAACGAAATAGTCTAGGTAGATAAAGTAAATGCAAGGAGACACCAGGATTTTATACTGGTTCGGACCTCTAGTCCTACGTCCAGTCCCTAAGCTTCACTTAGGAATTTCACTAACTAACACCCTCACTTAACCCGGAGGAATAGGTTTACAACTTACCCGAACAACCGAACGGGATTTCTTGCCTCAACTACCGAAGAGGACTTCAACTCAATTACTAAAAATAATATTCGACTTGTTGTGTTCTTATCAACACTATTGAGTCTAATGTAGTACAATATTCCTATAATCTTATCCTCAAGAGTATGCAATGTGTTTGTGAAGATTTAGGAAATGTGAATTGCTATGAATCAAAAGATTGTTATAAACAAAACAGGTGATTCAAGCAATAGATTGGTGATTGCTTTGAGAATATCTAGAGAATATGATCAAGAAAATAGTAAGATTAAAGCAAGAGAATTTGGTAACTTGAATGATGTTAGAATCATGTATATATACTTGTAGAAGAGGTGCATTTGTTGTCAAAGGTTGCAAACAAGAGATGCTTCCATTTCCATTGAAGAATGGTTGCAACTCTTGGGAGGAAGAAGGTGTCTTTTCAGAGAAAATTCGCAGATTCAAATTCAGTCGACTGAGCAGGGAATTCGGTCAACAGAAAATATGAAGTAAAATTTTCAGGAACAAATTCAGTCGACTGAAACTGTGCATGTTTATATATTTGTACCAGTTTCAGTCGACTGGCCATTCCTGTTCAGTCAACTGAACTACTAAAATATGCACAGTGAAAGTTTAAATGAAAATAAAGTTCATAAAATGTGTTCTAGTGTTCGTGCAAACCTCTTGAGGATAAGATTTTAACAATAAATCTAGATTAAGACCTATATAAAAAATCATACTTATGTTTTTTTGATCTTCATCGATCTTCCTTTAGCTTTGCACATATCTCTTCCTTTTTTTGTTGAAGCACATTGTCATTGATCAAAATCTTCACGTATCAACATTCTCCCCCTTTTTGATTGATGACAATACTGATTTATTCTAGAGATGTATTTACTTATTTTCTCCCTCTGAATGTACGCACTATCTTTCCTACAAAACAAAGTTAGTACCATAGATTTTCTCCCGCTCTGTCATCGACAAAAAGGAAGAACTAACAGTAGAAATATTTTATCAAAACAATCACTGAAGCATAGAGAATAGAAAATTTGCATAAATATGGATTAAAAAAATTAAAAATGTTGCGTCGAACAAGCACAAAATGGCTATTTATACAAGCCATTAGAAAGTTTTAAATAATCATCAAACCATACTTAAAATTACTCATCTCTATCCCAGTCATATGAACATTCTCTTCTTGTTGGTTCACGTATGACGGGTCCTCCTGTTGGTGGTCTGTACGCTCTTCCTCCTTGGCCACCACTTGCTCCGCTTGTGCTGCTACTTGTTTGCTCTTCGGATGACGTCCATGTAAACGTAGGTGTCGGACATTGGCCGCGAGATGTCGAAGCAGCAGTGGTGCTTGAGCACGAGATTGCATCCCATAGCTTGTTGAAGAATCCTTTGATTTTGTCAAGCTTGTGATCTACCTTTTTAAGACGAGTGTCAAGAATATGTTGATTTCTTGACAATATCCCCAATGATTGGTTGGTAGTAAAGCTTGGGTCAACAAGACGAATTTCATCATTTTGCTCGAAATGTTCTTCGTGGTGAGGTTGTTGTTGTTGTTCTTGATGCCTCGCTTCCCATTCGGCGAGTGATATTATGTGAGGAGGTCGAGATGGGAGTTGCATTAGGCTTATGGTCCGGTAGTTAATTTGATGGACCATTGTATTCTCTGACTCGGGTAATGGCGTATCGACATTGATGAGAAGTCGCATGATGTATTCTCCAAAATAGATAGTGTGCATTTTTCCATTATTAAAAGTGAGAAACTCATCAAGAATAAGTTGTACCCAATTGACTTGTATATTGCCAAAAATAGCATATAGAGCTCGATAATTATTTGGGTAGACAATTTCGTACGAGCCCGTGCGAGGAGTAATTGTTCTCATTAGAGCTTTGTGAATGATTCTTGCCATAGGTCGAAGAGAGGTGGACTTAAAATCTCTAAAGTTGATATTATCATCCATAAATCGATGGTTTATGTTATCGCGAATATGTGGATTGAATTCTATCTCTTCTAGCTTTCTCCCGACATTTGGTGATTCTAGAATGTGTGCTATTCTATCTAAGGAAAACCAAACTTTCTTTCCACATACCATACTCCAAACACTATTGTTTGGATTTCTTGGAGTTTGGTGTCCAAGATTAAGGTTAGCATAAAATAATTTGACCATTATATGATTATGGCATGTCATTTCTTTTCAAATCCAAAAGAGAAGTTAAACCTGCTTGATCGTTTAACGCTTGGATGTTGTAGGTTTGAAAGCTTTGGAAATCAACGAAGGAATGCTCGAAAATACGGGAATTCTTCATCTTATTCCATCTAGTGACAGCTACTCCATCGTAAAGTCATTGCGCTATTTGAGCATCTATTGGCTCAGAGGATGAAGAAGAGGAAGCTCTTGATCTCTTTGGTGCCATTTGAGTGAGATTTGAGTGAATTTTAAGGAATTGGGGGCTAGGGTTTCGAAAATAATTGGGGAAGAAAACTGTTTTGGAAACTAAAAAGTGAATGGATTGTTAAAAAATTGGTGGTTAAAAGGGGAAAGTTGCCTGGGAATTGGCGTTCAGTCGACTGAATACACTGTTCAGTCGACTGAATTGAAGGCCGAAAATTTTCTGGGCTGAATTCAGTCGACTGAACAGGGTTTTTAGTCGACTGAATTTTTATCTGAAAGTTTTTGTTAGTATTTCAGTCGACTATGCAGAGGATTCAGTCGACTGAATTAAAAAAAATTGCTTTCTACCTTAAGTCCAGTCGACTGACCCATGTATTTTGTTGTTCTTTGTTAATTTTGAAAGTAAACACTTTATTCAAGAAAATAATTACAATTATATAGATGTAATACCATGAATAGATTTCAAAACTAACTATTTCTTAGGGGATGGACTTGGAGTCTTTTTCCCTTTATTCTTCATATAATTTATATCTCATGAATTTGAAATATATTGAGGAGTCTTAGGACATCCAAGGATTCACAGGATCGACTGGTATATGGTAAGATGAAGACGGATCAAGTGAACTAACGGGGCGAGGTAGGGGTTCAGCCACTTCGTTCTTTTTTGAGCCACAAAAGCGTAAACCGATTTGCTCTAAGAAGCTTAATCGTCTAGCCGTAACTTTTTGTTCGAAGTATAATTCTCGTTGAAGATTTATTTGTTGTTGTTGAAAGTGATGAATTTCACCAATCTTTCTTTTTGTGTCTGGATAAATAAAGAGTCCGCGTTTCGCTTTCTTGGATTCTGGTGTGTAGCCAGTACGATAATTGTTCCATTTGTAAACTGGCTCATGTGTCGGTGTTGGAGTGGAAAGTTTTGGAGACGTTGGAGTGTTATCGACTGAAGAGGTGATGTTGATAAGGGAAAAAGCGTTGTTGGACGCCATTTTTATAATGAATTTTTCAAGCTTTTATTCGTGAGAATGAGTTGTGAAAAAGAAATATTTTTACGATATATTTATAGTAGGGATTTTCTAAATATATAGTGGTTATAATTCTTTAAAGTTTTTCATCTACTTAATGATTTGATGGTTACCAAAATTCAGTTAAAAATGTATGGTTTACAAATAACTATTATTTTATAATATATTATGTAACATATTCGAAAAATAAATTGAAAATCTTATTTTTATTTTATTTTATTCAGTCGACTGAGTATATAATGTTAGTCGACTGAATTGTGTAGATTTTTCTAACTTTCTCTATATAATATCTTTAAAAGACATTATTCCTAACTCTCGTCGTAATTTTATGAAGCATTTTTCTAATAGAGGTTTAGTAAATATATCGGCAATTTGATTTTCGGTAGAAATATGTTCTAAATTAATTATTCCTTTTTCGATATTGTCACGTAGAAAATGGTGACGAATATCTATATGTTTTGTACGAGAGTGATTAACCGGATTTTTAGATAAGTTTATTGTACTTGTATTATCACAGTATATTGTAGAATTTGTTAATTCATATTAAAATCTTTAAGTGTTTGTTGCATGTATATAACTTGAGTGCAAGCTAAAGCAGCTGATATATACTCTGCTTCGCAGGTGGAAAGCGAGACACAATTTTGTTTCTTACTAAACCAAGATACAAGTGATTTTCCAATGAAATGGCAAGTATCACTTGTACTTTTTCTATCTGTTCGAGATCCACCAAAATCAGTATCACTGAATGACACTAACTCAAATGGACACTCCTTTGGATAGAAAAGACCGAAATCTTTAGTGTTGTTAAGATATCGCATAATTCGTTTTACCGCTCTTAAGTGTGATTCTTTAGGATTGGATTGAAAACGTGCACATAAACAAACACTCATCATTATGTCAGGTCTACTAGCGGTTAAGTAAAGTAAGGAACCTATCATACTTCTAAAAAAAATTTGATCTGCACTTTTTCCATTTTCATCTCGATCGAGATGTGTAGTGGTACTCATAGGAGTAGGTTTAGCAGAAGTGTTTTCCATGCCGAATCTTTTAATTAAATTAGCACAATATTTTTCTTGGTTTATAAAAATTCCATTTGTTAATTGTTTGATTTGAAGTCCGAGAAAATATGATAATTCTCCCATATGAGACATTTTGAACTCATTAGTCATTATATTTGAAAATTCTTTACATAAATTTTCATTTGTTGAACCAAAAATAATATCGTCTACGTATATTTGAATTATTAAAATATCTTTGATAGTATTTTTAATAAAAAGCGTTTGATCTACTTTTCCAATTTTAAATCCCGAATTTAATAAATAACTTTTAAGTCTTTCATACCAAGCACGAGGTGCTTGTTTAAGACCATATAGTGCTTTCTTTAATTTAAATACATGATCCGGATATTTTTCATGTATAAATAAAGGAGGTTGTTCTACATATACATTTTCTTTAATAAAACCGTTTAAAAATGCACTTTTAACATCCATTTGATAAATTTTAAAATTGTGAAAACATGCAAAGGCTAATAGAATACGTATTGCTTCAAGTCTTGCAACGGGAGCAAAGGTTTCTTCAAAATCAATACCTTCTTCTTGATTATACCCTTATGCTACTAGTCTTGCTTTATTTCTTGTTATATTACCTTGTTCGTCTACTTTATTTTTGTAAATCCATTTTGTTCCTATTACTGATTGATTATTAGGACGGGGAACTAATTCCCAAACATCGTTACGTTCAAATTGATTTAATTCTTCTTGCATTGCGATAATCCAATAATCATCCGTTGATGCTTCTTTAGGATTTTTAGGTTCTATTGATGAAATGAAAGCTACATGACCCATTTGATTTAGTTGATTTCTTGTCCTAACTTGAGAATTTATTTCTCCTACTATTTTTTGAGTTGGATGATCTCGTAATATTCTAGGAGGAGATCTTAGTTCATTATTACTATTTTCAAGGTTTGTTTCTTCTATATTTATCAATTCTTCATCATCTTTTATATTTAAATTTTTATTAAAATTTTCATCAAAAGATATATGCAAAGTTCTTCAATTATGTTTGTTCGTTTATTAAATACTCGATATGCTTTACTTCGTTCTGAGTATCCTACGAAAATTCCTTCGTCAGCTTTTGGATCGAATTTTCCTAGTTGATCTTTTGTATTTAAAATGAAACATTTTGATCCAAATATTTTAAAATAAGATATATTTGGCTTTTTGTTATTAAATAGTTCATAAGAAGTATTTTTAGTTAATGGTCTAATTGATATTCTATTTAATACATAACATGTAGTAGCAACGACTTCTGCCCAAAAATGTTTTGGTAAAGAACATCCATTTAATAATGTTCTTGTGCATTCTTGTAATGTTCTATTCTTTCTTTCTACAACTCCATTTTGTTGAGGAGTTCTAGAAAATGAAAAGTTATGATTTATTCCTTTCTTTTTATAAAAAGTTTCAAAAGCTTCATTTTCGAATTCGCCTCCATGATCGCTTCGAATATTTTTAATTTTCAAATCTTTAGTGTTTTGAATTCTTTTGACAAATGTTTTAAAATGCTCAAAAGTGTCACTTTTATTTTTCATAAAAATAGTCCATGTATATCTTGAAAAATCATCAACTTTTACAAATACGTATCGATTATGATTAATGGATTGAACTTGTGTTGGTCCAAATAAATCCATATGTAGTAATTCTAATGGTTGTAAAGTCGAAATATTTTTCTTAGATTTCAAAGATGATTTGGTTAATTTTCCTTTTTGACAATCATCACAAAGATTATTTATTTTAAAGTTTATTTTGGTAAACCTCTTACTGATTCATTTTTAGAAAGTTTTCTAATAGTTTTAAAATTTATATGACAAAATCTTTTGTGCCCTAACCAAGGATCATTATCTTTGGCTAGTAAACACATACTTGTATTATGATTAATATTCATATTTAGAACATAAATATTTCTATCTCTATTTCCTTCAAAAACAAGATTTCGGTTTTGATCAAAAATACTACATTTATTATTCGAGAAAGTTATTTTAAAACCTTTGTCACACAGTTGACTTATGCTAAGTAGATTATGTTTTAAATTTTCAACTAATGAAACATTTGTTATAAAACGTAAATTTGATGTACCGTAATTGTTCACATCTCCTTTGCCATGATATAGCCTTTTGAATTGTCTCCGAAGGTAACCGAGCCACCATCAAAGTATGTGATGTTTATAAGCATATCTTTGTCTCCGGTCATGTGTTTTGAACAACCACTGTCTAATATCTATTTCTTCTTTTTGAGTGGGACCTTAAAATAAATATGAAATTATTGGTACCCACCTTTTAATAGGGTCCTAAAAAGTTAGAGTTTAGGAAATCAAACCCAATTTGGTTTAGTATCCTTTTTATAAATATAGTTTGCATTATGATGAACATTATCCATAAATGTTTTAATATATTTATTTCTTATTAATACATTGTTAGTCTTTGGTACCCAAATTTTAACTACCTTGGTTTCTACTTTTGTTTTAATAGGTTTCTTTAGCAATATTTGTTGTTTTGAATCAACATTCCTGTTAAGTTTTACATTTTTCTTATTACGAATTTTTGACTCTTTTTTATAACCTAAACCTTGTTTGTTTGAAGATGATTGAGAATTTTCTAATATCTTAGATAAATTTTATCTTCCTTTGTTAAAGTTAGAAACATTTTTAGTGATGTCATCTAATTTAGCTTGAAGACTATTATTTTCTAATTCAACATGTTTAATCTTAATTTTTAACTCGTGATTTTCAGAAATAAGTACATCATTCTTTTTCTTTTGAGTTTCAATTTCTTGACTTAAAAGTGATAATTGAGTTTCCGAATTTGAATAAGATTTTTGAACTTTTTCAAGTTCTTCTTCAAGAATTTTCTTTTCATCATTTAACATATCTCTCTCAAACTCAGCTTTGTTTTGATTTTCACGAATTTCCTTAATTTCTTTTTAAGAATTTTTATTGTGCTTAAAAGTTCAGTGTTTACTTCAATTAAATCATCGAAAGTTAAATTACTTACCTCAGAATCTTGAGCCATGAAACATACATTTGCCTGTTCATTGTCACCATCACTATCATTTTCGGAAAAAGATGAATCTGAATCGTCCCATGTTACAGAAAATGTCTTCTTTTTGAATTTATCCTTCTTGTTTTTTTTGTTGAAGCTTTTCTGATTTTCCTTCATTTGTTCTTGACAATCTTTTTGCATGTGTCCTTTCTTGTGACAATTGAAGCATTCTATATTTGAGGATGAAGGTTTGTTCAAGAAATTCTTTTTGAATCCGTTTTTGTTTCCTTTTCTATATCTTAAGAATTTCTTGAAATTTTTGGCTATATATGCTAGATCCTCATTTTCAGACTCTGATTCTTCCTTTTCCGCATGAAAAGCAACATTCTTTCTTTCTTGAGCTTGATCTTTCGTAGCTTGCATATTTACTTCATACGACATAAGATTTCCAATCAATTCTTCTGGTTTCGTTGTAGATAGATCATTTGCTTCCTCGATTGCTAGTACTTTTCTCTCCCATTCATCAGCGAGTGAATTTAGAACTTTAGACACAATGTCAAAATCCTTGTATTTTTCTCCTAGTCCTATTAAGGCATGATGAATGTCTTGAAATCTCGAGTACATGTCATTGATGGATTCATTTTGTCGCATTCTAAAGTTTTGGAATTGGTTCTTCAGCATGGATATCTTTGTTTGCTTAACTTTGTTTGTGCCTTCATGTATGACTTTAAGTGTTTCCCATATCTAATATGTAGTAGTACATATGCTAACACGGTTGAATTCATTTCTATCCAGGGCGCAAAATAGCATATTCATAGCTTTGGCATTTGCACTAGCTTTATTCTTCTGAGTTTGTGTCCATGTAGGATAATCGATCGTGGGTACAACAAACTCTGCTTGAGTAGCATTCCAGGCTTCGAAACTTGTTGCTTGCATATAAATCCTCATCATTGTAGCCCAATAGTTGTAGTTTAGTCCATTGAATATGAGGGGGGGTCTTTGGGTAGATTGTCCTTCCGCAAATGTAGAATTATAGGCAGATGTTGTGCTTGTACTTGCATTATTTTCCATATTATCAATATGTCTAATAACGGTGTTATGGTTATAGGACGGCCTTGCTCTGATACCAACTGAAAGAGTGGGCTATACGATAGGATCGTGTAATATGGAATAACGGAATAGTCTAGGTAGATAAAGTAAGTAAATGCAAGGAGACACCGGGATTTTATACTGGTTCGGACCTCTAGTCCTATGTCCAGTCCCTAAGCTTCACTTATGAATTTCACTAACTAACGCCCTCACTTAACCCGGAGGAATAGGTTTACAACTTACCCGAACAACCGAACGGGATTTTTTGCCTCAACTACCGAAGAGGACTTCAACTCAATTACTAAAAACCAATATTCGACTTGTTGTGTTCTTATCAACACTAATGAGTCTAATGTAGTACAATATTCCTATAATCTTATCCTCGAGAGTATGCAATGTGTTTGTAAAGATTTAGGAAATGTGAATTGCTATGAATCAAAAGATTATTATAAACAAAACAGTGATTCAAGCAATAGATTGGTGATTTCTTTGAGAATATCTAGAGAATATGATCAAGAAAATAGTAAGATTAAAGCAAGAGAATTCGGTAACTTGAATGATGTTAGAATCATGTATATATACACTTGTAGAAGAGGTGCATTTGTTGTCAAAGGTTGCAAACAAGAGATGCTTCCATTTCCATTGGAGAATGGTTGCAACTCTTGGGAGGAAGAAGGTGTCTTTTTAGAGAAAATTCGCAGGTTCAAATTCAGTCGACTGAGCAGGGAATTCAGTCAACTGAAAATATGAAGTAAAATTTTCAGGAACAAATTCAGTCGACTGTGCAGGAAGTTCAGTCGACTGAAACTGTGCATGTTTATATATTTGTACCAGTTTCAGTCGACTGGCCATTCCTGTTCAGTCGACTGAACTACTAAAATATGCACAGTGAAAGTTTAAATGAAAATAAAGTTCATAAAATGTGTTCTAGTGTTCGTGCAAACCTCTTGAGGATAAGATTTTAACAATAAATCTAGACTAAGACCTATATAAAAAATCATACTTATGTTTGTTTGGTCTTCATCGATCTTCCTTTAGCTTTGCACATATCTCTTCCTTTTTTGTTGAAGCACATTGTCATTGATCAAAATCTTCGCGTATCAACACATTTCACTTTTCAAACTTTGAGTTAGTGGTAACTTTGATTGATTTGCACATGACGGTTGGTATTGAGATCAAATTTAATGTTTAACCGTTGTTTTCAGTTTGACCTGTGTATTTTTGGTTTATTTACCTCATTTGGACAAGGGAGACATTAATGGTAGAGTAGTAAGTATAACTTATCTACCAAAGTATATGTAACGATCCCGTTTTAAGTCAAATTAAAATTGGTTATTAATATAAATTTTTAGATTAATTTATGAATTAATTCGAAAAATTCCAAAATAAAATAAAATATGTGTTTGTTTATTTATATATATGTATATAAATAGATTGTAAATAGAATTTTAATTTGAAATTCAAAAATAAATGTATTGGGATTAAATTGGATTTAAAAACCCTTATATTTTAAAAAAACTTTTATATATATGTGTGTGCGCGTGCGCACACGTGTGTGTTTATTTATTTAAAGTATAATTAGATTTTAAAATCATTTTTCTTTAAAAGATAAATAAGTATAAATAATAGAAAATGAATTTACATACATATATACATGTTTATTTATTAATGTGTGATTAGATTTTAAAAATCAATTTCTTTAAAGTTATAAATATTTATGAAAGGAAATACATTAATTAAAAATATAAAAAAGAAATATCTATATAATAAAATCCCTTGGTATGTAAACAAAAGACAAAGGACGGTTAAGATTTACTTTTAAACTAAGACATCAGATGGCTGTAGACGAAATGCATATAAACAAGACGAGGATTACCACCGTGTCATCAAACAACACGTTCCCACTATTTTTATACTACACGTTTCAATACACGTTTTACAACCCACTTAGCGCCCCCTTTATTTATGCCTCTTCATCCATCTTATTATTTCGCTCGCAGCATTTATCAAACAAACTGTATGTAACGACCCAGAATTTTTGAACATTTGAAAATGAAATATTTAATTAATTTTAAATATTTGAATAATGGTTTGGATTGAATTTTCAATATAACTTCGAATTTGGCGATTAAATTATAGAATTTAATCTATTGAGAGTTGAATAAAAATTTGAATCTTCAATTTTAAGCTAATTAAAAATATTTCAAAGGCTTGTAAAATTCATACTGATAATACTGAAGGTTATAGAAGCTTCAGAATTGAAATTGGAAGTGAATTGTTCAGTTTTGAAATTATATCGTTGGAATCGATAATTTAAAAATAGCCGTCCGAGGCACAGTCTCGAAATTCGACGAAACCAGTTCCATTGAGTCCGTAATATTTAATTATTCTCGGATTTCAAATTTCGTATTTTTCGGAGCTGTTATGTGAGCACACGGTAATTAAACGCGTTTAAATTGAATCGAATTCAATTTGAAAATTAATATTTTATTTGGTCAATAAACACACGTTATCTTCCCTAGCCCTACGCCTAAAATCACGCAGCAGATCATGAACAAGAACAGGCAAGCACGTTCTCTTGTTCCCTCCATCCCTCTTTAAATAATAACGCAAGCTTCAGTTACAGAAGAAAATCAAACATCTCGTTCAATTTAAAACAATGGCCTCTCCCATTCCCTCTTCCTCTCTCCCTCGTGCCTCAGTCAAACGAAAATGATTTCGTTCCTCGGTAAATAAATAAAAAAACGAATAGCCGAAGCCCTAAAATCGAAATCGCATCAGCAAAGGGCGAAGCGCGCGGCTCGAGGCAGCAACGGCGCGATGATGGGGTGGAGTCATTCGTGTCAAGGTGGCGTGTTGGACCTAGGGCTTCGGCAACGACGAAGTGGCGCTCGCGACGGCGACTTGCGTAGGGGTTAGCGGTTGTGGGTCGCGAAAGTGAGGCGCGCAGGCGTGGGGTTTGCGACGTGATGGTGAAGCTCGGCATCGTGAACTCGAGCGACGCGATGGAAGCAGATGTCGCGATTCAAAGTCGAGCTCGGCATGGAGACGAGCACGATGAAGGAGGATGTTGGCGCGTGGCGCAGCGGCTTGGGTTTGGGTCGCGAGTTTGGAGTTGAAGTCGAGATCGACCTGGGCTAATTTCAGTGAGGTATATTGATTTTTATTTTTATTTGTGATTTAATTTAATAAACATTTATATATACATATATATTGAAAAATATATACTGCAAGTTTAAAACAATTTAAATTTTTGAATTTATTTAGAAATCTGTAGATATATATATAAGTAAACAATTTATACAGTAAACAGTGAGGAAAAAAAATTGATTAACAGTTGTTTAATTTAAATTTAGATATATGCAAAACTTGTTTAAATTAATTATTTTAGAAATGGTAAAAGGATATTAGTCTAAAATATAATTTTTGGTTAATTAAATTTATTAAATAGGAATTTATTTCTAAGATTTAATAGTCGCTAATAAAGGAATTTAGTTTAAAATTTAAATTCTTAGTTAAACAAATTTATTAAAAGAAATTGATATAAGGATATTAATTTAAAGTAAAATGATTAGTTAAGTTGTTGTAAAATAAATAGTTTACGATAATAAATTTGTTTTATCTATTGTAGTTACTAAAATGAAAATTTTTAGTTAAAAAAATTGAATTTATAATTGATTAAGTTATTAAAAGAGAGTTTGGTTAAATAAATTTAATTTTTAGTTAAAATAAATTTATGTAAAGAAGAAATTGGTTTAAATAAAACTATCGGTTAATTTGAATATTAAAACAAAATCGCCGATGAATCGAAATTATCTAATCAAAATTTATTATTCGATCTGTTCGAATATTAATAAATTGTGTAAATATTTATACAAGGTATAAATCAAGAAAATCGAGTCAAGATGGGAAATGGATTGCAAAATAAAAGCAAAGGTGAGAACTTCTCACTCAAAAATTTAAAGTTGGATTTGTAGTTATTGATTGATTGTTGTTGGTTGTGATATTAGATATAGTAGGATATATCTATATATATAGCAATATATATATATTGGCATATGTATATATTGCAGTTGATTGATTTCCCGCATTGTATAGCGGATGAGACCCTATTGCGCCGTTATTAAGCGGATAATATTTATAAAATTCCATATACCGTGATATTCCGTCTTGAAACGGAATTGGCATTGTGCTAATGTCTGTGGATGCAGGGAAACAGGTTGGACGGATCCAACTGGATTCCTCACAAATATTTATTTGATTCAGATATTGTGATATTTGATTGATTATCATATTGATATATGATGTTTGAAAGTCGTGATTGACTATTTGATGTGTTGCATCATCGGATCCCATTTTGAAGCTTAAAAATAACGATTTTGATTTTTAAGGGATTTCTAAAGTGATCTTTGAAAGTATACGTTTATAAAATATTTTTGGAATTGATCCATCTTAAATAAATAAACGTTATAATTTTAATGTTATAAAAATTATGATTTTTGAGAAATACAGTTAAAATTTGATTTTTGAAATATGGAATTAATGATTTTATAAAATAGTTTAAACTGGAATTTCTGAATTTTATTATAAAAAGTTTAAAAATAGGATTTATGGAATTTGATTATTTTATAAATCAAAATGGTGAAATTATAAATGAGTTTAAAGACATTTTAAAATAGTAATATAAATTGTTTTATATTAAAAGATTTATAAATTGATATTTATAAATTAAAAATATTTGAAGTGTAAAACGAGCTTTTCTAAGTGTTAGAATGAATTGTGAATGAATTTCGTAAATGAATGAAATTTATAGAATTATAAACGGTGAAGTTATAAATGGAATTTTATAAGCAGTAGGTTTATAAAATTTATAAAGTTATTTAAGGAATAGATTTTGGATAAATAAATGAATCTTATTAGTTATAAGATTTATAAATTTGGAAAGTTTAAAAGAATGTTTTTGCAAATAAATAAATTATAAGTATTTAACTTATAATATGAACTTTTGGTATATCATCGAGATATGAAATTGAATAGATTGATAAAGGAGATTTATAGAGAAAATAGTAATAAAATGAATAGAAATGGAATTTATAAACATTGTTTTATAAATTCGCAAACTACTTATTTTGATAAGTAAATTGTTGTAATTTATTAATGGAGTTATATTCACGTTTTAGACAGTGAATAATCCTTTAAAACAAATTGAATAGAAGGGATGAAATTGGTTAACGAATTATATTCACGTTTTTGAATAGTGAATAATATGTTAAAGAAATTGTTTTGGAGGTGATGTTTTAAATAGAATTAAAACGATCTAAAGATGTTTTAAAATATATTAACTATCGAAACCATAGATTTCAACATTCATTGTTGAAATAGACGTTTTCGAGAAATAGAAGGAAATGGTAGATTATAACACTGTTGTTATAATAGATGATTTCCGAAAGGAAATGTTTTGTATAGTATTGGGATTTATATATCTATTTTAATTTCAAATCCCTATACTAGTGATTTTGGGTTGTCGTAACGATGTTTTACGCAACATTCGTTTTGGCCCAAATAAATATGTTTAAGAGAATGATTTCCTTAAAGAATGAAATACATACTTAATTTCGATTAGAGTATATTGAATATTTTCCAAGTGTAGAAAATAAAAAGATTTGTGAGTTACTTATTTTTAATAAGTATAGAAATGTTTTTCCAATATTAAGTGAATATTTGGAATTTATCATTTTGAAGATAAATTGAAAATGAATATTAGAAATCGAATGGAAATCGTATATTCATAAAAATATTGGAAATATAAATTCAATATGGAATTTATAAATGGAATTTGGAAAATGAGTTTAAAAATAAATATTGATTTATTTTTAAAGAATGGAAAATATATATATCTTATAAAGATATTTTTGGAAAATAAATAATTTGAAAAATTATTTGGAATTTGGTGATGTTGTGCATATCTATTGATAGTTCAATAACCGACTATCAATATTTACCTTTAAATAGGTATGTGTTGTGATTTGCTTGAAATTGAATGCCACACTTTTTTTTTTGAAATAAGCGCTCACTATTCGGGTTAACCGGGAAAGGACCTTGGGGTCGTATAACCCATTCCGAATATGTGTTACGTCGTTATGAATTGCATTTGAAGATCGGTGTTGAAGGCCGGATATCTTCGAAAACGAAAGGGTTTCTTGTTGATTGTCTCTGCACTGGCTGATCCCCGGTATAGAGATCTCCATATGTGATGGGAAATTCGGACGTGATTAGAGATTATCCGGATTGCAAGGACTTCTTTGTAAGTGCCTTCGGTTCTGTTCGATCCCGGAACAGACTTGTATGGATAGTATGTCTGACATTACAAATTGAGATATAAAGCCAATTTCTTTCAAATATATTTCTGTTGGTGGCGGAGAATTTATTCTCTTAGCTTAACACCCTTCTCTGAGACGTACGAGCTCAGAGGTTATGTAGTTGAAGGTTATCAGCGATATATTCCAAATTTGGTAATGTGACATGCTGAGTGTTGCTGTGAAATGATCATTGTGTTGATTATTTGTGATAGGATCATTTGTTTGATCGTCTATCTTGGTGATCATTTCCATGATCATTTGTTGACCCAAAGCACAACTTTTGTATAAAGCGTGTTTTTGTGGACATGACTTCGTCGAGCCTCACACCCCGGAATGGTCAAAACAGGAAAGATGCGGCAAGGTTATGAGGGGTAGCGCCCTTTAGGGTATGTGCATTTCCTTCTGGAAAATGGTGGTATCATGGTATGGAGCCCAGATACTTACTCATGTTGAAAACACTTTATGATTGTGTGAATTGATTACGAGCGCTCGGTGAAAGGTCCCAAAGGACCGGGGGATGGCATATTCGGTCAGTTGTTACTCAGTTAGGGGTAACCCGGCCTTGTGGTAGCAGAGATCCGGTTTGGTTCTCGGGGACGTCCATCCAGAGGCGTTCTCATGTGGAAATGGGAAGTTCCTTGGCCTGACCATTCGTTGGAAATCCAAAGAAACAATACGAAACCTTGTACGGTATTAGTTGTAGAACCTATCATTCACTTATGGTGGCGCCCCACTGTTTGGATGGTAGCTATAGTAGGCATAGTTCGGAATGTCTATGTTGGCTAAGATTTATATTCTATTTTCGAAATATTTTCCTACACTATGCACTAGTAATAATATCAAATGTCTTTTTAATACTTATCAAGCATCTTTGGCTATCATAAGGAGAAATCTCCTCCGATTCTGCGTTTGCATTGTGTGTGTTTGCGGGAGGCCTTATGGTAGTCTCATTTTTAAAAGCATTGCGAATTGACTTTAAAAATATTCCTCTATTTTGATTTTTAAAGATAAATAAACTATTTTGAGTTCTCACACCTGTCTTGCTTATGCTAGGTGATATGTGATGGGGGGGTTCTCGCTTCGCGGTTTGGTGGCGAACGGGAGACTCTTACCCCCACACGTCCTCTTTACGGGGTTGGTTAGGCGAAGCCGTGACATTCGAAAGGGTGGCCGTAAAAGCAAGTTTGGGATACCAGTTGTTGCCACGGTGGGGCTGGGATGGTTGAAAAGCCTACCGGTTGTGACTGCTGTCGACGGTTGAAAAGCCTAGATCTGACAATGTGGTATCAGAGCATATGGTTAAGCGACAACCATGGTTCTGTTGGGTATTACTCATTAGAGATAGAGTCAGCAGTACTCTAGAATGAGTTTGAGTGTAATAATAGATATGAGCGCGTATTTGTTAGTGAATATAAAATTGTTTTTAAATCGGGTAAATAAGATAATTTTGCCCAAAACTATTTTTTGTATAGAAAAGAAATGATTTTCTATGAATTATTATAGTTTATGGTTGCATGATTGTTAGGAAGTAATGATATTAAATTATCATCATTAGTATATGGGATTAAATAAGAAATAAAATGGATTGAATTCAAGTGAACTAACTTGATAAATTATTAATTCATGGACTAATGAATTTGAATTTGAATTGGTTAAAATTAAAGTTTAGTCGTGAGCTAAATTTGAAGATAAATTTGAACTTGTATATAAATTCCAGTAAGTAAAAAGAAGTAAATTGAAATTTCCTTTGTTAGTAATTAAGTAAATTCGAGATGAACTGAATATGGAAATTGAAAATTAAAATGAATTAGTGAATGAAACTAATTTAAAGTTGTAATATGAATTAGTAAATGAAAGTTAGTTGTTAGAATTCAATATTTAGAATTGAGAATTGAATTGAAATTGAATTGAAATTTTGAATTGAATTGAAATAGAATTGAAATTGTGAATTGAATTGAAATGTAAAATTGAATGAAAATGGATATGTAACTTCAATAGTGAAGTAAAAATGTATAAGAAGCATATATTGGAAATTTTGTAATGGAATTGGCAAAATAGTTTGAATGTTGGAATTGGATATTATGAATAGCAGGATATACAGGTATTATAAAGGGATTGGATTTTGATTTCAAAGATAAAAACTGAATTGCTCGACAAAAAGGTACGTATTTCAATTTCAGTATGAAATTTGATGATTTTCTTCTCCAACCACTTGGCTTTCTCTTTTCTTTTTGATTCTGAGGGGCCGTGGTGCCATTTTGTAGTCGTACCGAGCTAGCCGCGCAAAGGAGACGCTGGCGAAATTTTTTGAAAATTTAGGGTGTTAGAAAATTTTTGAGAAAATTTTGAAAGTTTAAAATTTGAATTTGAATTTAAATTTGAATTGTTAGGTAAACAATGTTGTTTGGAACCTATAATTGAAGTTGAAAAGCTAGTTGAAATGATAGTGAATCTCTAGTAAAAAGATTTAGGTTAGTAAGTTGATAAAACTATTTGGATTGTGAAAAAAATGATAGACGGGATAAGGGCATTCTTCTTAACTTGTAATTTCGGGACGAAATTCTTTTAAGGGGGGAAGATTGTAACGACCCAGAATTTTTGAACATTTGAAAATGAAATATTTAATTAATTTTAAATATTTGAATAATGGTTTGGATTGAATTTTCAATATAACTTTGAATTTGGCGATTAAATTATAGAATTTAATCTATTGAGAGTTGAATAAAAATTTGAATCTTCAATTTTAAGCTGATTAAAAATATTTCAAAGGCTTGTAAAATTCATATTGATAATACTGAAGGTTATAGAAGCTTCAGAATTGAATTTGGAAGTGAATTGTTCAGTTTTGAAATTATATCATTGGAATCGATAATTTGAAAATAGCCGTCCGAGGCACAGTCTCGGAATTCGACGAAACCAGTTCCATTGAGTCCGTAATATTTAATTATTCTCGGATTTCAAATTTCGTATTTTTCGGAGCTGTTATGTGAGCACACGGTAATTAAACGCATTTAAATTGAATCGAATTCAATTTGAAAATTAATATTTTATTTGGTCAATAAACACACGTTATCTTCCCTAGCCCTACGCCTAAAATCACGCAGCAGATCATGAACAAGAACAGGCAAGCACGTTCTCTTGTTCCCTCCATCCCTCTTTAAATAATAACGCAAGCTTCAGTTACAGAAGAAAATCAAACATCTCGGTCAATTTAAAACAATGGCCTCTCCCATTCCCTCTTCCTCTCTCCCTCGTGCCTCAGTCAAACGAAAATGATTTCGTTCCTCGGTAAATAAAAAAAAACGAATAGCCGAAGCCCTAAAATCGAAATCGCATCGGCAAAGGGCGAAGCGCGCGGCTCGAGGCAGCAACGGCGCGATGATGGGGTGGAGTCATTCGTGTCAAGGTGGCGTGTTGGACCTAGGGCTCCGGCAACGACAAAGTGGCGCTCGCGACGGCGACTTGCGTAGGGGTTAGCGGTTGTGGGTCGCGAAAGTGAGGCGCGCAGGCGTGGGGTTTGCGACGTGATGGTGAAGCTCGGCATCGTGAACTCGAGCGACGCGATGGAAGCAGATGTCGCGATTCAAAGTCGAGCTCGGCGTGGAGACGAGCACGATGAAGGAGGATGTTGGCGCGTGGCGCAGCGGCTTGGGTTTGGGTCGCGAGTTTGGAGTTGAAGTCGAGATCGACCTGGGCTAATTTCAGTGAGGTATATTGATTTTTATTTTTATTTGTGATTTAATTTAATAAACATTTATATATACATATATATTGAAAAATATATACTGCAAGTTTAAAACAATTTAAAATTTTGAATTTATTTAGAAATCTGTAGATATATATATAAGTAAACAATTTATACAGTAAACAGTGAGGAAAAAAAATTGATTAACAGTTGTTTAATTTAAATTTAGATATATGCAAAACTTGTTTAAATTAATTATTTTAGAAATGGTAAAAGGATATTAGTCTAAAATATAATTTTTGGTTAATTAAATTTATTAAATAGGAATTTATTTCTAAGATTTAATAGTTGCTAATAAAGGAATTTAGTTTAAAATTTAAATTCTTAGTTAAACAAATTTATTAAAAGAAATTGATATAAGGATATTAATTTAAAGTAAAATGATTAGTTAAGTTGTTGTAAAATAAATAGTTTACGATAATAAATTTGTTTTATCTATTGTAGTTACTAAAAAGAAAATTTTTAGTTAAAAAAATTGAATTTATAATTGATTAAGTTATTAAAAGAGAGTTTGGTTAAATAAATTTAATTTTTAGTTAAAATAAATTTATGTAAAGAAGAAATTGGTTTAAATAAAGCTATCGGTTAATTTGAATATTAAAACAAAATCGCCGATGAATCGAAATTATCTAATCAAAATTTATTATTCGATCTATTCGAATATTAATAAATTGTGTAAATATTTATACAAGGTATAAATCAAGAAAATCGAGTCAAGATGGAAAATGGATTGCAAAATAAAAGCAAAGGTGAGAACTTCTCACTCAAAAATTTAAAGTTGGATTTGTAGTTATTGATTGATTGTTGTTGGTTGTGATATTAGATATAGTAGGATATATCTATATATAGCAATATATATATATATTGGCATATGTATATATTGCAGTTGATTGATTTCCCGCATTGTATAGCGGATGAGACCCTATTGCGCCGTTATTAAGCGGATAATATTTATAAAATCCCATATACCGCGATATTCCGTCTTGAAACGGAATTGGCATTGTGCTAATGTCTGTGGATGCAGGGAAACAGGTTGGAGGGATCCAACTGGATTCCTCACAAATATTTATTTGATTCAGATATTGTGATATTTGATTGATTATCATATTGATATATGATGTTTGAAAGTCGTGATTGACTATTTGATGTGTTGCATCATCGGATCCCATTTTGAAGCTTAAAAATAACGATTTTGATTTTTAAAGGATTTCTAAAGTGATCTTTGAAAGTATACGTTTATAAAATATTTTTGGAATTGATCCATCTTAAATAAATAAACATTATAATTTTAATGTTATAAAAATTATGATTTTTGAGAAATACAGTTAAAATTTGATTTTTGAAATATGGAATTAATGATTTTATAAAATAGTTTAAACTGGAATTTCTGAATTTTATTATAAAAAGTTTAAAAATAGGATTTATGGAATTTGATTATTTTATAAATCAAAATGGTGAAATTATAAATGAGTTTAAAGACGTTTTAAAATAGTAATATAAATTGTTTTATATTAAAAGATTTATAAATTGATATTTATAAATTAAAAATATTTGAAGTGTAAAACGAGCTTTTCTAAGTGTTAGAATGAATTGTGAATGAATTTCGTAAATGAATGAAATTTATAGAATTATAAATGGTGAAGTTATAAATGGAATTTTATAAGCAGTAGGTTTATAAAATTTATAAAGTTATTTAAGGAATAGATTTTGGATAAATAAATGAATCTTATTAGTTATAAGATTTATAAATTTGGAAAGTTTAAAAGAACGATTTTGCAAATAAATAAATTATAAGTATTTAACTTATAATATGAACTTTGGTATATCATCGAGATATGAAATTGAATAGATTGATAAAGGAGATTTATAGAGAAAATAGTAATAAAATGAATAGAAATGGTATTTATAAACATTGTTTTATAAATTCGCAAACTACTTATTTTGATAAGTAAATTGTTGTAATTTATTAATGGAGTTATATTCACGTTTTAGATAGTGAATAATCCTTTAAAACAAATTGAATAGAAGGGATGAAATTAGTTAACGAATTATATTCACGTTTTTGAATAGTGAATAATATGTTAAAGAAATTGTTTTGGAGGTGATGTTTTAAATAGAATTAAAACGACCTAAAGATGTTTTAAAGTATGTTAACTATCGAAACCATAGATTTCAACATTCATTGTTGAAATAGACGTTTTCGAGAAATAGAAGGAAATGGTAGATTATAACACTGTTGTTATAATAGATGATTTCCGAAAGGAAATGTTTTGTATAGTATTGGGATTTATATATCTATTTTAATTTCAAATCCCTATACTAGTGATTTTTGGTTGTCGTAACGATGTTTTACGCAACATTCGTTTTGGCCCAAATAAATATGTTTAAGAGAATGATTTCCTTAAAGAATGAAATACATACTTAATTTCGATTAGACTATATTGAATATTTTCCAAGTGTAGAAAATAAAAAGATTTGTGAATTACTTATTTTTAATAAGTATAGAAATGTTTTTCCAATATTAAGTGAATATTTGGAATTTATCTTTTTGAAGATAAATTGATAATGAATATTAGAAATCGAATGGAAATCGTATATTCATAAAAATATTGGAAATATAAATTCAATATGGAATTTATAAATGGAATTTGGAAAATGAGTTTAAAAATAAATATTGATTTATTTTAAAGAATGGAAAATATATATATCTTATAAAGATATTTTTGGAAAATAAATAATTTGGAAAATTATTTGGAATCTGGTGATGTTGTGCATATCTATTGATAGTTCAATAACCGACTATCAATATTTACCTTTAAATAGGTATGTGTTGTGATTTGCTTGAAATTGAATGCCACACTTTTTTTTAAAAAATAAGCGCTCACTATTCGGGTTAACCGAGAAAGGACCTTGGGGTCGTATAACCCATTCCGAATATGTGATACGTCGTTATGAATTGCATTTGAAGATCGGTGTTGAAGACCGGATATCTTCGAAAACGAAAGGGTTTCTTGTTGATTGTCTCTGCACTGGCTGATCCCCGGTATAGAGATCTCCATATGTGATGGGAAATTCGGACGTGATTAGAGATTATCCGGATTGCAAGGATTTCTTTGTAAGTGCCTTCGGTTCTGTTCGATCCCGGAACAGACTTGTATGGACAGTATGTCTGACATTACAAATTGAGATATAAAGCCAATTTCTTTCAAATATATTTCTGTTGGTGGCGGAGAATTTATTCTCTTAGCTTAACACCCTTCTCTGAGACGTACGAGCTCAGAGGTTATGTAGTTGAAGGTTATCAGCGATATATTCCCAATTTGGTAATGTGACATGTTGAGTGTTGCTGTGAAATGATCATTGTGTTGATTATTTGTGATAGGATCATTTGTTTGATCGTCTATCTTGGTGATCATTTCCATGATCATTTGTTGACCCAAAGCACAACTTTTGTATAAAGCGTGTTTTTGTGGACGTGACTTCGTCGAGCCTCACACCCCGGAATGGTCAAAACAGGAAAGATGCGGCAAGGTTATGAGGGGTAGCGCCCTTTAGGGTATGTGCATTTCCTTCTGGAAAAGGGTGGTATCATGGTATGGAGCCCAGATACTTACTCATGTTGAAAACACTTTATGATTGTGTGAATTGATTACGAGCGCTCGGTGAAAGGTCCCAAAGGACCGGGGGATGGCATATTCGGTCAGTTGTTACTTAGTTAGGGGTAACCCGGCCTTGTGTTGGCAGAGATCCGGTTTTGTTCTCGGGGACGTCCATCCAGTGGCGTTCTCATGTGGCAATGGGAAGTTCCTTGGCCTGACCATTCGTTGGAAATCCAAAGAAATAATACGAAACCTTGTACGGTATTAGTTGTAGAACCTATCATTCACTTATGGTGGCGCCCCACTGTTTGGATGGTAGCTATAGAAGGCATAGTTCGGAATGTCTATGTTGGCTAAGATTTATATTCTATTTTCGAAATATTTTCCTACACTATGCACTAGTAATAATATCAAATGTCTTTTTAATACGTATCAAGCATCTTTGGCTATCATAAGGAGAAATCTCCTCCGATTCTGCGTTTGCATTGTGTGTGTGTGCGGGAGGCCTTATGGTAGTCTCATTTTTAAAAGCATTGCGAATTGACTTTAAAAATATTCCTCTATTTTGATTTTTAAAGATAAATAAACTGTTTTGAGTTCTCACACCAGTCACATGACTGACTCGGAGTTTATTGTTTTCCTTCCTAAACTCTGGGTGCCCACCAATTTCCACACGGGCAGTCAAGAGTTAGGTTTATCAGGATATTTCTGGAGTTGCAGGAGGCAAGCTGGATGGCATGGCGTATTACTAGTATATAGTACTTCTTTTTCCGCTGTTTGTTTGTTGTTGTACACTCTGATGATATGATGTAATGAATTGTAATGTAATAACTGATATAGTTCTTTGTTTAAAGATTATTCATTTATCTATTATATGTTGTTCCGCTGTGAATTATGAGATTCTGATGTCGTTCCGTTCCATTTTCTTTTCTCTTCTGTTTTCTATCTTTTCTCTCTCCTTCTACCTTTTTCTTCTTCTTTTCTTCTTCTTTAAACCCTCAGTGTTCGGTTTTCCGGCATCCGACTGATCGGCATTCGATACAGTGGACGTATTGATGTCGATATTCGGGAGTCGAAGAATCGGGTCCTGACACTGTACGTTGTTTTTTCCTTTCTCCACTTTCTCCTCCCTTCTTATATGTTTTCCTTTTCCTACCGTTTACTGATATGAATTTATCAAATTTACAATTTTCCCTTCTCCCTATCTCACATATGAATTGTTTGTCAAAATTTTATGACCAACCTGTACCGTATCATCCTTTCCTGCTTTGTTTCCTTTTTTCCTCCGTGTTTTTTCTTTTCTCCATGCATACTGATATAATTTTTTTTTTCTTTTTCCTTTTTCACCGTCTTGCATATGATATGTTTGTCCAATTTCATAACCATTATCTACTGTACTATGCTAACATGCTACTGTTTTTTTTCTTCTCTGCATATAACTTTGCTTTAGCTGTTGCAGAGAACCACCATCAACATGAAACGGGTTTCCTCATATCTACAACTTTCTTTACCCTTTAATTATTATCACATGTTCTTTTGACTGTAATTGTTGTGTTATTTTACAGAAAAGAGTAGAAGCTACGGGGATGCAAAAGCGGTTGTCGCACCACCGACCGCCGAAACCAAGGGAACTGTTCAAAATTCAACCACTAACTCTATGTCATCTACTAGGTGTGATCAAAACTACCACCGACTCTTTGCTGCTACCTGTGATTAAGGGTGAACCAAACGAGAGTGGTCTAGAGAAGCAACAAACTACCACTTTTCCTGACCGCAGTGAAATGAATGACATCAACAATTCAGTTGACATTGTTGCACAAGACCAGCAGAGCACCAATGTTTCTCAACTGAATATGTCAGAAGAGAACGATCCAGTAGAGACGTAAACAACCATGTTTTATGATTGGATTGATTCAGATGATGAGCTCAATAAGGCAGTGGTAATATATTTTTATTTTCTTCAACTGGAAGTGGGACAAATATTTCCAATTTCTTTTAATTATTTGCATTTACAGATCGAGTGGGCGGAACAAAACGACTACTGATTCTGTTTGATGTTCACATGTTTCTTACGATCATCATGTTCACATCTTTGTTCTCACAAATTACTCCACGTTGTACTTTTTTTCACTTTGTTTCTTCTTGCAGCTTGTAAATTTTTGTTCCATGTATTCCCTAATATGTAGTATTTGTGTTCAATGTATGTATTTATGTTAATGAAGTATTTCTATTCCAAATTTGTAATGTCTCAACATTTGTTCACATTTCAAATTTTTTCCCTCTTTACTACATTTGCATGTGTTTTTTGTTTGCCATGATGTAGCTGTTTGCTCAAAATCAGTGCCATTACTTATCTATATGAAGTTGCAATGATACTTCATATTTGGTGTTAACCTGAATGTTGCTCAAGCAATAGTTTCTGTTGTATGTTATTACTTAGTTGTGGCATGCATGTGATTTTATTATACATATAAAACAAACATATAAAGTACAATGTACCGATATGTATGGTTATTCAGATTAGTACCATCTTGGTAGTGGATTTAAATTACATGATATAAGGTTTGTTTGGCGTAAGGTAGTGGATCTAAATTCATTTGAAATGCCATAAAAAGAAATATTGTGTTTATTTATTGTTTTCATTTTGATGTTACTACGTTTCCAAAAATCAACGCAAGGAAATGGTAACCCAACACTATGAGAATTAGTTATTATAAATGTGGATGATCATCACCGTGATGATCAACAATAGTAAAATGGTATACATATCTAACAAGAATGTGCACAGTCATTGTACTGAAGGAGGAAACATATTTTCATCATAATACAAAATATATCTCTATTTTGATTATTTTCTTTGTACATCTTCCTATGACTAGAATGTATTAATAAACCTAAAAATCAATAATTACAATACTTCCAATCTATCGTACTACTTAAATTTTCTTTCCATATTATTGGTTTTGTCATTAAACTACGACATTACAACGTTCAGTGGATCTCGTAAATAAAACAAACACAATATTTATATTTCCATCTTTTTACTAATTCCGTAACATAAATAGGTTTAAAGATAACTATATCCTGTTGTTTTTAGATGCAAACATCTTGCAATAACTTTTTACTGACTACCTCTATATATTGCCTTCCTTTAATATGACACAATTACAATTGTTACATTATTTATCCAAGCTAAGGTTGAATATTATTTTCATGGTAAACCATAGCTGACTATTCATTCATATCTTGCTTTTGCTACGGCAAATAAATTGCACAACTTTATACAAATGATAGACTTACAAAATATGGACTTCTTAGCCCATTCATAATTGTGCCAAATGATACGGCAGAACATATAACAGTATGCAAAATTGTCTACCCTACAACCATATAAGCATACACAAATAGTTTCCATTAATTAAATTAACATATCCAACAAGAATGTGCACAGTTAGTGTACTAAAGGAGGAAACTTATTTTCATCATAATACAAAATATCTCTCTAATTTGATTATTTTCTTTGTACGTATGCCTATGACTGGACTATAATGATAAATCTACAAATCAGTAATTACAATACTTCTAATCTGTTGTAACGATCCCGAGTTCTAATTTATTTTAAATTGATAATTAATTTAATTTTTGATTTAAAATTTGTGAAATTAATTGGTTAATCGATTTGAGTTTTTCCAAATTCAAATAAAATATGTTATTTATTAACATAGAAATGGTTTCTGTTATAAATCATTTTAATTCAATAAGGAATTTTTTTTAAACAATGTTATTAAGGTAATATCTTTACAAATTTGTTTTTTTATATAAATAGAAATTGTTACAAATGGTTTGAAATAATAATAAGTATTAACATAAGTATGAAAATAATAATAAGCAAATGAAGTATAAAAATATAACTAAAACAAAAGTAAAATAATAAAATGTCTATGAAAATATAAAGTAAACAAATCAAATTAGATGTGAATGATAATGTCAAACATGATAGGAAAATATCAACACACAAAATATCAGCTGTCAGCCCACTAAAGCAAGGCTAAAGAAACTTTGACCAAAGTATTGCAAAACAAAAATCTGAGTATCTATAGAATAAGGTAAGTATGGAGAGCAAGGGGACAAGTATGATACATGAAGGACATAAGCATGTAATGCCATCTTCTCAGCATGTACAAAAAAATCATCTTCAGCCATACCTATTATATTGTACAAATATTATAGTCACCCTGAACAAAGAAATAAAATATTAACCTATACAACTCATCTCTATATACCTCAACTTCATCTCAGCACGTTCACTAAAATATGAGAGAATCTAAAGTAATATCATTTTAAAAGCTAGAACAAACTTCAATTTAAACATCAGATATCAAGGACGCTTCAACTTGTAATTTCTCAGGCTGTTTCAAATATAGGAGCAAGCTCTGTCCATCTTCTCAACAACAAATGTGAGTAACTTCTTTTTAAATACTTAAGTAATCTGGTTGCTTGATTTAAGTATGGAAATAAATATGTTATTGTGTTTATATATTGCTAAAATTCTGTGTGTTTGTGAAATAGGATATCTGCGTGGTTGTAAAATACTGTAATACACCACTGTATTTAGAATTTTAAACTCAGGTTTGATTCAAAATTCAACCCCGCTTGATCTACTTGTTGTTATGACCTAGGATCTAAACAAATTATGTTTGTTTGATCAAAAAAGTAAATTTTAAAATTTGAATTCAAGTTAAACAAGGTAGAACTGCTTTGAAACCTTAAAAACAGTCAATGTTTAATAGGAGCGAAATTTCAAACGTCTTAAATTATTAATTCAGGTTTATAAATTGAATTCTTATCTGAAATTAGGATTTTTAAAACTAAAATTTTATTTTTTTTGTTAAGGTTTGTAGTGGCATTTCTGGTTTGATCAATTTGAGAATTTTGGGTTGCCTCTGGCAATATAGTTGATTGGAGTGGTTGTGGTTCTTCATGGAGGTGGAGAAGTGACTGGAGAGGCCAGGAAAAATGGCCGGTGGATGGTCAGTGGCCGATGGTGACGAGGGTGGTTGAGTTTTATTCCTAAACCTAATTTTGTCTGGGTTGATAATTTGGATCAGTTCGATCACTCTGTTGGATCAAGTTTGACGTGGTTTGGAGGATTGGTGGAGCGAGTATTAGGGAGTCGATGGCCGGAGTTGTAGATTGGCCGGTGGTCGGAGCGCCAAGATTGGAGCGTTGACAGGTTGGGTCGCTGATGGCTTTCGTTACTTCCAGGTTTGGGTGAGGAGTTTATGTAGAGTTCCAGGTTTCGACCTTGATCTCGAATCCATTTTTTTGAATCAACGATGGAGTTTTCGATGATTGGAAGTTGATGCAGGGGGGGATCGTTGACCTTTACGACGAGGCAGAGTCGATTGGAGAAGATCACCGGGGCGGTGCATGTGCACGAGGCTAAAAATGTTAGCCTGGGTGTTGTTATCTGGGAAGAACCAGTTTTGCTCGTGTCATACTCGGGTGATTTGAGTTGTTTACTCAAAGCAAAATGATCAGGGCTCGGGTTACATTCTGTTACAAGCTTCAACCTGAAACTGTTCCTGGTTTGGGAATTTTAAACCAAAATTTAAATTTTAAATCAAGGTTTTAAAACTGAGGTTTAACTCAAAATGTAAATAAAATTCAAGTTTAAACTGGAACTTAGTTTGTAAATAACATAAAGTTTTAAATTCAATTTGGTTTAATAATTTCAAAGCAATTAAGTGTATTAAAGAAGTTTGAATTCAAAAATAGAATTGAATTGTAAATGGGAATTAAACAAGCTGAAATTTTGAAAGTTTAAAACTAAATTTAATTTTTGACCAGATTTCCAGATTTTGAAATTAATTTGCTTTAAACTTTATAAAAAGGAAATTTGAAATAAATGTTTAACATATTGTAAATAACAATTAAATCTTAAATCAAGATGAATTTACTTTAATAATAAAGACTAATGATTTACAATCCATTAATAAAGGAGTTCTTAATGATTTATCAACTTATCATCAATAAATGATTAAAATAAGTAAATTTCTTTAGAAAGGTAATTAAAGAAATAAAATAGTCAATGAAGTCATTAACTAAGTTTTATCTGGAAAATTAATTTATGTGTTTAATTTAACAATAAAATTAGAATAATTAATCTAGAATAATCAATTAACAATTTGGAAATTATAATTACTTAGAAAAGTAATAAATTAATAATTACCGAATGTAATTAATAAAATGATAATCAGCAACTTGGGTATAATTATTTGTTAAGGGGTTTGTTTAATTTATTAATTAAAGAATTAATTAATAATTGTGATTAATTAAGATAAATTAAATAATTAAAGGTTAAATTGATTCATAAAGTAAGATTGATTAGTCCATAGTTAAAGGTGAACAAATAAATGATAAAAGGGGATTTTTATTCTAAATAAATTGTAATTAACCCAGATTTAGAATTAATACAGTTGATTCAAATTTATCAATCAACTAATGAATTTTACTGGTGAATGTTTTAAACTTGACTGGATAATTAAAATTGTTTGATACCGCTGATATTGATGCTTTGTGATATGTCTTGATTTGTGTTATGATCTGAAATGTAATTTATTTATCTGAGATAAATGTAATTATTATTTGTGATATATATATCTGTGTTCTGTGAATAAAAGATAAGCGTTATGGTTTATACCGCTTATCAAATGTAAGCGTTATAGTTTATACCGCTTATCAAATAAATTTCTGTATTTGATCTGTGATGGTTGAATGATTGTGCACTATTGTGTTAAACCCCTGGACCACACCATACACACACAATTATGGATTTCACAAGGAAATCGGTTAAGTCGCAGATTTTTGAAATAGTTTTGAATTTGAATTTTTAAATTTAAATGTTTTGGAAATGGAATCAGAATAAATGTGAAAAGCTTTTGGAATGGAATTTCAAGATAAAATTTATTTTTAAATTACTTGATTGAGTTTTGGAATTTAAATATTTTGATTTAAATTTGAATTCAATATTTGAAATTGAATTCTATGATCTGGAAACTACGGACTAAAGATGTTATACCAGTTTATATGGGTTAAACTATTTTAAAGGTATTGATTTGGGAATTTGAATTTAAATTCAAAGGCTTTAACTCGTGTAAATATATCTTTTTGAAATGAAACTATTGTTTTTAAATAATAAAACCTTTCGTATAGGAAGTGAACTTCCAAATTGTGTTAAAAAGGATTTCAAGTTAAAAATGAAAATGATCTCCCAAGTTATGGAAACTGTTTGAAAACTATAAGACAAATCTTTGATTTAAAGATTTAATGAATTAATCCTTTTGAAACGGAATTGTTTTGAAATCTGGGAATGAATATTTGTGAAAGTAGGTGAACTTTATGAAATAAATCTTTTGTTTAAAAGATTTGAAATGGTAATTGGTTTAAACCATTTGAAAGTAAGTTTTGAATTATTAAGTTGTGACTTAATTGAAATTCCATATTCATATGTTTTAAGTATTGCGCTCACTATTCGGTTTAGCCGGGAAAGGACCTTTGTGTCGTATAACCCATTCCGAATATGTGATTCGACGTTATGGATAGCATTTGAAGACCGGTGATAAAGACCGGGTATTTGCGAGAGCGATAGGATGACCTATCGATTGTCTCTGCACCGAATCGCGCCGGTATAAAGACTCCCTAAGTGATGGGAAGTCCAATCGGGATTGTGAATACCCGAATTGCAAGGACTTCTTTGGAAGTGCCTTCGGTTCTGTTCGAACCGAGAACAGACTTGTATGGATTGTATGTCTGACATTACAAATTGAGATATAAAGCAGATTTCTTTCAAATATATTTCCGTTGGTGGCGGAGAATTTATTCTCTTAGCTTAACACCCTTAGAGGTTATGTAGTTGAAGGTTATCAGCGATATATTCCCAATTTGGTAATGTGGCATGCTGCGTGACGCTGATCATTTGTTGATCAAAGCGTGGCTTTTGTATAAAGCGTAGCTTTGTGAACGAGACTTCGTCGGACCTCACACCCCGGAGTGGTCAAAACAGGAAAGATGCAGCAAGTTTATTGGGGGTAGCGCCCCTTAGGGTATGTACATCTCCTTCTGGATAGAAGTGGTATCATGGTATGTAGCCCAGATACTTAACTTATGTGGATATCGCAAATACACATATATCTTACTTTGTGATTGTTGTTGGGGCCCCGGATAAAGGTTGGTTACGACCGGGGGATGGCATACTCGTGTTAGTAGTTACCTAGTTTGAAGGGTAACCCGACCTTGTGTTGGCAGAGATCCGGTTAGGTTCTCGGGAACGTCCTTCCAGAGGCGTTCTCATGTGGCAATGGGAAGTTTCTTCGCCTGACCATTTGTTGGAAATCCAAAGAAACAATACGAGCCTTGTACGGTATTAGTTGTAGAACCTGCCATCCAATATGGTAGCTATAGTAGGCATAATATAATGGTACCTATGCTGGCTAAGATTTATATTCTACTTTCGAAATGTTTTTCTGCACTTTGCACTTATAGTAATAATATCAAGGAAATTGTGTATCAAGCATGTTTGACTATCATAAGAAGAAATCTCCTTCAATTCTGCGTTTGCATTGTATGTGTGGCAGGAGGTCTTATAGTAGTTTCATTTTTAAAAGCATTGTGAATTGATTTTAAAATCTTTTGTTGATTGTTTTAAAAGATAAACTGTTTTTGTTGCTCACACCAGTCCCATGACTGATCCGGAGTTTATTGTTTCTTTCCTAAACTCTGGATGCTCAAATTTTTTTCTACACGAGCAGTCTAGAGTTGGGTTTTTCAGATAGCTAGGTTCAGTAGATTATCTGGAGTTAGTTCAGTCTTTGGATCAAACTGCATTTGCTTATCTTTGTGCATACTTATTCGGAGTTCGAGTTACTGCTGGATTGGATTTTGGAAATGGAGTTGCAGCTTTGGAGTTCTCTTTTGAAGACTATTTTAGAGTTATTTGTTTCGCTGCTGGTGTTATCGTTTTCTTTTCCGCTGCTATTTTATTGTATCATATCTCTGATGTATAGTGATATCTATTGGATCATCTGTTGTATCAGATATTGTATCAAAGCTGTATATCAATGTATTATTCTTTTATTCCGCTGTGTTGTTTACTTAATGTTGTTATAAGCTCCGGCGAATCGGATTTGAACGGTCGAATCTATGGCATTCGAATACGATATGAAGTATGGATGTCGATTTTCGATCGCGAAAAATCCCTGTTCGTTACATCTGTGGTACTATTTAAATTATCTTTCCATATTATTTGTTTTCTCATTAAAATACAACATTATAGCATACACTGAATCTTGCAAATAAAACAAATGCAATATTTACATTCCCATCTTTTTACTAATACAGTAACATAATCGCTTATCTTTAGTTTTCCTGTTCCTAACACTGTGTCCACAAACACATAACCATCATACATGTATATAGAGAGATTGACAAATTACAAAGAGAAAACATATGAAAAATGAAGCTAGATTGCTGCATACATGGTACATAATGAGTCAGCTTATTTCAAAGTAGGGTACACTACATAGGATTACTGTACAGAGGCATTACATCATTTACTAGGAAAACTTTACACATACACACACCATGTAACATCTTCTCATCCTCCATACAACCCATTCTTCTATCCACATGCAAAATTAAACATTAAATGCTCATATATTTTTCCACTTATTCAACTACAGAATGAATTGAAATAAACCACTATCCACTTATAACTAAATTGGTGACCCACTTACTATTATGTTGCCCCACGTCCTTAGTTAGGTACAGCTCTTTTTTACTTCTCCTTCTTTCATGCATGTTCTGTTCTCTGCTTCTTCTGTTCCCCATTCTTCTTTACCACAAACAACTAGACAGGCACAAGGTATAGTTTACGTAAAAAATTCATTCATCTATTACATTAACATATATATATATATATATTTATATTCTAACACAGTCTACTATGAACAAACAAAATTAAATATCATTTTCTCCTCTCACTACCACAATTGTCACACTGTAACATCATTCCATGACAAGCATTCATATATTCACTCATGCCACCTTAACGCATGCTATGCCACTACCACCTGAAAAAAAGGGAATGTACTATTATACTATTTTACGAATTATTTGCAAACCATTTTATATTTATTGCAACAAAAAAATATGCAGTAATTACCGTAATGCCGCCATTGTTCCTATAATTTTACTTCTTCCAAAAGGTATCATCTTTATTAGTTTCCTCAACTTTTCTACCACCGACAAATATGTTCCTTCACAAAGTATTTTGTAACATCCATCCTTTTCGCACGCTTTAAACGGACACACGTGCCAATTCAAACCATACGGAAGGGCGGATTGTTATGGGATAAATAAGAAAAACAGAGAAAGAAAAAAAACTAAACAGAATCTCACAGCGGAAGGATAAAATATAATAATCAAATATACAGTTCATGAAGCTGTTTTACAAAACCTTTGATTTTATTTATACAATACATATCAGAGTACACATACCATATAACAATGCAGCGGAACAATATGAGTGTAGTGGAATATAATTAATATTATTAATAGAAATCTCCGTCTTCGTCCTCTAGAGCTAAAGTCTTCGATCCTGAAACGCTCGGACTGACCCGAGCGAATTTGAAAAGACAAAACACTCGAGTCAGAACTAAAGATCTTATGTAAGTTAAATTAACAGAAATAAATATGAGTGCAGTAACTCAAGAGATGTTCGGGATTTACATCTCCTAAGGATCCGTTAAACTATTTACTATATAGTATATTTCGCTATTATAATAGTGTCTAATTGTAAAATAAACTTACTTTTAAATAGCGTTAAGGCTTTACATTTTCCACCTTAACACATTTACATATTCCCATAGTCTATACAGTACCGTAATCTCCCCCGTACTGGGCGTCGTCAGAGGGAACTCCATAGGTATGGTACAAAACAAAATCGTATAAGGCACGCTAGGGTAGGTGACACGGCACAACTAGGCAATGCCAGGGTAGATATACCAATTGCTATCCGGGCTGGTGGAAACGCGCAGCGCGCAGCTACCGCCCACCTCGAACAACACCCCCAAATCAAAAATCAAAAGTGGCCACCGAATCCATCCAAAAGTCAGAGTATAATATCGAAGGAGTGCGTTCGATCAGAGGAATGACCTTATTGGCCCGAGAATCGCTCCTATTTTAGCCACCTTATGTCAACTCACGGGAGTCGGGTCCACGTATTTACCTCATAGGAAACCCCGCCACCAACCTACTTCATTCTGAAATCTCCACCGCGTACACGGTTGTTAAAGTGGTTTTCGGAGTTGGCAGAGAGTATGACAACTTCCGATCCCGGTCTCTTCAACAAACAAACGTTATTATAACACCGCAGTCCTTTAAAATAATTTATACTTTTAAAACCAGAATATAATATCCATTTTAAACCCATATAAATACGATATCATTTATATTTTTAAAACCCCAAATCAATACGATATCATTTAGACCCAAAATCATATAATGTCATTTTATTTTCCAATATATATTCTTTTCCAAAATCATAGGGTTTTCAAAGTAAAATATTTAGAAATCAAAAATCTTGAATATAATATTTCCAAATCATACTACCTTGAAAATCATCACTTCGAAACAATTTTCCATCTCTTAAATGATTAAATGTTAAATTACTTTTATAAAACAAAATAGCCTCTTTACATTTCACAAATCAATTCCAAATATCGATTTAAACTTCCAAATACCATTTTAAATTTTTACGTTTCAAAGCTTTAAATATTACACCATTTCAAAAACAAACTCATTTGACCATCCCATATATATCAAATTCAATTACTTCATTTTTTAGACTTGAAATGTTTACTTAATGAATTCAATATACTTTAAGTAAAACTTATAACTTCACATAATTGGATAATCTTTCAATTTATTAAACTTGATATATTAATTTAAATCAACCTGATATTCATTCAAATCACTTTACACAAAAATCAATTTACAAAAATCATATCCTTTAAAAGTTCTAACTTTTCATTTAGTTTCAATTTAACTTAATATTCATCTTCCAACCTTATTCCCTTTTAAGTCATTAAAACTCCAGAAATTTAATTTTAAATAAATGCTTAATCTTATTTGATCTTAAAATCAAACTTTATTTTAAACTTCAAATCAAATTCATACAAAGCTAAAAAAAACCGAAAATTACTATATATATATATAACCAAATCAATATCCCATAAACCATATATATAGCTTTACAACACCATGAAAATCATTTCAAAAATAATTTTATATATATATATATATATATATATATATATATATATATATATATATATATATATATATACCGCGGTGCCTGTATAAAATTTTCTACCCTATGGTCAAGTGATACGGATGTTTATCATTTCAATCCGCAATTTAAAAATAAAAATGCGGTTGTATATCATTTCAAACCATAATCCCGAATGAATGAAATGCATAGCAACTTGCAATTAATAAAATTAATCATCCATTCATCCATCAAATCATACATCCATTTATCACAGTCATCATCTAATTTCAAACAATCATCAATACATAACAGGTGATAAATAATGGTATCAATTATCAGTTTATACTCAAAATAAATTTAATAACTGTTAATTGGCAGTTTATATGCAAAAATAAACGTAAACTCAACTGGCAGTTAATATGAAATAAAATTTAACATAACTATGCCTGGCAGTTAATATGAAATAAATAAATTCTAACTGTCAAATTTATATGTAATAAATAAATAAATTTACAGTTATATTAAATAAATGCGTTTAAATAGAAATAGTGAATAAAACATGCCAAACAGTCATAAAAAAATTTCTACCCATATCTAAATTAATTTAACAAACACAAGAAATTTTAGAAATTGTGAGTGGGTTAAAAACACTCACCTTTTGAATTTAAATCGAATTTAAATTCAATTTAAACTCAAAAATTCCACGGTCTCCGAATTGGTCCAAACCAGCGTCAACAGATCTGGAATTTAATTACGATCCTAACAAAAAAAAATCTCGCGTGAATCGGACTACGTATGAGAAAGTGATTCGAAAATTTCGATTGAAACAAAAATTAAATAAAACAAAATAAACAAATATACCCCATCACCATGCCACGTCACAGGCCACGTCCTTCTTCTCAAATTCGAGCACGCTACAGCACCAATAAAAAAAACGGACAGTACCAACAGATTACGCACTTCGAGAATTATGACATATAATTTTTCTGGAATTTTTAGAGGAGTTTGAAATATATATTTTTTATTTTTATTTTTATTTTATTTTATTTTGGACTGTAATTGGATCTAGAAATTTTGCATCCATTGGAAGAGAAGAAGTTGAAGAAAAGAACACATAGAGAGAAATGAAGATAGATGGAGGCTAGGGTTTACACAGCCTATAAATAGACAAAGTGAAATAGGATAGGTGGGCACGAATCATAAACGCGCAAAACGGTTGTTAGCCCACCAGAATATTTTATATTAATTGGATATGTTACAGATTAGTAAATAAATTAATTTCTTCCACAGACATTTACATTGAATTTTAAACGTATTTACAAATGTAAATTTAGATGCTTCATTTATAAGTTTCATTATAAATTCACACTTTCATTAAATTCCAAATTCATAGATAAGTTTCCATTTTCAACTAAATTTCTAAATTACCGTAATAATTATCTTAGATTTTTATTCATTCTCAATAGATTTAACTATTGTAAATTGACTAAGTTTTCATACTATAAAAATCCACATTTCTATGTATATATACATTTGAATTCCCTACTAAAATATTTTATTTATATTTCGCAATTACTTCCAATCCATTATTTTTTTGGCATCGCACTGTTACTTAAATAAATAGCCTATACCAACACTAATTATCATTAATTTGAAAACGGGTTACCAAATTTTGGATTTTATTAATAATTAATATTTATTACTTCATTGTTTATTCAAATTTAGACAATTTAAGATGTTTCTTAAATGCTGAGTACATTATTAACTTCAGCGTAAAACTTCAATTTTATTTTATCTACAAATTATAAATTAACTTTGCAGAAATCCTTTAGTTGACCTTTCATTTAATTATCCTCTCTATTGGTATCCCATAGATGGGAATTCCTAAAACATCTCCGAATTCCAACTTTAATTTCAATCACATAAAATGTTCTATTCAGTTTCCAATAAATTCAATAAATTCAAATTATCATGTTCTAAATCCAAATGAATCCATATATCCTGCCTTCCATTCTTTTAATCTAACTAATTATCATATTCTGAATAAAGTTTACGTTATTTCCACCTATAAGCTACAAATAACAACGAATGTCGCATTTGATTTAGATTCTAAATAAATTGATGGGTAATAATTAATAATTCTCACTATTGCCCGATTTATTCCCATTCATGCTTAAATTACCACCAAAAAATCATTAAATTTACCTATCTTTTATTGATTCCATAAAATCTATTTGCCCTGAGTTAGTTACTGCATTTATCAAATTCCAATTTCGCAATCACCTTAAATACATAAATTGGTATTGCATTAACATTTAAATTTATTAGCTTATGTCAACACTATTAACATTAATCGCAATGTATTACCAATTTTAGTCACTACCCTAACTACTAACTCATATTAACCTACGTTATTCCCAAGAATTTCATTGGTTTTTCTTATATAAAATTTATCAACCATATTAATTAAGGTTTTTTAAAACCAATTAATAAAATTCCCTTTAATATATACAACTTAGCAATCTATTAAGCATGGTATTATATTTCACGTAAATGTACATTTAATTACATTTATTACACTGTTATCTAAATAAATTGAATGATCTAAGTATATAACTCCTAATATCCACCCATCTTGCCTTAATCCCAAATAACATACAAATTAAACTACCCTTAATTTCAATTAACCCTATCATTACTTTTTATATTCCAAACAAATAAATTAATAATAGGTTAATTGAATCAGATTTACAATCCAACTTTAATTATTTGCAAATTTTGTCAGTTTGGACCACTTGGTAAATTCAGAATCCTTTAACAACTTCCTACATTAATTTATTTTTGAATAATCCCAAAATTTTCAATATTAAAGTACAAATACAATTTATCAAAAATTAAAACTTAAATTTCAAGGAATTTATTTATTTAGGTTTAGATCCCGTTATTCACTAAAATTGGTTGGTATTTATTTCATTCGCCTCTTTAATTGTACGTAAATTTCTCATAAATACACCTAAAATTTCATTTAATTCCAACTGCTTCCTAATTTCCATTTCTACGTCTTAACACACTCTGTATTAAACTTCTAGACATTGTATTACTTATCATATTAATGTACACTTTATTTAGTGTATTAACATTTATTTCAATTCAAATTCTATCAACCAATTAAACATGTAACCTATTACTATTGCTTACAAATCAGAAAATTGCACCCATTGTCATCTTCTGAATGGAATTAGTCTTTATTTCAAAACTTATCTAAATTTACATTGAGACCATATTTAATCCTCTTCGATAATATTAATCTTCAATTTATTAAATGGAATCAATATATCTTACATAACATGTTTTACGAATAAATTTTTAATAAATATTATTTCAACTTATTCCCCATATTCTCAATAATTACCTAACATAAATCTACGCTTATTTTATTCTACGTTCACACTTCCGTTACTCTCAAATCAATAAGTAACGTTCATATAAATAAATGCTATGTCAGTTTCCTATTTATTGCGATATTTTTATTTATTTATTACTGCATAACTTTACTTATTTTCTTCCCATCACTTTAAAATTAATCGTTAAAGTAACGCTTATCAATACGCATCAAATTATTTACCAAATTAAAAGGTTTTGATTTTTTTAACAAATTAATTGACAGATTAATTAGGTAATGTATACGAATTGTTATTATACCCATAAATTTACACTTAACTAATTAAATGCCTTACCTATATTCTCTATCTTCCCATTATATTCAAGTACAATACTTACACCAATTTTTATTGAAAAATTTATTCATATTACAAACAAAGGCTTAAATTACCATTGTTAAATTAGCGTTCAATATATATTTATCACCTTTTATTATTTCTACTAAATTTTTATTACAAAATTCTATTAAATAAATTAAATCGTCGAAATTTACGGGTCGTTACATATTTCCTCCCCTCCCCATGCTTGATATACTATACAATTAATTACAACTTTCCCTTTATACAAGTAGAATATACATCAGAGATATCGATAAAATATGTCAACTGTACAATCTACTCAACAGCAAGCTACAAAACTATTTAGCAACCTCATCATTCATGGCAATATTTGGGCGGATGGAGATGAGATTTTTTCCGAAATTATAGATCTTCTACAGTAATATGACGTCGATGTCTACGTATCTGATAATAATGTAAATTCTCTTCTTTTAATTACATACTTAAATGTTTTATTTTATAATAGCAGTATATAATACTAACCCAAATCTTGAAGGGCTGACATGTTTATCCAAGGCAGCTTATGGAAACTCCAAAAACCACACGGCCAATACAGAGAACGAGTCTGGGAAGTGAAGTGTGTCTTCTAATATTAACATACTATAACCTTATGAAATTTAATTATATAGATTCCTAATATGCGTTATTCACTTCATGTTATAGATTTGGAATTGTGCTGTGTTGGCATACAAAGAGAATATGGCTAAAATGATGCAATCTAATGAATGGCCAGTAAAAAATATTTCAGTCTAACCTTATATTTCTTATATTTTTTTACTAACAATTTAACTCTATGTCGTTTTGACCATCTGTTTACTCATTCCTATTTGCAACTTAACTTGCAAACATCTCATTGGAGTAAGGATGTGGTCATCGACAACTACACCTTTTTACGTGTACTTAAACAAATGTTTACATGCTACAAATATGTTTTAACCTATCTACCACATTTCAACCACTCATATCCTCACATATAGTTTACCTTCTTTGTATTAGCTTATGTGGAATTTTTTTTTACTGTTTTCATTACTACGTTTTTAATTATGTATTTGTCATGTATTATATTTTGTCTTTCCTTATTTGCTGCAAACTTTGTTTTCATGCTTATTTCAGTAACAGTCAAAAAACGTTTTGATCTTCTGTTTATTCTTCTATCCGTACTATAATGCTAATTCAATTTCCAAACATGCTTATTTTTAGTACATGTTAACTATATACTGTCTGAAGTTCACTTCATATATTTACTGTATGATATGTTGCATATTTTGCTTACGTGTGATCATGTTGTTGTAGTCTAATATACCATTGAAGTTGTTTGTTTGTGTGTGTATTATGTGTTCATATGTATCAGAGCAATCAAAGCCACATATGATTATATCATTAGGGTTGGCTTTTTAGTAGAGAAGTCCGTGCGTTGCACGGGTGTAAAATGAAATTCGTACAAAAATAACTTAAGGATAAAATATATTGAATTATGATTTTCAAATCAATAAGATTAGCATAACTGCAAAAAGTTAGAAAATATCAAGACTTTGAATCCACGCACACGTTTTTGTGTTTCATTGGGTTACTACTATCCACAACTTGAATTTTTTGCTATGTTTAAAGTCAAATTTCATGATGCTTCTACTTATGTATTCAACTGAAATCACTTTTGCATGTTGTGTCTTGGTTTATAATTCCTCCTACAATTCTTACAAACTGGATTTTACTTACATTTTTTTGTTACTTCTTCGAAGTGTGTGCTGTAAAAAAATTGAACAGAAGACAGAAATAGTAACAAAATAAAGGCCAGCGAAATAACCATCTTTCACTTTATGAAGCTACAGCTTGCATAAGAAATGAAGTGGCCTCCATATGTATAAAGTAGTAAAAACCTTTAATTACTATTACCATAGTACCATGAATTATATGGGAAAGAAATGCTCTAATCACTCCCATCTTGACAGAAAGAAATATATGCACTATAATATTGACAACCCACATTACAATTAGCATTAAATAAAATTGTTTAGACAATTAATAAGTTAATGAAAAAATATATGAGTATGCATCTTACTAAATCAAAACTACACCGTATTTATGTAAATTATGAATGCCTTTATACCTACAAAAAATATTAAGATTGACATAATTAGATGAAGTGGCTGATGTCAATTTTAACAACAAAAACTTTCAGAAAAGAATATAAAATCCATTTTCCATTAATAACTACTCTATATCAATAATTTATTTATTGCCTATGATTAAGATTATACCAACTATAAAATATAAATGAAGGCAAATGTAAGCGTAAATTAAAGAACAGTGCTGGAATATATGAAAAATAGAGAGAATTATTAATAGTTGGATTACCGATTCAAACAGTCTATGCGCATACAAATGTGAATGAAAAGTCAGCAACAAATAAAGCATATCCATTCCCACTACTTGAATTCAGTTGCAAATTTGACCCCACCACCTCCAACATTCAGTTATTCTCTCCCTTCCACCTTAATTCTACCTACAAACTTCCTATAAAAATGATAGAAGGATTCGATTTTTGAGCTAATTCATTAACTTAAGAAAAGCAAATTATTACGTCATTTCCATTTAACCCAATCGCCTTTTCAATATTCTCATTCTCTATCTGTAGACTCACCTGGAATTGTTCACGTTTATAGGTACGTTGCTTTAAGAGCATGCGTTTGCACATTATTGTATTATCAAACATTATATTTTCATGCTTCTGGGTGACCATACCCACCATATACCCCATGCTGTTTAATAATATTGTGTACTTCTAATGTACCTGCAAATGTGAATAACTTCGAGTATATAATAATATTGGAGTTGATGTTATTCACATTTGCAAGTGCATTGCTTTACCATAATATTCACATTTACTAGCGCAGTATACATATTATGTAAAGCACAAGATGATAAAATCAATTTGAGAATAGTTGCTTTAAAAATACTCATTTCATGCAACTTTGTCAAACGTGATAGCTTACAGAACCTAATCTAGCATACATTCAAGTGGATTAATGTTAATAAGTATACTAAGTTCCCACCAAAAACTTCATAAGCACAACTGCAAGATAATACATCAATGTTTGTTGACATATACCACCCTGAAGATAATTAATTATATAATGACATTACTAGAAAGGTTAGATTACCAAAATTCATGTTATTAATACTAAAATGAAACATTATTATACACGGTAATGAATTTAAGTTTTCTGTTGCAACCATGATAAAGAAAAAAATTAACATTTAAACATCGGTTACTGTGCAAATAGCATTCATTGCATTATGTACATTTTCTACGTATAGGATTACTTCACACTATGATTACACCTCTATCTACACCAAACCAGTATTTTGAAATTCACAAACAGTTCAAATGTCACATTGCAGTAATTTTTTGTGAAAGCATAGTAGTAGTCAAAGGTATAACCTCATTCAAAAATCAACTATAGTTTTTGGTCTATAAAATTGCATATTTTACACCTTACCATGACCATAAAGTTATGTTGACTTCAACTCTAATGCACAACAGATAGCCCACGGTTTTATTCAACCACTGACATCAAGTGGTATGGCAACCGATGATAATTCTACTTCATCTTCTAATATCAACCATCATTTCACTTCAAATCTGGAAAACTCTAACCGTGCAAAGGTTCGTTAATTGTACAACCTATATTTACATACACTATACAAAACTTACCCATGCTGTTAATTTCCACAGACTAACAATACTTATTTGGCGAGTCGCAACAACACTAACCAAAGATCCGCTAACACCTCGAGGTAAGTACTTATTCTTCTTATTTACACATGCATCATATTTAAGTCATATTCATTACAATAAATGTCATTGTAAATAGTGATTCTCTAACACTTTTTCCCATACTGCTACAAATAATATGTAGTCATGGGCCAAGTTTACCATCAGATCGTTCGATTGCTCAAACCTTGTGTAGACAAAAAGAAAAGGTGACAATTAATACAACTTCAACCATTGAAGCTCAAAACCACTCACTCAATCATCCATATGCATGTTCCACCTCAAACAATGCAAACGCAACCCAATGTTTCCAAACTATTGTTGAAGAAGCAAACAAATACAGTGAAGAGTATAGATTCAGTCATCATACGTCTAACCCAGCTAACATCAGCACATAAGTCTATCACCAATTACATACGGTTACTAAATTAATTACAAAGTTATATGCTGAATGTGTTTGCACAAAAAATGGGCAAACACCTCCTAGTCGTATGATTTAGTTGATTATATGTTGATCTGGATGGTTTGGGTGATTTATGCAAATATATGAAATAGATGGACTAAACTGTAAAAGACACACAGATTTATAGTGGTTCGGCCAGAACGTGCCTACGTCCACTTTATATGTTATTCTCCTTTTTCTTTCAGATTACAAGTACAAAGCTTTGTATACAAGTATATGAAAGTTGTTTGAAAGTTCCTTCCGTGCTTGAGCTCTCAAACTTGTCTGCCATTGTTGTACCCCTGCCCCTCTATTTATAGAGTGAGGTTGGGGGCAGGGGTCTTGGATGTATACAGCAGTTGGCGGGCCAGGGCTGATGCAATCTGGCCTGGCAGAGTTGGTTCGGTTTACCTTGGTTCGGTGGTAGGAGACGAGTGGACTGGTGGAGCTTTGGACTGGTGATAGTAGCTTTAACTCTTGGTTCGGTGGTAGGAGCATGGAGTTGGATCTGATTCGGTGGTGAGTGAAGGGATGGGTTGGTTCGTCCATGCTTTGACTCGGTAGGTAGGTTGATTCGGTGGTGGCTACTTCGAGTTGGTTCGGAAGGGAGGTGGTCCGGTGGCGAGTGTACGAAGCTTGGTTCGGCGTGGCTTGGTTTGGCAGAGGTTGATTCGGCTAGGCATGGACATGGAGAGGCTTTCAACCGGTAGTTGGTTGGTTCGGTCAATGGTAGTTGGAGAAGCCTTGGACCGGTAATGAGAACTCGCCCAACATTTTCCCCCCAAAGTGGGGCACATGCCTGCATGTGTCGCGCTTTGTTTTGCTAGGATAGTCTCGTTCGGTTTTAAGCGCCGAGCCATCTGGTCCGGTCATTGAGGTTTGCTTATAAATAGGGGTCACGTGCCTTCGTTATTCCTTACCAAACGAGCCGAACCTTTTGCCGAATCAAACTCTTAGTCTCGCCGAACCAGAGCGCTAGCCGAACCAGGCAAGACCCCTTTCCCGTCGAATGAATTTTTATACTGTACTACCGAATGAGCTTGTGGGTTCGATCGCCGAATGAACCCTGGTATTGGGAATGCCGAATGGACTTAACACCGGATGAACCTTTGTATCGGCTTTGCCGAATGATACTAGGAGTTCTGGGCGTTTTGATTTATGAGTGAAATTTCATACTATATACACTTGCTTGTTTATTTCCTCCGCTCTAACAATATGTTTTTCCGGTGTTACAGATAAATGTCTCGCAAAGTGGAAACTCGATCAGAAAAGAGAAAATCTGCGGATAGACGAGAGTCCCCCGTTGTGCCCCCAGCCCAGCCAGGACCGGAACGTCGTGGACCCACCCCGAGGTCGCTAGTAGACGGATATGGTCCCCAAGAGCTTCTGAACTCTCCTCCTGATTGCTTTCTGAGCTCTCTCAGAGAGGAGCAACTTGATGTTATCTCCCGCTCCTTTGGGATTGATAGAGCATGCATGCTGTTGCCAGGAGAGGGGGTCATGCCATATAATCCCCCTGAAGGATACTTCGCGTATAGCAGATACCATTGCATGTGTGGGGCCATTCCTCCGATTAATGCGTGGATAGTCAGCTTCATTACTTACCTGAAAGTGGCTCCTTTTCAGCTTCAGCCCAACTCCTATGCCATCTTAGTGTGTCTATTCATTATCTTCCAGAGGAGATATGGGCGCCCCCTTCTAACCGGGAAATCCGATATCTATATAATCTGAGGGGCTACAAGAAGGGGTCTCCGTACATTAGTTTAGAGTTGGCCGCGTCCTTCAAGCCGGTCTTGGACTTATACTCGAAGTTTACCATGTTTAAGAAGGAATGGTTCTTCGTCAAAGGACGACTCCATTTCTTTTCGCCTTTTCACTTCCGGCTGTAAGTTGAATTCCATTCGTAATTTCTTTGTCCCGACTACAATGCTTCTTCTTATGTGCTTTTATTTCTTGCTAGCGATAGGTGGTTTTGCCGTCGTGGAGAATGATCACCTTGTACAGATGGATGCGGAGGTAGAGGCTATCTCAGGAAGGGATAGGTCGGCTTCTTACTTGATCAGGAATGCCACTGTCCTGGAGCACAACTTGATTCTGCCACGTCAATCTGTGGTTAAGCAGAGAGATACAGCCGAGGAGAGGGCTGCTAAAGCTAAAGATGGGGCATCTGCGAAGAGCAGCAAGAGGAGATCTTTCTTGGTACCTCCATTCGTCGGGGGGAAGAAGCTTAAGAAGTCTGACGGACCCTCTCCTAGCACATGCCCAGATATTCCGGAGGAGGAAGGTGGAGAGGAGGAAAGAGGCGAGGAGGGGAGCGGAGGAGATGGAGAAGGTGAAGGTGGTAACGGTGGCGAAGGCCAGGGTGGTAGTGGCGTTGGTGCCCTGACCCCTGGGCAAGCGGGTGAGATTCAAGAGTGTACGGATGTTGCTTTCCGCCACGCTTTTGAGGGATTGGAGGAAGGATCAGCCTCGGTGGAGAAGGCGAAGAAGGCCGACAAGGTTGGGACTGGTGCCGATTCATCTTCTAAGGGTATTTCAGCTAAGGCAACTCCGGCGGTTCAAGGTGAATTCTTAACTTTCGCAGACTCCCCTTTATGATATGGACTTAGTAATATTTTATGGCCAACTCCCATCCTGGAATAAGATTCAGGACTTATTGCAGTATCCCACTCCCCCTCAGGGTTTGTAAAATAAGCGCGTCTCCCTATTTAACATATTTCTTGGATCATAGTTTCATGCGTGCTTGTAACACCTGGTTTTTATTCCAGGAACAGGTAAGGTGGCCAAGACATCAGATATTCGGCACCGCCTTGAACAGTATAAGTTACTCAAAGCTTCTGCCAAACCAAAGCCGTCAACTAGCCGTCCTGGAGATGTGGTTAGATATCGCCCTCTTCTCGGAGTTATTGAAGAAGATATGCGAAAGAGGAAGAGGGGACGATCTTCGTTTGAACCTTCACCTGGCCCTCAGCCTCCAGTCCAGCCTATCCATGATATTACTGAGGAAGATACCGAGCTTATGCCTTCCCCACATCCGTCCGAAAATCCAACCGTCACCCCGATAGACCACCCTTGTTTGGGTCACAACCCATTTGCCGGCCACCCGGATCTGGACCTGAGTTTTCAAGACATCTCTTTTGACGAGGCCACGGGTGAGCATCTTCTTCCCCGCAACCCCATGGTACGGGTGCTTGATGAGGCTAAGTCCTTAGATCTCGATTTGCTTACTACTCGGATAGTTACCATGGGAGACGAAGCCAAGGCTAATATCGACCGGGTCGCGGAGGAGACCAGGAAGTTGATGGGGCATCATGCCCGTCTGGTCAAGGCTGGAGAGGAGATTGGGAGTGCCAACATCCGACTACGGTTAATGGTTTCTGACTAGGCCAAGCAGCTAGCCGATCAAGCCATTCAGATTTCTCAGCATGAGGCAGCCTCCAGGAGGTTGAAGAAGACTATGGAAGAGGCTAGTAAAGCAGAACTACGAAAGATGGAGGCTGCCTGCAAGGAACGGATTGACATGGCCATCGCAACGGTGGACGAGGTTCGGAGAGCGGATCTTGAGCAGGTAGAAGAGTTATCTGGGAGGCTTGAGGCCGCAGAGCTTGCTCAGGCCAAGCTGAAGGAGGAGATGGAAGTGATGCGGAAGTCCCTTCAGGCTGACTGCTCGAGATACCGATTGGAGCGAGATGCTGCTGTCGCACGACTGTCGGCTTCTGAGGCCTGGATGAAAGAGTTTGAGGAGAACGAGGGGATGATGGACGAGATGCTCCAGGACATGTATTTCCGTACTTGGAGGCAGGGCAACCTGTCCTAGATGGACGATTATCCCTGGGTTATGGGTAGGATATATCTCCGGGCTTTGGAGGAAGCTAAGGCCGATGCGGATAAGGAAGGTGGTGCGGCTTTCAGGATGGATGTGGTTACGGCCCAATTCTCTAAGGAAGAGAAGGTGGCGGTTAAGGAGGGCATACGGCTGCTTGCTGCGGATGAGGTAGGCGTGCAGCTAGATGATGATGATCAGGGAGCAGACGTTGGTAAGTCTTTTCTTATAACCTTTTCATGATTTGATTGCTTATCTTTCGTGATTATTGATGGATTCTCTTTTGAATTGGGCAGGCGGGACCTCTGGAATACATGCGGGGAGTTCTGACCCTGCAGTTAAGTAGATCCGGAGGGCTAGCGGGATGGAGGCGAAGCTCCGATTCCTTGACTTGACTTGTACATATTTTGGTTGCTGTCTATGTTAGTCCGAAACATTAATGTAACTTGTAATTATATTATTTGTAAAGAATGACTTTCTGTAATTTTATAACATAAGCTGATTCTGCTATGTTCAAATGTGGTTGTTATTTTGATATGTTGCATAAGAAATACAGCTGCGTGTTTATGCATGTGACTTAATCGCATTTGATGCTAAGTTTCTGCTCAAAATATTGTTTCATGTCTTGTAATGCCAATATGATGTGTGAATAAATTAAAGCTACATATTTGTATACAAGAGAAGATAGTACCGCCCTTCGTGTTTTAGTTGTAGAGGGTTGCTTTGAATGTCTTGCGTGACTGAGTATGGAATATAGCTGAGTATTCCGTCATCCGGATGTGAGTTCATATTTCCACAAGCGAGAGTTCCCCTATTTTGTGACCTGTACTTTAAGGATTGTTATATAGGATAGGAGAAAAGTTTTTGAATGAAATGGAAATATGAGAAACAGTAAAACTTCCAATCACGGAAGGCCGTCGATATGCTTAAGTTCGTGGCAAACGGGTTTTGTAGTCACTTTCCCTAGTTGTGGGTATTGGAGACATTTGTCACCCATCTTACGCCTCCGCGGGGAATTTATCTTTTTTACCACAGCCGCACTTAAGACATATCGGAGCCGAGATCGCGCACAGTAACTACCCGAGCCATTATGGCCCGTAATCGTGGGTATTATCCGATTTACTGTGGCCGGCTCGCGTGGGTGCCGATCGTCAACCGTGAACTACCCCTGGCTGGCCACACCTTATGTTGGGGCTTAAAGTAGGTTCACAGTCGCCGGCGAGCCGAACGCCGTAATGAGCTGCCATCGGCTATAGTCGGCCTTCTTGATGGCTTATAATCGGCTCATTACAGTTGGCTTTGAGGGCAGTCGCGAGCAATGAGTTAACCCGCAGCAGAGGGATGCTGGAGCAAAAGTGTCTCATTGGCGAGTGCACAGAATCGTATAGTACTTGTTAGGTCTTGTCCAGGTGAGGTTGTGCCGTGAAGTGTCCAGAATGGAAATGTCGTTATACATGATTTTGTTCAACAGAAAAGGATAAAGCTTAACAAGCAGCCAAGATATAAAGAAACAAGTTAAAAAGAGACAAGATTTTTAAAGTGGTTCGGCACGAAAATGCCTACATCCACTGATTCTCTTTGTTAATTCACTTCATATGGGCAGTACAAGTTAAGAAAAGTATCGACGGAGGTGTTGGATGTTCCATGCCCTCTGGAACACCTCTCCGTCCATTGTTGACAAAATATAAGTTCCGTTGTGGAGATCTTTATGAATTACATAGGGTCCGTCCCAGATTGGATCTAGCGCTCCGGGGCGCGGGAAGATCCGTTTGAGGACAAGATCTCCTTCTTGTAAGCTGCGGTGTTTGACTTTAGAGTTGTATTGTGCTGCTACATTTTGCTTGTGAGCTGCCGCTTTAAGTGCTGCATCATTTCTTCTTTCTTCAATTAGATCCAAAGACATGTGTAGGAGTTCTTCATTCTCTTCTGGGTTGTAGTGGATCCTACGGTGGGAAGGCACTACAGTTTCAACTAGGAGCATGGCCTCTGATCCGTATGCCAAAGAGAAAGGAGTATGCCCTGTTGATGTTCTGTAAGATGTGCGGTAGGCCCAAAGTGCCGTAGGAAGTTCATCCACCCAAGCGCCTTTTGACTTTTCAAGTTTCTTCTTGATCAGAGTTTTGAGGATTTTGTTGACGGCTTCGACTTGTCCGTTTGCCTGGGGATAAGCCACAGATGAGAAGCTTTTATGAATTCCGTGCTCTTGGCACCAGTTGGCGAATTCCTCGCTGTCAAATTTAAGTCCATTGTCCGATATGATCTTGAGTGGGACTCCGTACCTGCATAGAATATTTTTGATCAAGAAGTTGATAATTTTTGCCGAAGATATTTTATTTAGAGGTTCCGCTTCCACCCATTTGGTGAAATAGTCGACTGCCACTATAGCATATTTGGCTCCGCCTCGGCCCGTTAGCAGTTCGCCAATCAAGTATATTCCCCATACTGCAAAGGGCCAAGTGCTGGTCATTTGAGTAATCTCCCTCGTGGGTAGTCGAGGAATCTTAGCAAATTTCTGACATCTGTCGCATCTCTTGACGAAGTCCAAGGCATCTTTGTTTAAAGTGGGCCAGTAATATCCATATCGGAGTATCTTCTTTGCCAGAGTCTGCCCTCCAGTGTGATCTCCGCAACTTTCTTGATGGATGTTGGATGAGACTTCCCTGGCTTCCCTTCCAGCGATACACCTTAATAAGGGATTAGAGAAGCCGCGCCGATAGAGGATGCCTTCTTGTAATGTGTAGCGGGAAGCTCTCCTTAAGATTTTCTTATCTTTGTTACGCTCGTCGGGCAGAGTGCCATCTTGTAAATATTTTCGGATAGGAGTCATCCAAGTTTCCTCTTCGATTGCAGCTATCATATTCATTGTCTCGTAACTCGGGGCTAGTTGCTGTGAGATGGTTATTGTTCGTGAAGCGGTGCCGTCCTTCATGCTAGCTTGCTTTGCCAGTTCGTCGGCCTCCTGATTCTCTTCTCGGGGAATGTGTTTGATTAAATAGTGATCCAATTGATTGAGCAGCAGCTTGGTCTTCTTTAGATATGCTGTGAGTCGTTCTCCTCGAGCCTGGAATTCTCCCAATATTTGATTTACAATAAGTTGAGAATCACTACGGAGACATAAAAAACCGACTCCAATCTCCAGGGCAAGTTCTAATCCAGCTATCACTGCTTCGTATTCTGCGTCATTGTTGTTGGTGGCAGTGAATTCCAACCTTAGGGCGTAGCGCAGCTTCCTTCCCCTGGGGGTGATTATCACAACACCTGCCCCCGAGCCTTGTTCATTTGATGCTCCATCTACGAAGAGATTCCACTTGATATCTTCTGCTATTTCAGATTGCTCCTTACCTTCGTTAGTAGTGAATTCGGCAATGAAATCAGCTATGGCTTGCCCCTTGATAGCGGTGCGAGGATGGTAGGTGATATCATATTGACTCAGTTCAATGCACCACTTAAGCAATCGCCCAGAAGTGTCGGGGCGATGGAGTACTTGCCTTAGCGGTTGATCGGTTAAAACTCTGATGGAATGAGATTGGAAATAGTGTCGCAGTTTCCGTGACGTGATGAGCAGACAGTATGCTAGCTTCTCAAGTTTAGGGTATCTGGATTCTGCCCCTGTAAATCTCTTGATTACAAAGTATACGGGCCGCTGTGCGCGGTTGTCTTCTCTCACCAAAGCGGCGCTTAAAGCATGGGACGATACAGCAAGGTATAAGTATAGTTCCTCGCCTTCATTTGGAGTTGAGAGTACTGGTGGTCTCTGGAGGTGTCCGATTAAGTTAAGGAAGGCTGTCGAGCATTCGTCAGTCCATTCGAACTTTTCTTTGTCTTTCTTTAGAGCTTCGAAGAAAGGGATGCATTTGTCGGTTGCTTTAGAGATGAACCTACTTAGGGCGGCCACTTTCCCGTTTAGGCTTTGCATCTCCCTTCGAGTGGATGGTATCTTGATATCTTGTAAAGCTCGAACTTGTTCGGGGTTTGCTTCAATCCCCCTGGCATGAACGATGAATCCCAAGAACTTTCCCGACGATACTCCGAAGGAGCACTTTAGAGGGTTCAGCTTCATTCCATATTGGCGAAGTACTTGAAACATCTCATCCAGGTGGTTTATATGATCGTTGGCTTTCCTCGATTTTACCAGCATGTCATCCACATAAACTTCCATAGTTTGTCCTATCAGTTCCGCAAACATCTTGTTGACAAGGCGCTGATAAGTAGCCCCGGCGTTTTTAAGTCCAAAAGGCATTACTTTGTAGCAGTACAATCCTCGGTCAGTGATGAAACTAGTGTGGTCTTGATCGGGGGTGTGCATAGGGATCTGGTTATATCCTGAGTATGCGTCCATAAAGGATAAGAGTTCGTGTCCGGCAGTGCTGTCCACGAGTTGGTCGATTCGGGGGAGTGGGAAGCAATCTTTCGGGCAAGCGTCATTTAAGTTGGAGAAATCGATGCATGTTCGCCACTTCCCGTTAGCTTACTTTACCAGTACCGGGTTGGCGATCCATTCTAGGTAGATGGCTTCTCGTATGAAGTCATTGGCAAGTAGATTCTTCACTTCTTCCTCTAGGGCTGCTGATCGTTCTGCCCCCATGCTTCTCTTTTTCTGCTTTACTGGCACCTTCGTGGGATCGATGTTCAGTACGTGGCATGCTATATCTGGGGAGATTCCTGTCATATCAGCGTGCGTCCATGCAAATACATCCATGTTGTGGCGAAGAAAATCAATGAGTTGATCCTTTAATTCTTCTTTTAGTTGAGATCTGATTTTCAATAGTCTACTTGAGTCATGTTTGTCTACAGCTACGAATTCCATAGCCTCTGCAGGCTCGGCGGTGGTCTCCTCCTCTTTGTCCCTGGGGTCTAATTCATTGAAAGGGTCACTGGTATATCGAAGAGGAGGGGCTTTCTTTAGTTGCTATGCTTCCAAGTTTTTCATGCAGAGAGTAGTCTCTGCATTTTTCCCTTTATCTTTTCTGCGGTTATTGCGAAGCTCAGTTACATAGCAGTCTCGAGCAGCGTCTTGATCTCCCTTCATTTCTCCTATTCCGTTATCTGTTGGAAATTTCATCTTCAGGCACCATGTGGCTAGGACAATTTGGAAGTCAGACAAGGCTGGTCTTCCCAGAAAGGCGTTGTAGGCCGAGTGGTTCTCTATTAGTACAAACGTTTGTTTTCGCACAACGGAGCGGGGATGACTTCCTATTTCAACAAAAAGGTCCAGTTGCTCGAGGGGCATCTTCGCATCTCCAGTGAAACCATGTAGTGGTTTGTTGCAGGGAGACACATGCTTCATTGACAGCTTCATTTTGTCGAAAGCATGCTTGAATAGGATATTCACTGAGCTTTCAGTGTGTACTAAAATTCGGAAAACTTTAGCTGGACCGAACCAGGCAGAGATGACCATAGGATCCATGTGTGGGTACTGTCTTCCCTCTAGATCACGCCTACTGAATGTGATGTCGTCATTCTCTTTCCGTTTCGGGTGGCGTTCTTCCATAACAGAATTAACGTAGCCTTCAGCGTTTCTAAGTGACTTACTGTATCTTTCCGTCCCCGCCCAGCTTCTGTCGGCGATGTGTGGTCCTCCTGATACGGTATGGACCACTATCTTCTCTTGACTAGAGCCGCTGGTGTTGCGATTACCTCCTCCTGCTTCTAAGGGGGTAGCCCAGGATTCTCATTGGCAGGAGTCGAAGTCCTGTTCTGGCTTTTTACATAGCGTTCCAGTCTCTTTCTTCTGATGTGTTCTTCAATCATGTCCCGGAGATGGTGGCATTCATTGGTGTCATGTCCATGGGATTCGTGGAAGCGGCAGAACTTTCCAGACTTGAGTGCGTTATCTGACTCCTTCTTGTGCGGGGGGCGCTTGTATCTAACTTCGTCTTGAGTGGCTAGGAAGATGTTTTCGATTGTTTCATTCAAAGGTGTGTAAGAGTCAAATCTTGGTCCTGGTCGATATAAGCGCTTTTCTCCCTTCTTGCCCCCAGCATTGTCTCTAGAGTCATTTCTCCGAACATCCTTTGCTGCAGCGGGAACCCTGTCTGTAGCTGTCTTAGCCTGTTGCCCTGACTGCCTCTCAGTGACAGCGTCTTCAAGTCTCATATACTTTCCAGCTTCATGGAAGAAATTAGGTAAAGTGGCTGGCTTTTCCTTGGTTAGTCTTCTAGCAAATTTAGTATCCGGATGTACACCACTGCAGAAAGCCATTAGGATAAGTTTCTCATCGGCATCTTGGACCGCGGCCGCCGCGGCGTTGAATCGGGTTAGATATTGTTGCACTGTCTCTCCGGGTTTCTGTTTGATACTAGATAAGGAATAAGCGTCATTGGGTTGTTCCACATGAATGCGGAACTGACTGATGAACTTTTCTTTCAACATTTCCCATGAGTTGATGGACCCTTGGGGTAGGTGGCAGAATCAGGAGGTAGCTAGATCTGCCAAGAAAAGTGGGAAGCATTTACACAGTACTCCCTCCGTTGCTCCGCTCATGAGCATATACTGGGTGTATCTCTGTAAGTGTACGATGGGGTCAGAGGTTCCCTTGTAAGGTTCCATCGTTGGCATTTTCCATTCCCGGGGGGTGATGGCAGTTTCGATATTGCGGGTGAAGGGGCTGGTTACCCTAGCACCTATCCCCCAATCCCTTTGCTCCCGTTGGACGCACTCTCTGAACAATCGCGCCATCCTTTCATCAGAACTTGGAACGGATAAAAATGAGTTTGGTTCTTCCCTGCGGGATTGATTCCGTCCAGATGACCTATAAGGATGGTATCATTTATCACTCCTGACATTCTCCAATGGCTGCCTCTGATCTTCCGAGGGCATGCTGGGGTCAGCCACAGTTAGCCTTTGCCTTGATCTTTCCCTGCTGGGTTCTCTTCCCAGCACTTCCTCGGGTCCAACTTCGGGTTGGACTCCAGCTCGGCCCCGTCTACTGGTGTTTTCATGGTTAGGTAGCATGACGTGCTCAGCTACACCCGACCCCCGCCTGGCACTTCCCCCGTTGGGTTCGGTTCCAAGTGTTTCCTCGGGTCGGAATTCGGGTTGAGTCCGGGCTCGGCTCCTACCATGGCTGTTTCTGTTGTTAGCCTCTTCGAATAAGAAAGACCTTTGTCATCTCCCAGATCCTCTAGACCGGGACTCACCCCATGATTCAGTGCTGCGGTTAGTTTCTTCGACATTCCTTAAGCGTGACATGAGTTGATCCACTAGGGCTTCTTGTTGAGATGTGAAGCGGTTAGTTACTTCAGCCACAACCCTGTCCAGATCCGCCTTTGTAAGTGGTCGTTCCGTATCAGAGGCTGTCGGACTTGCCTGATTTAAATTTGCTGTTGGAACTGGACGATTGTCTTGGTCTCTGATTACTGGATCTGGGATACTGCTAGTTGCAATGTTCTTTCCTTTGTTAGTATCTTTCTTCCGTCCGGGAGGCATGTTTCCCAAGTAATGAACGATGCTGATAGGAAAAGAGTTGAGTGGGAGAAGCTGAAGCTTCGAGCTCCTGTTCTTAGTGAAAGCACCAAAAATGTTTGCACAAAAAATGGGCAAACACCTCCTAGTCGTATGATTTAGTTGATTATATGTTGATCTGGATGGTTTGGGTGATTTATGCAAATATATGAAATAGATGGACTAAACTGTAAAAGACACACAGATTTATAGTGGTTCGGCCAGAACGTGCCTACGTCCACTTTATATGTTATTCTCCATTTTCTTTCAGATTACAAGTACAAAGCTTTGTATACAAGTTTATTAAAGTTGTTTGAAAGTTCCTTCTGTGCTTGAGCTCTCAAACTTGTCTGCCATTGTTGTACCCCTGCCCCTCTATTTATAGAGTGAGGTTGGGGGCAGGGGTCTTGGATGTATACAGCAGTTGGCGGGCCTGGGCTGATGCAATCTGGCCTGGCAGAGTTGGTTCGGTTTACCTTGGTTCGGTGGTAGGAGACGAGTGGACCGGTGGAGCTTTGGACTGGTGATAGTAGCTTTAACTCTTGGTTCGGTGGTAGGAGCATGGAGTTGGATCTGATTCGGTGGTGAGTGAAGGGATGGGTTGGTTCGGCCATGCTTTGACTCGGTAGGTAGGTTGATTCGGTGGTGGCTACTTCGAGTTGGTTCGGCAGGGAGGTGGTCCGGTGGCGAGTGTACGAAGCTTGGTTCGGCGTGGCTTGGTTCGGCAGAGGTTGATTCGGCTAGGCATGGACATGGAGAGGCTTTCAACCGGTAGTTGGTTGGTTCGGTCAATGGTAGTTGGAGAAGCCTTGGACCGGTAATGAGAACTCGCCCAACAGAATGTAAACTAACTACTCTCCTCCTCTTTTACTCTATCTTATTAGGTTTATAAATGATGACATGGTAAGTACAATATCAAATCGCTCCATTGCTCAAAAGCGACGTAGGGACAGAGAAATGGCTTCAAAACTAATAGGACGGCCAAACATTGTAGAAGGCAACATTGCTTATCATCCGCAACATATCAGACGTCATTTTCTTGGGATAATGAACATACCATGCCCATTCTGCAAAGCTCTTCACTAGATTGATGAGCGTTTGAAAGGTACTTCTATATGTAACCCTATTTTTGGAATATGTTACAAATCTGGTAAGGTAAAACCGCCTTCGCTAACACTACCTCCATTAGATTTTCGACAACTATACGATGGAAATGATTCATTGTCTAATTCATTTTTGGAATATATTCAAGAATATAATGCCGCAAATGCATTTACAAGTCTAGGTTGTAAATTAGATGATAGAACTCTTAGTACACGAGGGATCAAGTCTTTTACAATACATGGAGAATTACGACATAGGATAGGTGCATTATTAACCGATATTGGCAGTCCACCTGCCTATTCACAACTTTATATCTACGATCCAAATACTGTCTTGAGTTTTAGACATGAAAGAAATAAACGACTTAGTAAGCAAGTTTTGGAAATAATTCAACGGGTTCTTCTTAGAGACAACAAATTTACAAAATTATATCGTCAAGCATATGATATTTTAATAAAGTCAGCTAAAGAAGGTCATGATTTACCCTTACGTCCTCAATATAATAAAACAAATGACAAACGTGTCTACAACATGCCAACAACTGATGAAATAGCTATTATCTTACCTGGCGATGGATCTCAAATCAGCAGAACTAAGGATATTGTAATACACCTTAAAGGAGGTACACACTTGGATAAATAAATAAAATAAATAAATAAATAAATAAAAATACAATTTTATATCACAAATAAAAAACCAACAAAGAAAATAATTTCGATACGAAATTTCCACATCATTCATAACATCTATATAAAAAATTTAGCAAAAATAAAGAATGGGTAACGCTGATTGGTTGTCTTAGGCTGACTTATGTGAATACAAAATTGACTAAAATAAATAACCAACTCAGCGACATATCAGAGGGCAAAAAAGAACGATGGAAGCTCATTTCTTCTTTCCATTCCCAAGGGACATGTTGTTGACCTCAGGCCCTTCTCAACATTAGAATAGCATGTTATACCCAAAAACATTATTGCAAACGATATATTGAGACCGAAAAAAAAAAAACTGAAATACAACCCAGACTCAAATTACTAAATGAATGGATGTGATCATTATTTAGAGCACTTATTGACTGCTTCTCTAATAAACATTGAATTCAAAATTCTCATCAAGAAACTTAAATTAAAGAATTATTTATTGGTGAGTGTGTTTTGTTTTCAGCGGTATTTTGAATTCAAATGGACAGGTGCCTTGCATTTAGTTATTGGGAGTATTTTGTTTCCTATGGTGTGGTTAGTTAACTGCCAATGAGAATATAGAAAAAGGTTCCATTAGCTGCATTTTAAACATGTTTCAAAGGCACAGCATCAAACATTATGATTTTTTATGTTTCAAAGAGTCAATGTCTTAGAAGCTAAGATAACTCTCATTTCTTTAATAGTCGTAGCGTTTATATGATTTTTATGTTTCATATAGCTCAATTATCCTATTCTGCTGTAGAATAAAAAAAGCTAATGAATTTTTATTTTATTTTTATAATTGAATAATAGTAGTCGACTACTAATGAAGTACAAAAATGTAAGACCAACCTATCATACTATCTCGACAAACTTTATAGGTTAGCTAGTAGAAATCAATATATTTGAGTATTTAGTCACCATAATTACCAGTAAGGAAACAGTTTAATCTTATATCACACATTACCTTGTAAATTATAGCCTAAATCCATCGGTCCAATTCCTCTGTTCCCTCCTTTCTGTCCCATGTGGCACAATGATCTCAGTCATTCATTTGGTATCAAAAGCAATTCACCAAAATATGGTGGACTCCACCAATTCATCAAATTTGTTACGGTGGGCACCCTTCCTCTTCTCCATAGTTCATATTTTTTTTCCTCCTCAAGACCTTGTATTTCTAAAACATCATTCATTTCCGCACTATATCCCACAAAAACAAAAACCATCTAATAGCTTTATTTAATTCTTTAGTACCAATCATCCCATTTTCTTCATCACTATAGCGTTTAAATCTCACCAACCTGCAGACCTCATTTATCGTCTCTTTCTCTTGCATGTCAGAATACTTCAACCTTCAATATCAAAAGCACCACTAAAGAGAGAATACATCAAAAGTGAGAACAATCATCTTGATGAATATGACCACGCCGTTTTGATAATATTTTCTGATGTAAGCAGTCTTGTTTTTCATTTCCTTGTAACTCATCTCTTGCATAGTTAAAATGCACTTTAATGCTTACAACCCTTCTTTCATTACTTCAATTTTTTAACACAATTGATGAATGTCCATTGTGTTCAAAGCACTTTGTTATGTCCACACATTTGAAAGAATGGAGCACGTACCTTAGATATTTTCATATCATGCTGCGCCAAATAGTGTGGAACCAGTTCTATTGCTCCTCTCCACACATGATGTTGTGTGACCAACGGACCAATGGTTAAACGAATGTTCTTCCTTTCTTTAGCTGAGATGCTCTGTAGATTGCACACTTGGCAAGAGATTTAGAGGTATTGCTCTTGTTCCCTTAAAATCATCTCTTCGTAAACATTCTTCTGCAAGAGAATCAAAGGACTGCATTTGATTGCCTTCTTAATGTGCACTATTTTTCCAATCAAAATTTCTAATTTGTTAAGCACATGGCTAAGTTTGAGAAGCAGTGTATGCAGCGCTCTATACCATTCTAATGGTAGAATCCATATGCTAAAATCTTGCACTTAGTAGCAATATGGTCTCTAAAGTTCCGATCTCAAATTGGGTAGGTGTCAGGTGTAGATGTTTGAATCAAATCTATGGACCATGCTTGGCATTGCATAAAAATACAAACTACGTAAATATCAAATTCCATCATATGGGTAATGCATAACGTAAAAATAATCTCTCATTGGCAACTCCATCATGACCAGATGCAGGTTAACCTTTTGAGTTCTAAATTCCTTTAGTATTAGATTCAGTTGGCAGTAGGAGGTGGACACTGCAGAACTATATAGATTTCACAAACTTAACTTTTCTGCATGTTTTATGGAGAAATATATGGAGGCTGTTGACATGGCTTTGATACCAACACTCATGTATCATTTTGATATTCATCAAAATTACAGATTTGACACTACTGCTACAAATCATTGGCAGCAAATAAAGAGCGTAGCAACAGAAAGAACTAAATTTAGCAGTCAATATGAAATAATAAAGAATCAATTTCTTCGTACAACTTCAACTATTAATCAGTAACCAACATTAAGATGCAAATGTAATTATACGATCGCAGTAATGATCATTATTTAACCCTAGATCCATACAGAAGAATGGAGTAATCAAATCTGAATAAATCAGAAAACAAATTAAAGCGACGAGAAACAATTACCTGGATCGATAAAATCAACGGTCAGGAGAGGAGACAGGAGAGCAAAAGAAATAAACGGCAGCGTTCATTAATCTTTGTGCAAAATATTATGGCACCGAAGAAAGGCAGAAGGAAAATGGATGGAGATGCGGGGTATCAATCCCCGTACCTCTCGCATGCTAAGCGAGCGCTCTACCATCTGAGCTACATCCCCAATTGAGGAAATTTAGTATAAATTATTAATGTTACTGATGATGGTGATGAATCCATATCAAATGAGCAGAGGAAGAAGATGCCATGGATGTGAAGAATGATAAACTGCGGGTCGGTTCAGAATTTGCTGAAGATGCCATGTACAATCAATCGGATAGACGACGTTTAGGAATCAGATTTGCTGAAGAGGAAGGACTCGGCTAACGAGATGAAGACAAGGATGGATTGGCCCGATTGGGATTTTGAAACATTGCTTAAAACACCCCGGGAATTATTTCATTGCAGCATGCCCCCTTCAGAAGGCCATCTCCAAATGTTTTAGCGCATCTTCAATTCTAGACAATGTTATTTTATGAAATATCCATGTAGTACAAGTGGTTAGACAATGTTAAGTTAATTGATTTTACATTAATTTCCTCCAATATAAACATTTTTATGTATTGAAATATGTTTAGACGGCAAAAAGTTAATATAATAGTTACCCCTTCACATTGTTAATTACAATGTGTGACAGTAGACAATTTAATTCACAATGTCTAACAAAAGTCATGTCACGTCATATTTCACATTCAAATTACTTTAGCATTGAAGATTAAAAATTAAATCACAATGTTTTGTATCTGTGTGTCATTCATTTTACATTGAAAATACATATGGGTTGGAGATAGTCTTAGCCTTCGTAAATAGACATGGTGAAATGTTTGACCGCTATTTTCTGCCGTGTGTAAGGAGTCAAGTACAAAATTAATATTTATTTTCTGTCTTTTACATGGAGTATTTAAAACGATGTTTTTTGACGTGAAATAATGCAAGTGGGGATAAAAAAAACCTTATTATTAAATTTTAATTTTTTATACAACTTTAACTGATAAAAGTTGAAGCAAAAATATTACGAACGTTGTGCTGTAATTAGGATATGAACTTGTGATTATATTTATATGTCAAAATTTTCATAATTTTGAATGGGATTAAACTTCTGTCCTTTCGTTTATATATAAGGACATTTCTGAAACTTTGGAGTCAGCCCAAAAAGTTGCAACACTGTTACAATTTTTTCTTTATATAAAAAAAGATATGTTATCTGAATACCACGAATCGTGAAATATCGTAGAAATGCTAAAATATTTTATTTAACAAATTCAATATTAACTAGGTAAAATTACTTCTATATAGTGCTATGGTTGTTAGCATAACTGTCTGCACAAGTTTTATAACATGATCCTCTTGACTTTTATAGTTAGATTTAAGACGTTCTCATTTGTTTTTTTGCTCTGCAAATTGGGGCAATTGATCGTGCAAATGATGTTTGTGCATGTCCTAGCAGAGAGACGATGGATCAACATTCGCACATTTCACTTTTCAAACTTTGAGTTAGTGGTAACTTTGATTGATTTGCATATGACGGTTTGTATTGAGATCAAATTTATGGATGTTTAACCGTTGTTTTCAGTTTGACCGGTGTATTTTTGGTTTATTTACCTCATTTGGACAAGGGACACATTAAGGATAGAGTAGTTAGTATAACTTATCTATAAAAATATACCACTATACATAAAGATATTGTCAAATTGATTTCATTATTATATCATTTTAGTTTCACATTCTACTCAAACAAAAAAACATGATTCATTTGGGCTATCTTGTAACTATTGAATCTCATGATTTGTTACATACTATTGAATGGATCATAACTATACTTAGTGCACTTTATACTGAATTGGATACATATGTCATAGTGTAGTCGCTCAGTTGTTCGCATATTCTGCCATTTTGGTAGTATGAGTACACGATAAATATACATCTACTTCTTCGTGAAAAAGCAATCAATGTTGATTACTATTTTTGAGGTTGAGTCGATTGGGAGCTCATTAAGTATATATGGCATACATCGCATGGCAGTAAAGCATGACTCGATGGAGTAGCATGTGCGATTATATATGTGAAGTCGTGATAAAATATTACATACTTCTTGGCACAACATTAGACGTTCTTACAGGAACAAGGGAATATGAATCGTAAGCATCCTTCAGTAATGGTTTATTTTTGTCAAAGCATAAAATCACCATACGAACATTTGCCTCGATTCCTATATATGGTATTAGGAAAACATATGTTGGTTGCGACCACCAATGATGTGTATATCATTTTTGATAGCCAATGTGTGTATAATTTTTGATCTTCTGTTATAACAAGCCATATTTTTAGCGCTTAGTAATTAGGCGTGATTAATCATTTTGGTCGATTAAATTAAATTAATGACCTTGAAAAGAATATTTTTGAAAATGAGTGAAGTATGACTCGAGACTCATTACATTGCATTTGTTATGTCTTCTGCATATGAAAAGATTTTTTCTTAATAAGAAGAGTGATATTTGATTTAAGTAAAGCACACATTTTTATTTCTCAGCGGATCGAACCTTAGACCTCTAGAACTATAGTCTACCACTTGATCTAGTGGTTTTTGGCCTTTTATATATGAAAAAGAAACAAAGTTTGTTAAAACAAGATAAGATTGCTAAAATGAAATGAAAAAAGATGTAGGGCAAAATGCTCTTTTGGTCAGAATTTCCTTTATAATTCTAAAATGAGGCCAACTCCTTCGTTACTTCATTTCTTCATCTCCTTCATCTTCTCCAAACAAAGAGAATCATATTTTCTAAATTAAATTATTTATATCCATCTTTCAACCAAAAATTACAAAATAAATATTTGAATTCAACTTAGGAGATTTTCTGCAGATCCATCTTTCAAGTTAACAGTTTGAAGAATTTTAGGGCCATATTTTAGGAATTAATGAATAGCTTCAAATTGGGTTTCATTGGAGCTTGGATTTCTTGATATTAGGTCAGTGCGATCTATACCTTTTGATATATGAGTACTGTATATGTTAAAAATCATGATAAACACTCAATTGTTAGTTAGAGTTCGAGTTATGAACTTGGTTGAGGTTTTAGAGATAGGAATCTTGTCAATAAATGTTTTGAAAGAGTTATTATAGAATTGAATGTGTTTGGCAAAATGATTTGAAAAATAATATTGTTTGGTTTGATTGTTGACTTGGAAATTGATATAATGGCTACGAGATGACCTATGCCACTTGTAGTTGTCATTTTAAATGAAAGTTGGAGTTAAACGGTGAATTGAGTGGTTAAAGTCGAAAGGTTGTGAGAGGCGGTTCATTGCCTCAAAGTCATTAGTAGATTTTGGGGCTACACTAATCAGAATGTCGAATGACTTATAAAAAAGATGTGAAATCATATCGAGCGGTACCTTGGTGAAGTGCCTTGATGGTATGGAGCCGTATGTTGAAGATGGAGTGGAGATAGGTGAATGCCTTTAATAAAAACTTGAAGATGGGTAGGGAGACACATGTGCGAACTATTGTGTTTATTTGATTGGAATAAATTCGCATCAAATTGTGTTAGAATTGGAAATATATATATATATATATATATATATATATATATATATATATATATATGTATGTATGTATGTATGTATGTATGTATGTATGTATGTATGTATGTATGTATGTAGAGGAGTATTTCATCATGGTCACAACAAAAGAAATGGCAACCCGTTTGGAGCTACAGATCAAAAGACATGGACATTTGAGGTTCAGGCTTGTTTGAATCAGCAATTCAGATATTTGAAATTAGAAATTTAGACATCGAAAATTCAAGGAATTTATCCCACAAGTTTCCACCATAAATCTTGGATACTTGGACGTTTGAAACTGCAAAGCGTAATGACTTTCGCATACAAACTCGAATTGAGGCATGGTTGGACCGGTGTTCATTATTTTTCAAGAGTTGTAATTAGAGAAATTTTAATAGATTTTGGAGTACTGTGATTTCGAAGCCCAAACGGGCCTGTTAGATTAGGTGCACTGGCAGTGGGGCTAAAAAGATGAATTTTAAAACATTTTCCTTTTATTGATGTGTACAAGATTGTAATTTCGTGTTCACATAAATAATAATTTTGTGTTAAATCTTATTTAGTATTAACAAATAAAAGAGTTTGGCATTATAATTAATTTATGTACCAAATCTTTTATGTTTATTTATTATGATTAATTTATATACTAATTTGGTTTAATTTCTAATTTAATTTTATAACATTTTTGAATTCATAATACAAACATTATAACTACATTAAATGTAACATCCCTCGTTCCAAAACTAAAAGAAGTAACTCAAACGTGGTGCAGTCACCCTAGAACAATCTATTAGCGATAGAGATGAGATCATTTATATTAAAAAGTCTTAAGTAAACCAGATATTAACTAGAAGTAAGAAATACATCATTGCAAATTACATTTTTCAATTTAGTCCTCAATATTTGTGCTTACGTAGGGGTCAAAAATTATAATACAACATAAATAATAGTGTGATGTCTAACAAATGAAGATGCTAATATAAATACATAGTACAATGGAATCAAAATAATAAAAATAATACTCATATTGCTTCGTCTTCGACATACTTTATACATTTATTCCATAAGAAACCCACCTAAGCCCATAAATTCAATCTACTAGGACAAATACCCATGAGTTTGTAGGAAAATAATGATAAAAACCACAGATCAAACATAAATTATCGCGTTAATCGGCATTTTGATTGTGCATATTTTCAATTGGAATTCGTATGTCAAGGTGAAGAAAAAATGATTCACGGACTTGGAAACAAATTTGAAAAGGCAAGAAGATCATACTCAACAAGTTTCAAGGAAGAAGGCGCAAAGTGGACCACTCAGTACTGAGAGGTTTTTACTCCATTTTGAACCTCTCAAACCACTTGTACTTAGATCACTACCTCAAGTGATTACTATGGAGTGCTTTTCCTAGAGAATAGACGAGAAACTCTAAGGATTTCTGGAAGGAAATAGAGAAAACTGGAATATATAAGCAGAATCAAAAGAATTATTAGAAACAACTCCATCTTCAAGGAAAATCATTTGAACATAAATAATCGAAGATAGGAAGCAGAAATGAAGAGAAAAGGAGAATTTTCCACATAAACAAACTCTTAGTACCTAGAGGAACCTCTCAATACCAAGTGGTTTCAATTGATGGTTAGGCCGACGACTGTTCTCCTACATCTATAGGCTTGGATCTAGACCTTATGTTTCGTAGGTCTCCGATTCTACTGGAAAATTCCTCTATAAATACAAACCCTATAGCAATTAAGAAAGGACTTTTGGCTTCTTCCTCTTCTTATTCTAACTTTTGGCACCTTACTTCCCTAGGATCTTCTTCTTCCCCAAATACTCTAGACACTCTTAAATCCGAGATCCACAAGATTGTGATCGGATTTGATTGAATTCATTATAATTCGAAGAGAATATAATCAATAACAAATGTTAAAGTGGACATAGGGAGAGTAAATGCTGAACCACTATAAAAATTGCGTCTTTTCTAATGATTTTATGTTCATTTCATTAGATATATACATTTTAGTGCTTTGATGTTTCTTTGGGCGTGTTTATGCCATTTTTGGTACTTTCATTGAGAAAGAGCTAACTTTAAAACTTAGATATAAAGTTTGGAGAAGATGAAGAGGCTTAACGCTAGATTTATGATTGAAGGAAGTCAACTAAAGCATAGGGCGGCCAAGAAGTGTCCTCAAGTTCTAAGCAATCCATTTATGTGTTAAGAGAAGAGATGGAGAGGATGATGAAAGAGTTGCAAGATGGAATAGTGGTCAACAATAGGAAATGCTATATGGATTTTTTAGCAGGATGGACCAATAAAGAATAGCCGAAGCAGGTGGAATTCAGAACCAAAGACCAAAGACCAAAAACCAATGCAGGAGCATCAGGAGTTAGAACAGAATAATCTGGAACAGTGCCTCCACCACTAGATCAGGTCGATACTGACCTGAATCTTGTCGATACTGAGACATTTTTTCTTAGGGGCATGGTCGATTTGGATCTAGGATGAGCTCTAATGCTTAGAATAGGCGATGTTGGAGCTAGAAAGGCATACCAGAATGCGAACGCATAATAGCAGGATCTAGAACTAGAAGCTCATCGTTGAAACAAAAGGCAAAATGAGTTATGGATCAGTGAATTCTATTGGATTATAACCCCATAATCAGGATGGATTGGATTTAGGTTCCATTCCCTTACCTTGCCTTTTTTTTAAATAAATGACACATTATTAATATCAGACCACTTGCACGTGTAAGGGATCCTGATCGGTCCCTAGACTCGCTCTAAGTTAGAAGTCTGAAGGTGATCCTTGATAGGATTAGACATTCTAATGTTTTCTGCACTCTGAATTAGGCTTCATGAGTGATGACTGACACCGATTAGGAAATACCAACAGAGATTGATGACCCCTTGAAGTTGAGTGGGATTTTATAAACCACTTGCATGCGACGTCTGCTACTGATTGATCATGGTATCCCATTCGAAAGGTTGGGGAGATGACCACAAGGCGCAAGTCCCCTTACTGGAGAGCATCGGAGAGCAAGAAGATAGGACTCAACAAGGATTCGAAGAGATGGAACCCTACATTGGATGACAAAGGATCTATAGAGATCGAACCCAGGGTTGGATGACAAACGATCCAAAGAGATCGAATGCTAAAAGATCTGGAGAGATTGGAACTTAGAGTAGATGTTGATTTGACCTTAGGATTAGAACTCCTTGTAATCGAACCAAGATAGATAAATCCTAGACGAACATTGGATGATTTTGATATATGATATGATAGCTCCCGATGAAAACATGTCTATTATGATTTACGACCAACACTTAAACAAGGCCTAGAGTCCTTAGCTATGATGGTCTTAAGACCATGGATTTGGAGAAAAATATGAAGAAATTGAATGATTCACCACGACTTGAATCGATGGATAGCTGGAAAGCTTGACCGAGTGAAGATTGGCTACTGCTGAAACTCGTTCTTGAGAAAAGCATGCCTTACATTCATAAGGCGTACTTTAGGGGGCAAGTGTTAACCGACTTGTTGACTAAGCATATTTTCAGTTAGAATTCGAACATCAAGATGAAGGCAAAATGATTCGTGGACTTAGGAACATATTTGGAAAAGAAAGAAGATCATATTCAACAAGTTTCAATGGAAACCGAGAAGAGAGGACCACTCGGTACTGAGAGGACCAGTCGGTACTGAGAGGAACCACTTGGTATAGAGAAATTTTTACTCCACTCTGTACCTCCTAAACCACTTGTACTTGAAGCACCACCTCAAATGATGACCATTGAGTGCTTTTCTCATAGAATAGATGAGGAACTATAAGGATTTTCTGTAAGAAAGTAGAGAAAACAAGAAAGGACATATAATATTAAAGAAACTATCAGAAATAACTTCATTTTCAAGAAAAAGCATTTGGAACATAAGGAATTCGAAGAAAGAAAGCAGAATGGAAGAGAAAAGGAGAAGTTTCCTCAAACACAAACCTCAGGGTACCGAGAGTAACTTCTCGGTATAGAGTAGCTTCAACTGATCGTTGGGCCGACAACTATTCTCCTACACTTATGAGCTTGGACCTGGACATTGTATTTCATGGGCCTCTGATTCTACTGGTGAATTCCTCTATAAATATAGAACCTATTGTAACTACGGAAGGTCTTTTGGCTTCTTCCTCTTCTTCTACCTTTTCACGCCCGACTTCCCTTGAATATTCTGCTTCCCCAAATGATTCAAACACTCTTAACTTCGAGATCCACTAGATTGTGGTCGGATCCAATTGAATTCATTGTAATCCAAAGAGAAAGAAATAAATAATAAAGATTAAAGTAGACGTAGGCCAAAGTATTTGCCGAACCACCACAAAAATTATGTCTTTCTACTACTTTTACGTTTATTTCATTTGATCTGTCAATTTTTTGTGCTTTCAATTGCTTCTGGGGTGTTTGTGCTATTTTTAGTGCACACATCTATATAAGCAGCGTTAGATTTAGGCCCACACGTAGTGAGTTAAATAAGTGGATTTCATTTTTTATACCATTATGGATCTTATTAGGCCTATGAAGTCTAAATTTATTTAGATTTGGTCTAGATAAATTTGAAATAAAATCATTATTTTATTTTATTTAGTATTAAAAGGATTTTATTTGATACTTTATATAATATATAGTGTGTACATATGCATCATATACATATGTACTTGTACATGCACATGCAACATATCACATATGCATGGTTTAACATCTTTGCATTTAAGTGTTGGGATTTACACTACAACGGACTTGTTAGGCCCTCCATATACATATATGTCGTCTGATATATATACATGTCATTAATTTGACATGAAAATTATATTTATATTTAATTAAATATAAATTTACATATAATAATGTAGAAGTAATCTTATACATATGTACACACGCACATGTAAAAATATATCCCCTTCATATAATATTGTCACTTCGATAATTTATGTTTGACCTTACAGAAAACAATCCATTAAGTCATTCCACGCTTATCTAATAACTATCAGTACGTAACCCCTTGGTGCCTCCTAACAGCCATAAGTAATACAATACCCAACATTAAGAGAGCATTACATACTTTAATCCCAATGGATGTATTGATATCTGGTCTCGATATATCTTGACTATGAATGTTTAGAATGATATGTTTATCAATTATGATAAATTGCTCATGAATACAACGCATTGTAATTACTATTACAAAACATACCATTTATCTACTTTCTATTAATATACTTAAATTAAACAATTAATATAACACATTACAAAAAGTATACAATAGAAATAAAATTATTTCGGGTTGGCTTTTGTTATAGAGTTAATAATTTACAATAAATTATATAATTTCCGTAGAGCATACCCCTAACTCTATTAATATCTCATTTGCACTTGGGGTAAATTATAAAATATCAATCCCATCCATCTAATCAGCTTGACGAGAACTGATTGAGTTAATCTCTTCGGGAATAAATATGTTATGTTGTCCATCGTATCTTTCTTTTTATCATGATTTTCTTCTTCTTAGTGAATTATCTAATCAGGTGTAACTTTTGAAGAATATGTCACAATTTCTTATGTGCTCTAGGTTCTGATCTGCATCACCGCAATGTTGACTCAAAATAATGTCATTGAATTCTCAATGTCTGGAATCATTCCTTGCTCACTTAAAAAACTTTCACGTCCATACAGCTTCCTTAGTTGCTTCAGGGCGATGTACTCGACCTCCATCATGGAAATATCTACCGTTTCCTGTTTGAAACTTTTCCAACTAATAGTCCCATGGTTTATAGTAAAGATGTAACCTTACATTAACTTACTACTATCTATAACACTTTGAAAGCTAGAGTCTATATACCCGTTCATAAGAAAATATACATTCCCATATATGAGGAACTAAGTCCCTTGAATTCTTAAATACTTCAGTATATATTTTACAATCATCAAATTCCTAATATTAGATCGGTATCGACTTACACATCCTAATACGTATGCCATATCCAATCTAGTTCACAACAGCGCACATTATGAAACTAATTAACAAAGCATACGGTATCTTCTTCATATGCTCTTTCTCCTCATTAGTTTGAGGTGCGTCTATCTTAGACGGGATGATTCCAGATTGCATTATAACATTTCTGCTTTTGGAATTCTCTATATTGAACCTTTTCAGTATGGTGTCTACATATAGGGAAGGGACAATCGTAACAACCTCTTAGATTCATCTCTTATAGATCTTTATATTTAGTATATATGCTTCTTTTTCAAAATCCTTCATGGATAAATTCTTAGAACTCCAAGCTTCCATTGATCGCGATAATGAAACTTCATTCTAAATCAATAGTAGATCATCAACGTATAAAACTGAGAATGCGATATTAATTCCTCGTTCCTTTCGGTATACGCATACTGCCTCCGTGTTTTGATAAAAAAAAAACTATTTAATTACTTTATCAAAAAACTTATTCCAACTTCCTGAAGCTTGTTTAAATCCATAAATGAATTTTAAAAACTTGCAAGTCTTTCCTTAACTCCTATCGATTTCGAAACTCTTAGGCTGCAACAAATAGACGATCCCTTATAAATCACCATTTGGAAATGTCATCTTTATGTCTATATGCTATATTTCATAGTCATAGAATGCGGTAATAACTAGCATTATCCGAATAGACTTAAGCATTGCTATGAGCGATGAAGTTTCATCATAATCAACACCTTGAATTTGACAAAATCCTTTTGTTGTTATCCTTGTTTTGTATTCAAAAATCCTTTGTAGTCGATGGGATTTATCCCTTCGAATATGTTAACAAAAGTCCAAATTATGTTTTCACACAAGGAATCTATTTTGGATTTCATAGTTTTAGGACAAAGTCCAGAGTTTTTCTCTGCAGTGCTTGTTCAAACCGATAGTGATAAGGGTATGCCCCAAAGGCAATTCTATAATTTATTGTAAATTATTAACTCTGTTGTTAGCCCCAAAATTGGTCACTAACACCCAAATCTAGACGAAAGCACCAAATCACAGTCATAGAACACAGATAGAATGTATGTAGAGGGTATAAATATGAAGAACGGTAAAAATTAAAAAGAAAGTAATAATAACACAGAATTTATAGTGGTTCGGCTGACTCCAGCCTATGTCCACTCTGGAAATTTTCTTTTTATTGCTGTAGTAATTGGTTACGTTTAAAAAGTGGTAGAGTTGCCTCGGCCTTAGAAAATAGAAAGCTAGAGAGACGAAAGAAGATCCCCCTATCTATAGATCCACATGCTGTATTTATAGGCAAACCTCGAGCTACTGGGCTTCCTGAGTGGTCTGGGCCTACCAAGACCACAATTGATCCAGACTCTTCATTCTGACCAACCCTGAGTCCAGAATATGCCGACCTGACGTTTCCTAGGTGATGACCCGACTATGCCAACTTGCGCTTGAAGTAAATAAAGCTGGGACTTGAAGCCGTAAGCATGCCGATCCACTCTGTCCCACCTAGCCAGATTATCCTGCCGAGCCATACTACCCTGGCCGAGCCGTACATAACCGATCCACCAATGCCGATCACTTCGAGACCGAACCACTTCAACTCATTGACCCATGGACGACCTCCTCTCTTTGACCGAGCCACATCCACTGTCGAACCATCCTGACGCCCAACCGACCCATACTTCCTAGACTGAATGACATTTCCAAGGCCGAACCACTTCATTATGCCGATCCAATTCACCTCCGAGCCACAGACACAACTAAACCATCCATGTCGAGCCACCTTACCGAGCCACTTATGTTGAGCCACCTAGAAGACTTGAAGAAATCATCCATATGACTCAAAGCTCGACTCCATATGACTCGAGGAAAATCCAAGGCGACTTGCGACTCATCGAAACTCAAGTTTCAAATATCCAATATGCTTCGTCCATCGACTATGCCGAATCCCGACTGTAAATCCATGATTATTATCCATCCTTGATTATCTATCCATCCAGTCGACTAAATCCACCGTAACCCAGCCTCGACGAACGAGCAATCGATTTAGTTGAATATGCCTGTCGGCGGCCTTGCCAAAAGGCGGGTTAACATTTGCCCCCCAAAATATTCCTTGCTATCGGAAGGTGTGTTTTGAATAGCCTCAAATTCGATATCCGAAGTCTATATGTTATCCATAGTCGTACCTTCCTATTTAAATCCAATCCAGTAACCAAATTCTCATCCAACTCCATATCCATCTGAAATTAATCGACTTAATCCATGATCTCTCCGGATCATTTTGTCCGAGTCTGGAATCTCTCCGGGTCCAAATCCTAAGTCCGGATCTCATCGAGTCCTAAAATTCATATCCGAGACCACTCCGGGTCCATGCCCAAATCCTTAGATGTTCGTAGCCAATATCCAAATCTATAACCTCTTCGGGTTTAACTTTGAATCCGTAGACCTCGCCGGGTCGCGTTATCCTGTTCCAGCCTCGACTCTCCGGTCATGGGTTTGTATGTTCTCTGGCCTTGGCTCTCCGGTCAAGGACTTCTTATATTTTCCAGCCTTGACTCTCTGGTCAAGGACATTTTATATTCTCCGGCCTTGACTCTCCGGTCAAAGACTTTTTTTAATATTCTCTGGCCTCAACAATCTGGTCAAGGACTTTTTTTTAATATTCTCCGACCTCGACTCTTCGGTCAAGGACATCTTATTATATTCTCCAGCCTCGACTCTCCAATCAAGGACTTCTTATATTCTTCGGCATCGACTCTCCAGTCAAGAACTTCTTATATTCTACGGCCTCGACTCTTCGATCAAGGAATTTTGTATTCTCCGACCTCGGCACTCCGGCCAAGGACTTTTTATTATATTCTCCGACCATGAGTTTCAGGTCAAGGACTTCTTATATTCTTCGGCCTCGACTCTCGGATCAAGGACTTTTGTATTCTCCAGCCTCAGCTCTTCGGCCAAGGAATTTATTTATTCTGTTCGAGTCCATTCCATTGCTCTTCGGCAAAGGGACTCGTAATTCACGATTGATGTCCCGTCTCTCTGATCAGGACTGTAATCGCTAGGCCTGTATTATTTATTGAATTATTCTAATCCCAATCATTACTGAATTCACTTATCAAAGTGAAAGTTCGTACAACAAAGGTAATTAAATATCCAAAGTACTAAAGAAGAAACCAGAGTTTGTAGAAAAACAGAAAGAAAATAGGATTTTATAGACCCAAGCAGTACAGTGTTTCATCATCTTAAAGCATGCTTGTGTGTAAGTAACCTAGCTATATTACTTTGAGTTTTATTACTTATTCAGAACCATAAATACATTCAGTTGATAATAAGTCGGCGGTGACTAGATCTAGCGCCACCTTCGTTCGAGGTGGGAGATGGCTGCTCCCGTTCCACTGCTACAGCTCGATTCCTAATGTACTATTGCAGGTGACCATTCCTTACATGCTCCTTAACGATATCTTTCAAATGCCTACAATCGTTTGTGTTATGCCCATCTAGCTCATGAAAAGGCATTGCTTTCCTAACGCCCGCTCGTATTCCGATGGTTCCCTCCGAGTCGGTCTTCGATACTGGAGGTACCCCTGAGTATCCAAGTAAATCATTTCCATAGTTTCTATCAAATCCAAATAAGAAGAAAATTTTGATTCTCTCCGTTTCCTTTTTGAGGGGTTTTCGTTGTCACTCATTTTCCTTTTGCCCTTATCATCCATGTTTGTTTCCTCCCTAGGTGGGCCTCCACCTCTAATAGTATAAGCTTCAGCCTCTCTTCCTTCTCTTTCGGTCTGCCCATCTTCTTGCCTTAGGAATCTCTCTGCTTCATGATAGAACTCTCCCAGATCTATTGGGGGTCCCGTTCCAACGATATTTTAAAATCCGATTTATCCGTAATTCCTAAAACTTCCGCCATCAAAACCATCGATGGTTCCGGTCGATCCACCGAAGCCACCGCCGCATTGAATTTAGTTAAGAAATCCCTAAGCAACTCTCCTTTCCATTGTTTCATTGATGTCAAGGTCATTACGTTCTTGGGTCTGACTATATGGACCCAAAACTGCCTCATAAACCTTTCAGTCAGCTCAGTCCAAGTGTCAATAGAACCACTCTCCAGCTGTCTGAGCCACATAGCTGTGATATCCATAAAATACAAAGGGAAGCATCAAGCCATGACCTTATGCGATGCTCCTAGTACCTCCATATGCCTCATGGTACCTCGTTAGGTGAACGCGGGATCCGTTCTCCCATCATGCATCTCCAACGTTGGTAGCTTAAAATCCGGAGGTTTCTTAGCTTGCCTAATAGTAGGAGTAAAGGGACTTCTATTCACATCCTCCATATCTTTATTTACCAATCCACTTCTCACAGCTCGTTTGACCATCTCCACCAATCTGTCATTGCACCAAGCTATAATCCTTGTCTACTGCCTCCGATCTGTCCCCCGAGTTTACGAGGGAATCCTGGCACATACTCCTCATCACGTACTCCATCCTGTTGGCGTCGGCTGCACAGCATCACCTGGTATCCCTCCATGGATTAGTCTAGCATTTCCTATTGGTGTGCCCCTGAGTCTAGGGTCCATCTAGATTGATAGTCGTTTGCCAACTGAGGGCTGCCCCTGGTGAACCACTCCATCTACTTGCTGGTTGAGTGCTTCTAGTCTAGCTCCATGGATCTGAGCTCCTACAGTTCTTTCTTGTCCAAATTGTCTGAAAAGAGTCTGCATCATTTCCTCTTATCTTTTCAGCATCGCTTCCATCTTGTCTTTGGTGATGTAGGTGGATGCTTGACCTGCTCTAGCCTTAGAGGAAGCCTCTTGACTTCCCTCTTGATTGCTTCTTTCTGTCACTTGCTTTCTTGTTGGTGGCCTAGCCATTGCTTCCTCGAATCCAAGTTCCTAGCTCTAAAATCCCCAAGTGCGTGATTTCTTAGCGAAAGCACCAAAACTGGTCACTAACACCCAAATCTAGATGAAAGCACCAAATCACAGTCACATATACAACGTATGTAGACAGTATAAATACGAAGAATTGTAAAAATTAAAAATAAAGCAGTAATAACATGGAATTTATAGTAGTTCGGCTGACTCCGGCCTACATCCACTCTAGAAATTTCCTTTTTATTGCTGTAATAATCAGTTACAGTTACAAAGTGGTAGAGTTGCCTCAGCCTTAGAAAATAGAAAGCCAAAGAGACGAAAGAAGATCCCCCTGTCTGGAGACCCACATGCTGTATTTATAGGCAAACCTCGAGCTACTGGGCTTCCTGAGTGGTCTGGGCCCACCAAGACCACAACTGATCTAGACTCTTCTTTTCGACCGACCTTGAGTCTAGAATATGCCGACCTGACATTTCCTAGGTGATGACCCAAAGTATACCTACCTGCGACTCGAAGTAAATAAAGATGGGACTCGAAGACGTAAGCACGCTGATCCACTCCGTCCCACCGAGCCAGACCATCCTGTCGAGTCATACTACCCTAGACGAGCCATACATAACCGATCCACCAATGCCGATCCCTTCGTGGCTAAACCACTTCAACTCGCTGAGCCATGCATTACCTCCTCTCCTTGATCGAACCACATCCACTGCCGAACCATCTTGATGCCCGACTGATCCATACTTCCGAGACCGAACGACATCATCTAGACCGAGCCACATCCACTGCCAAACCACCTTGATGCCCGACCGACCCATACTCCCAGACCAAACGACATCACCAAGGCCAAACCACTTTATTATGCTGATCCATTTCACCTCCAAGCCACTGACACAGTTGAACCACCCAAGCCAAGCCACATATGCCGAGCCACCTAGAAGGCTTGAAGAAATCATCCATACGACTCGAAGCTCGACTCCATATGACTCGAAGCAAATCTAGGGCAACTTGTGACTCATCGACACCCAATTTTCAAATATCCAGTAACCTTCGTCCATCGACTATGCCGAATCGTGACTGTAAATCCATGATTATTATCCATCCTTGATTGTCCATCCATCCAGTCGACTAAATCCACCGTAACCCAGCCTCGACGAACGAGCTGTCGATTTAGTTGAATCCGCATGTTTGGGGCCCTGCCAAAAGGCGGGTTAACATTTGTAATAAAATCACATTTGAAATGAAATGTGTTTTCTTTCTATTATTTGCTTGTTATAATGTGTTATATTAATTAATTATTTATTTTAAGTATATGTAATAGAAAATCAACAAATGGTGTGTTTTATGATAGTAAATACAATGTATTGTTATCAAGAGCAATTTATCACAATATAATAAACACATCATTTTAAATATTCGTAGCTAAGATGTATTAAGACTGGATATCACTACATCCATTGAGACTAAAATACATAACACTCTCTAAATGTTGGAAAATATATCACTCATGATTATTAAGGCAATAAAGGGTTATATACTAATAGTTATTGGATAACCTTGGAATGACTCATTCGATGGTTTTTTGTTTGTTAAAATAACTAAAGTCAAATAGAAAATATCGATGTGACAATATGTAACAACTCGCGAATTTGACACCATAAAATATTAGAGTAATTAAAAGTTAATGTTTAATAAATGGTGAATTGAATATCATGTTTATAACCGTTGCGAAAGTCTTTTCGCGACAATCAGTTTGATATATAGTTTTGATGGATTTGGAGTTAAAATTTTCAAAATAGAGGTGCTGTAGTATTTAAATAACATACATAGTGGTTTCGTGCCAAATAGGAAAAATAACCCATAATCCAGCCTAACGACTATATAAGTGAGGGAACCCTAGCCATCATCTTTATCTTCTATCCCAAAATTAATCTAACTACTCTCTAATGGTGATTAACAAATTAGATAAAAAGTGATTAAAATCCCAAGTGTCCAGACCTATTGAATTATTTATAGATTCAGATCTCTCGACAATGCGAAGAGGCTTTTGTTCGTTTTTCTGTCTGATGCTCCGGTTTGCTAAAAATTGGTGAACAACTCGGTCACTGAATTAGGGTTTTTGATTCAATGGTGAAATTGTGATTATTGGTCGATCGGGGGATACAACTTGTAGAGGATGATTAGGAGTGCATCTGTACTGCTGGATCGACAAATAAAGGGTTTAATTTTCTAGAATTTGATGATAAACGATAGAAATAAGGAGCATTGGTCGAGCCACTGCAAGTGGTCGGAGGTTGTGGAAGCCACAGTGAGGAGAAAGGTTTGCCTGGTGGTTATGTGGAGGGGATCAGATCTGAGTCCGGCAGGCCTAACTGGTGGCGATGTTTGCATAACGGCAAGCGAGGTAAAGGTTATAGGTTGTTTCCGTTACTGTAGCAAGAGGTAAAGTTTTTCGATTAAGCCATTTATTTTTATTAATTGCATTTTTAACCCTATATCTTATGCATATGCACTCCGATTTGTGTGTGGTTACTTCCGTTGGAGTCATAGAAAATTTTCAGATAGTATAACAATGGGTTTACCGAGTGTGGAGACTATTGGAAAGAGCACATTGGTATGCACTATTTAATTTAATTAATTAAAATTTGAATTAAAATCCTTAATTATTGTCGAAAAACCATATTTGTTGGTGTATATGTTCAATAGATGATTGTTTAATACTATATTTAGAATGTATTGTGTCTCATGTTGATTGTTTATTATTGATTGTTGTATTATTGGATTTTTGATTGTAAGTAATTGTGAATTTAAAAATATGAGTATAATGAATTGAAATAAAATGTATGAAATTATGTAATAAGGGGAAAATAAGATAAATAAATTATAAATGTGATTATTTATAGTTTTTGTGTGATATTTGTAAATAATAGTGATTGAATAAAATAAAATCAATGGAAGATATTTAATTGGGTTATTATCTATGAATTTTCCTATAATAATAAAAAAATTCAAACTAAATTTTAAACATTTAACGTTATTATATAATAAAGTGAGATTTTATAAATAATAATTTAGCTTTTGGGAAAATTACGATGTTTTGAGCAAATGACAAAAGATGATCTTATGGTATTTATAGCATGAGATATTATTGTTATTACCTGGGTAATAAAAGAAGGCATTTTATGAATAGTAGTAGTAGTAAATAAACGTTAATTATTGGTTTGTGAACTATTACAGTGGTGTTAAGATATATAATTATCATTTTAGCGTAAGATAATGATATTACTACTATGAAAAACAATTTGATGTAAATCACTATCTTGGTTCTAAATATATGATGTTATGAAGTATATTACTGCTTTGGTAGAGTTATTATTGTATTTGGTACTAACAAATAAAAGAGGCTTTATAATAAAAAACAATGAAACAATTTTACACTTAAGACTGTTTGGATGATTTTTGAATATGTGATTAACTATTGATTATAATTATCACATATGTTTGATGTTTGATGTTTGATGGAAGTATTTCATTTTGGTGAGTATGCGATATTTTACCATTATTACTACTAGTTGATAGGTAGTTAATCAAGATAATTTGATGATTGATGTTGTGTCGCTAATGTTGATTGGACTAGTAGACATTTGCTGGATTACATTTACATTGATGATGATGTATGTACGTATATTTGTGCGTTGTCATTTTCTTAATTCATGGATCGGGGATGTCATTGGATGTTGTTGACGCTAGATGATTACATGCTATTATTGCTGTGGCTATCATATATGATGACTTGTTGAGATGATGAGTAGGAATACTATTTTCTATTTCCACTAATTATATTGGTTGCGACAGTTGCAATAGTTGTATTAATTGCATTGGTTGTGGTGGCTGCATGGATGTTATTGTTGCAATATATCAAGTAATCGGATGCAAGAGTAGAGCAGGAAATAGAACTACGTGGGCTTGATCTCCCAAAAGCGGTATGTAAGCAGTCTTTTCCTATGCAATAGTTATCCAGTCTATGATCATAGTGTATAGGGTTAGGCCCAGTCCAAATTTAATCGAAACATTTCCCCCTTTTATTATATGTATATATGTGTGTTTGTAAGTTTGCAGGTGAAACAAAGAAAGGGCAAAGAATCTAGAATGTGTCATATCCACAGGGTTGATCAGTATATCACTTGCATTTAAATTTTATTGTTGTTATTTTTATAATTGCTGTATTGGAAAATGTACTTTACTTGATGTACTAGATTGTATAATATTTAATTATCATCAAAGGATTGTATATGTAAGTTGATGTTTGAATTCCACTGTGAGATTTCCTTTCTTATTTCCATTGTTTTAGATTTTTAATTTTTACCCATCCATGGTCCGCTTCTTTTAATATATAAAATTAGTTGTAAGCGTATTTTGACATCGTTTATAATTAATTTAAAATTTTAAAAATAGTGAGTTGTTACACTTGGTATTAGAGTTTTGGTTTAGCGATTCCCTGAGCCTTGTTTAGATTTGACCATTAGGTTATAATGATTTACACCTTAGGTTAGGTTAAAATATAGAATGAGAGAGTGTTTTGATTGGCAGTTGTATTCTTTGTCCATGGGGATTGTTTATTTACCATTGTTAGCTTACCCTAAAATGATTTTTACTTATGACGATGGAAGATAAATAAAGTAGGAGTGAGGTAGGATGAACATATATAGTAGCGGTTAAGTATTGGTTATAACCCGAGTAACTCACATGCGATATTAAATTACAACCAAAACCTAACCTATGCAATCAATTTTTATTTTTAAGGTGAATAGTATTTTTTTGGAAAATTTATAAAATATATACTTCTAATTTAAAGATATTTTATTAAAAAGAAAAAATGGTCATCTTTTGGCATGGACATGATTTGTTGAATTTTTTAATGGAAATAAAATATTCTGATGAAGACATTTTCATAAAGGATGCACAAACACGGTGAAAATATTTTATTTCAAAGTACTTTTATTAAAAAGGTATCTTGGTTAGATAATGAAAGTTTATTTCAATCTTTAAAGCGATATTTTTGTGAGAAAATCTAGTTGTTTTAAAACTTCTTTAGAGTGCATTTCTATAATAGTATTATGATCTAGTAATGTTTTGTTAGGTGTGGAAATTTTTTGTAATGAAAGAGAAATTTGGTGGATGAATATTTTATTTGAAAATATTTTTATGAAAGGATGTTTAGTTTAAAATATCTATTTGGCAAGCATATTTTAATGTGAACATTTTAGTTAAAAATGTCTTTAATTTGGTAATACCATTTGATAATGGTAATTTTTAACCTTGTTATGACATGGTATTCTTTGCAAAAATATTTTATTGAGAGATATTTTGGAAAATAAGTGATTTTGTTTGAAAGGATATTTTAAAGTATGTACTGTAAGGTTGGTCAGTATTTATTTAGTAAGATGTTCTAAAGCGGAGAAAATTATTTTGATTATAGTATAAGATTTAAATTATTTTTGTCAAAAGTACCTTGTTGGAGAATTTATAGTGAGAACCCTTATTTTTAAAGAAAATAATATTTTGTCAAAACATTCTTTATAACAAATATTATTTGAGTTGGAGAAGATTTATTCAAGGAGATTTTTTCCTCAAAAATATTTTATATTGATGGAATTATTTTTTTTGAAAGTAAAAGTTTGATAATAAAATAGGGGAAATATTTTTATTTAAGAAACTATATTCATGGTTGAAATATTTGAAAATAATTGATGGAAATAATTTATTTAAGAAGTATTTTTGAGTAAAAATGTAAATAAATATTTATTTGAGAGGAAAGATTTATCAAAGAAGTATATTTAATTCCAGAAAACTTTTTTTTTTGGAAATTGATTTTGGTTGTAAGGATTTTCATTTAATGTGTACTTTTTGGAAAATGGTGTTCGAAAAGAAGAACATTTTTTAGTAAAGAGTTTTGGGTGAAGAGACTTAATTTGAAGATCATTTTATTGATATATTTGGAAATATATTATGAGGAAAGGATATATTATAAAATATCTAATTTTACAATAGCTTAAGAAAATATTTTACTAAGATGAGATGATTTGATTTGAAAAGTAAATGGTTGAAAAATGTAAAATGTCTAATTGAACGACAAACTTTGGTGGTGTTTGTTAAAAGGTACTTTGTTAAAAAGATGTTGGAAAATTTAATTAGGTGCTATAAAACTAGACTTTATAACATAGGTTGTAATTAAATAGGGCAGGATGAGTTCTGTGTTGCCCAACACCCACTATGACGATGTTACAATTATGACAATTATGTTATGACTTTCTTTAAAGAGCTATAGGGATGTCTAATTTTTCTCTTTCATAGAGAAAAAGGGAATGTGATGTAGAGACTACGCATTTCGATATATGAGATAATGATTTTATGCTTATGTTGGCTTGCTTTGGTTGAATTGTTTGTGTTGCGTTGTTATTTGTCAAATTATTCGTCATTCAGAATAGTTAGCTACTTATTTACCTATATCTTCTTATTAATTTATGTTGTGCTCATTTAAGTTAATTTCTGATGCTTGTATTATGTTGTTTATTGCTTGTTTAACTATGATTGATTTTAATTATTTGTTTGTTTTTGCTTGTTTATTTGACATTCACCTATTAATTCATGTCATGCTTGTTCGGATTAATCTATTTTGCTTGTATTGGTTACTGTTGACTGTCTATTTGCTGTAATTAGTTTGTTTGTTGCTTGTTGTTTGTTTTTCTCTCTATGGATGATAACTTTATGATGAAGTAGTTGTCCAAAGTTTACTTTTAGTAGGGTTTACATTGGAGAAACTAATAGAACGTTAAGGGTCGTAGTTGATTTAGTCATAATGGGATAACACAGTTTCCTAAGCCAAGGAAGATTGGAAATTTGGATTGACTAAGAGATGTGAAGATGTTCCTTAAAGATGAGTAATAGTAATTAGAGGATTTTGGTGACTAAAGACTTGATAGGTACTATTGAGAAATCAAGACGGTGGGTACAATATGAGAAATAAGGAGTTTTAAAATATGCATTTCATAATTTGTTTTATATAAAAAATTACCGACTTCCATAAATATTTTTGAAACAAAGATTTTCTATTTTGAGGTTTCTATAGTTTGGAATTCTATGTTTTCTCTAAAAAATTATATTTAATTAAGTAAAAAGTGAAAATATTTTGAGAAAATATTTTATAAAATGGTAGTTATTATTTTGGGAAAGAAAAGATCTTTGTTTTATAGGAAGATGGAAGCTTTGACCCGAGAATAAAAATGCTTGATAAATGTTTGGTATAAAGATGTATTGGAACTCTCCTCACTATCAGATCCCTCTTTGGTATTTTAGGGGAACCATATATGTCATCAGATGAATGAATCACTATAAGAGGATATTGGAATCAAATTTTTTAATGTGATATGGAGGTTGGAATAAGATGGGTTATGATGTGGATGTGTACCAAGGAATTGTTGATGCAAAAGGCTTTGATGTATGCTCGTATAGTGGTGGTATGTGAGGACGCTCACCTGGATTTTACAATTCGATCCCAGATCTTACGATATGATCCATATACCCTTAACTTTTATGACGTGAATTTAGTATCCTTGCCATCTAAATGGCATGGATTCAGGCATACATGTAGCCGTGATGCTCTTGCGATGTTGAGTATTCATTGACCTTATGATGATGGCCATTTATTTCATCATATATCCTAAAGTACAATACTATTACGATGTTCAGTATTCATTAACCTTACGGTGGTAGTCATTTGGTACAAGACCTTACAATGTAGGTCAGAGAATCATGGATCGGTGCAGCTGTAGTATGAACATATGGCCATATTATTTTGAGGATTCATCCTTGACTAGACATACTATTTTGAGGATATAGCCATGATTGAACACATGTTATTTTGAGGATATAGCCATGATTGGGCATATGTTATTTTAGGGATGTGATTATAAGTTGGTGCATAGGATATCCTAGATGGTGTGAAAATGGAATGGTACACGGATTATTATGAAGACAAGACAATGAGGAAGTTTATTGATAGTTTTGAGGATACACATGTTATGATGGATGTGTAGTCAGCATAGGAACTTACGCACATGTGTTATTGGTTGATAGGTAAGTATGGTGATGATACTGTATTTTTTGAGCATGCATGTTTGTTTTGATGGGCTATGCTGGTTATTGATTTATGTGTGTTCATTTATTTGCACATGCATGTTTTGATCAACTTATGTTTTATTATTGACATTTGTTATAATTGAATTTCAAAGATGCATGATATGAGCTAATATACGGTTGAGGTTATTTCACATTTGGTTAATGAAGTGTTTTGTTATACACTATAGTTTGGATGCATGATTAAGGAATTAAAGGTGTTATTATAATATGTGTGTTGGATTCGTTATTATGAATGAATTATTTTGTGTCATGATTGATTGTGTTGTGTGAGCCTCGTGTACTACAACTAAAGATGGCAGATTATGATCGATATACTTCCTCGTATTTTGTGATTAAATCTAGGGTGAGGTTTTGTTGATTTGGTCAGTATTTTTGTTTAGGAAGTTGCAAGGGCGTAATTCTTTTATAGGAGAGAATGCCACAACCAGCAAATTTGGCACTATAAACATTAAAGTAATTAAAAGTGAATTTTAATCAAATAATGAATTGGTTATTATGTTTATAACAGCTACGAAGGTCTAATTGCTCCCCCTATTAGGATGCTTTCTCTCTACACAAAGCTCCCCCTACATATATGCATACAATTAAAAACATGCAAATGAGCCTAGATGCAAATAGAAAATATTTGACCTTTGCTTGATTTTATTTGACCAAAATCTTAACTTTTCTCTCCCCCTTTTGTTATCAGCAAAAGAGTAATAATGTTAGAGAAAATAGAAATAAAGCGATCAATATTAATTCAACGTTAAAATTCAATTGAATATAAATATTAAGTTTCAATAAAAAATCAAACAAAAATCATAAATATTTTGTTAGGCGCATATTCCACTTTTAGAATGATGGGAATAATGTCGTCATATAAAACCACACAGTTGTGTCTATTTGTGGTATATTTATATCAGGAATTTGAATATCTACTAACCATGCATAACCATTAGGACTTTTAAATGAGATTAGTAGTATTCCAATTTTATATTAAAAAAATGAATTCAAGTATCTTCTAACCACGCATAACCGTGAGGAGTTTTAAATGGGATTAGAATCAACTTGTTTATTTTAAAAATCAATTTTGATATGCGTTTCATACATGCATAACCGTGAGGACTTTTAAATGAGCATGGAAGCACATAACAAATTCCAAGTAATTCACCCATGCATAACCGTGAGGTCTTTTAAATGAGAGTGAATACTTTGGTATTTATTTATCTATTTATTTTTATTTTTTTAAAAAGAAATATAAAATGAAAAACGAATGATTCCTGTTTAAAGTACCACATATTTACAAACTATATAGAATTTTGATGAGTGATGGTTGTTAGAAATATGATAGAAATAGAGATGGTCATGGAGTTTTTACCAACAAAAAGTTTTATGACTCTTGTTTAAATTTCTAAAGAAATTTACTAATTATATCGTCTCGAGTCATAATATATGATTAATATTAACATTCATCACTTTTTCAATCACTATTCATATTTTCGATAAACATTAGGGTGTCATATTAGTCAATGTAATCATTTAAAATCAAATTCAAAAATAATTATAAAATCAATTTTTTTAAAAATGACCAATCTGAAAATAAGGTCAAAAATGATTTTCTAGAAGGGGTATTATAAGAAAAATTTCTGCTTTTTGAAAATTATTTGAAATGAAAAATATGCAGATATTTTCTTAAAAAAACCGATGTAGTTATTAAAAATCACGTTCAACCAGTAAGTTTTCTATCAACTCGATTACCAATGTAATCTGCATCTGAATTTCTCTTTCACTCTAAATTATTACTAATTGAATTTTGATAGACCAGACCATGAAGTGTGCACCAAAAATTTCAAAATCAATTTTAACAGCTTTTAGATGACATTTTCTTGAGTTTGAATTGAACCGTGTAAATAATCAAAAAACCGTGAATATAGAGTTAACCATATTATAACCAAATGTATTAACATCCAACAAAACACTATTATTAATCCAAACTAATATATATGAAGTGATTCAGATGCTCTAGAGATTTTTATAGTGTTTTTGGCATAATATAATTGGCCAACTATTTTGAATAAGTCAGAATCAAAAATCATCATTTTTCATCATCTCATTATTGGCTGATTTTACTTAGTTTACGGTGCAGATTATCACATTTAATATATCGTTCAAATAAATATACAACTACCTGTTTTACCTTTACGATATTTTTTGTTGTTGTCCACTATGATTCTGTCACCTTTATACTAGGCTAAGGAACTTTGCTTTGTCGCTCATTGTGTCCTTGGAACGGCCAGAATCCAAGTAGCACTATTGTTGTTCCTTAGCCTACCACCACACCTACACGATGAAAGATTTTTGTGACCTATTTGTTTTTATAGGTCCATGATTGTTAGTGGCAGAATATTTTAAAAAATAATTTTATGGAGAGCCAAAACTATTTATAAATGTTCCTTTGGGCACCCAAATTTGTTTAATTTTGAGAGGTTTTATATTTGTGCCTTTTGGAACCCAAATTGGTATAGTTTTCACATGTTTGGGTCTATACCAACAATTATTTTGATTGTGTCCAAATTTTCTACAAATTGTGCACATAGAAATGACTTGATTAATATTGCTTTCAACATTTTCAGATTGATTATATCCAAGTCCTTGTCTAACTGTATTAACAGTTTGCTTCCCTAATAGCATATTCAACGATTTTTCACTTTTGGAAAATTTATCTAAAGTCTTTGACAATTGTTGGACTTGTGTTTTGAGAGATTCATTTTCGTTTAATAATTGTGTGCACTTTTTAATAGAGTTCTCTCTCCTAGTATTTTCACTTTCCTTTAAAATCAGAATTTCATTTTTAAGTGATTTTATATTAATTTCTGATTTTTTAATTTCTTCTTCAAATATTGGACACTTATCACACTTAGGGATCCTACTTCGATAGTTTTTAACTAATTGGTTAAGTTGTTCATTTAATTATATCAAAGTGTCTTTTTGTGATTCAAGTTTAGCGTATTTTTCCCTAAGTCATTCAAAACAGCCATTTACTTCGTGGAAATATATAAGTAATTCTGAGTGAGTTTTGATACCTCGCTTGGCTCATCATCATCGCTATCGGTTATATTACCTCGAAGGCACATATCTGCTTTCTCACTCTCACTGCTAGTACTTTGATTATCCTCATCACTTGTATTCCACGTGGCTGTAGCATTTCTCCTTTTTGATTTCTTTTCAAAATCGCGTCGATTTTGAGGACAATTGGGCATGATGTCACCGGGTTTGTTGCAAATGATCCCGTGTTCTACTAAGCTATCTAGTGCTTTAATCATTCTGCTTTTCAATTGTTGATTTAGAGCTGGATTTCCGTATTTGTGGTTCCACTTTTTGAATTTCTTCATTAGTAATGCCAACTTAGCTTCTCTATCATCATTATGCTCATCACAACTGCTTTTTACAAATCCTGTCAAGCACATTTCTTTAACTGAGTTAGTTGTGGAGGATTTCTCATTGCTGTTGACTTTTGCACCATATATTGCATCGAAAGTATTCCAGATTTCCTGTGCATTTTCACAATGAGAGATGAAATTAAAATTATCTTGATTAATATGAGAATATAACATTTGCATAGCAAGAGCATTAATCGAGATAATTTTCTCGTCATTTATATCACACCCATTTTCAATAATATTCCAACATTTAATACTAACAGATTTTAAATAAAATTCCATTTTCAGTTTCCAATTCAAAAAATCTGTTCCATCAAAAATAGAAGGAATAATATTGGAATGACCCTCAGCAAAAGCATTATTAAAAGAAGCCATTTTAAAAATTCAAATTTTTAAAACAAAAACCGATTTTTGAAAAACGAGTTTTTAAAACAAAAGTTGACTTCTATTCCTAGCTCTGATACCACTTGTAGGATCGATTTCATCCTAGAAGGGGGGAATAGGGTGATGCTATTAAAAAATTAATTGCGGAAGCTTATAAAATTATTTCAGCGAAGATAAAACAAAATTATAGCAGCACAGATAATAGCAGAATAATAAATGCAGAAATAGAATGACACAGAATTTACTCAGCTTCGGCAAAACCCTGCCTACGTGCTGCCCCCAAGGTTTCTACTAGAAATTAAGTAGTCACACGCTTACACACGTAAACTCGTGACACCCTCTATTGACTAACCTAACTTTACACACAAAACGCTGCCACAACTCAGCCACTGAGTTGCGAATTCTCAAACTACGCCACGTAGTTTGTCCCCTAGTCACACGACTAGAAATTTCAACGGTTTAAAAAGCAAAATACAAATTAAAAAGCAATTTAAAATTAAAAACAACCCTAATTTAAATTTTTTAAAAACCCTTATAATAAAAAGAAGCCGGCCCCTTTTATATAATTTGGCCCGTTCTCCCTTTTTATGTTAATGGCGGCTTTGTCTTTGCAAATTATGACTTTGTTTCCTTTGTTCCACTATAATTAAAAATTAGGGCTTTTTGAAGCGTCGACTTTAAATTGATCGATCGCATGGATAATCGCGAGTATCTTTGATCGATCGTTTCCTCGTTGCTTACTTTGGCTGCTTCTTTTCGATGGAGTTCGACTACGATTTGGTATGTGAATTTCCTTTATGCTTTTCTGTTACGCTTGATTGAACGCCGACGCTCTGTTGATGATGATTTTTGGGGTTTTTATATGAGTTCGATCTCCTTACTTTTCGTTCATCTAATAGTTTCAAAGTTATGTTTCGACCATTTGATTATGGCTGGACGTTGATGATTTTACTGACTTATTCAGTTCGTTCTTTTCGTGTTACTTGGTTGACATGGTTTTGATTTGCTGGTTCGACTTTGGCACTGACTTTTTCAATTTGTACATATGCTTGATTTTTGACTTGGTCAACTTTGATTTTGATTTGTGAATTCATGTTTCTATTGGCTTCGGTCTTGGCTTGAGATGGTCTCGTTCATCTTGTATTTCACTGGATTGTTTCGTACCTGCAGTTTGTAGTTGCCGTGCACTTTGATGGCTGATCATCCTGTAGCATATCTCTGTTTCATTTTTGTTTTTATTCATTCATGATAATTTGTCCAGTTCTTTGTTACTTGTTTCTGTTTTGAGTCTATTATCTTTTGAAGTTTGCATCTGTTGGATTCATTGTTTTATATATTGGTGACTTCGGTTATGCTTTGTCTTGCAATGTGTTTCCACCCTGATAGCACTGTCTAGTTTCACAATTTCATTTCATATATATATATATATATATATATATATATATATATATATATATCTGTGTGTGTGTGTTGCAAGTGTTCATGTATGGTTTCTTGTATATATATATACAAGTGTGCATGCATTTACTTCACTGTTTATTATTTTGCACCACTTGCTTACCATCTGAAGCTTGATATGCTAGCTTGAAGTTCATGTGTTCACATTAATGTACATGATGTTGTGGTTTTGTTGCTTCGCCATTGAGCCTTGACTACACTATCTTTAAAACTGTATGTGTATTGTCTGAATTTGGTCATTGGTTGATGTTGATCTCTTTGTATTGCTGTGCATTGTTCTTGTATCACTTGAGTCATTCGAGTCAGTTGGCATTTTTTTTTCATATATGCTAGCTGCCTGGTCGACCCTTGCAGTTCACTAGTCTTGTAACTGTGTCAAGTTGATGTAGCCTTTGTGCATTGTTGCTATGTTGTAGCTTGGTGGTCTTGTGGCACTGCTTACTGTCATGTTGAACCGAGTTTGATCATGTTGTTGTGCCTTTCTGTGTTGCCTTATCCTTGGTGCATTTGGTCATTCGAGCCTTTGTGCTTTGGTGCTGTTATGTTGGTTCAGTCAGCTTGCCGAGTAATGTTGATTTGGAACTTCATCATATTGTTGTTAATTGATGTTATGGCCGTCTTGAACTCCATATGACTTATTTGCATTGTTGATGCTATGTTCAGATGTGAACTTCTTTTCTCTGGCATATTAGTCCCTCTGTTGTAGTTTGCAGTATCATGTGGTCTTGTACCTTTGAATTTTTGGTCGAGCTTGTTTTAGTTGTCTTGACCATTTTCATGAACTTGCACCTGTGTTGAATCCAGCTTATAGCTCGGATTTGACCTTGTGCTGAAAGTTGTGACATTATTTTATTGCACTTGAGTTGAATCCGGTATTTTGGGTTTGACCTGTGCTCACCTGTCCCTGTAAATTTATCAATTGTATATATCGGTGTGCACGGTTTTGCGACATATACAGTGATACACTGTGTATGTCACAAGCTGTTCGTGTATGATGAATTGAAAATTAAATGATGAAGAACAACCAAATAACCGAGGCAAATATTATTTTCAAAATCTATATTTTGTTTTATACTGCAAAAATATTTCCTTTTCAATTTTACTGCGTCAATATTTATTTTTGCAGATTGCTCAGATGCTGGATTCAATTTGGAGTGAAGTTGAAGATAAATTATGAGTGAATGAGCGATATGTAGTGAGGACATTTGTAAATGAAAGATTGTGATGTAATTGAATTTATATTGTAATCAAATTTGTATATGTATAGTGAGAGCTTGAATTTGTATTATTCAAAAATTATAATAAATATTTGTTTGAATAAAATTTCTTTTTGAATTCAAATTCTGTGTTATTTATTTTTATTCAGCAAATATTTATTTAGTCTATGAAAAATAAAATAGTACGTTAACAAATACATTTACACGAATATATATATATATATGTTTATTATCATCAAACAAAAATCATATAATCGCATATTCAATATACTTGTTCTATATTCTAATTTATACATCCTCCGTTGTCTTTTTTTCCTACCACGTATCCTTTACACTACATGAATGCGTAGCTTACCTGCTTTAACAACTTAAACCGTGTTTCGCTTTTGTTCTATTCCCTACGCATCTCCTCCATTTATTTTCAATTATTGATCGATTCCATGTTCATGGATTACGATTATCATAAAAGGAATTCAGTCCATATAGCAACGCCTTTGGATGTTATTTGTTATGCTCATGGTACTGATGAAGAAATGTTACCGGCCTTTTAGCCTGAAGTGGTCCAAACATGGTCAGGTTACAGAGAAAAAGTGGGTCGGACTTTCGATTTTGTTTTTCCTAGTCATGCATGTAATGTTGGTTCTGCACCATGCATCTCTATCTGCTACTTCCTTTCCTGTAGCTATATGAATAATTTTCTTCGTATCCTCCTTCCAATAAAGCATATTAAAGTATCCCATCTTCAGTTTTTTTAATACCTTCTTTCCAAAACTGTAGTTTTTCTTTTTCTTTTTTTCTTTTACTTTCTATCATTTCCATGTAAAAATTGATAAAAATACCTGAATTATTTCCATGTAAAAATTGACAAAAATACCTTAAAGGCAGTGCTGTTGAGCACTGCAAAGCACTGCCTTTGTTTTGCAAAGGTAGCGCTATTGCAAAGGCAGTGCTCAATAGCGCTGCCTTCAAGGCAGTGCACAGCACTGCCTTTACAAAGGCAGTGTTGTTGAGCACTGCCTTTGCTTTGCAATTTATTAATGTGCACGTCGCACAGGCAACTCTTTAAACGTCTTAATTACTTCACGTATAAATCAAATGAGAGTCCTCTATGCCAAGTAATTGGATATTTGGAATGCCAATTATACTATTGGCATATATAAATGAGAGCCATTTTCTTTTTCGACCCACATGAGTTTGCAACATCTAATGGTGTTTATAAGAATGATAAGCATTGTCAGTTGCAACATGCTCTTTGTTTAGAGTATCCTCCAGTTTGTGAAATTTTATTTGGGCATATTCAAGTATTGTAGATTGAGAACTTGGGCTTAAGGTGTGAGCAATTTTAGTTCATTACTGATATCTACCAAGAAATGTCGTAAAAGAGTATTTGACTTCGTTATGTAGCATATCGTCAAATAGGCAGTTCATTGATATGAGGCCAATTTTATATTTACGTATAATCCTGCATAAACTCAGGTATTTATATCATTGCAATTTCATTTCTTTAAGAATTTATAAGTTAGGAAAAGAAAAGTCGAATAGTTATACATTTTGCTAATGTGATTAAATAATTTACATGCAGATATACAGAGACAATACATATACTGCTCGGTTTGGAGTTTCACATGACAAAGAGAAACTTGAGGAGGAAGTAGAAGAGCTAAGGAGTAAAAATCAAGAAATGAATGCCACGATTAACAAACTATAAGGGGATTTATGTTCCATGCTGGAGGAGATGAGCTCTGTGCAGGATTTTATACGGGGTTGAGGAGCAAGGACCAGAGATAAGACTAACTTCATGAGTTATTCCTATTTTGGTTGTGGGTTTGATGTTCTATTTTTATAACGTGCATTGTATGATGTTAGAATTAGATGAAACAACTATGTTGGAGTTATGTAGCAACTTTATTTTATTGTTTATTGGACATGATGTATTTTAAATACATTCTGTAACAAGTTTATGATAATTTGACCATGATATGCATTCTACATTAATGTTTTTAATGAGACATATAGTTATGGTTTTTGCATGTGGTTAATATAATTTATTTAATGTTTTCTGTTGTTGATGATCGGTATTATTAGATTTTATGGTGATATGTGAGGTAGACGAATGTGAATTCAATAGGATCATATTGAATTTTTGGTGTACGGTGACATAGGGAAGGCGTATGGAACTCGCAAGAGAAATACTTGTAAAAGAAGAAGGTTGGACATAGGGAATGCGTAAGCATGATGGCGTAGGGAAGGAGTACGGAATATGGCGTAGGTAATGCGTATAAAATCTAGCGTAGGTAATGCATATGGAATCTGGAGTAGGAAATGCGTATGTAATCTGGCGTAGATAATGCGTCTGGAATCTGGGGTAGGTAATGTGTATGGAATCTGGGGTAGGGAATGCGTATGGAATCTGGCATAGGGAACGTATATAATGTGGCATAGGAAATGCGTAGGGAAATGGCGTAGGGAAGCCGTAGAGAATTTTTGCGACGCGTCATTTTCCAACTTTTTTTTAAGTAGGGGTGGCATTGGGAAATTTGTTTCCCTACGCCCAATTGGCATAGGGAATCCATAATTCTTTTGTAGCTGGCCATGCTATTAGTTTATAACTTCCTTTTTTATCTGTGTGATTCTTCCTGGCAAAGTTAGGTTGATTTAGTATTATTTTGTTCTTATGTACATTTTGAATATGCTCTATACATCTGATAGAATTGTTTGTTTTCCTGGCAGACATTTTCGTTCCTGTATCTCCATACCGTATAAAGGATCTGTAGCTGAACATTTCCCTGAATTAACAGACATAAAAGATATCTTACTACTGAATTTTCGCTCACAGACTTTCATTTTAAACACCAGTTGTTATATATATCTTAACACTGAAACCACCACGACCGCTACCACTGTTACTCCTCCTCCTCCTGGCTACTAGCTACTGCTATCATGAATAATGTAATATTAACAAATGCAAATTAGAAATGACTAATAGCTATGGCTAAGCAATATCTAGCAATGGCTCTAAGCCGCGGTTAATTTATATTCGACCACGGCTTAGAGTCGGGACTAAATATTAGTCATCGTCCTTTTTGTTACAGCTTTGGACCATGACGAAATGGCTTTTCTGGTGTAGTGAGTTGAAACAATGAAAGTGAAACATTATTCAATGAATAGTTCATCTCCTCGGTCATATGAGGTTAGTATCACTGTCCATTGAAGTCAAATTAAAATCAAAATCTCTGGTCAGAGTAGCATGGTTAATAATAATTGTTGTTATTGAACTATTCAAGTTAAATGTGGACGATGTTGAAATTCTGATCAAAATCAAATTTCATAAGCCCTAATGTGATATAATATTGACAAAAAAAATTAATGCAAATAATTGTTACAACTAGGTAACGCTTATAATAAGTAAAACTGAATTTTACCGAAAGATGCACAGGGATAAATTTAGCCAAACGGTCACACTACTAGCTAAGGTGATATGTGAATATTAATATTCGAAATTAACTGCGACTGAACTTACACCTTTGAATCATACAACCGTAATGATGAATACTCCAAAAAACCACACAATTTAATAATTTACAATCATTGTAAATTAATTAATATTTATAAAATATTAATTTTTAAATTTTTTTTGATTTGTTTGAATACCATTAATAATTAATAAAGTGGGTATATAGAAGTTATATGCGTGTGCATCGATATATGATATTGATAATAGAATATTCAAATTTGATTTAAATAAATTAAATATTAAGCAGTTTTAGGAAAAAAATTAGGCCATATTGCCTCCATAATGGCCGGTGAAAGAGGGAAGCAATGGAGAGTTTTTAAAATGTTATTTGAAAATCCCTAGGAGCTATTAAAAGAAGGAAATGAAACCCCATTATTTTCTCTTCTTTAGGACTCACTTAAAAATATTTAATAATTTTTTTTCCTTTTTCTCTTCATTCTATTTGCAGCCGAAAACATGAAGAAGGGGAGGGTTTGAAGAGATTTAATAAGGAATTAAATAGAGAATCGAAAGGTTTTAATGTTTCCTTTAAAACATATTTTCATTCATTCCATAACTTTCTACCTGACAATTTTTTTCCTCTCTCTTCCTCTCCTATCTGGTCAAAAGTAATGGCCTCCATGGCTAAAATTTTCCAAAACAAATCAAATTATAATGCTGGTTTTTATCCCTTGATTCCTACAAAATCTAGATGTATATTAGGTTAAATTTAGGAGTTGTGCTCACCATTCAGTGTGCTACTTTTGGCTACATCCTAAGGTGATTCTTAATTTTATTTACTCATATATTAATGATGTTCATATGGTACTAATTTTTGACATGCTACATACCATATGATTGTATATTCATTTTGTAATATAAATTTTATCTACTTTTAGCACACCAAAATAACCAATTGTTCATCGTGCTAAAATTTGGATCCCCTTTTGTATTATTCCTCAATTGATTATATGATCAGTGTACTGATATAGTTTAGATCCTTCATCTTCTATGATTATTTGTTTATATTGCTTATATTGTTTGGATTTGAATTTTAAAACGAATTTATACGTACCTAAGTTGTCCGAGCATTTTTTGTTGTTGTTGCAAAATCAATTTTTAATTGAATACTCCAATACATATATGCGTGTGTGTTGTGCGTGTGCGTGTGCATGTTACATGGTTTTTTAAACAATTATTTTTAAACAATTATGATTAATATTTCAATTAATTTTGATTGAAAACCATTTTTGACTGAAAACAACTTTAATTATTTAAACTTATCTTTAAAATTAATACATGTGTTACAAGGTTGTTTTGGAATATATTTTGTCAATATAAAAGAATTTTTTTTTAATCCACAAGTGAACTTTTACGTAAAATTTTAAATCGTTTAATTTCTTTCTATATTGTAAATTGGGTTTAATTTCTTAACTTCAAATTTATACATGTAAATTTTAGATTGTAATCTTTACATGCATATGTTGTTTTAAATGTTAAACATAGTTCACAATTATTTATACATGGACTTATGTGTGTGTTATTTTTACTCAAATTTTATTAAATGTACTTTTATGTAAAACTATCAAATCCATTTTAAACCTTTCATTAATCAAATATCTACCATAATATTTTTATTTATTTTTAAATCAATACCGCAAACGACAAAAGAATATATAAAGGGACAAATGGATCCGTTGCAATGTAAATTTTAATACCCACATACAATCACATTAGCCATGTACACTTCATATTTGAACCACGTGCACCGTATACAAATATTGTATTTAGTATAAATTAAAAATAAAAAAGCCTTCATAAAAAAATCAAATAAAATGAAGAGTTTATTTAAATATTTTAGATTGGATCTAAAATCCATTTAGGCTCATGAACTTAACAATGATAAAATGGAAAATTTTGAAATTAACACATTTAACTCGCTTCCGACTGGCTTATTCTTTTAAAGGTATCAGATCCTAATAGACTATGCGTTTTAAAATTAGCAACGTTAGGGCTAAGTAATTAAAGCTTGTTAATTTATTAGGGTGTCTAGAAAGGTAGTTTCGAACGTTGGGTATGGATAATCAAGTACTCTACGTTACGTAGCTACTAGCTTGGCGGAAACACAAAGTAAGATCAAAGGTTATCTCGATCTAACCGCTCGAAATTGATTTTCAAACTTGGGCAAATTTTCAAAATCTATATGAAAATTTAAAAGATATATTGAATTTAAAAGTTATAAAGAGCATTCAATTTTTTGAGAAATTAAATATTTAGTTTTGAAAAATTGAAAATTAAAAATTGAAAATTAACTAATTAAATCAAATAGTCAATTAAAAGTTAACTAATTAAGGCATATATATTCGTATACGTGTATAACTACAAGTGTTGTAGCTACTAATTTATCTTAAAATTGTTTATGACAAATTAAATTCAAATTTCAAATTAACTAAAATATTTAATAAATTGTTTGATTAAATAAATTTTATTAAATAAAACTAATTAAAAGTTAATTAATTAACATGTATATATATAATGAAATGTAATATAAACAAACTATAGATGTTATAGTTGATTTACTATCTTAAATAGTTTAACATGAGTGATATAAAATTTTAGAAATTTTATATGAATTAAATTAGTGAAATAAAATTTAAGTAATAAGATACATGTATATATTATATAAGTAAATTATAAAAGGTTAAATATGTTGACACTTATATAATTATATATATGTATACGATTAAGTGAAATTGGAAAGAAACCCAAATGAGATTTGAGGAATAAGTACATAAGTATAATATGTATAATATGATTTCAAATGTGTCTGATACTTGAATCATGGGGGTACTTCATAAGAAATATATCCTTAAATCGATATCACGCATTATGTATATATTAAAAATTATGAATCTTTTAATATAAGTTATCTTCTACCATTTATATGTTAATAGATTACATGCACACTCTTCAATTGTTGATGTTCCAAGCTAGAGATATTATGTGGAGTACTATTAATATATTGACTAGACGGGGTAAGATATATACATGTATGTGTTAATATTCTTTAAGGTATATGCATTATACTTAGGCCGTCATGAAATGAAGGTACGAATGAATAATCTCTTTTGATTTGTTGGTATTTCACAAGGTCAAGATGAGATTAGGGAAAAGACCACGGGTTAGGAATTGTACATAATAAAACTGATAAATTGTTAGCCATCGTATGCAAGCCGATATTTTATTAATATTCTTCAGGGTTAGAATTCCAAGGAAAGCGAGTCCTAATGCCCACTAAAGAAACCGAATGATTTCTATGTTTTTCTTAGGATTTAAGAAATATAAATATCCTGTGGGAGGCTTATTAGAAAAATGAAATGATAACATTTAACCTTTCTAATATTGTAAGAAAAGTTACTATATAAATCTTTATTAATAGTTGGTTTGGAAGCCCAAACTTTTGGTCCGACCACAAACTTCCAAAATTGCTCTTTATATGTAATCTTTATTTATAGTTGTGATAGATTTGTTGTCACATTTTTTTTGTATCAGCATGAAATACCAAAAATGTCTCTCTACGGGTATTATTAAAATTTAGCATCGCTTAAAATTAGGATCTAACAGTTAAGCTTCTTTTACAAATTCAAAATTTCATCCATAAATATTTACTAAATTTTAATATCACTCGAAAATAGGATTTGCAAATAAACTACTTTACGATTATTGTTTTAATTAATAATATAAATAAAAATTTAAATTCATAAGAAATTAGATATTGCAACTTAGAAATAAAATTTCAAATTACCTACTTACGATTCAATGCGGAAATATGACAAGATATATGTGTAAATCATTGTCTATTGAACATATTAAATAAATACAATTTTTAGATAAACACTTCAGCCTTTTTTATCACGCGCGAAGCATGTGCCGTAACACTCGTTAAAGTAATCTACTTCGATAATTTTTGCAACCAATGTAAATGGTAAAATGTTTATCAGTTAAATTATACAATTGATTGAATTAAGATTTACGTACTTATTAATAAATCTTTGGGCATGTTGTCGCTTCAAGGCCCATGCAAGAGCTTAATTATACACTTCTAAGTACATTCGTAACTTGGTTGCTTAATTATTTATTTTCCCAAGACCGTGTATTTTTTTCATGAGTTTTGAACTATAAAGTAATAAAAAATATGGATATTTGATCAATATTCTATAACATAAAAAAGTTGTATAGCGAACACTCATACTCATAGTGTAAGAAGTCTCGATGAAATTGTTTCATTTGAAATGAGCAAGGACCATAATTCAAGGTAATGTGTTCAATGCAGTTTGATACAATAAGAATCTTGTTGTGTTAGAAGTAACACGGACTAATAAATACAAGATTTACTCTAGATTGGATCACTGAATTGTTAGTTTGATCTGTTTACGTAAAGTGCAACTTATTCGACATCGTTAGGCCATAGCGATAACCAAATGCACTTTTGTAAAGAGTTATTTATAGACTTTTAGTAAGACTTTACTTTTGAATGGTTTGACCATTTAGAAGGGAAAGCGAATGTAAAATGGTGGATGTAACTTAGGCACAGTTGGGGTGAATAGAGAGAATAGTCAAATCTGCTTCATGAAGAGATATTGGAAACTAGAATTGTGTAAAATAATAAAATATACTTACTACTGAATAATAATTGTGATTTTTATTCCAAATGTATTTTCTCATAGAAAAATATATGAAAATTATTTTTTCGAGTTTTGATTTGAAACTCAGGACTGTACACTAGTTATGGTGTATGAAATAAAATCTCATAATAAGTGGTTAAATCGAACTTCGTATTTCACACTATTATAGTAATAAAAAATGGCAGAAGCATACCATATAACGCTTCTCAATGGATGCATCAAGTTATGAAAAATTATTTTGGTAAATATACCAAACATTATTCATGAAGTAATAACTTTTTTCAATATTAATTGAAAATAATCACAGTTTTATTTAAATATAAACATTCATTATAAGATATAAAACCATTATAATGGTTTTTTTTTCATAACAAAAGTGATGCATTATAAAATATAGAAGTATTTGAATTTTTAACAATTATTTTGGAATTAAGGACAAAGCACCCGTTTAGTGGGAGCGACGTAAGAGTTGACAAACTCTTTGAATTAATACATAAAAATGTAAGCATTCGAAAGTCTAACTATATCAAAATGATTCCACATACTTCGTTTAATTCACTGATGAATTATCATAAAATAAACATATGTATTTGATACACTTGTAGCATGTCTATGATAAGTTCGTAGAATATAAAACAGAAGTAGAAAAAATAACATGCAAAGAAAATAAATATGCGATTTTATCGAATAGGTGAATATATTGAAAAGAATACAAAAGTACCAATAAGCGAATAAGATTCAACCTCAAAAGTCGCTCCTCTATATGATATATAATGATAAATCAATATGAAACAATCAGATTTTGTTGGATAAAGAGTGATTGATGAAGTGAAGCTAAGTTAGCTTCTTTTTATAAGTCGAGTACTTGAGTGTAAGTACATAGGTTAAATTTAATTTCATCTAAAAAGAAGTTTACGAAATCATACAAGATAAGAGTTGATGAATCAACCCCACATATCTAGGCCAAGGAGTTGACCAGTTGTGTGAGTTGACAGACTGCACGTAATACTTGTTTATGATGGATTTTGTATTGTGACATCCTGCACCTCCCAACACACCGATCCCAAGTCTAGGGCGACTTTCGGACCCGTGTCGGTGCCAAGAAGTACGAGCTGTCGAGGTTTTTAGACATCTCAGAGACTAATAATATGAGGATGACTTTAAGACATTCTATACTTTCATATCTCACAGTGGAAGATAGAAAAATATAAACACTAAAATATTCATTTCAAAAAATATCCAAAACACACTCTTAAAACAAAATGTAGTCAAAGCATAGAGTATAGAAATATATCAAATAGTCTGATAAAATACTAGATATGATAAACAATACATGGAGAATAATAGGAAATAAAAATCAATTTTAATGCCAAAGTTGCCTCTCTAAGTACTATCGCTAGGCCTATCACCTAGTGCCATGTCCTCCTATGGTGTGGGAAAAAGAAAGGAAAAGAGGGATCAGAAAAAAGTTTGGAGAATGAGTACATCATTAATATATTACAATCATATGCAGTTGACTTTAGTAACAATCTTTGTGACCTAAAGTGTCCTACAAGTGTTCGTGAATTACTTGTTTTCTTTAACTAAAGGGCTTAGCTCAATACACACCACACTAACAACTCATGCAGCCTTGTACTTAGGGTCGAACAACTAATCGAACCTCAAGACAACTAATGATCGACTAATAGCTATTAGAACTATTTCACATTGGTTTCCCAAGAATTTCCACCACGAGACTACATTTCCCACAGCTATGATTAAAGTAACTATTCTACATAGGGTTCCTATAATTTTCACCATGGTACTACATTTTCCACAACCACGACTACACGTTTCCTAGTTATGCACACAACCATACGTCGGAGCGAAGGAAGCAAACCCTATAGACATGGTTTGTTCCATGATGAGTAAAGTTGAGTTACCTCTGTCCCATCGGGGATATGCTTTGGAAACATAGTGCATATGTTGAACTTATTTCCTACTAAATCAGTGCCTAAAATACAATATGAGATATGGTATGGTAAGGAAGATTGTAAAAATCGCCAATCGGACGCTAGGCGGTAAGTATGGATTATGGATTAATCTTTTACTAGGGATTATTCAAGGATTAGTTGGGGTTAGGCATTTATGATAACTCATGTATTTTCGATAAGATTTTAGTGTTTTATTTAATGTCAAATGATATAACTTGAAAATATGGGGTTTTAGATGTGCTTCGGAGTAGCTAAGGAGGCAAGCCCATCTAAAACTAGCATATTGTTGCTTGTATGTGAAACTCAACCTTAATTAACGCATAACCATTGCATAAATATATGTTTACATTCTTACATGAGGCAATAAAACTTGTCTAGTCAGGCTTAGGAAAATCACTTGGCAGTAAGCCTTGGCTAACGCCTAGGCATGGCCTAGTCGGAGGCCTAAATGGATTTTTATAACAGAGGTGGTAAGAAAGCCCCCACTTAAGTATTTGAAGGTGTGGGATTATTATCCCTACGTTAAGAAGGTTGGTTTAAATAAATTAAAGGCAAGATCAGTACCGTGGAAATTTATGGAATATCTCAAAAGCTCAATGGAATATATGGTCTACAATACCAAGGAACAAAATGTTATTGTTTCTCGACACACTGTCCTTTTAGAAAAGAAATTTCAATCAAAGGAAATTAACAATGGAGTTGTAGACTTGATTGAGATCCAAGAGTTTAACACTGAAGCTGAACCAGTGGGAGAACAAAGTTCACCGGTATGCGAAAACACGCAACCTATTAGAAGGTCTAGTAGGGAACCCCGCACATTAGTGAGATACCACAATTTTCTCATGGATGACGAAAGAGAGGACCATGTCTTTGAAGACAACACTCCTTTAAATCTTTCCAACAAGCATTGCATAGTAAAGACTCCATACTCTGGCTTGGAGCGATGAAATCCGAAATGGATTCTATGTATAAAAACAAAGTATGGACTTTGATTGACGTATCGAAAGGATAAAACCCATCGACTACTAATGTATTTTTAAGAAAAAGATAAAAAAAGATGGGAAGAATGGACTTATAAAGCTAGGCAAGTTGCAAAAGGATTTCGTCAAATTTAAGATGCTATTTATGATGAAACTTTTTTGCCTGTAGTCATGCTGAAGTTCATTCGGATTATGTTGGCCATCACCATATTTTATGACTACAAAATATGGAAAATGGATGTAAAGACATCATTTCTAAATGGAGATACAGAAGAGACCGTCTATATGTTGTAGCCCAAGGGTTCTGTGGTCAGCGGGAATGAGGGAAAGACTTGCAAGTTGTTAAAGTCCATTTATGGACTCCAACATGCTTCAAGGAGTTAGAACAAGTGTTTTGACAGGGTAATCAAACCATTTAGTTTTTATCAGAACATGTATGAAGCGTGCGTATGCAGAAATGAATAGGGCAACATTGTCGTATTCTTGGTGCTATATGTCGATGATCTATCGTTGATTGGCAGGGACACTTTATTATTGCAATTAGTGAAAGCTTGACTTTATAAGAACTTCTCCGTGAAGGATTTGGAAGAAGCAACCTGTGTACTACGTATCAAGATCTATGGAAATAGATCTAATAGACTGTTGGGATTCTCCCAATCCCTATACATAGATACCATTCTAAAGAGGATCGGTGTGGATAAATCCAAGGGTGGATATGTTCCAACGCAATCCAGAATAATCCTTTCTAAAATGGATCTCATATAGATGAGGACAAATAGCATATGAAGAGGATTTCCTATGCTTCAGCCATAAGATCCATAATGTAATCTATACTTCATATTAGATCAGATATGACGTACACATTAGGATGCATAAACCGATACCTGTCTAATTCAGGAGAAAATCATTAGATGGCTGTAAAATATATACTAGACTATTTAACAAATACTTGGGACTTATTCCTTATATACGAGAATAGAGACCTCCTTAAGAAGGGGTATGCTGAACCTAACTATCAGAGTGACATTGATGCTTGGAAATCAGTGTCTGGTTATGTTTTTGTACTTAATGGTGGAGCCGTCGGTTAGAAAAGTTCCAAATAAGAAACAATAGTTGATTTAACAATGGAGGTTGAGTACATTGCCCTCAATGAAGCGGGTAAAGAGGCAGTTTGATGTGCAAGTTTTAATGTAAGCTCGGGGTGATTCCCAATACGAGAATCCGATGGAATTGTTTTGTGACAACAATGAGGAAATACAAATCACAAAGAATCCCAGAGCACATAATAAGTCATGGAAAATTCTTTGCAAGTTCTATCTCATTAGAGAATTTATCGAGAAGAAAGAGATCGTGATATAGAGAGTAGATGCTGAGGAAACATAGCATGTCCATTCACTAAGTGTCTAACTTGGTTGGCTCTCGAGAAATTGATCGAAAGAATGGGATTAAGATTCCATAATTGGCCCAATTGCAAGTGGAAGATTGACAGAGTTAGGGGTACATAGGCAATTCTATAATTTATTACAAATTATTAACTCTGTAATCAATGCTCATTTGTAATAAAAGGTCTTTTCTTTCTATTGTATTTTTTGTAATGTGTTATAAATAATTAAATGTTTGATTTAAATATATTTAACAAAAAAATACATAAATGGTGTGTTTGTGATAGTAATTACAAATAGTTGTAACATGAGTATTGTATGATAATATAATAAACACATCATTTTAAATATTCCGAAATCAAGATGTAACGAGACTTGATATCGATATATCTATTGAGATTATAGTATGCAGTGCACTCCAAGTGTTATGTGGCGTATTACTCATGACTATCAGGGGCACTAAGGGGTACGTACTGATAGTTATTGGAAAAACATGCATGGAATGACTTATTCGATAGTTTTCTGTTAGTTAATATACCTAAGGTCAAACAGAAAATATCGATGTGACTAATTTAAACAGTTCTCTTGACTTTAGAATACCATTGATCTTTAATATGAAACCTCCATTTGAATAACAGTCAAATAGTGTCACAACTTTCGTCAAATGACTATAGTTGGATCGAGCGAAAATATTGAAATTGAAACACTATTTAAAAGAGGATTTATCTCCTCGGTTATATGAGGTTAGTATCATGGTCAACCGAAGTCAACTCAAAGTCAAAATCTTAAGCCAGAGTAGTTCGGTTAATAATTATTATCATTATTGAACCAAGGACTTTGTGTTCGTACTATGGAGTTGAATATGGATGATATTGGAATTTTGAACCGATATGTAATTCCATAAGTCTAATATGATATTGCTTTGACGAAGAGAATTGGTGTAAATAATTATCACTACTAGGTAATGCTTAATAAAATAAAGTTGGATTTTTACCGATACCAAATAAGCGATAAATTTAGCCATAATGTCACACCACCCAGCTAAGTGAAGTGTGAATGTCAATATTCAAATTTTTCGATATTAATCACCGACCAAATTTACACCTAAGAATCACACAATTGAAACGTTGAGTACTCCTTTTACCTCCTGATTTAATTAATTTGTAATTGTTTTAAATTAATTAAACTAATTAATATTTATGAAATATTAATTATAAATTTTTATTTGATATGTTGAATAATATTAACTATATATGTAGCGACCCGACTTTCTAACAACAGAAAGACGCATCACTATTTAAGAAAGAAAGAGATAGAAGAAGAAAATAAAGAGAAGAAAGAACAACACCACTTCAGAATCTCACAGCGGAACGAAATGAAATATAATATATAACATATACATAGTATCATATACATCAGAGTACACAGCAATACATCTCAATTTAGATAGTTATAACATTTCTGTCTAACATACAATACAAGAACAACTATACAAAATAACACACAGCGGAAACTCTAACTATATATCTACACGCCGAAGCCTCCTGCTCCAAAGTTCCTCCAGAATTCGTCAAGGATAACCTGAATCAGTTGACTACTCATACATAATATGAGTACCCAAGAGTTTAATAAAATAGAAAATAAACACTCGGGTCAGACAGGGGTCTGGTGTTAGTAAACGGTTTAAGATTGCTTAACTTTAGAAAATCCTTTGAAAAGAAAAGGTATCACGTAAGACTTCCCACACATAAACATGGAAAAGTTTTTACCTTACGCTAACCAAAACATTTGATAGGAAATCCAGTGGTATTATAATAGTGTCTAGGGTTTTCAAGTAAATATGAAATAGCCGAAATTGTTACATTATTAAATTCCAGCTACTAGCCACAAAAGTGGGTAATACAAACAAAACCGTAGGGTCTCGTAGGAAGAATGGGTTTCCAACAATGGCAGGGCTACTGGGGTACCGTCCGTCACAGTACGTGGCCTAGATCACCGTACCGAGGAGTACGCCCGCTCCCATGCAACACAAGGCTCTGACCATTCCTTACTAAACAGTCCCAAACAAGACCACCCCGCAGTTGGCTGCAGATCCAACCGCCCACAAAGCCGAATTAAAAAGGGACATCTAGACAGGGGTAAATCTCCTCCTACTTGGGCATGACCCAATTAACCTTGCTGCACCTCCCATGTTTTAGCCATTCCCGGTTGATGAGGCATGAGGCTGCGATTACCTTTATAGGACACATTTATCTTAGAATGCTCATCGTCCACCTGACGATGTTTTGAAAGCATTCAATCCATACAAGTCGGTTCCGGGTTCGAACGGAACCGAAGGCACTATCTCGTTGCACTCATTTCGGAATCACCCTCAGAGTCATCGACCATAGCCCTTGCACTCTAAATCACCATCTCGAGTCTGTAAGTTCCATTTTCGTCAAACTCATCATGGAATCAACCCCAGAGTTATACTGACGAATGGTTCTTACACCTCGAGTCTTCACTTGCACTCCACTTGGATTCACGACCTAACGTTTAATTTTGGATCGATGTGATTTTCGGATATCAAAATATGAAAACCCGATCTCGGTCTCACCGAATCCAAACGCCATTTTAATGTCCAAGTTGTACTTAAGGGTTTAAACAATAGATATTCAGAATATCGCTAAAACATAAATGGATGATTCACATTACACAGATAGATAATCCACTATTATCACATCAACCATACATATCACCAAGAAGCATATATACCAGATCTCAAATATATCACATTCATATTCTCACATATCAACCAATGACATTCAATAACATCCAATATCATTGACTCATTCAACGATACTTATCATCAATCATTAATCAACTATAACAAGGTTTGATCCAACTTAATTAATTTAATTAATCCTAAATTAAATTAATTCTTACTTAATCACTTGGATTATATCAATCCAACTTACTTATTCATTAATTAATTACAAATTAATTAATAAATATCACTTAATTATTCTCTTAAATTAATCATCTTGATTAATTATTCCTTAATTACTTTAAGTAATTATTCCTTAATTACAACTTTAATTAATCATCTTGATTAATTACTTCTTAATTATACCCTTTAAATTAATCATCCTTTGATTAATCACCTTTTAATTAATCACACTTGATTAATTATTTTAATTAAACACTCTTGATTAATTACTTTTAATTAATCATATTTAATTAATTACTTTTAATTAATCGTATTTTATTAATTACTTTTTAATTACATTTAGTAATTAAAACATAATTATAAATTAATTATCCTTTAATTATTAATTAACAATTAATTAATTATTTCCATTAATTAATGATTACTTCATTAATTAAATTTCTTTTTAATTAATTACTTTAACAAGATATTAATCACTTAATTAATTACTCTTATTCTTTCATTAATTAATTAGTCTTTAATTAATAACTAAATTTAAACCTTTAATTAATTATATTAATTAATTCTTTAATTAATAACTCAAGTGATTAACCCTTAATCACGTCCACCTAATTACTCTCATAAAGTAATAATCTTTTACTTAATTACCTCCTGTAATTAATCACTTAATTACTTCACCCAATAATTATACTTAATTAACTCCAAAGTGACTATCTTTAATTAATCACAAATTAATTACTTAATTAATTATTAATTAATCATTTAAATTTAAATTAAATGATTCCTTAATTTCTTATATTATAAAGATTCTTAATTAAGAAAACCTATTATCTTAATTAAATTATTTATATTAACCAAAATACTTTAATTATTAATTGAAGTATTCCAATTATCTTCATATAATTGTTTATCTTTAATTAAATAAAAATTCTAAATTACTAAAGATAATCTTTATTATAATTGATTACCAAATTCTTAATCATTATACTATATTTAAAATAAAATAAAATATATTAGAAATCAATTATAATTAAAATAATTTTAAACATTCATATTAAAATCTTTAAAATCTTTGAACTTTCCAAAGTTATTAAATAAAATTAAATACAAACTTTATTTTCAAAAATTCACTTATTTTATTTTAAAACTTTCATTCATTTTTTTATAAAAACTTGTTTGAAAATTTAATTTTGAAACCAATTAGTTTTATATGTAAAACTTATTTAACTTTTGTTTTAAACCTTTATAACATTCAAAAATCAAATTTTCTTTGTATCAAAACTTTTTAAACATTGCAGGTTAAACTTTTTTAAAAACTCGAACAACACAAACTGCTCAACACAGCAACTACGAGCAAAACATCAGACGCTCGAATGTAAACTCGAGCAAACCCCTACGAAATCTCGCGTCTACCCCGGGTCAACCCTACACCTGCACCTTGCTTCGAGAAATATTATCAGGTTCCCGAAACAAACTTCGAGCTCTAACTCTTCTCCCCAAACCTAATTTCCTGATGCACGATACTGTGCACGTCAACGTGCACCATCACGCCGGTCGACGGCGAACTCCACGCCGGCCTCTAACACTTCACATTCGACCCCTACAATTGAAATCGAAACCCAAAAATTGTGTTTCAATCGAGAATCAAATTTTGACTCTCAAACCCAACTGCTAAAACCAAACATCATCGAAAATCAACTGCCACCGATAATTCATCACCCGAGACACCACGCCAATCTCACGCACGCTTCGTCACTACCTCCAGAACCTTCGGCAAAAAACAAGTTCGCCTCCGGTTATGCCTTGACGCCGCGAAATTGAAATGAACATCGTCAACAAAATCAAGATGTTAAACCCTAATCCATCCATTAACGGCCAACTTGATCCACTATAAATTACTAAAGCATTTTTCTGGTGAACATCATCACTCCCTCTACCTCCATGCTCAACCACGACACCCTTATTGTCGTAGTTCGCCGTGAATCGGCTAGAAAGCCCCAAACATATAAACCAAAATAACTCCCTAATTACCCAATTAAAAATTATGATTCAAGCATAAAAATCATGATTTTCTATTTACAATCCAATTATGAAATCGAAATTAAAAGTTGGAATCATAAAATTTTGACCCAATTAAAAATTCACTGTAAATTTTAAAATTTTGAGCTAATCTTTTATTATAAAAACCTATAACTATTTTTAGAAGGATTGTTACTTGATTACAAACAACTTTTCTTTGCAAATCACGAGTTAATTCGAACTCAAAAATTAAATATTGAATTTATTAAGAAAATGATATTTGATAATATCACACAGAGACCATGTAAACTACACAGGTATTCAGATTTACTTAGTTCAAGCATGCAACCAATTTAAATTCAAGTATTACAGAGAACAATCATGATATTCATCAACAAAGCAAGAAAATCCAGGGTTAAAACTGCTTTTAAAATATCATTTACTCACCTAAAATTTACAGAAGACAGAAACTATTCTAGGCTTTTGAAATTTCACTTCATGTTGAAATAAGATCTGCAGTTGTATTTTCCAGATTTGCATGTTGATAAATTTTCTTGAATTGCTTGTTGAATAAAAATCCTGCTGCTGTCTTGCCTTAATTTGAAAAACTTGTAGCTGTTGAAACTGATTTGCTTGTTTGTATTTGAAGATTTGAAATTCCAGATTTCTACTTTGTTTCATATTTCTTTTACAGATTTCATTTTTTCCTGTTCTTCTTTTTCTTTGATTTGTTTTTCATTCAAATTTGTTGAAATGAAGAAAAAGGATTTTGCTGAAGAATAAAATTCTTCTTTTAATTTTACAATTTAATTTTAAATTAAATAAAAAGGATTGACATTTGTCATTTTAATGCTTTAAGGATCTTACACATATGCCCATGATTTACAAGTGTCTTTAACACATAATATAATGTTTACAAGTGTTTTAGTGTCTAATTAATATTTTTAAATGTTATTTTCTTATTTATAAATTTATTTAAGTTATATATATAAGTAATTATGTAATATTAAGTACTTATCTTTTTAATAAACAAGCTTTAGATTTTGATAAATATTGAAAAATGAATTCATGTAAACATTTATAAATAACGTATATTTTATTCAATTTAATTCTATCATGTGTTTTTAAATTTGAGAAACTTATATTAATTCTTTATGTAAAAATTTTAAAACAAGCTTGACTTATGTTAAAAAATTTAAAAGAAAAGATTATTAAAACAATTGAACTTTTAAATTTAAATCTTAACTAAAGCTCAGGTTTAAAATATATGTTTATAATAAATAAGAAATTAACTTTGTTATTTAAAATTTAAATCTCAAATATTATTTTCAAAAGTGTTAAGACAAATTAAAATTTCAAATTACAAATTATATATACATTAAAGTTTGTAAATACTTATTAAATTCAAATCAATATAATTCCTATTTCTAATATATATATACAAATATATATACACATTTCAAATAGAAAAACATTTTAACATTAAATTTGAAAATTACTATATTAATCTTAAAAAAAAATTCAAATCATAATATATACATTCATATATATTACAATTTGAATAGATAGCTTTTATTACATTAAAACTTCCTATTTACAAGATGTATCAATATATATATATATATATAGAAAATATTCTGATTAACTTCTGAAAAATAATATTACCAATTTTAAATTGCCAAAATAAATATTTCTGAATTAAAATATTATAAATTTTCAAAAGAATTAAAATTGCCAATTTTATATTGTTAGGAAAAATGTTAATAGATATTGTCAAATTATATTATTATCAGCCTTTAAAATAATTTTAACTTGTCAATTTATAATGTAAAATGATCAAACAAATTTAATTATTATCAAAGATTATTAAATTGATATTGCTCAAAATTCCGGGTCGTCACGTTCCTCCCCCGTAAAAGAATTTTGTCTCCGAAATTTAAAAGCAAAGATAATTTAATAACCTAGCAAAAGAATTTAAATTTCAATCAGCAATCAAACACTATCAATCATAGCAACCAATTCAAACAAATAATTTTACCTATCCAGACAAAATTCTAAATAGGACTTCCTAATATTATTAAGAGTTTTCAGGTACCTATACTGGAATACTCGTTCTACGGAATCTTAAGTAACCATACTGCTATAACCAAGAGCTCCCTCATCTGATCCTACAAATCTGAACAAGATATCAGACCAAACTCAAGACCAGCTCAACTGCCAGATCCTTCTAAACTGCTGATCCTATCACTCGAAGAATCATACACATATTCCTCAGAGATACGTTAAATACAATGAATTCCAGCAATCCGAACTGGCAATTCAATCCTGTAGATCAAAATCTAATCTCCAGAGAACACAGGAAAAACTCAAAATACTTCCCGAGCTAGCCCTCCAGTTTTACCAAATCTTATATCTCCTTTGATCGGATAAAACTAAAATAATATCCAAAATCCAACTTCACATTCCAAAATCTCCTTAATTCTTAACTGCACAACTCTTCTGATGCTCTGAGTCACCTCCAATATTCCTGATCAGCTTAACAATTGCTGATTGCTTCAAGAAACAAACTTGGACCAAAAATTAAACAAATCTCCAGGTCCCACTCAACAAAATGATTCTCCCAAAAATTTGCTGAAATCCAATACACAACTCTACTCCACAAGCTTTAGTGGACTTCAAACCTACATCTCTTATCTGGAATAGCCAAATAGTTGCACCTGACAACCTTGCCTTCCAAATCCAGAAAATTTCTTCATAATTGAATTTCCTGTAGAAATCCTTTTAATCCAAGGAAACTGCAATTCCCGGTTATTCCTATACTAGAATAACTGCTATCTCGCTTCCGCTGCACAACTCTGATATAAAGTAGATGAGAATGTTATCGAAGAACTCGAGCACAAACTATCTCCATACACTGTTCATCCGACTCATAAAATCTTAGTGACCATTCCACTCAGTCAAAACATCCCAGCAGAATCTTAACTAGAACTAGATGATCACCCCTCTCCAAAGAATCCTGAGCTGCCTCACCAACTTCTTCTCGCTCCAAGAGTCACCCCTCTACATGGTTGATCCATCAATATTGCTCCTGGAATCCAAGTCGATAAGAAAACTCAATCTCCGATTCGGGTAGATTTCCGAATTCATCCAAAAACGTCTGGAAAATCTCTGACAATTTAAATAGCTTTTACCTCCACTTGAGATGCCTCAATTCCCAAACCAAAAAATACTCAAAGATTCCCAAATTAATCGCAAGTCACTTTTGCAATCTTACTCAGTTCAGATTCCAAAGAACTATCCTCACCAACTAGAACAACTTTTCCTAATCGAGATCAATCTTCAAGAATGGCTTATCTACCAGAAAACTGATAAATCACCTCCAACAAATATCCTACTCTGCGGAGCCTTCTGAAGAAAAGAATAAACCTCCACTATCTGCCGGGTTTTCCGATAGTAGAATCCCGAAGATTTTCGATTCATCGAAGAAACGGGTCCACGCCGCTGCTTCCAAACTTTACTTCAATGATACTGCCAAGCTAAAGATCATCCTTAAACCAAACTTCTTGAAACTCAAAACTACCGCCCAGTTTCATCAAAAATCCTTGAGACGGGTAGACATCTCCTCAAGAAACTCGGCTCCAAACCAAACACCAACCCCTTGTTCTTCTTAAGGAAAACAAATGAGACCATGTCCGAAATGAGGTAACTCATCGACCTTAGTCTCATACTTCAATATCGATAAAACTCCCTTACTTAAGATCCAGAAGATCTCTAAACATCCGAATCTTCCTTGTAGTAGGCATCAATGTTCCTCCAACACTATCTAATTCTTGCTCCAAAAGAAGATCTTCAGAACCATCTATGGATACTGCATCCCATCACACAGTTATTCCTTCCTGAAGCTACCAAGATACCATCACCTGGTTCTGCTCAGCTGACAGATACAACTCTTGGAAATCTGTAACAACCCGATATTTTTGTCAATTTTCAAATTGAAGTTTTTAAATTTTAAATTACAAATGGTTATAAAGTTTGAGGGGCTTTGATTTTTAAATAGTGGTTCATTTGTCTTTGGGCCGTGAAAATTTTAAAAAAAAACCCAATACCCTTTCCTTTTTCTTCGACTTAAACCCGATCCCCTCTTTCTCATTTTCTATTATTCGTTCGAAACCTAAAACCACCGAGAGAACAAAAATGGTGGCAGCCTCGTGCTCCATCGATCGTCATCACCAATTAGGGCTTCGGGAGGATCGGCTTCGTCAGTTCGAGTTCAACTTCATCCTGGCTGCTCGATGGGGCTCGTCTTCATTCGTTCTCCTTCGTTCGAGAATTAGGGCTTCATCAATTAATGGCTGCTCGCCCTCGCGCTCGTTCATCTTCGCTTCCGTTCGTGGCAAAGGTGAGTTTGCTCACATCTAATTCTTGGCTCGAGTTATTTGTGTGTTTTGTTGCTTGAATTCTTGGCTGATTATTTCTTCGAATTTTAGTGATTTCGATTTGAACTTGTGTGAGTTTTACTCACATCTATTTCTACTTGGTTTTCTCGGCACTGTTTTGTTGAGATGTTGATGTTTTCGATTTTCGTATGGATGTTGGAGATGATTTCTGGTTTTGGCAATTTCGTATATTTGTGTGATTTGATATCTACGGCAATGATTTCACGGCTTTGATACGTTGACTCTCGACTTCACTTCCATATACATTAATGACTTCGGCCATATGAATTTTTGTGTATCGAGTTGGATTACACGAGGTTGACTTCGAGTAACTTCGACTTGTACCTTGCTGAGTTTTAACTTGGATTTGTCGACTGTTATTGACCTGAGACTTTGATTTCTTTCGTGACTTCACATTTTGACTTCTGGTAAACCTTGAGTTGTACCACTGCAGATATTCTCAGTCTTGTTTGATTTCCTTGGCCACCGTCTTGATTATGTCCCCTTTGAACTTGAAGTGGTACGTGTTATAAGCTTATCAATTCGATGTTTGACACTGTCAAACTCGGCTCTGACTTGATAATGTGTTCGACTTTTATGTGATTGCTCCACTGGGTTGTTTTGATGTCCTGAGTTGACCTGCTGCCTGGTTATGTTAACATGCGTGTGTAAATATGAATCCATTCACCTAGTATTGCACTTTGGTCTTCATATGTACACTGGGATTGGCAATTTGATAAGTGCTTCGAGTTGCTGCCGTTTCTACTCTTGTTCATGCAGTTTTATATGATGATTATTCAAGTCATTCATACTTTATGGTGTATACATGTGCATGTTATCACTTGATGTTCACTGTTCATGTCATTCTTTTGGCCAGTTTGCTTTGCATTCTCTTTGTGTATTGTCACTACTTCATGTTCATATATGGTTATCCAAAGCCATTCTTTTGTTGAGGCTGTGTCACTGATGTTGGCTTGCTCATTGCTCCATTCATTTTCCATACTGGGTTGTTCATGTTTGTGACATTGAACCATATTGTTACTTGTGACATTCTTGTTCTTTACTGTGTACCTGGCCTGCACACATGTGCTTTGATGGTTCAGTGGTGTTTTCTGAAATTTGCAGTATCTTCATTGCAGTATTTGCCATTGTTCACCTTGACTTGTTCCTATACACTTTGTTTCCACTTGTTTTGCTGGTGCACTCGTTGCCTGCATCACTTGTTTACTACATTTGCTACTTCCTGAATGTTGCGGTGTTGTTTTATTCACTTGGTGGCATTTTGTTTGCTCACCATTTACACTGTGCAGTACCCCTGCTGCATTCGTTTGATTGTTGTAATTGGGTTTTCGGCTGCAGTTTGTTGTCATCTTTTCTTGACCGCTTTCGCATTTGTCTCTGCAATTTTAATCGACACTTGGCCTTATGACATTTGCGGCGATGCTTGTGAATTTTCATTGGGTACATCATCACTATAGTGGCAAGGCAGTGCACGCAAGCGTGAACTGCAGCCACACGGTATTCAATGGGTACATCATCACTGTAGTGGCACGGCAGTGCACGCAAGCGTGAACTGCAGCCACACGGTATTGGTTTTGGTGTTATCTCTTTTGCTTTTGATTTATGGATCTATTTCGTATCCCAGATGTTGTAGTGGCGAGGCAGTATACGCGTGCGTATACTGCAGCCCTACTCGTGTTGACCTTTTAATTGATGTTCCAATTGTTTTGAATTAGTTCGCGTTATATTTACTGTTATCCGATTTCTTATTTAAGAATCGGATAGGTAAATTTATTTCTGTGACTGTCGTCTAATTATTATTTGATTATTACTGCCTCTATGCACTAATAACTGAGTTTGAATTAGACTGACCCGGGTATTATTTTCTTTTGAATTTAATACTCGGGTCAGACCGAGCATTTACAGGTTGTAGATATCTTGATTCAGGTTGCTGCTAGAGCTATGAAGTCCTTTCATACCTTTTGGAGTAGTCGACATCATTTATAGAAGTCTGTAATTGTATTGGAAGATATGTATTCATGTATATTATATATGTTAATGTACTTTATATGTAACTTCCAGAGTCGACAGTTGTTGTTGTATCATATGTATTGTACCACGTGTATTGTAACTGACATCAGTTATTGTATATATATATATGAGATTCTGTGATCTATTCTTTTGTGTTATTGTGGATCTTGTTAGACCACTACTCTGATAAACACTTTTAAGTGTGGTATATTCATATCTATTTCCGCCTTTGTGATATGAATTATCTGTGACTGATTTATGTTATGCTTATTTCTATATTCGTTTTCGAAGATTATATATAGCCACCGCGTGATAGCTTTGAGTTTGCATCGGTATGTCGGATTTCCTCCTTAAATGAAATGCATGCTATACTATCTGACATATCGGTGCTCGCGCAAAGAAATTACACGGATGGTCGCTCCTCAACAGCCTTATTCTCCGTGCTAGTCGACAGCATTACACCGTAGTGTTCTTGGCTAGCGTGGGTATTGAGGTGGGGCGTCACAGCTTGGTATCAGAGCCAAACTTCGGAACAATATGGAATATTATAACAAGGATCATCGTCCTAAGTCTATTTTAGGAGTCGTGCTTTAGGATTTAATTCGGGTCTTCGTACCGTTCTATCCTATTCTCTTTATGATTCCTTGTTTTATCAATCGAGTTTGATTGAAATTCATTTTTGTGAATATCATTTTCTTCTTCCTTCTTTCTTTTCTTAAAGAAGAAGAATTGGTTGAATCTGGCAGTCTTAGCGCTATTCAATCCAGTAGCCCATCTCTGGATGGCATATTCATATCTGCCCAACAACTTTTGGATCTTGTAAAGAATCAAAAGTTTATCTGTGCTTAGTTGAGATAGAGTCGCTGACTTGATCGACTTTTGCCCTGCTATTTTCTGTCTCGAGTACCTTGCTCGTTTTGCTTTGATTTTTCCAATTGTTAATCGATTCTTCTTTTCCGTTTAGTTGTTATCACCTTTGTCAAATCTGATAACTTCTATTTCAGGAATTTTTGGGTATTCCTACTTTGATGGATTTGGAATCGAATTCTTTGGATTTTATTCACGTCTTCGTATGTGAATTCTTGTGATTGATTGTTTCTACAATCATTTTTGTGATTTGTCACTTTAAAAATATAAAGGTTTTCAATACTAGTAGTAAATATCAAAACTCTTTTATCAAAATGTTTTCAACTCTATTTTCAATACAAAACTCTTTTTCTCAAACCGTTTTCCAATCTACTAGTATATACAAACCTTTACCTCACTCGGATGAGAAATCTAATTAAACGGCTTAGTAAAACAAGTGGTATGAAACGCTTGCGTTCACTTCGTCGGTTAATTCTTGGACTTGTTCGATTGAACCTCATGTGACAATTTTCTAGTGAAGATTTATAGTTTGTTCGTAAATATTTAAGTTAAGCAAGTGGTTATGGGACATGAAGCTAAACTTTTACATTTACTAACTTAGTGTAATTGACACTTCTCGTTGATCATGACGATCATTTTTACGGTTAGACTAGGCCTCATCGGTGTGATTTCGTCTCACGCATATCTCTTGGGCTTTGAGGATTGTCTAAACACCATTTGTGTGATTTCGTTCACACATACCTTTTCGGTTAGACTAGGCCTCATCGGTGTGATTTCGTCTCACACATATCTCTTGGGCTTTGAGGATTGTCTAGACACCATTTGTGTGATTTCAATCACACATACTTTCCTTTTGTTTGCGAGGTTAGACTAGACACCACTTGTGTGATTCCACTCACACATACCTTTTTGAATTTTGGTTAGTCTAGACCTCAATCTGTGTGATTTCGACTCACACATGTGGGGTAGCGCCCCACGGTCTTCGGGCCATTCGTGTGTCAAAATTAATGGCTTGCAACCATGAGATAGCGTCTCGTTATGCGTTGCACGTGCTGATGAATTTTCATGCTCGCATGTAGGTGAGTTTTCGTGCTTCCGTTCTCGCTTTGCGTTGCACGTGTTGGTGATTTTCATGCTCATGTGTAGGTGAGATTCCGTGCTCCCGTTCTCGCTTTGCGTTGCACGTGTTGGTGATTTTCATGCTCATGTGTAGGTGAGATTCCGTGCTCCCGTTCTCGCTTTGCGTTGCACGTGTTGGTGATTTTCATGCTCATGTGTAGGTGAGATTCCGTGCTCCCGTTCTCGCTTTGCGTTGCACGTGTTGGTGATTTTCATGCTCATGTGTAGGTGAGATTCCGTGCTCCCGTTCTCGTTATGCATTGCACGTGCTGATGAATTTTCATGCTCGCATGTAGGTGAGTTTTCGTGCTCCCATTCTCGCTTCGCGTTACATGTGCTGATGAGTTTTCATGCTCGCGTGTAGGTGAGTTTTCGTCCCGTTCTCGTTATGCGTTACATGTGTTGATGAATTTTCATGCTCGCGTGTAGGTGAGTTTTCATACTCTCCTTCGAGTTTTCATACTCTGTTCGAGTTTTCATACTCTCCTTCGAGTTTTCATACTCCGTTCGAGTTTTCATACTCTCCTTCGAGTTTTCATACTCCGTTCGAGTTTTCATACTCCGTTCGAGTTTTCATACTCCGTTCGAGTTTTCATACTCTCATTTGAGTTTTCATACTCCGTTCGAGTTTTCATACTATCCTTCGAGTTTTCATACTCCGTTCGAGTTTTCATACTCTCATTCGAGTTTTCATACTCCGTTCGAGTTTTCATACTCCGTTCGAGTTTTCATACTCTTATCTTGTGATTTCTGGATTTCTTGTGTAGATTTCTAGAATTTGTGCTTCACCAATTTTCGTGATTTCTATTGATAAGTTTTATCAATTCTTGTGCATTGGTGAATTCGTGTGTTATTGACTTGTTATGAATACAAGTTTAGGGTATGATATCCCTTTCTATCTTTGAGAAGATTCTTGTGACACTTTTGATGAATGAAAATCCACTTATCGAAGTTGCTACAGATATCGCTGTTTTAATCACGTGTTTTAAAAATTGTTTCAAAATAAAAATCGTTTTCAAAATTTTTATAGTTTACGCTTTCAAAAGAATGAGGAAGCGATTTAAACGTTTCAGCAAAATCGAGGACTATGACCCCTTTCTTTTACTGATTCGTTTAATTCCGGACTTGTCCGTTTGAGGGTGAAAATTTGTAAATTCCTTTTATGAAATTAAGAGAATATTTTGTGATTGTATTGCCCATTGAGTGCTTTAAGAATTCTGGTCGATGCGCTTGATCAACGTTATCGATAGGAATCTCCTAGACGCTTTGATGAGACAATCAGACACAATAAATTGAATTTTAAAATGTAAATTTTTCTGAAAAGATAATTACATAAAGTAAATTGTAAATTTCGAAAGTTTTAGCTTTTCGGGAAAGAATATTATTTAAAACAACTCTTTTCCGACACTTCTATTCTGGCGATTCCCGTGGGAACCAAGACTCTATCGTTTGTACCAATGCTAATCGTGTTAGTTTGCATGCCATTCTCTTGCAAAAGAGAACGTGCTGTCTCTTGTGTTTCTAAATCATTAATGCCTATTGAGACTAGATATGTCACTCATGATTTAGTGCTCTTGGCTATTGATTTCGTTCTTCAAGATTTGGCATCATTATTTTGGGTAAGAAATTTGTTCTCTACCCTGATCATGAATCTTGGGAATATTTATTTTCTCATAAGGAACATGATTTGCGTCAACCACGTTGACTCGAGCTCCATACATCTTATGATCTTGATATTATTTACCACTCCCGGATGGGAAATCGTGTTGCCGATGCACTTGTCGTAGGCAAACAAGTGGTTGTTCTTTGATGATGTCCGCATGGAATCATCTTTTCACCAGGTTCATCAGACGTTTCGATGTACTTCGTTTTATTGAGCTTCGTCTCATTCCTTTTAGGGACTTATGTCTGATGTTCTTTTATGTTGATCGGTTCATTGGACGTACCGTTTTTGTACTACGTCGGCGTTCCGAATTAATGAAGCTTTGATTCATCTGGCGTATCGTTATTGTACTACGCTGTTGTTCCAAATTAATCGTGTTTCACCTATGAAAGGTGTTGTGCGTTTCAGTCGGTCGGGAAAGTTAGTGCCTCGATATAATGGGCCATTTCCTATCACTGAACGTATTGGTTTCTTGGCTTATCGCCTCTTATTACCGGCTCAATTTTCTGTTATTCATGACGTGTTTCACGCGTCTTTCTTTTACGGAAATGCCTTAGGGATTCCCATTTTTATTCTTGAGCCCGGTATTATTAAAGAAATTGAAGTTTCACCAGATTTGACTTTGAGCAACATTCTATTCACATCAATGCTTCAGGGGTTCAGCACCCTCGAAATAAAGATGTTTTTCTCGTGAAAGTTTATTGGTTCTCAAATCCTATGGATTTCACTTAGGAATCCAGAGAATTCATCGAGCAAACACGTTCAGGCTCTCTCTCTCTCTCATGCTCTATATGGTGAACTTCCTATTTCAAATTTCTTCATCGTGTGTTGATATATTCTTATGGTTGTTACCTTTTGCCCATTTATTCCTTAAGATTGCGAGGACGCAATTTCTTTAAGGAGGGGAGTCTGTAACAACCCGATATTTTCGTCAATTTTCAAATTGAAGATTTTAAATTTTAAATTACAAATGGTTATAAAGTTTGAGGGGCTTTGATTTTTAAATAGTGGTTCATTTGTCTTTGGGCCGTGAAAATTTTAAAAAAAAACCCAATACCCTTTCCTTTTTCTTCGACTTAAACCCGATCCCCTCTTTCTCATTTTCTATTATTCGTTCGAAACCTAAAACCACCGAGAGAACAAAAATGGTGGCAGCCTCGTGCTCCATCGATCGTCATCACCAGTTAGGGCTTCGGGAGGATCGGCTTCGTCAGTTCGAGTTCAACTTCATCCTGGCTGCTCGATGGGGCTCGTCTTCATTCGTTCTCCTTCGTTCGAGAATTAGGGCTTCATCAATTAATGGCTGCTCGCCCTCGCGCTCGTTCATCTTCGCTTCCGTTCGTGGCAAAGGTGAGTTTGCTCACATCTAATTCTTGGCTCGAGTTATTTGTGTGTTTTGTTGCTTGAATTCTTGGCTGATTATTGCTTCGAATTTTAGTGATTTCGATTTGAACTTGTGTGAGTTTTACTCACATCTATTTCTACTTGGTTTTCTCGGCACTGTTTTGTTGAGATGTTGATGTTTTCGATTTTCGTATGGATGTTGGAGATGATTTCTGGTTTTGGCAATTTCGTATATTTGTGTGATTTGATATCTACGGCAATGATTTCACGGCTTTGATACGTTGACTCTCGACTTCACTTCCATATACATTAATGACTTCGGCCATATGAATTTTTGTGTATCGAGTTGGATTACACGAGGTTGACTTCGAGTGACTTCGACTTGTACCTTGCTGAGTTTTAACTTGGATTTGTCGACTGTTTTTGACCTGAGACTTTGATTTCTTTCGTGACTTCACATTTTGACTTCTGGTAAACCTTGAGTTGTACCACTGCAGATATTCTCAGTCTTGTTTGATTTCCTTGGCCACCGTCTTGATTATGTCCCCTTTGAACTTGAAGTGGTACGTGTTATAAGCTTATCAATTCGATGTTTGACACTGTCAAACTCGGCTCTGACTTGATAATGTGTTCGACTTTTATGTGATTGCTCCACTGGGTTGTTTTGATGTCCTGAGTTGACCTGCTGCCTGGTTATGTTAACATGCGTGTGTAAATATGAATCCATTCACCTAGTATTGCACTTTGGTCTTCATATGTACACTGGGATTGGCAATTTGATAAGTGCTTCGAGTTGCTGCCGTTTCTACTCTTGTTCATGCAGTTTTATATGATGATTATTCAAGTCATTCATACTTTATGGTGTATACATGTGCATGTTATCACTTGATGTTCACTGTTCATGTCATTCTTTTGGCCAGTTTGCTTTGCATTCTCTTTGTGTATTGTCACTACTTCATGTTCATATATGTCCAAAGCCATTCTTTTGTTGAGGCTGTGTCACTGATGTTGGCTTGCTCATTGCTCCATTCATTTTCCATACTGGGTTGTTCATGTTTGTGACATTGAACCATATTGTTACTTGTGACATTCTTGTTCTTTACTGTGTACCTGGCCTGCACACATGTGCTTTGATGGTTCAGTGGTGTTTTCTGAAATTTGCAGTATCTTCATTGCAGTATTTGCCATTGTTCACCTTGACTTGTTCCTATACACTTTGTTTCCACTTGTTTTGCTGGTGCACTCGTTGCCTGCATCACTTGTTTACTACATTTGCTACTTCCTGAATGTTGCGGTGTTGTTTTATTCACTTGGTGGCATTTTGTTTGCTCACCATTTACACTGTGCAGTACCCCTGCTGCATTCGTTTGATTGTTGTAATTGGGTTTTCGGCTGCAGTTTGTTGTCATCTTTTCTTGACCGCTTTCGCATTTGTCTCTGCAATTTTAATCGACACTTGGCCTTATGACATTTGCGGCGATGCTTGTGAATTTTCATTGGGTACATCATCACTATAGTGGCAAGGCAGTGCACGCAAGCGTGAACTGCAGCCACACGGTATTCAATGGGTACATCATCACTGTAGTGGCACGGCAGTGCACGCAAGCGTGAACTGCAGCCACACGGTATTGGTTTTGGTGTTATCTCTTTTGCTTTTGATTTATGGATCTATTTCGTATCCCAGATGTTGTAGTGGCGAGGCAGTATACGCGTGCGTATACTGCAGCCCTACTCGTGTTGACCTTTTAATTGATGTTCCAATTGTTTTGAATTAGTTCGCGTTATATTTACTGTTATCCGATTTCTTATTTAAGAATCGGATAGGTAAATTTATTTCTGTGACTGTCGTCTAATTATTATTTGACTATTACTGCCTCTATGCACTAATAACTGAGTTTGAATTAGACTGACCCGGGTATTATTTTCTTTTGAATTTAATACTCGGGTCAGACCGAGCATTTACAGGTTGTAGATATCTTGATTCAGGTTGCTGCTAGAGCTATGAAGTCCTTTCATACCTTTTGGAGTAGTCGACATCATTTATAGAAGTCTGTAATTGTATTGGAAGATATGTATTCATGTATATTATATATGTTAATGTACTTTATATGTAACTTCCAGAGTCGACAGTTGTTGTTGTATCATATGTATTGTACCACGTGTATTGTAACTGACATCAGTTATTGTATATATATATATATGAGATTCTGTGATCTATTCTTTTGTGTTATTGTGGATCTTGTTAGACCACTACTCTGATAAACACTTTTAAGTGTGGTATATTCATATCTATTTCCGCCTTTGTGATATGAATTATCTGTGACTGATTTATGTTATGCTTATTTCTATATTCGTTTTCGAAGATTATATATAGCCACCGCGTGATAGCTTTGAGTTTGCATCGGTATGTCGGATTTCCTCCTTAAATGAAATGCATGCTATACTATCTGACATATCGGTGCTCGCGCAAAGAAATTACACGGATGGTCGCTCCTCAACAGCCTTATTCTCCGTGCTAGTCGACAGCATTACACCGTAGTGTTCTTGGCTAGCGTGGGTATTGAGGTGGGGCGTCACAAAATCCCACTCACTCAAGAGCAAATCAACCTCACACTTCCAGAACATACTCCAATTCTTGAAAAGACTTCCTCTGGGATCAATGAAATCCTTTCACCAATCTACAAAGCTTATTCGAGATGGTATTAGATCTACAATCTCGACAGACACACCTCCAACCACAACATATGAGCCTCTACCATTAGTGGTAGTCGTGTTACACACACTCCTACCTTATCTACCTCTATAACCTATGTTGGAAAATCCGAACAGATAACCCAACAGATTAGGTAGATATATAAATATATATATGTATATGTATGTGTGTGTGTGTGTGTGTGTGTATAAATTACAAGTATGCTCTCTCAAGATAGACACCACTCCAAAGCCTAGGTATTCACTCAACCTAACGCTCTGATACCAACTGCAGCGACACGACTTTCTAACACCAGAAAGACGCTTCACTATTTAAGAAAGAAAGAGATAGAAGAAGAAAAGAAAGAGAAGAAAGAACAACAACACTTCAGAATCTCACAGCAGAACGAAATGAAACATAATATATAACATATACATAGTATCATATACATCAGAGTACACAGCTATACATCTCAATTTAGTCAGTTATAACATTTCTGTCTAATATACAATACAAGAACAACTATACAAAATAACACACAGCGGAAACTCTAACTATATATCTACACGCCGAAGCCTCCTGCTCCAAAGCTCCTTCAGAATTCGTCAAGGATAACTTGAATCACTTGACTACTCATACATAATATGAGCATCGAAGAGTTTAATAAAATAGAAAATAAACACTCAGGTCAGACAGGGGTCTAGTGTGAGTAAATGGTTTAAGATTGCTTAACTTTAGAAAATCCTTTGAAAAGAAAAGGTATCACGTAAGACTTCCCACACATAAACATGGAAAAGTTTTTACCTTACGCTAATCAAAACATTTGATAGGAAATCCAGTGATATTATAATAGTGTTTAGGGTTTTCGAGTAAATATGAAATAGCCGAAATTTTTACATTATTAAATTCCAACTACTAGCCACAAAAGTGGGTAATACAAACAAAACCGTAGGGTCTCGTAGGAAGAATGGGTTTCCAACAATGGCAGGGCTACTGGGGTACCGCCCGTCACAGTACGTGGCCTAAATCACCGTACCGAGGAGTACGCCCGCTCCCCTACAACACATGGCCGGGACCATTCCTTACTGAACAGTCCCGAACAAGACTACCCCGTAGTTGGCTGCTGATCCAACCGCCTACAAAGCCGAAATAAAAAAGGGACATCTAGACAGGGGTAAATCTCGTCCTACTTGGGCATGACCCACTTAACCTTGCTGCACCTTCCCTGTTTTAGCCATTCCCGGTTGATGAGGCTTGAGGCTGCGATTACCTTTATAGGACACATTACCTTAGAATGCTCATCGTCCACCTGATGATGTTCTGAAAGCATTCAATGCATACAAGTTCGTTCCAGGTTCGAACGGAACCGAAGGCACTATCTCGTTGCACTCATTTCGGAATCACCCTCAGAGTCAACGACCATAGCCCTTGCACTCTGAATCACCATCTCGAGTCTGTAAGTTCTATTTTCGTCAAGCTCATCACGGAATCACCCCCAGAGTTATACTGACGAATATTTCTTACACCTCGAGTCTTCACTTGCCCTCCACTTGGATTCACGACCTAACGTTTAATTTTGGATCGATGTGGTTTTCGGATATCCAAATATGGAAACCCGATCCCGGTCTCACCCGATCCAAACGCCATTTTAATGTCCAAGTTGTACTTAAGGGTTTAAACAATAGATATTCAGAATATCAATTAAACATAAATGGCTGATTCACATTACACAGATAGATAATCCACTATTATCACATTCATCCATACATATCACCAAGAAGCATATATACCACATCTCATATATATCACATTCATATTCTCACATATCAACCAATGACATTCAATAGCATCCAATATCATTGACTCATTCAATGATACTTATCATCCAATCATTAATCAACTATAACAAGGTTTGATCCAACTTAATTAATTTAATTAATCCTAAATTAAATTAATTCTTACTTAATCACTTGGATTATCATCAATCCAACTTACTTATTCATTAATTAATTACAAATTAATTAATAAATATCACTTAATTATTCTCTTAAATTAATCATCTTGATTAATTATTCCTTAATTACCTTAACTAATTATTCCTTAATTACAAATTTAACTAATCATCTTGATTAATTACTTCTTAATTATACCAAATAAGTATCTCTTAATTACCCTTTAAATTAATCATCCTTTGATTAATCACCTTTTAATTAATCACACTTGATTAATTATTTTAATTAAACACTCTTAATTAATTACTTTTAATTAATCACATTTGATTAATTACTTTTTAATTACATTTAGTAATTAAAACTTAATTATAAATTAATTATCCTTTAATTATTAATTAACAATTAATTAATTATTTCCATTGATTAATGATTACTTCATTAATTAAATTTCTTTTTAATTAATTACTTTTGCAAGATATTAACCACTTAACTACTTACTCTTAATTCTTTCATTAATTAATTAGTCTTTAATTAATAACTAGATTTAAACCTTTAATTAATTATATTAATTAATTCTTTAATTAATAACTCAAGTGATTAACCCTTAATCACATCCACGTAATTACTTTCATAAAGTAATAATCTTTTACTTAACTACCTCCAGTAATTAATCACTTAATTACTTCACCCAGTAATTATACTTAATTAACTCCAAAGTGATTATCTTTAATTAATCACAAATTAATTACTTAATCAATTATTAATTAATCATTTAAATTTAAATTAAATGATTCCTTAATTTCTTATATTATAAAGATTCTTAATTAAGAAAACCTATTATCTTAATTAAATTATTTATATTAACCAAAACACTTTAATTATTAACCATAATTGAAGTATTTCAATTATCTTCATATAATTGTTTATCTTTAATTAAATCAAAATTCTAAATTACTAAATATAATCTTTATTATAATTGATTACCAAATTCTTAATCATTATACTTTATTTAAAATAAAATAAAATATATTAGAAATCAATTATAATTAAAATAAATTTAAACATTCATATTAAAATCTTTAAAATCTTTGAACTTTTCAAAGTTATTAAATAAAATTAAATACAGACTTTATTTTCAAAAATTCACTTATTTTATTTTAAAACTTTCATTCATTTTTTTTATAAAAACTTGTTTGAAAATTTAATTTTGAAACCAATTAGTTTTACAAGTAAAACTTATTTAACTTTTGTTTTAAACCTTTATAACATTCAAAAATCAAATTTTCTTTGTATCTAAACTTTTTAAACACTGAAGGTTAAACTTTTTTAAAAACTCGAAAAACACAAACTGCTCAACACATCAACTACGAGCAAAACATCAAACGCTCGAATGAAAACTCGAGCAAACCCCTGCGAAATCTCGCGTCTACCCCGGGTCAACCCTACACCTGCATCTTGCTTTGAGAAATATTATCAGGTTCCCGAAACAAACTTCGAGCTCCAACTTCTCCCCAAACCCAACTTCCTGATGCACGATACTGTACACGTCAACGTGCACCATCACGCCGGTCGACGGAGAACTCCACGCCGGCCTCCAACACTTCACATTCGACCCCTTCAATTGAAATCGAAACCCAGAAATTGTGTTTCAATCGAGAATCAAATTTTGACTCTCAAACCCAACTGCTAAAACCAAACATCATCGAAAATCGACCGCCACCGATGATCCATCACCCGAGACACCACGCCAATCTCACCCACGCTTCTTCACTACCTCCAGAACCTTCGGCAACAAACACGATCGCCTCCGGTTATGCCTTGACGCCGCGAAATTGACATGAACATCGTCGACAAAATCAAGATGTTAAACCCTAATCCATCCATTAACGGCCAACTCGATCCACTATAAATTACTAAAGCATTTTTCTGGTGAACATCATCACTCCCTCTACCTCCATGCTCACCACGACACCCCTATTGTCGTAATTCGCCGTGAATCGGCCAGAAAGCCCCAAACAGATAAACCCAAATAACTCACTAATTACTCAATTAAAAATTATGATTCAAGCATTAAAAATCATGATTTCCTATTTACAATCCAATTATGAAATCAAAATTAAAAATTGGAATCATAAAATTTTGACCCAATTAAAAATTCACTGTAAATTTTAAAAATTTGAGCTAATCATTTATTTTAAAAACCTATAACTATTTTTAGAAGGATTGTTACTTGATTACAAAACTTTTCTTTGCAAATCACGAGTTAATTCGAACTCAAAATTTAAATATTGAATTTATTAAGAAAATGATATCTGATAATATCACACAGAGACCATGTAAACTACACAGGCATTCTGATTTACTTAGTTCAAGCATGCAACCAATTTAAATTCAAGTATTACAGAGAACAATCATGATATTCATCCACAAAGCAAGAAAATCCAGGGTTAAAACTGCTTTTAAAATATCATTTACTCATCTAAAATTTGCAGAAGACAGAAACTGTTCCAGGCTTTTAAAATTTCACTGCATGTTGAAATAAGATCTGCAGTTGTATTTTCCAAATTTGCATGTTGATAAATTTTCTTGAATTTCTTGTTGAATAAAAATCCTGCTGCTGTCTTGCCTTAATTTGAAAATCTTGTAGCTGTTGAAACTGATTTGCTTGTTTGTATTTGAAATTCCAGATTTCTACTTTGTTTTAGATTTCTTTTACAGATTTCATTTTTTCCTATTCTTCTTTTTCTTTGATTTGTTTTACATTCAAATTTGTTGAAATGAAGAAAAAGGATTTTGCTGAAGAATAAAACTCTTCTTTTAATTTTACAGTTTAATTTTAAATTAAATAAAAAGGATTGACATTTGTCATTTTAATGCTTTAAGGATCTTACACATAGCACATGATTTACAAGTGTCTTTAACACACAATATAATATTTACAAGTGTTTTAGTGTCTGATTAATATTTTTAAATGTTATTTTCTTATTTATAAATTTATTTTTGTTATATATATAAGTAATTATGTAATATTAAGTACTTATCTTTTTCATAAACAAGCTTTAGATTTTGACAAATATTGAAAAATGAATTCATGTAAACATTTATAAATAACTTATATTTTATTCAATTTAATTCTATCATGTGTTTATAAATTTGAGAAACTTATATTAATTCTTTTTGTAAAAATTTTAAAACAAGCTTGACTTATGTTAAAATTTTTAAATGAAAAGATTATTAAAACAATTGAACTTTTAATTTTAAATCTTAACTAAAGCTCAGGTTTAAAATATATGTTCATAATAAATAAGAAATTAACTTTGTTATTTAAAATTTAAATCTCAAATATTATTTTCAAAAGTATTATGACAAATTAAAATTTCAAATTTCAAATTTCAAATTATATATATATATATATATATATATTAAAGTTTGCAAATACTTATTAAATTCAAATCAATATAATTCCTATTTCTAATATATATATATATATATATACAAATATATATACACATTTCAAATAGAAAAACATTTTAACATTAAATTTGAAAATTACTGTATTAAATCTTAAAACAAATTTCAAATCACAATATATACATTCATATATATTACAATTTGAATAGATAACTTTTATTACATTAAAACTTCCTATTTACAAGATATATCAATATATATATAGAAAATATTCTGATTAACTTCTGAAAAATAAATATTACCAATTTTAAATTGCCAAAATAAATATTTTCAAATTAAAATATTATAAATTTTAAAAAGAATTAAACTTGCCAATTTTATATTGTTAGGAAAAATGTTAATAGATATTGTCAAATTATATTATTACCAGCCTTTAAAATAATTTGAACTTGTCAATTTATAATGTAAAATGATCAAATAAATTTAATTATTATCAAAGATTATTAAATTGATATTGCTCAGAATTCCAGGTCGTCACAATATATATAATAATTATAAATATACTGATCGATATAGGATATCGGTACATGTTTAAATTGGATTTAAATGCTGCAATTATTGTTTACGCTTGGATTAGTCTTAAGGCCCATAAGACATTTGGTATAGGCGGCTATAGGGTAGCACATTAGGGTCGGCCATCTGATGATAGAGAGGGAAGAAATTTCGAATTCAAAAGAAAGAGAAATAACTGAATCTTGATCCTCGTTTCACTCCCTAGTCTCTCTCTTATATAATCCCTCTAACTCTCACTTTGCAAATACTTTTGCACTCTTCCTTTGCTGCTCATATCATGCTACTATCACCCTATAATAATAACTAAAATCTGAGTGCTAATTCACATCAATTTGTTTTGATTCAATCGTCAATGTTAAGGCAATTCAAAAGCTAGCAACTTTAAGATTAGGATTGGATTTAAGGAGTCTATTTCTTCATTTCAACCTGTGAACTTTGGACTTTGGTGAAATGTACTTTTCTGGTCTATTATTATATAATAATGCTTATATATTCATTGTTTCACATGTTCTTAGTTGGAAATATCATGAATCGGTATATTTATGGATTGTCATATGTTGATGGTTGTATATAGAACCGCATGTACAATTTTTTTAAATATTTTTTATGTATACTTACATGACGCTTATGGCCTAAAAAAATAAAAAATGGTAAAAACATTTTTTTATCAAAATAATATTATTAAATGATTTTATGAATTAAATTAAACACAAAAGATTAACTCATGTAATAAACGTTTTTTATAAATACTTTGTGCAGACGATTTATAATCAATATTTTATAATAATTATATTTTTACATGCATACATTTATTTATACAATATTTTGATGCATATATGTATGTATGTATGTATGTATGTATATTTAGAAAATCCATTTATATACACAAGGGCTATCATATTTGTTGTGGTGTAAATTTCAGCATCAATACACAAACATGTCAAACCATGTACACATTATCTCATTGCACGTACATGTACAAACATAAGTGTATATGATAAATACACACACGAATAAAACTTTAATTATAAATTTAAATAAAATATTGATTTTATATAAAGAACTGAGAAAAGTTCTAAAATTTAGACTACACAGGCCTATTAAAGATCCAAAAGGTTAAATAAAATTGAAATTTACCCAATTACTCTATTGCGAGCTGACCCAGTTCCTACAATTCCAGACGTTGAGAATCCCATGACTTTGTTATATGATAATAATATTGCAATACAGTTCATAAAGGAATCTAAAACTCACTATAAGTCGAGAAATATACTCCAAAACGTTCCATGTGATAAAAGCAGTTTATTAACATCGAAGAGGGTTAATTGATAGAGTAGATAATTAAAATATTATAGCATCCTATTTGCTAAGGGACTAAACTGATTGGTTTTTGAGAAAACCTAACGAAGGAGTTGGAATAAGATTCCATAATTGGCCTCATGTGCAAATGGAAGATTGATAGAGTTAGGGGATCCCCTAGGGGGTAAATATGTAATTTGTTACATATTTCTAACTCCATAACCAATCTTGTTCAAAATTGAATGTGTTTTCTTTATATTATACATTGGCTATATTACAATATAGTTAATTAAGTAATTATTTAAAGTATATTAAATAGAAAATCCTTAAATGATATGGTATCTTATAGTAATTATAATGTGTTGTAATCATGAGAAATTTAACATATTAAGAAAACATATCATTTTAAATATTCCCAATTAAGATGTTTCAAAATGGGATATCAATACATCCACTGAGACTAGAATGTGTAACACACTCCAAATGTTGGACAGTGTATTACTCATGGTTGTTGGGGGCACCAAGGATTTACATGCCAATAGTTATTGGATAACCATGGAATGATTCACTAGAGAGTTTTCTGTTAGTTAATATAGCTAAGGTCAAATGGAGAATCTCGAAGTTACGATGTTACACAGTTCTCTTGGCTTGAGAATGTTATGGGACTTCAATGTTGACGCTTCACTTTCATTATAGTTAAATCATGGCATGAAGTCCATCAAACTATGATAGTTGGGTTTGAGTTGAAGCATTGGGAGTAAAACACTATTCAATAGAGAATTCGTCTTCTTGGTTATTAGAGGTTTGTATCATGGTCAATTGTAGTCAACCTAAAGTCAATGTCTTTGACCAGAGTAGTACGGTTAATAATAGTTGTTATTACCGAACTAAAGACTTAGTGTTTGGACTATTTAAGTTGAATGTGGACAATGTAGGGATTTTGACCACAACCAAATTCTGTAAGTCCTAATGTGAAATAGTGTTAATGAAAAGAATTAGTATAAAGAATCTTTACTACCAAGTACCGTTTATGATAAGTAAAGTTGTATTTTATCGAAAGTTGTGTAAGTAAAAAATTCATCCAAAATCTCATACCACTAGCTAAGATGACATGTGAGCATATTGAATATCGATTGCTTACTGAATCTACACCTTTGAATCGCACAACCATGATAATGATATTGTGAAAAACCACATGATTTAATTACCAAAAAACCACATGATTTAATTAACTTATAATTATTGTAAATTAATTTAATTAGTTAATATTTATGAAATATTAACTACTATATTTTATTTTATTTGTTTGAATTACATTAGTAGTTGATAAATTGATATACAAAAGTTATATACGCGTGTGTTGATATACGATATCGGTATTTTAATTGGATTTATATTAATTAATTGCTAAGTGGGTTCGGAAAATGTTCAAGTCCCATGTTGCGTTCATTATGGTTGACCAAAAAGGGAAGCAGAGGAGAGTTTTTCATATGGGATTTTAAAATCCAAGAGAGCAATTAAAAGAAGGAAGTAATCTTTATCCTTTACTATCTTTATGACTCACTTAAAAAATGTGTACGAAATGATTTTTTCCCTTCTCTTTGCTATGGAAAATATGAAGAGGGGGGAGATGATTTGATGAGATTCAATGAGGAATTGAATAAGGAATGTTTCGCAAGGAAGATTGAAAAGATTTTAATGTTTCCTTTAAAACATATTCTCTTTTATTCATTTCATAACCTTTTTCATGATAATTTCTCTCTCTTCTCCTATCATGGCCGAACTTCATAGCCCCCACAAAAACAAATAAAATTAAAATCTAATTATAAAGGTTGTTTTTAATGCTAGATTTCTGTAAAATCTAGAGGTAGATTATGTTGAATTTAGGAGCTTTGTTCGAACATTATACAAGTATCGTGCATTAAATGAAGGAAAGGGAGATAAACAAAAAGGAATGACCATCGTACGTGCTGAAGCCACAATGGAAACGTTGGGTGGAGCATTGGAATCTTCCTAATACTATACTAATGTCCCAAAAGGCACTGTTTACTCGAAATAACTGCACACACCTACATATCGGAGGTTCGAAATCTATGGAGGTGACTAGAGAGAAAATAGTAATATATAATTGGTCTGAAAGTCGGAACTGAATGCAGAAGGAATGAAGGCTGAAAATTAAATTTTGACTCATCTGTACATTATTCAATTTGTTATTACTGGCTAAAAGCATTGTTTAATACATTTAAAGTCAATTCTCATTAAGTTATGGTTCTTACATAGTTATTCAAGTTGGAAAATTTTAATACAGGCTAAAGTTTCAAATAAGGTACCTACACCGTTTGAGATATTTAAGAAGACTCATATTAGAAATAAAAATGAAATCACAATGTAAGAGGACCCGACAATCATTGTTCCAAAGTGGATTGACTCGGCTGCCGATGAATTTCAGGTATATTAATGTACCATTGATAATAAAATTTAAAGTTCTGTTAGTAATGCATATAATAAATATAGTTTAATATAAAATAATTTCAAGCCAAGTATCATAATACTTAAAATGAATAATCGATCGCTCTCTGAGTAGAGATCGGCGAGGATGTTGATGAGGTTCCCCATGAGCAATAAATAGTGATTTTTCATGCTTTCACCCCACTGAATGCAAAGGGACGTGCTTTTCCCACTGGCAACCTACCTGATGATGTGGGTAATTTTAGTGTAATTGGTATAATATATTAAAGAATACTCCTTTTAATAAATAACTTTTAGTATGACATGTACACAAATCTTGTAGCATATAATTTAAGCATGTTGTAGGCTTTTCATTATCAAAACAAGAAGGAAATTCTTCTCTTATATGTTTCTTGTTTAAAATTAGTAATAGAATAAGAGTTGAATATCTCTACAAAGTGAGGCAGCTCTATGATTATTGTTTTGTGAAAAAAAAATTTTGCTAGTGATTAGGAAACATGTAGCACCAAAGTAATACCACTCCTATATGTTTGTAGGATTTAGTGACTTTATCCTTAATTGAATTGAATATAGCAACTTTAGTACGGCTTGAATTTAGTTTTTTTAGCATGTATTAATAGGATAGGTTAGTTTCTTGTGTGTAGATTAGGTTAATTTCTTTTAAACCATTACCTAGAAATTAAGACATTAGATATGTTAATAGTATTCACAGAATATAACCATGTTCAAGGGCACATTTAGTCTCTTGTAGATTATAATTTCCTAACTCCATTTAAGTTTGAACATAGAATCATTTTAAGTTTCACACATTTTCTTTAGATGCACTGATATATTTTATAAGTTTAGGCTTTTGTATTTTATAAAAGGAGATTGCTCCGGGTGGTATGGTTTAGCTTGAAATTTGGATTTTGACCGAGCAAGCATATTATAGGCTTAAATTATGCACATACTGATAATAAATCACATAAACTTTTGTTGCAACCTATAAAATTTCTAAGCTATTGTTGTAAAATAAAATTATAAATGAAAATTATGTAATAAAGTAGAACAGTGCACACATCGAGCCATTGCAATGTTTATCGACTATTACATGGTTTTTATATAATAGATTGGTTCATCCACTACGCAACGACATAGGTTGGTGAGAGTAATAACGGCCGTTTAGAATACGACTCGAAAACGGTAGAGGAATTACAAGCTAAGTTAATTTCCATGCAAGAGGAGGTGAATCTTGTCGTTCGAGGAGAGAAGGTTAGTCGACTATTTGAGGAGAAGCTTAGCCATGTTGAGGAAGAGTGTCGATAGATTAAGGAGGAGAGTGAGTTATATCGTCGATAGATTGAGGAAGAGCGTGCAGTGCATATATGACTCATTGATGAGGAGTGCTAACATGATAGAGAGAATCATGAGGCATTTAATAGTAGATTGTTGCAAATCGAGCAAAGATTGTCAAGGACCACTCCTTCACCTTCATTGTGATGTATATTAGGTCTTTAGGTACATTACGTATTTTGACATTTTGTACACTTTGTTTGCATATCTAGTATTTTGTTGTAGTTTGGACGGTATTTGTTTTTTGGCCATTACTTTATGTGTATTAGGTGCCATTTGTATATTTATTTTATGTTATCTCTGTATATATATTTTATAATTTGGATGTTCTTCGATGGAATTTGTTATTTGTGTGATATTCCAAAGAAACAAGTACATATACGCATTAGATTGCATGAATAAAATACGGTTAATCCATGGCAATCTATCATGGATTTGCGGCGGACATTTAAAATTAATTGTTTGAAAATATATTAAATTTTCATGACAAATCCGTAGCAATTTATTATGGGTTTGCAATGGAGTGGTTGAAATAATAACGATTTTCAATATAAAAAAATCCATGGTAAATCTATTGCTAATCCATAGCAGTCTGTCTTTAATTTATGATGGAATGTTTTATAATTTATTTTATAATTTGTTTTTTGAAAGAATATTTGCATTCCATGGCAAATCCATAAGAATTTGCAACAAATTCTCAATGAATTTGTGACGAAATTCATTTTCTTTAGTCTTTTATTTAAAAAAATATAATTGTGTGTTTGCACCAAAAGTTGGCACAACACCTAATAGAGATATTGTAAAGTAATAAATGAAGAATAACAAATGTATACAGAGAGAATATAACAATAAAACAATAAAACAATAAGAAATAAGCAAATAACAGTGACACACCAATTTATAATGGTTCGGCGTAATTTGCCTAAGTGCACTTTGAAGAGACGGCATTACTAATTACTTTGTAAATTGAATACAGTAGGGGTCGGATAAAAATCCTTAGTTACAAAAAATTACAAAGCAATAAGCAGCATAAAGATCCTGAAATGAACAATCAAGCCTGTATTTATAGAGGAAGACGGTGAAATATTTCCCTAAAAATTCGATAGAAGAATCTACAAAACCATATAGGCCCATAAAAGGGATCGCATGGCCTAAATCCCAAGAAATAGGGATCGGGGTCCCTATTTTGAAGGAATTTTGAAGTGCGATTCCTAGTGGAGCTTCCATGTTGTAATATGCTTAGCCTTCAAGTTTCATGTCAACTGGACTTGTAGATGTGAGTTATTGATCGATCATTATAGCAAAGTGTGTTGTTACCTGATTCTGGTCAGTCCCTCTAGAGGGAAAAGGGCCGATGCCTCTTGCTAGCTCCTTTTTGGGTGCGATCCGTAGGGTGGACTCTCTAAGGTCCCCACATCTTATTTTCAAAGTTTCATATGCACTGGACTTCTCGATCTCAAGAATTGATTGTTTTCCATTGAGTTGTACTTGTTTGGCTGGAGTAGACCGATCACTATGATTGAGAGAGATTATTACGATCCCTTTTCTAGATTAAATTATATTACACATTTTGAAATTTTATATAGCATATCTCTCAATTCCGTTCAATCATAGCATCATATTATCATCTGTACTAGATTTTTCGATGTCATAATCATCGCTCTCGGCTTACTGGCTTTAATGAAAGTCAGGTCTAACTTATTCAATCAGTTCGGATATACCCGGCCCAAACCCGAATAACATTTGCCCTCCAAAGCTCGTCTTGTGTTAAACATGACGTACTTTGAATCGAAGTAAGTTGAAATCGTCGAAAAGAAATCTGTCTAATTTTCTTAATAGTCCCGTCCTCCATCGAATTATTTTCTCAAATTATCAACTCTCTTTGGTCCTCGTGACGTTTGGTCGATTTCCAATAGTATAATTTAGGATTATATTCCGTTAGTGCTATCTATGTCCGGTTCTATAGGGCTAGTAAGTTTTGGCTATTTGATCAAATCTCGACTTTGAAAGCTTCAGGTGAGAATTCAATTTCTGCAAATTTCAAAATTTGAACTTTTACAATATACACGTGCACATTCAAGTACACATTCTTGTTGTTGGATCTCGAATGCACTTTGCACGCCCATAAGTCATCATCAATTTTCGTTGAAATGGATGCAGTTTCATTGCATTTTATATTTATTTACTATATATAATTTTATGTATATATTTGATGCATATAGGGTGCGTACCCGATCCCTTTCCTCCCCCTTTTCTAGTATAATAGGGATCACAATTCTTCTTTAGTCCCTTTCTCTCCCATCTTTTATCTTCTCCTTTTTCCTTTGTTATGATAAGGATCAGAATTTTATAATTGATCCCTTCTTCCTCTTTTATTCCTCTTTTTTTATGTATATAGGGATCAGATTGGATCCTCAAGTTGAGGGACCGTACCCGATCCCTTCATATATTGGGGACTTAACATTTTCTACTTCGTAAGCTAAGGCAGGCCGATCTCTCTCCGAACCATCCATGCAACGACCCAGATTTTTCTGTCATTTAATTTTAAATATTTAAATAATTTAAATATTGGAATTGGAATTATAATTTTGTTAGTAAGATTTTAAAACTGATATTTCAACTGATTTTGTCAAATTTTGAAATTGTCGATTTAATCGACGCTTTAAAATTGCGATCCGGGACACGGTCTTAAAATTCGACAAAACCAGTTCGATTGGACCAGTAATATTGTATTATTATCGGATTTCAAATTTCGTAATGTTTGGTTTTACGGTTAGTCGCACGATTTGAAAACGCCTAGAGATAATTTAATTGAATTTAATTTTAATAGCTGATTTAAAAAGCTATCTTCTACATACGATGGAATTAGGCCTCTAAACTAATTCCATTGCATTCGAAATAGGGGTATAATATTAGGAACGCCAAGTGGCATGCCTCAATAAGGTTTGAAATTTCTTGGTATATAAAACGAAATATTTGGATATATATTTATAAAATCAAATCAGCCACTCTATACCCTGCTCTAAAACATGCCACTCATCACGTACAAGTCACCCTCTTCCTATCTATGTCGAGTCTACTCTCCTTCTACTTTTTAAATGAGGTCGGTTCATTTTTAAAAAAAAATCACGTAATTTCCTCCTCTTTCAAATCGCGATCTCCAGTATAATAAAAAAAATATCACGTATGCCTATTATTATTCTTTTTTCCAATCGAAATCAACTCATTTGCAAGAAGAAAAAAATAAAATTTATTAATCGCGACAAGGTCACGTGGTCATTCTCGAATATGGCAACGCTGTTGGGAGAATGGGGCGATGGAGGTTGAAGTTTGTGAGCTTGATTTTGCATGAGGCCTGGGAGGATGGGCGACTGCGCCATGCGATGAAGAAAGGCGGCGCTTGTGATCGAAGCTAGGGTTAGCGTTGGATTTAGAGGCAAGCGACTGTGTGCTAAAGGTGAAACCAACTCGCGATGGGTTTAGAATGGAGGTGCGCGCGTGCGCTTGAGTCAAGGCTGGAAGATAGAATCGTGCGTGATGGAGGTGGCAGTTGTGAGTAGTTGCACGAAGGCTGGGTAGTGTTCGGCGATCGATGGTGGCAACGTGGGTGAAGCCACGGTGAGCAAAGGTCGTTGATGATGGTTGAGTTCGTATACCTGGAACGTGCACGCGATCTTTTGGAATTAAGGTAACGTGAGTAATTAAATTAACAGGTTAATAGGCACAAGGAAGAAGTTACAAAAAAATTTAGTCTCAGGGACAACAAGTTTGCTTTTTAGTCTGAAGGACACATTTTAGTGTAAACTGAAAATGGTAGTCACAACTATCATTCTGTGATTTATATTAAAAGTGTCTTTCAGCCTAAAAAACAAACATTTTGTCCCTAAGACTAAATTTTTTTGCAACTTTTTCCTTGTGCCTAAAAAACCCTTAAATTAATTACTGTAATTAGGATAGTTATGATGGCGATTAAAAATTATTGTGTAATTAATGAAGGATTTTGCTTGTATAAGCAAATATTATATTCATGTTATTAATACTTGCAATAGTTGATAATAATTTTAGAAGGTCAGAAATTAGAATTTGTTATATTGTGAAGAAAAAAATGTTCGAAAATAGTTTCAACTAATAATTTCAAATAATTTTGTCATTTGTTTATTTTACTATTAACTATTAGTCTTATAGTATTGCAAGTGTTAATAACATTTTTTTTATAGTGCGATGATTTTGTTATGATATTTGCTTATATAAGCAGAATAAAACTACTTTGAAATTGTATCCCCAACGATCTTAGATTTAAACTTGACCCTTGGAATTGAATTCTTATCAATATTATAACTTCTTTGTATGAGATTTAAATTGCACGGGATCAGTCGTATAGGATTCAAAGCTGCAGAATCTACATGATAGATAGTATAAATTCGGGACGGATTGCAATTTAAAAATCAACGTGAGTAAATCTCGCTTAATTGGATAATTAGTGTTATTCTAAAAATAGTTGAATTTATTTATTGGATGAATTGATAATTTATTATTATCAGTTGAATGTTATATAATATATATATATATATATAGTTGGATTGATTATTCCTGCCTATTAGAGCGGATGAGGCCCTACGCGCCTACATAATAATGGATAACCCTATACACCGTGATATCCCCTCGAAGTTGGATTGGTATTTTTATGCTGTACTAACATCTATGAATGCAGGTAAACAAGTTGGAGGGATCCAACTGGATTCCTCGAATTTATATTGATTATTTTTCCATATATAATAATTTATGATGTGTTAGAATAAATATGTTATAGATTATTATTGTGATGTGAAATATTGGATGCTATAGTAGCACTAACATGAATTTTGGTATTTTAATACCGTAAATATAATTTTGGAATTTAAAGGAATTTAAAAAGGAGATTTTGAATATAAAAATATTTATATCGAAATTTGGGTTATTTTAAAGAAAGTTGATTTGGATAAATAAATGATTTGATAGTGGGGTTGTGCTTATATATTCATAAAAATGTTTAAAATAGATACTTTAAAATAATTTATATAGGATTTTTAAATGATGGATTTTTAAATGATATTTTTGGAAAATAGGAAGAAAAGTTCATGGGTAATTAGACATAACCAACATCTTCAGTCGCATCATCGTTAAAGCCTTGAATGTAGGTTTTAATGGTTTCAAGTCTTTGGCTTCCATCCTCATCTGATCGGAAACCTTTTTGAAAATTATATTCATGGAACTACTACAATCAACCAAGATCTTCCTCACCAAGGTGGGGTTGATCATGGCCGAAATGACCATTATGCCGATCGTTGATGCCTCCACCTTATCAACGTCTCTGTTTTCGAATACAATGTTGTCTGCCATTGTATGCTACTGTTTTGCCGGAGCCCCATCTTCTGTACTTGAACAACACTCAAAATTCATATGCTTAATTACGCTACCATAGCGTAAATCTCATGCCAACTCTTATCAGAAGGATGCGGCCCTCCGACTATTGTATTGATCACTAATTTTCCACTAGTCCGTGTAGGCTCCTCGGCCCTATGTGACACTTGTCCTCGGTTGGGGTCAGATGTCCCACGCCCACTATCCTATGAGGCTTTAATAAACTTCTGTAGTTTTCTTTCCTGAATCAATTTCTCGATAACATCTTGGAGATGTCTACATTCGTTCATGTTATGACCATAGCATTCGTGGAGCCTACAATATTTTCCAGTCTGCTTTTGCCTCTCTATCGATTCTTTTGGAGGTGGCTTCCTATACTACATGGTGTTGCAGGTAGATAAGTAGACATTCTCTAGGGATGTATTCAGTGTGTGTACGTATCATACATTAGAATCCTTGACTTTCCTCTTCCATAATCCTTCTTTCGCTCATGGTTCCTATCAACGCCTTTCTTTTGCTAATTTGGTTTATCTTGGACATTATTGAACTTTTCCCTAAATCTCCCCAGATTATTTCACTGCAATATTACTCCGCACTACCCCTCCACTTGGCCCCAGAACATTCTTCTTCCTAAAGTATATTCCTCTTTCCTCAAATATTGAGCCGCTTTTGCATAGAAACGCTCCAACATTGCGGGTGGTTTGCCAGCTAACCAATCGCCAAAGTCAGATTCTTGGTCAATCCCTCTTGTTACCGCCATTAATATTGAATGATCATTTGAATTACTGACTTCATGATGGTTTTATGAAATCTCTCCAAATAGTCTTTTAGCATCTCTTGGAGCTTGGATCACGCTTGATAGGGAAATTACATCTTTGGGGTGAGTTTCATGCATACGGAACTGCTCCACAAATTTTGTTGCTAAATCATCAAATCTAAAGATTGACCATGAGGGTAATCTCATAAACTACATTGTGCTATGCCAGAAAGAGTAATAGGAAAACTTGAATTTTATGGCATCATTAGCTTGTGTGGAATCCATCGGCCATTCATATCTCATGATGTGCGGCACGGGGTCGGTTCTTCCCTCATAAGTAGGCATTGACGGCATACTGAACCTCCTTGGATACTCCACATATAGGATATTGTTGGTGAATGGGGTACGAATTCTCGAGATCCCCCAATCGTCATTGGTCAAGCCTTGGCTCTCCCTTACTAGCTGTCTATTCATAGCCGACAAGTCCAGTGTTTTGATAGTTAGAGCCAAGCGGTAGTCATATTCCACCTCAAATGAATGGTCCGGTCGATATCTATGGGCCATTCCATGCCTTCTTGGCTCAACATCCTCTCGATGCACATCACGTGCATTCACTTCATCATCATTTTAGGGAGGTAACTAATCTGCATCCACTGGAACTCCAACATCCAAATCAATTGCAACGACTCCATTTTATACTCCACTGGGGAAGGCAAGTTTCCTCCTCTAGAAGAGGGATCGGCCCCGATCAGTCCTAGCAACCTTGGTAGGTTTGCTTGTTGATGTCCAGATGCTTCTGCCTAATATTTGTCAATTATGCAACATCTGCATCTGTGATAATCATCTAATGAACTCGAACTCTCAGATACAGAATGTGGAGTTGGCTCCCTACTAGTTTACCTATGTTGCTGATCTCTGAGTTGATTCATTAAATCGATACTAGCTTGAATCTGCCGATTTAACTGTCTGTGGCTATCCATATCAGATTCTAGAACTCACCCCTTGTGATGGAATCGGCTGGATTCTAGACATCAAATGGATTGGTAGCATTAACAACTACTAGTAAATTGCTTTAGCCTCCTTACTGGATTCTAGTGTTCTCGTTTCCTTCTATGTTTTGAGAAGTAGATCTGGTATTCCTAACCACTTTTGATAGTTTTCCTTAGACGTTTGCAAATCCGATTATAATGGATAAACTACTTGAAGATAAGGTTGGATCTCTTTCTGGGATTTACGCAACCCAATAGCAACAAAGGGGTCTAAATAGAGCTCAGAATCTCATTCTCAATGAAAGCACCAAAATATTTGCACCAAAAGTTGGCACAAACACCTAATAGAGGTTTTATAGAGTGATAAATGAAGAATAAAAAAATGTAAACATAGAGAATATAGCAATAAAACAATAAGAAATAAGCAAATAAAAAACACAACAATTTATAGTGGTTCGATGTTATTTTCCTACGTCCACTTTGAAGAGATAGTTTTAATAATCACTTTGTAAACCGAATATAATAGGGATTGGATGAAAATCCTTAGTTACAAAAATGAACAAGGCAAAAAGTAGCGTAACGATCTTGAAAATGAACAATCAAGTCTGTATTTATAGAGAAACACAGTGAAATATCTCCCTGAAAATTCGGTAGAAAGATCTCCAAGACTTATGGACCCACGGGAGGGATCGCATGGCCCAAATCCCAAGAAATAAAAATCAGGATTGATCCCTATTTTGGAGGAATTTGGGGTTACAATCCCTAAGGGAGCTTCTCTATGTTGTAATATGCTTAGCTCTAAGTTTCGTATCAATTGAACTTGTAGATGTTAAGTTCTTGATTGATCATTGCAGCAAAAGTGTGTTGCTACCTGATTCTAGTCAATCCCTCTATAGGGAAGAGGGTCGATCCCTCTTGCTTGCTCCTTTTGGGGTGCGATCCCTAGGGTAGACTCTCTAGTGTCCCCACATCTTTTTTTCAAAGTTTTATATGCACTGAACTTTTGGATCTCGAGATATAGATTGTTTTCCATTGAGTTTGCACTTTTTTGGTTACAGTAGACCGATCCCTATGATTGAGAGGGATTGTAGCACATCCCTTTCCTAGATTAAATTATATTCCATAGTTTAACATTCTATATGGCATATCTCTCAATTTCGTTTGGTCACGGCTTCATATTATCATTTATATTTTATTTTTGGATCCCACAATCATCGCTCTAAGCTTATTAGCCTTGATGACAGTTGAATTTATCTTGTCCAATCGGTTAGGATATAGCCGGGTCAAAACATAGGATAATAGTGTTGTTATTTCATAGTAATTTATCATGGATCTATGATGGAAATTTGAAACAATTTTAGATCATTTACATCAAATTATAGAAAAATAAAGGTTTGCTATGGAACGTGACAAATCATCATAGAGTGTATTGACTTTCTGTCACTAATTTTTTTACGATGAATCTAACACCTAGTGAATAGGGAAGGGAATATCCATCGCAAATATGTTACTAAAATATGTTTTACGATCGATTTGAAATGGATTTTTCCATCGCTAAAGCTGCTTCTTCTAGTAGTGTTCACCATTCAAGGTGCTAACTTTTAGCTATATCCTAAGGTGATTCTTAATTTTTTTTATATATAATAATGATGTTCATATGGTACAAACCTTTACATGCTACATATCATATGTTTGTACATTCATTTTGTAATATATATTGAACCTACTTTTATCACATCTCAATAATTAATTGTTCATCGTGTTAATTTAATTTGGATCTCATTTTGTACTATTCATCAACTGATTATATGATCATTGTGTTAATATAGTTTGGACCCTACATCTCATATGATCATTTGTGTATATTGCTTGCATAATCAATTTTTGAGTGAATACATAATATATACTAGAATTGGCCCGTGCTTAGCACACGGCTGTTTATATTATTGTAAACGGAAAGCAAAGGCATTTTTTGGGACTTCAAAAAGACGCCGAGTAAATTAATTCAACGAATTTTCTTTATTAGTAGTATATATATGTATGTATATTTGTGTGTGTAATATACATATACATACAAACACACATATACATATGTATATACATAGATACACACACACACATATATATATAATTGTGTGTATAACATGGTCATTTGAACAAACCGTTTATATTTGGAAACCATTTTGATTAATTTTTAAATAAAACTATTTTTGACTAAAAAACTTTAATTACTTAATATCATCTTTAAAATGAATACATGTGTTACAAGGTTGTTTTTTAATATATATTGGTCGGTTGTTGTTTACATAAATGAAAAAGTTGTTTCATTTAAATATCCATAAGTGGACTTTTATGTAAAATATTTAATCATTTGATTTTTTTCCTAAATTGTAAATTGGATTTATTTTGTTAACTTCAAATTTATATATGTAAATTTAAGATTGCAATCTTTACATGCATACGTTGTTTTAAATATTAAACATAGTTTACAATTTGTATGCATGGACTTATGTGTGTGTGTGTGTTATTTACTCAAATTTTATAAAATGGACTATGTGAAATTGTAAAATTCATTTAAAACCTTTCATTAATTATATATCTATCATAATATATATGTGTATTTTAGATCAAAACAATAGACAAAAAAGGCATATATAAAGGGGCAAATGAGTTTGTTGTGGTGTAAATTCGATCATCAACATACAGATACATTAGCCACGTACATTTCATGTCTATTGCATGTGCACTTTGCAAAAATAGTGTATTTGATACAATTATTTAAATTAGAAACAAAAAAACTTTCTAAACAAATTAATAAAATGAATATATTATTTAAAATATTTAGATTTGATCTAAGATCTATATAAGCTTCATAGACTCAATAAAGATAAAAATAAGAATTGTTTGAAATTCACCAATTTAACTCACTTCCGACTGTCTCGGTTTCTTCAAATATTTCTTCCTAATATTTATGGTTCTAAAGGAAAAAAAGAATGTTCATTAACATTTCTGATAACCTGACCTGTGCTATTGCGCTTTTTAATTAGATTGCAAATCCTATTTTCAACTTAGTCAAAAATGTTTACTTCAAGAAATTTCTTAAAGACAAAATAAAAAATCACATTGACTTCTTTATGGTAAAAATTGTTTTTAGCAATGGGAGACAATATGACATTAAGCAATAACCTATTAAATACTTTCAATAATGACGACTCTTTGAATGCTCTTCTCTTGATGGAAAACTAATTATGCTCCATTGTTCACTAATGCTTTACTATCACACACACACACACACATATATATAAACACACACACATACATATATATGTACATATATATATATATATATATATATATATATATCCATGTGTGTGTGCACGCTTGCATGCATGTGTACACACGCCTGCTCATAGCCATTTGAGTACACACATATTGTTCTTATGTTCATTGAGCTTTTCAGTTTAAAAGTTTGTTATGGAATGGTTTTCTCATGTCAGAGCATTTACGCAGCTGGATAATTGATAGTGGATTGTTGTGATTGACTACTTATTGATGGCTCATCTCGGAGTTTAGGATCGTTGTATTACTGATGATTTATTATGTTTACTTCTACTACTATATTGTACTTATATCTCTATTGTAAAATTCTTCTAGACTTTTGCCTAAACATCGCTTAGTCATTGGGCTAGTCTTACTGTCTAGATAATTTTCCCAGTCCACCTAGATGAGACCTACTGCATTATCTAAGTATATAAACAAGTTTATAGGCACCATATAAGCACCAATTTAGGTTTGATGCCTTTTATAAGCATCAAAATGTTCAAGCGGTTTTTCCCTATAGTTACTTCCAAACCCACCCAAATCCATGATATCTCATTGTAGATCAGTTAATGCTAAACAAAATACTAAAATTTCTTTCAAAATACATAAGTTTATCAAAAACGCCTAGTTCTAGTTAATCCCCGATTAATCTCCACCTAAACGATTGATCCCTAGTCCATGCTTACCGCGTAGCATCGACCTATCGATTTTTACAGCCATTATTGATTTCACACATTTATATGGACTACTCCAATTTTTGTAGTTCAAATGAAATAGCTTATTTTGCTTCTTCTTGTAGATTTTTGGTTTTACTATACCACTTTCGACTTTAGCCTTTAGGTTTTGAAGGGTATTCATTTTCTTTTGGTTGCACGGGAGGTTTTTGCTACATACCATGTTTGTTAGCATCTTCTTATTTAAGTGTGGGATAAAATTATATAAATGCTTTTCTTTATAGGACAATCTCATATTTTTCTCAAAAGTAACATCAAAGCAAGGTCTTATGGCTGCAGGTTGAGTGTAAGAGAATACTAATTTGAGTAGGTCATCCATGGTGAGAGAAATGGTGCGACTGTCGTGTAGTAAATGATTTGATTATATGAAACTACGACAGTAGGTTGAGATAGGGTTAGGGTATGTTAGGGAAGTTGGCATCGTTATCGAATTTAGATTCTCTCCGTTTCCTTTTGAAATTTCGATATATTTTGAAAGCTATAATTGTTGAACCAATCCAAAATCAAATAGCATTTCAAAATATATGTAATAAAATAAAATATGTGTTAATAGTTCTACTATGGATTAAGATAAATATGAATAATTCATTTATTAAAGTGTATATACACAACTTAGTTTTTATCCTCTTGACGGTTACCATTACCAATCAATCTCAACCAATTTATCTTTTTACCATTTATCAGAATATAGAAGCAGCGGCAACAATAACGGTTTATAAGGTTATGCTTTAGCAATAACATCGGTATGGTAATGCATCTTCTCTTTCAGTAGCAGTAACCGTTACAATAGTAGCCCAAACTATAATGATCGGAGTAAAATTTGAAGTAAACTACCACAAAAAAAATATAAATAAATAAATAATAATAATAATACAATTTTATATCACAAATAAAAAATCAACAAAGAAAATAATTTCGATATGAAATTTCCACATCATTCATAAAATCTATATAAAAAATTTAGCAAAAATAAAGAATGGGTACACTGATTGGTTGTGTCTTATGTTGACTTATGTGAATACAAAATTGACTAAAATAAATAACCAACTCAGTGACATATCAGAGGGCAAAAAAGAATGATGGAAGCTCATTTCTTCTTTCCATTCCCACGAGACATGTTGTTGACCTCAGGCCCTGCTCAACATTAGAACAGGATGTTATACCCAAAAACATTATTGCAAACGATATATTGAGAACGGGAAAAAAAGGGGGAAAAAAGAACTGAAATACAACCCAGACTCAAATTACTAAACAAATGGATGTGATTGTTATTTCGAGCATTTATTGACTCTGTTCTAATAAACATTGAATTCAAAATTCTCATCCAAAAACTTAAATTAGAGAATTATTTCATTTATTTAACAAAACTGTTTATTTTAATTTTTATAAATAATATTTCTGTTTATCATATCTTGTGTATATATGTGTTATATATTGTTTCAAATGTTCGTTGTATATTGTTTCAATTTTCCAAGTCTAGTTTTCAATTGTTAAACTATTTCTTTATTTATTTTCTATTTTTCCTTAAAATAATTATTTATTTTTCTTTTTCACTTTATTTTGTTTTCAATTTTATTTTTTATTTACTGAAATTTTGCTTTATTTTGTTTAAAAGAAAAAGAAATTCCAATAGTCAAAAACCTTTCATTTTCAATTGACTTTTCATATACTTTGCCTTTTCATTTTCATTTACCTTTTCACCTTCTTTCTTTGGCCATACCTTTTTCTCGCTTAGCCGTGTATTTCTCTTCAAAATTCACATAAAAAACATCTCTCTTCACTTCAGCTCACGGCATTTCAACTTGAGAAAAAATTGCAAGTCTAATATCTTCTTCTTTCTACTTTTTCCTTCCTATTTTCATTGATTTTGCCTAGATCTCTCTTCAACTTTGCTTGGCCACTAGCCTCTCCACCCTTCATCTCCACTTACCACCACATCTACAGCAACTCATCAGCCTCTCCTCTGACCAAGACAGTAGCGGTGACCATCCATTGATGTTGCACCACAAAATTTGCACAAAAGCTCTACCAAACTTGCCTTAGCCAAGCAATTTCCACCCTAGCCCTTCATAGTTTGCCTTCGGCCACCCCATAGCCACCGCCACCAGCTACTACTTCACCTCTGGCAGCCTCCTCTCCACTGACCAGACCTGTACCTAACCTTGGCCAAGCCCATTTGCCCATAGGCCGAGCCTAAAGTTGAACCAAACTTGCCTATATTGCTTTATTCCTTTGTATTCTTCAAGTTATATCACCTACCTTCTCATATCATCCCCTACCCTTCACTTACTCCATGTTGCCATGCATTTGTGATGCCATAACCTAAGCTTAACGCCATCATGGCCAAGCACTTGATCCCCCATGGTCAAGTGTTTGAATGGTAAAGGCAAGGTCTTGTCATTGTTGCTCTTTATTTCAATACATTTCAATATTGTTTTGGTTAAATATTCATGTATATATTGTCCGTTGTTCTAGTTGTATACAAGGTCAATATCAAGGGCTCTCTATTCATTCAAATCAAATCGTGCTTGTCGTGCCTTTGGAATCGCTCATGGGTGTGTTGTTTGTCTCTAGCTTTGATAACGGTGAGTCTTTCTCACTCTGGCATTTGTACTTATGAATTGATGACAAGTGTTTAGTAATATAAAATGTTTATGCAAGTAAATGATGATTATATAATATGTTATGCCATGTTATTACCCTGTTAACTTTGTTAATCATCACCCAACATCTGATACATGACATTATATTGTGACATTGACATTGTTTATATTGTTTATGCATATGTTCACACTGCAAGTTCTCTGTTAGAATAGAATCACTATGGGTTGAAATGATACATACCCGAACGGACTTTAAAACAGGGAAAATCGTTATGGACTGAAATGATAGGCCCGAGCGATTTTTATTGTATTTTATTTGACTTGGGATTGCGGGTTTCAAAATGATAGAACCCAGGTTTTCTTTTTAAATTGCGGATTGAAATGATATATATCCGTATCATTTGACCTAGATTAGAAAATTATATACAAACCACGTGGTATGTTTTTAAATGATTTTTATATAGATATGTATTTTAAAAGTATGAAATTTTTATTTAAAAATATATATTTTATGGTTTTAAGAAAGTTAAATATTAAGTTTTGAATTTATGAATTTAAGTATTTAAATTTGAAGAAAATGTGATTTTGACTTTAAATTTTATTTTTAAAATGTAAATAAATAATGGAAATTAAATTTAAAGTTTTGAAATGATATTTGAAGTAAAATGTTAAGTTTTTGTTAAATTTATAAGTTAAGAATAAACAGTGAATTTTGACTTAACAAATGAATTGAATTTTAAATTGGATATTTGATTTTAAAATCTTGTTGTGATAAATCATATGTTAAATTGATTTAAATATGAAGTTTGGAAGCATAAGAATATGATTTATAAATTTAAATAGAAAAATATTAAAGTTTTATTGTTTTGAAAAGTTATAATAAAATCTGAGATTTTATTAATAGCATTTCCAAAAAAAATGTTGTAGCCTTATGACAGCATTTTAAATGCTGTTGTTTTTGAATGTAACTATGTTGAAATAACTAATATCTATTACGGCATTTTATAAATGCCATTTTTCCTAAACTAAACTATTCTAGAAACTATAAGCTACGATAGCACTTTATAAATGCTGTCCTTGCTATAATTTGACAATGTTTTGAAATGTTATAGATTTTTACACTGTTTGAGTTATATTTTAAAGTGTTAAATGATTTAGCTTTTGGAATTGATTTATTTGTGAAATTTAAGGAGTTTCGAACATAATTTAATATTTAAATTTGAATTTTAAGGAGTTTAAATTAAATTTGAATTTAAATAGTGGTTTTGAATGGAATTTTGAAATGTGTTTTGAAATGATATTTGAAATAATATGTGAATGACATATTTGATTTTTAAATGATATTTAAATTTAAATATTTGAATCTGAATTCAAATAATGATTTGATAATGAGGTTTTGAAAAGATATGATATTTTGATGATTGAAATGGTTTGGAAATAATTTGATCTTTATTTTGATAAAAAAAAATATGAATTTGAAATGATATTTGATAAATGAATATTTGAAGGATATTTGGTTTACTTATAATTATGGTTTATTTAAGTGGTATTTGATTTATGAAATGAATATTTCAAACTAAGTAATAATGAAGTTAAATTTGAGATATATGAAATTTTAAAATTTACTTTTGAAATGTGGGATATTTAAGCTTTTAAATATATTAAAAATTGAATAGTTTATTTTGTGGATCAAATCTATATTTTTAATTTGATAAGATTTGAAACGTTTTGTTGGGAAACTGAATTGAATTGAAACTGATGGTTTGAATTGAATTGTAAATTTGAAATTTGGTTTTAGTTGAATAAATTTGTAAAATGTAAGGAATTAAAGGAATGTTTCATGATTTCAAATGTATGATTTCGAAATGTTACGATTTTTCAAAGTGTAGTGGTTTCAAGTATTTGGTTTTGAAAAAATTTATAACTTTAATAGTATTATGATTTTGAAGGATGAATATATGTTTGAAATGGTAATGACATCGTATTGATTTGGATATAGTTTTGAAATAAAAATGGTTTTGGTTTCGAAGTATAAACTACTTTGAATGGAATATAGTTTGGAAATGAAATGATTTGATTTTTGAAGTATAAACTATTTTGAAATGACCACGGCGTTATAATAACGTTTGGTTGTTAAAGCGACCAGGATCGAAAGTTGTCATACTCCCTGCCAACTCTTTAACAACCGTGTATGCGATGGAGATTCCAAAATGAAGTAGGATGGTGGCGACATTCTTGAGGTATATTACGTGGACCCAACTCCCGTGAGTTGGCATAAGGTGGCTAAAACAGGAGCGATCGACGGGCCAAGTGAGGTCATTCCTCCGATCGGACACATTCCTTTGATACTATACTCTTTCTTGTGGTTGATTTGATGACCATCCTCTAATTTTGATTTGGGAGTGTGTTCCGAGGTGGGCGGTAGTGGCTGCTATGCGTTACCACCAGCCCGGAAGCGTAATTGGTATATCTACCCTGGCATTGCCTAGTTGTGCCGTATCACCTACCATAGCGAGCCTTTACTACGAGTTTGTTTTTCTCCCGTAGCCCGTGGTGTATTTAGGATATTCTTCCGATCTGGAGATATGCTGATACTGGATGGACTACTGGGACTATTACGTGTTGGGGGTTATATGGGTAACCCGTCAACGCTATTTTAAAGTAAGTTTACTTTATTGTAGACATTATTATAATTGCGCAATATTACTACATAGTAAATAGTTTAACGGATTCTTAAAGGATGGGCGATCCCAAGCATCCTTTAAGTTACTGATGCATTTTTTGTTACTATTCACTTTGAGTTGATTTACAATTCATAAGTAGTTATGTCCTGACTCGAGTGTTTTGTGTTTTGCTTTATGCTCGAGTCAAATTGAGTAATTCAGCATTCAAGATTCACCTTCGGAATTGGAGCTTTCCTTGTAGATCCAGCCATCTATTTTGTTTTCTGTATCCATTGTTTTCAGTGATGTATTCTGATTTGTACCTTATGTATCTTGTTACTCTTTTGTTGTATCTTATTTTACTCTGATGTATCCTATTTTTATATAGTAGCTTCATGAACTACTATCTCGTTTAATTCCGCTGCACTATTATTTACTCTGTGTCTGTGATCTATGATCATTTATTTACTGTATATTCAGAGATTTGCAAAATTTTATTTACAACGCGGTATTTTGAGCAATTCAAGTCCGGCATATGCGGATGTGAATGGTTGAAAATATCGGGTCGTTACATTACATTGAAAATACATATAGGTTGGAGATAGTCTTAGGCTTCGTAAATGGACATGGTGAAATGTTTGACCGCTATTTTCTACCGTGTGCAAGATGTCAAGTACAAAATTAATATTTATTTTCTGTCTTTTGCGTGGAGTATTTAAAACGATGTCTTTTGACCGTGAAATAATAATGCAAGTGGAGAGAAAAAAAACTTTATCGTTAAATTTTAATTTTTTTATACATCTTTAACTGATAAAAGTTGAAGGAAAAATATTATGAACATTATGCTCAAATTAGGATATGAACTTGTGATTATATTTCTGTGTCAAAATTTTCACAGTTTTGAATGGGATTAAACTTCCGTCCTTTCGTTTATGTATAAGGACATTTCTGAAACTTTGGAGTCAGCCCAAAAAATTGCAATAATGCTACATTTTTTTATATCAAAAAAGGATATGTTATCTAAATACCATGAACCATGAAATATTGTAGAAATGCTAAATATTTTATTCAACGAAATCAATATTAATTAGGTAAAATTATTTCTATATAGTGCTATGGTTGTTAGCATAACTGTCTGCGCAAGTTTATAACATGATCCCTTGGACTTTTATAGTTAGATTTAAGACATTCTCATTTGTTTCTTTGCCTTACAAATTGGGACAAATGATCGTGCAAATGATGTTTGTGCATGCCCTGGCAGAGAGACGACGGATCAACATTCTCACGTTTCACTTTTCAAATTTTGAGTTAGCGGTAACTTTGATTGATTTGCATACGATGGTTGGTATTGAGATCAAATTTATGGATGTTTTACTGTTGTTTTCATATTGACCAGTGCATTTTTGGTTTATTTACCTCATTTGGACACGGGAGACATTTAGGGTAGAGTAGACGTGTCTACAAAAGTATACCACTATACATAAAGATATTGTCAAATTGATTTCATTAATATATCATTTTAGTTCTATATTCTACTCAAACAAAAGAATACGATTCATTTGGGCTATCTTGTAACAATTGAATCTCATGATTTGTTACATATTATTGAATGGATCATAACTATACTTAGTGCACTTTATATTGAATTGGATACATATGTCCATAGTGTAGTCGCTCAGTTGTTCGCATATTTTGCCATTTTGGTAGTATGAGTACATGATAAATATACATCTACTTCTTCGTGAAAAAGCAATCAATGTTGATTGCTATTTTTGAGGTTGATTCGATTGGGAGCTCATTAAGTATATATGGCTTACATCGCATGGCAGTAAAGCATGACCCAATGGAGTAGCACGTGTGATTATATATGTGAAGTCGTGATAATATATTACATTCTTCTAGGCACAGCATTAGATGTTCTTACAGGAACAAGGGAATATGAACCGTAAGCATCCTTTAGTAATGGTTTATTCTTGTCAAGGCATAAAATCACCATACGCACATTTGCCTCGGTTCCTATATGGTATTAGGCAAAGATATGTCGGTTGCTGCCACCAATGATGTGTGTATCATTTTCGATCGCCGATGTGCGTATAATTTTTGATCTTTTTTTATAACAAGCCATATTTTTAGCGCTTAGTAATTAAGCATGATTAATCATTTTAGTCGAATTAAATTAAATTAATGACCCTAAAAAGAATATTTTTGAAAATGAATGAAGTATGTTCGAGACTCACTACATTGCATTTGTAATGTCTTTGTATATGAAAAGATTATTTTCTTAATAAGAAGAGTGATACTTAATTTAAGTAAAGCACACATTTTTTTATCTTAGGGGATCGAACATTGGACCTCTAGAACCATAGTCTACCACTAGATCTAGTGGTTTTTGGCCTTTTATGTATGATAAAGAAATAAAGTTTGTTAAAACAAGATACGATTGCTAAAACGAAATGAAAAAAGAAGAAGGGGCAAAATGCTCTTTTGGTGAGGATCATCTTTATAATTCTAAAATGAGGCCAACTCCTTCGTTGCTTTATTTCTTCATCTCCTTCATCTTCTCCAAACAAAGAAAACCATATTTTCTAAATTAAATTATTTATAAATCCATCTTTCAACCAAAAATTTCAAAATAAATATCTGAATTCAACTTAGGAGATTTTCTACAAATCATCTTTCAAATTCACATTTTGAAGAAGTTTAGGGCCATATTTTAGGAATTAATAAATAGCTTCAAATTGGGTTTCATCGGAGCTTGGATTTCTTGATATTAGGTGAGTGTAATCTATACCCTTTGATATATGAGTACTGTATATGTCAAAATCATGATAAATACTCAAATGTTAGTTACAGTTTGAGTTATGAACTTGGTTGACGTTTTAAAGATGGGAATCTTGTCAATAAATGTTTTGAAAGAGTTATTATAGAATTGAATGTGTTTAACAAATTGATTTGAAAAATAATATTGTTTGGTATGATTTTTGGTTTGGAAATTGATATAATGGCTAGGAGATGACCGATGCTACTTGTAGTTGTCATTTTAAATGAAAGTTAGAGTTAAATGGTGAACTAAGTGGTTAAACTGGAAAGGTTGTGAGAGCCGGTTCATTGTCTCAAAGTCAATAGCAGATTGTGGGGCTACACTCATCAGAACGTCGAATGACTTACAACAAAGATGTGAATTCATATCGAGCGATATCTTGGTGAAGTGCCTTGATGGTATGGAGCCGTATGTCGAAGACGGATTGGAGTTGGGTGAATGCTTTTAATAAAAATTTGAAGATCGGTAGGGAGACACATGTGCGAACTATTGTGTTTATTTGATTTGGAATAAATTCACATCAAATTGCGTTGGAATTGGATATATATGTATGTGTGTGTGTGTGTGTGTGTATGTTTGTGTGTATGCATACACGTATGTATATATCGAGGAGTATTTCATCATGGTCGCAACAAAAGAAATGGCAAGTTATTTGGAGCTACGGATCAAAAGATATGGACATTTGAAGTTTGGGCTTGTTCGAATCGACAATTCAGATATTTGAAATTAGAAATTCAGACAATAAAAATTCAGGGAATTTATCCCACAAATTTCCACCGTAAATCTTGGATACTTGGATGTTTGAGACTGCAAAGCGTAATGACTTTCGCATACAAACTCGAATTGAGGAGCGGCTTAAACTGTGTTCATTATTCTTCAAGAGCTATAATTAGAGAAATTATGATAGATTTGGAGTACTGTGATTTCGAAGCCCGAGCAGGCCTGTTAGATTAGGTGCATTGGCAGTGGGGCTAAAAAGATGAATTTTAAAACATTTTCCTTTTATTGGTATGCACAAGATTGTAATTTCGTGTTCACATGAATAATAATTTTTTGTTAAATCTTATTTCGTATTAACAAATAAAAGGGTTTGGCATTATAATTAATTAATGTATCAAATCTTTTATGTTTATTTATTATGATTAATTAAAATACTTTAATTCAGGTTAATTTCCAATTTAATTTTATAACATATTTGAATTCATAATGAAAACATTACAACTACATTAAAGGTAAGTTTCCTCGTTCCAAAACTAAAAGAAGTAACTTCAATGTGCTGCAGTCACCCTGGAGCTATCTATCATGATAGAGATGAGATCATTTATATTAAAAAGTCTTAAGTAAACCAAATATTAACTAGAAGTAAGAAACGCATCATTGCGGATTACATTTTTCAATTTAGTCCCTAATATTTATGCTCACGTAGGGGTCAATAATTATAATACAATAAATAATAATGTGATGTCGAGCGTATGAAGATGCTAACATAAACACATAGTACAATGGAATCAAAGTAATAATATAATACTCTTACTACTTCATCTTCAACATACTTTATTCATTCATTCCAAAAGAAACCAACCTAAGCCCATAAACTCAATCTACTCGGACAAATACCCAAGAGTTTGTAGGAAAACAATGATAAAAACACAGGTCAAACATAAATTCTGGTGTTAGCCAACATTTTGAGCATGCATATTTTCAACTGGAATTCGTACGTCAAGATGAAGAAAAAATGATTCATGAACTTGGAAACAAATTTGAAAAGGCAAGAAGATCATACTCAACAAGTTTTAAGGAAGAAGGCGCAAAGTGGACCACTCAGTACCGACAGATTTTTACTCCACTTTGAACCTCCCAAACCACTTGTACTTAGAGCACTACCTCAAGTGATTACTATGGAGTGCTTTTATTAGAGCATAGACGAGAAACTCTAATGATTTTCTTGAGGAAAATAGAGAAATTTAGAATATATAATCAGAATCAAAAAAATTATTAGAAATAACTCCGTCTTTAAGGAAAAGCATTTGAACATAAATAATCGAAGATAGGAAGCAGAAGTGACGAGAAATGGAGAAGTTTCCACAAAAACAAACTCTTAGTACCTAGAGGAACCTCTTAGTACCAAGTGGTTTCAATTGATGGTTGGACCGATGACTATTCTCCTACATCTATTGGCTTGGATCTAGACCTTGTGTTTCGTGGGCCTTTGATTCTACTGGCGAATTCCTCTATAAATACAAACCCTATAGCAATTAAGAAAGCACTTTTGGTTTCTTCCTCTTCTTCTTCTAACTTTTGGCACCTTACTTTCCTAGGATCTTCTTCTTCTCCAAATACTCCAAACACTCTTAAATCCGAGATCCACTAGATTGTGATCGGATCAAATTGAATTCATTATAATCCGGAGAGAATATAATCAATAACAAATGTTAAAGTGGACATAGGGCAGAGTATTTGTCGAATCACTGTAAAAATTGCGTCATTTTTACTGTTTTTATGTTCATTTCATTAGATCTATATTTCAATTGCTTTTGGGGTATGTTTATGTCATTTTGGCGCTTTCACTGAGAAAAAGCTAACTTTATTAAACTAAAACTTAGATCTGAAGTTTGGAGAAGATGAAGAGGCTTAACACTAGATCTATGATTGAAGGAAGTCAATCAGAGCATAAGGCAGCAAAGAAGTGTCCTCAAGTTCTAAGCAATCCATCTATGTGATAAGAGAAGAGATGGAGAGGATGATGAAAGAGATGCAAGATGGAATAGTGGCTCAATTATAGGAAATACTATATGGATTTTTTAGTAGGATGGATCGACAAAGAATAGCCAAAGCAGGTGGAATTCAGTACCAAAGACCAAAAACCAATGCAGAAGCATATGGAGTTAGAATAGGATAATCTGGAACAGTGCCTCCACCACCAGAACATGCCGGTACTGACCTGAATCTTGTCGATACCGAAACGATTTTACTCGGGGGCATGGTCGATTTGGATCTAGGATAAGCTCTAATGCCTAGAACAGGCGATGTTGGAGTTAGAGAGGCATATCAGAATGCAAACACACTATAGCAGGAGCTAGAACCAAAAGCTCATCGTTGAAATGAAAGGCAGAATGTGTTATGGATCGGTTACTTCCATTGGGTTATAACCCCATAGTCGAGACGGATTAGATTTAGGTTTGATTCCCTTACCTTGCCTTTTATTTTAAATAAATGATACAATATTAATATCAGACCACTTACACGTGTATGGGATCCTGATCGGTCCCTAGACTCGCTCTGAGTTAGAAGTCTGAAGATGATCCTTGATAGGATTAGACATTCTGATGTTTGCTACAGCTCCGAATTAGGCTTCATGAGTGACGACTGACACCGATTAAGAAATACCAACAGAGATTGATGACCCCTTGAAGTTGAGTAGGATTTTATAAACCATTTGCATGAGATGCCTATTACTGATTGATCATGGTAATCCTATTCGAAGGGTTGGGGCAATGACCACAAGGTGAAAGTTCCCTTGCTGGAGAGCATAAGAGAGAAAGCGGATTGGACTCAACAAGGATTCGAAGAGATTGAACCCTAGATTAGATGATAAACGATCTAGAGAGATCGAACCTAGGGTTGGATGACAAACGATCCAAAGAGATCGAATGCAAGATTGAATGTTAAATGATCTGGAGAGATTGGACCTTAGAGCAGACATTGATTTAATCTTAGGATTTGAAAGCCTTGTAATCGAACTAAGTTAGATAAATCCTAAACGAACGTTGGATGATTTTGATATATGATATGATAACTCCTGATGAAAACATATCCATTATGATTTACGACCAATACTTAAACAAGGACTAGAGTCCTTAGCATGACGGTCTTGAGTGACCATGGATTGGGAGAAAAATACAAAGACACCGAATGATTCACCACAACATGAATTGATGGATAGCTCATAATCTTGACGAGTGAAGATTGGTTACTGCTGAAACTCGCTCTTGAGCAAAGCACACCTTACATTCATAAAGCGTACTTTAGGGGGAAGTGTTAACCATTTTTTGACCAAGCAGATTTTCGTTAGAATTCAAACATCAAGATGAAGGAAAAATGATTCATGGACTTAGGAACATATTTGGAAAAGCAAGAAGATCATACTCAACATGTTTCAATGGAAACTGAGCAAAGTGGACTACACGGTACTGAGAGGACCACTGAGTACGGATAGGAACCACTTGGTATAGAGAAGTTTTACTCCACTCTGGACCTCCTAAACCACTTGTACTTAAAGCACTACCTCAAATGATGGTCATTGAGTGCTTTTCTCATATAATAGATGAGGAACTATAAGGATTTTCTGTAAGAATGCAAAGAAAACAAGAAAAGACACATAATATTAAGGAAATTATCAGAAATAACCTCATTTTCAAGAAAAAGCATTCGGAACGTAACGAATTCGAAGATAGAAAGCAGAATGGAAGAGAAAAGAAGAAGCACAAACACAAACCTCACGGTACTAAGAGGAACCTCTCGATATCGAGTAGTTTCAATTGATCGTTGGGCCGACAATTATTCTCCTACACTTATAGGCTTGGATCTGGACATCGTATTTCATGGGCCTCTGACTCTATTGGTGAATTCCTCTATAAATACAGACCCTATAGAAAATATGGAAGGTTTTTTGGCTTCTTCCTCTTCTTCTAACTTTTCGCACCTAACTTGCCTTGGATATTCTGCTTCCCCAAATAATTCAAATACTCTTAACGTCGAGATCCACTAGATTATGATTGGATCAGATTGAATTTATTATAATCCTAATAAAGATTAAAGTAGACGTAGGTCAAAGTGTTTTCCGAACCACCACAAAAATTATGTCTTTTCTACTACTTTTACGTTTATTTCATTTGATCTGTCAATTTTTGGTGCTTTCAATTGCTTCTAGGGTGTTTGTGCTATTTTGGGTGCACACATCTAGTATAAGCAATGTTCGATTTAGGCCCACACTCGTAAGTTAAATGAGTAAATTTCTTTTTTATACCATTTTGGATCTTATTAGGCCTATGAAGTCTACATTTATTTAGACTTGATCTAAATAAGTTTGAAATAAACTCATTATTTTATTTTATTTAGTAATAAAAGGATTTTATTTGATACTTTATATAATATATAGTGTGTGCATATGTGTCATATAAATATGTACTTGTACATGCACGTGCAACATATCGTACATGCATAGTTTAACATCTTCGCATTTAAGTGTTGCCATTTACGCTACAATGGGCATGTTAGCCCCTCTATATACATATATGTCGTATGATATATATATATATATATATATATATATATATATATATATATATATATATATGTATGTGTTATTAATTTGACATGAAAATTATATTTATATTTAATTAAATATACATTTACATATAATAAGGTAGAAGTAATCTTATACGTATGTACACACGCACATATATATCATATAACATATATATACACAAGATATGATAAACAAAAATATTATTTATAAAAATTAAAATAAACAATTTTGTTAAATAAATCAAATTTACATACAATATTGTAAAATGCATAACTTTCACAATATAAATCAGATTTCAACGAAACGTAAAGCAGTATTCTTGAAATTTATTTCTTTTTTATAATAAAAGATAAAATTCAAAAATTCAAATATTTAAATTTTAAATTTAAAAGTCAAAGTTTGACCATTTTGACCAAAATTCACATTTTTTGCAAATATTCAATTTATTCATGTTTGAAATTCTAATTCACATAAGAATCAAAATTTATATTTAAAATACGAAATTATTCATTTTAAATAAATAAATAAAGTTTTTGAATCAGGAATTTCAATTTAAAATAATTACAAAATACATGATTGTTACATGTAAAATGAATGACACACAGATATAAGACATTGTGATTTAATTTTTAATCTTCAATTATAAAGTAATTTTAATGTGGAATATGATGTGGCATGACTTTTGTTAGACATTGCGAATTGAAATGCCTACTTCTAGACATTGTAATTAACAATGTGCAGGGGTAACTACTATATTAACTTTTTACCGCCTAAACAAATTTCAATACATATCGGAGAAAATAAATGTACAATCAATTAACTTTACATTGTCTAATCAGTTGTGCTACATGGATATTTCATAAAATAACATTGTCTAGAATTGGAGATGCACTGAAATATTTGGAGATGGCCTTCATTAAAAAGGGGCATGCTGCAATGAAATAATTCCTGGGGTGTTTCAAGCAATGTTTCAAAATCCCAATCGGGCCAATCCATCCTTGTCTTCATCTCGTTAGCCGGGTCCTTCCTCTTCAGCAAATCTGATTCCTAAACGTCGTCTATCCGATTGCATGGCTAACTGAACCGACCTGCAGTTTATCATTCTTCACATCATGGCGTCTTCTTTCTCTGCTCCTTTGATATCGACTCATCACCATCATTAGTAACATTAAGAATTTATAGAAAATTTATTCAAATGGGGATGTAGCTCAGATGGTAGAGCGCTCGCTTAGCATGCGAGAGGTACGGGGATCGATACCCCGCATCTCCATCTTTTTCCCTCTGCCGTTGCCGTTCTCCGCCGCCATGATATTTTGTACAAAGATAAATAACACGGCTGCTTATTTCTTTTGCTCACTTCTCCCGTCCATTGATTTATCAATCCATGCTTGTCGTTTCTTAAATTTGTATTTTTAAACCAATTCAGGTTAGGAATTGATTAGATTTTTTACGCTCCATTCTTATGTGTAGATCTAGGGTTAAGTAATGATCATTACAGCGATTTGCATGATTACATTTGGATTTTATCATTGGTTATTGATTGACAGTTGAAGTTGTTCGAAGAAAACGATTCTTTATTATTTCATATTGACCGCTATTTTTAGGTTTTTCTGTTGCTATACTCCGTGTTTTCTGCCAATGATTTTTTGTTGGGTCTTGTGAAATGATATGTAGCTATAGGGTAAAAGATATAGTTTTGATGAATACAAAAAATGATACATGTGTGTTGGTATTAAAATAATGTCAACAGCCTCCGTATATTTCTCCATAAAGCATGAAGAAAAGTCAAGTTTGTGAAATCTAAATAGTTCTGCAGCGTCCACCGTCTACTGCTAACTAAATTTAAATACAAAAGTAAATTTGAACTCAAAAGGTTAACCAGATAATGATCATGATGAAGTTGCAAATTAGAGATTATGTTTTTGTTTTGCATCACCCATATGATGGCATATGGTATTTACAACGTTAAGACTTTGCATCTTTATGCAATGTCAAGCATGATCCATAGATTCAATTTGAACATCACCTCAGACCTCCCAAATTTGAGATCAGACCTTTATAGACCATATTGCTACTAAATGCAAGATTTTAGCACATGGATTCTACCATTAGAATTGTATAGATGCTTCTCAAACTGAGCCATGTGCTTAACAATATAGGAATTTTGATTGGAAAAAATAGTGCACATTAAGAAGGCTCAGTTGTTACCGATACTGATATTATTAATCAAATGCAGTCCTTTGATTCTCTTGCAGAAGAATGTTTACGAAGAGATGATTTTAAGGGAACAAGAGCCATACCTCTAAATTCTCTTGCCAAGCGTGCAATTTACTGAGCATCTCAGCTAAAGAAAGGAAGAACATTCGTTTAACCGTTGGTCCGTTGGTCACACAACATCATGTGTGGAGAGGAGCAATAGAACTGGTTCCACACTATTTGGTGCAGCATGATATGCAAATATCTAAGGTGCGTTCTCCATTCTTTCAAATGTATGGACATAACAAAGTGCTTTGAACACAATGGACATTCATCAATTGTGTCAAAAATTGAAGTAATGAAAGAAGGGTTGTAAGTATTAGAGTGCATTTTAACTATGCAAGAGATGAGTTACAAGGAAATGAAAAACAAGACTGCTTACTTCAGAAAATATTATCAAAACGGCGTGGTCATATTCATCGAGATGATTGTTCTCACTTTTGATGTATTCTCTCTTTAGAGGTGCTTTTGATATTGAAAGTCTGCAGGTTGGTGAGATTTAAACGCTACAGTGATGAAGAGAATGGGATGATTGCTACTAAAGAATTAAATAAAGCTATTAGGTTGTTTTTGTTTTTGTGGGATATAGTTCGTAAATGGATGATGTTTTAAAAATACAAGGTCTTGAGAAGGAAAAAAGTATGAACTATGGAGAAGAGGAAGGGAGCCCACCTTAGCAAATTTGATGAATTGGTGGAGTCCACCATATTTGATGAATTGCTTTTGATACCAAATGAATGATTGAGATCATTGTGCCACATGAGGACAACGAGGACAGAAAGGAGAAAGGAGGTAACAGAGTAAGGACCGATGAATTTGGGCTATAATTTACAAGGTAATGTGTGATATAAGATTAAACTGTTTCCTTGCTGGTAATTACGTTATGATGACTAAATACTCAAATATATTGATTTCTACTAGCTAGCCTGTAAAGTTTGTCAAGATAGTATGATAGGTTGGTCTTACATTTTTGAAATTCATTAGTAGTCGACTACCATTATTCGATTATAAAAAAATAAAAAATTCATTAGTTTTTTTATTCTACAGCAGAATAAGATAACAGAGCTATATGAAACATAAAAATCATATAAATGCGACGACTATTAAAGAAATGAGAGTTATCTTAGCTTCTAGGACATTGACTCTTTGAAACATAAAAAATGATCACATAAGAAATGTTTATTAGAACAGCAGTCAATAAGTGCTCTAAATAATGATCACATCCATTCATTTAGTAATTTGAGTCTGGGTTGTATTTCAGTTTTTTTTTTTTTTTTTTTTTTTTTTTCTGTTCTCAATATATCGTTTGCAATAATGTTTTTTGTATAATATGCTGTTCTAATGTTGAGCAGGGTCTGAGGTCAACAACATGTCTCTTGGGAATGGAAAGAAGAAATGAGCTTCCATCATTCTTTTTTGTCCTCTGATATGTCGCTGAGTTGGTTATTTATTTTAGTCAATTTTGTATTCACATAAGTCAACCTAAGACACAACCAATCAGTGTTATCCATTCTTTATTTTTGCTAAAAATTGTATATAGATGTTGTGAATGATGTGGAAATTTCATATCGAAATTATTTTCTTTGTTGATTTTTTGTGATATAAAATTGTATTTTTATTATTTTTGATAGTTTACTTGAAATTTTACTCCGATCATTATAGCTTGGGCTACTATTGTAACGGTTACTGCTACTGAAAGAGAAGATGCATTACCATACCGATGTTATTGCTAAAGCAAAACCTTAAAAACCGTTATTGTTGCCACTACTTCTGTATTCCGATAAATGGTATAAAGAAAAATTGGTTGCTATTAATCGGTAATGGTAACCGTTAAGTGGATAAAAATTAAGTTGTGTATTTACACTTTAATAAATGAATTATTCATTTTTATCTTAATCCATAGTAGAACATTAACATATATTTTATTTTATGACATATAGTTCAAATTGATATTTGATTTTGGATTGGTTCAACAATTATAGCTTCCAAAATATATCGAAATTTCAAAAAGAAACAGAGAGCGAATCTAAATTCAATAACAATGGCAACTTCCCTAACAGACTCTAATTCTATATCAACCTACCGTCGTAGTTTCATATAATCAAATCATTTACTGCACGACAGTCGCACCATTTCTCTCACCATATATGACTTACTCAAACTAGTATTCTCCTACACTCAACCTTCAGCCATAGATTTTGCTTTGATGTTACCTTTGAGAAAAATATGAGATTGTGCTATAAAGAAAAACATTTATATAATTTTATTCCACACTTAAATAAAAAGATGCCAACAAACATGGTAGGTAGCAAAACCTCCCGTGCAACCAAAAGAAAATGAATTCCCTTCAAAACCTATAAGCTAGAGTCGAAAGTGGTATAGTAAAACCAAAAAGCTAGAAGATGAAGCAAAATAAGCTATTTCATTTGAATTACAAAAATAGAAGTAGCCCATATAAATGTGTGAAGTCAATAATGGTTGTAAAAATCGCTAGGCCGATGCTAGGCGGTAAGCATGGACTAAGGATTAATCGTTTAGGCGGAGATTAATTGAGGATTAATTAGAACTAGGTGTTTTTGATAAAATCATGCATTTTGAAAGAAATTTTAGTATTTTGTTTAGTATTAACTGATCTACATTGGGATATCATGGATTTGGATGGGTTTGGAAGCAACTATAGAGAAAAAACCGCTTGAATATTTTGATGCTTATAAAAGGCATCAAACCTAAATTGGTGCTCACATGGTGCCTATAAATTTGTTTATATACTTAGATAATGCAGTAGGTCTCATCCAGGTGGACTGAACAAATTATCTAGACGGTAAGACTAGCCCAACGACTAAGCGGGGTCTAGACGGAAGTCTAGAAGGATTTTTCAATAGAGATATAAGTACCATATAGTAGTAGAAGTAAAGTAAACTAATAAATCATCAGTGACACAACGATCCTAAACTCCGAGATGTGCCATCAATAAGTAGTCAATCATAGCAATCCACTATCAATTATCCGGCTACGTAAATGCTCTGACATGAGAAAAACATTCCATAACAACCATTTAAACTGAAAAGCTCAACGACACATAAAACAATATGTGTGTACTCAAATGGCTATGAGCACGCGTGTGTACGCATGCATACAAGCGTGCACACACACATGGATATATATATATATATATATATATATATATATATATATGAATGAATGTATGTGTGTGTTTACACACACACACACACATTTGTGTGTCAGTACAGCGTTAGTGAACAATGAAGCATTATTAGTTTTCCATCAAGAGAAGAGCATTCGAAGAGTCGTCATTATTGAAAGTATTTAATAGGTTATTTCTTAATTTCATATTGTCTCACATTGCTAAAAAAAAATTTTACCATTAAGTTGCCAATGTGATTTATTATCTTTTTCTTTAAGAAATTTCTTGATGTAAACATTTTTGGCTAATTGAAAATAGGATTTGCAATCTAATTATAACTAAAAAGCGCAATAGCACAGGTCAGGTTATCAGAAATGTTAATGAACATTTTTTTCCTTTAGAACCATAAATATCAGGAGGAAATATTTGAAGAAACCGAGACAGTCAGAATTGGTGAATTTCAAATAATTCTCATTTTTATCTTTGTTGAGTCTATGAAGCATATATAGATCTTTGATCAAATCTAAATATTTTAAATAAAATCTTCATTTTATTAAATTTGATTAGAATGTTTTTTTGTTTCTAATTTAAATAAGTGTATCAAATACACTATTTGTGCAAAGTGCACATGCTATAGACATGAAGTGTACGTGGCTAGAATTTACACCACAATAAACTCATTTGTCCCTTTATATATGCCTTTATTGTATATTGTTTTGATTTAAAATACATATATATATTATGATAGATATATAATTAATGAAAGGTTTAATGAATTTTACAGTTTCGCATAAAAGTCCGTTTTATAAAATTTGAGTAAATAACACACACATAAGTCCATGCATAGAAATTGTAAACTATGTTTAATATTTAAAACAACATATGCATTTAAAGATTGCAATCTTAAATTTACATATATAAATTTGAACTTAACAAGATAAATCCAATTTAAAATTTAGGAAAAAATCAAATGATTAAAGATTTTACATAAAAGTCCACTTATGGATATTTAAATGAAACAACTTTTTCATTTACATAAACAACAACCGACCAGTATATATTAAAAAACAACCTTGTAACACATGTATTCAATTTAAAGATGATATTAAATAATTAAAGTTTTTTTAGTCAAAAATAGTTTAATTTAAAAATTAACCAAAATGGTTTCCAAAAATAAATGGTTTGTTTAAATAACCATGTTATACACACACACACACACATATATATATATATATATACATACATACATATATATCTGTGTGTGTATTTATGTATACATATACATATGTATATGTATATGTGTGTGTATGTATATGTATGTTACACACACAAATATATATATATATATATATATATATATATATATGTGTGTGTGTGTGTGTGTGTGTGTTCAATCAAAAATTGACTATATAAGAAATATACACAAATGATCATATGTGATGTAGGATCCAAACTATATTAACACAATGATCATATAATCAGTCGATGAATAGTACAAAATGAGATCCAAATTAAATTAACATGATGAATAATTAATTATTGAGATGTGGCAAAAGTAGATCCAATTTATATTACAAAATGAATATACAAACATATGATATGTAGCATGTAAAAGATTTGTACCATATGAAAATCATTAGTATGTAAATATATAAAATTAAGAATCACTTTAGGATGTAGCCAAAAATTAGCACCTTGAATGGTGAACACTACAAGAAAAGGCAGTTTTAGCGATGGAAAATCCATTTCAAATCCATCATAAAACATGTTTTTGTATCATATTTGCGATGGATATTGCCCTCCCTATTCACTAGGTGTTATATTCATCGTAAAACAATTAGTGATGGAAAGTCAACACACTCTGTGATTGATTTTTCACTTACGTAGCAAACCTTTATCTTTCTGTAATTTGATGTAAATGATCTAAAAATATTTCAAATTTCCATCATAGATCCATGATAAATTACTATGAAATAACAACACTGTTATCCTATGTTTTGACCCGGCTATATCCTAACTGATTGGACAAGATAGACTCAACTGTCATCAAGGCTAATAAGCATAGAGCGATGATTGTGGGATCCAAAATAAAATACAAATGATAATATGAATCCGTGATCGAACGAAATCGAGAGATATGCAATACAGAATGTTAAACTATGGAATATAATTTAATCAAGAAAAGGGATCGGCTATAATCCCTCTCAATCATAGGGATCGATCTACTTCAACCAAACAAGTGCAACTCGATGGAAAACAATCGATATCTCAAGATCCAAAAGTCCAATGCATATAAACTTTGAAAAAATGATGTGGGGACACTAGAGAGTCTACCCTAGGGATCGCACCCCAAAAGGAGCAAGCAAGAGGGATCAACCCTTTTCCCTATAGAGGGATCGACTAGAATCAGGTAGCAACACACTTTGCTGCAATGATCGATCAATAACGCAACATCTACAAGTCCAATTGATATGAAACTCACAGGTTAAGCATATTACAATATAGAGGCGCTCCCATAGGGGTCGTACCCCCAAATTCCTCCAAAATAGGGATCAATCCGATCATCATTTCTAGAGATTTGGGCCATGTGATCCCTCCTGTGGGCCTATAAGTTTTGAGGATCCTTCTGTCGAATTTTCAGGGAGATGTTTCGCTGTCTTTGTCTATAAATACGGACTTGACTGTTCATTTTTAGGATCTTTACGCTACTTTTTGCCTTGTACTTTTTTGTAGCTAAGGATTTTCATCCAATCCCTATTGTATTCGGTTTACAAAGTGATTATTAAAACTATCTCTTCAAAGTGGATGTAGAAAAATGTAACTGCCGCAAACTCGTACTACTTTGTGTCTACCATATTTTCCAATAGTTGAACTCAAAGTGGACGTAAATACGAACCATTAGGTTTAAAGAAGGAGTTAGAAGAAGAAAAAACATAATATAAGAATCTTACAATCGCAATGGAACAATATATAATAGATAAATGACTAATCTTTAAAACAAAAAAAGAATTATATCTGTTTATATAATACATCATCAGAGTACAACAAAATTCATAACAAACAACTAGACAGTTATCATAATATGTCCTCACAAAACTGACTATGCAGTAACACAAACACAGCGGAATATTCATCAAATACGTATGATACGTCTCGCCATCCAGGTTGTCCCTGAGCCCCACAACATCCTTTCTTGTATTTGTAATACTCGGTCTGACCCGAGCATTATAATAAAGCAATACCTGAGTCAGTCTTGAAAACCAACGTGAGAAAACACACTCAATTGGATTATTAAAGTTTTCAAAATCCTTTGAAATCAAACGTATCTCGTAAGACCACGCCACAAATAAACATGCTTGATTTTTACCCTACGATAACCAAAACATTTTTATCAAATCCGTCTAATATTATAATAATGTCTATTAAAAGTCAATTAGAATCTAACCGAAATGCTTGCATATCACGTTTCAGTATAGTTGGGCGCATTCAAAACCGTACAAGCGCTTATGGGAGATTGGATTCCGTACAATGGCAGGGCTACCGGTGTATCGCCCGTCACAGTATGTGGTCTAGATCACCATACCGAGGATCCACCCTGATCCCCTGCATCATAAGACCGGAGCTATCTCTTACTGGATAGTCCAAATAAGAATACCCCACGGTTGAGATCAGCAACTGCCCACACAGCCAAAATAAAGGGACCTCTAGGCAGGGGTGACATTACCCTACTTAGCCTTGTGTGCACGTCTCCTGTTTTAGTCATTCCTGGTTGATGAGGCTCGAGGCTATGTGTTACCTTTTTAGCACACATTCACTTAGAATGCTCATCGTCCTCCTGGCGATGTTCTGATAGCATTCATCTATAAAAATCCGTTCCGAGTCCGAACGGAACCAAATGCACTACTCCTACTACATCCATTTTGAAATCACCCTCAGGATTAGTAGCGATTAGCCCTTGCACTTCACCATTCCATCTTCGACTCCAAGCTCTTGTCTTCCTCATGAAGACGTTCAAACCGGATCGAAGTGATTTTTGGAAAATTAATCCCGATCCCGATCTCTTCGAAACAATCAGCGCATTGGCCAATGTTGATAGTCGGTTATTTAACTATCAAATAACATCAACGAACATCAGATTTAAATAATTTTCCAAAATTTTCATTTATTTCAAAATATCTTCGTAGGAGATTTTCCTACATTTCAATCCTTTGAAAATAATTTTCAAATCACTTTTCTCTCGGAAGAAAATTCCCAGCCAATTATTTTATTTCCACTGAAAATCGCCAAGCCTTAATATTTTAGACTAAAAAAATAATTTAAATCACTTTATCCAAAAATTTATATATTCTTTAAAGCATTTTAAAATAAAAACTATTTAAAACACTTAAAAATAAAAACTATTTAAAACATTTAAAAATAAAACCTATTTAAAACACTTATTTAAAAATATACTTTAAACACTTGAAATAAAACTATTTAAAACACTTTATTAAAAGTATATACTTATTTCTCATGTAAAACTAAAGCCAAAATAAAAACCAAAGTTATTCAATAAGGTACAAATATTAAATAATTATCTTTTAAATCTTAATACTAGTTAAACCCCTAAAATAATTACTACTATAGTTAATTCAAATAAATGTTTACTTTAAAAATCTAAAACAATTTAAAATAATAAAATTTCTCTAAAACATCCTTTTAAAACCACTTTAAAACCTCTATCTTATACTTGGAAATCTTTGTTTGAAAATATACTTGGCTTTCCAGGGAAATACACTTTCCTTTCCACACCTTTAAAATAAACAATTTTTTTTTTTAAATCAAATTGCCCATTCATTTATAAATTTCCACCCTGAATTTATACCTCCAAATATCCACTGATATCTTATTTCACTTTATAAACCCAGTTTATAAATTCCTTAGTTTCACCCTTCTTTTAAAACATAGTTTCAAACACTAAATCAATTTGCAAATCGATCTCCACAATTTACTCCATTTTAAAATCAATTCCTTTACTTCTCCAATTTATTTTAAAACCCACTAATTTATATTCATCATTTTATTATGATTTAAAATCTTATTTAAACTTAAAATACCAATTTCATATTTTTTCTTCAAAATTCTTCTTATCTCTCCTAAGCTATTTAAAACCTTGAATTTAAAAACAAATCCTTTATTTCTTTAAATAATATCACTTAAATTTAAAAATTCATTTATTCCCATTTATTCAAAAATCTTCTTTTCCATATTCGAAATTTATTAAAAATCAACTTTTATCCTTTCCCAAATTCATTCTTTAATTTATCCAATTTCACTATATTTATTTTACTTAAAATTTCCCTTCTATTTCCTTTAAAAAAATCCCAACTTATATATTTTCGTTCTCTCAAAAACCATATATTCAACCAAACCTTAGCGTTCAATAATTTCCATTTTCAATACAATCAATATAATCGTCATAGATTATCACATAAATCTCATCATTGAATATAAAATAAATTCAACGTTTCGAGGAATCTGTTGATACGCGAAGATTTTGATCAATGACAATGTGCTTTAACAAACAAGGAAGAAATATATGCAAATGCTAAAGGAAGATAGATGAAGACCAAACGAACTTAAAGTATGTTTTTACATATGTCATTAGTCTAGATGTATTGTTAAAATCTATTCTCAAGAAGCTTGCACGAACACTATAAAAATTTTATAAACTTCATTTTTCAATTAAGTTTTAACTATACAGGTTTTATGAGTTCAGTCGACTGAACAGGAACAGTCAGTCGACTGAAACTGGAACAAATTTATACACATGCACAGTTTCAGTCGACTGAATTTCCTGCACAGTCGACTGAATTTGGTCCCGAAAATTTTACTTCATATTTTCAGTTGACTGAATTCCCTGCTCAGTCGACTGAATTTGAACCTGCGAATTTTCTCTGAAAAGACACCTTCTTCCTCCCAAGAGTTGCAACCATTCATTAATGGAAATGGAAGCATCTCTTGTTTGCAACCTTTGACAACATATGCACCTCTTCTACAAGTATATATACATGATTCTAACATCATTTAATTCACCGAATTCTCTTGCTTTAATCTAACTATTCTCTTGTTCATATTTTCTAGATATTCTCAAAGCAATCACTAATCTATTGCTTGAATCATTGTTTTTGTTTATAACATTCTTTTGATTCATAGCAATTCACATTTCCTAAATCTTCACAAACACATTTCATACTCTCGAGGATAAGATTATAGGAATATTGTACCATATTAGACTCATTAGTGTTGACAAGAACACAACAAGTCAAATATTGTATTTTAGTAATTGAGTTGAAGTCCTCTTCAGTAGTTGAGGCAAGAAATCCCGTTCGATTGTTCGGGTAAGTTGTAAACCTATTCCTTCGGGTGAAGTGAGGGTGTTAGTTAGTGAAATTTCTAAATGAAGCTTAGGGACTGGACGTAGGACGAGAGGTCCGAACCAGTATAAAATCCTGGTGTCTCCTTGCATTTACCTACTTTATCTACCTAGACTATTCCGTTATTCCATATTACACGATCCTATCACATAGCCTCCTCTTTCAATTGGTATCGGAGCAAGGTCGTCCTATAACCATAACACCGTTATTAGACATATTGATAATATGGAAAATAACGCAAGTACAAGCACAACATCTGCCTATAGTTCTACATTGCGGAAGGACAATCTACCCAAAGACCTCCTCTATTCAATGGACTAAACTATAACTATTGGGCAACAAGGATGAGGATTTATATGCAAGCAACAAGTTTCAAAGCCTGGAATGCTACTCAAGCAGAGTTCGTTGTACCCACAACCGATTATCCTACATGGACACAAATTCAAAAGAATGAAGCTAGTGAAAATGCCAAAGCTATGAATATGCTATTTTGCGCCCTGGTTAGAAATGAATTCAACCGTGTTAGCATATGTACTACTGCATATCAGGTATGGGAAACACTTAAAGTCTTACATGAAGGCACAAACAAGGTTAAGCAAATAAAGATATCCATGCTGAAGAATTAATTCCAAAATTTTAGAATGCGACAAAATGAATCCATCAATGCCATGTACTCAAGATTTCAAGATATTCATCATGCTCTAATCGGACTAGGAGAAAGATACACTGACTTTGACATTGTGTCTAAAGTTCTAAATTCACTCACTGATGAATGGGAGAGAAAAGTACTAGCAATCGAGGAAGCAAATGATCTATCTACAATGAAACCAGAAGAATTGATTGGAAATCTTATGTCGTATGAAGTAAATATGCAAGCTAAAAAGGATCAAGCTCAAGAAAGAAAGAATGTTGCTTTTCATGCGGAAAAGGAAGAATCAGAGTCTGAAGATGAGGATTTAGCATTTATAGCCAAAAATTTCAAGAAATTCTTAAAGTACAGAAAAGGAAACAAAAACGGATTCAAAAAGAATTTCTTGAACAAACCTTCATCCTCAAATATAGAATGCTTCAATTGTCATAAGAAAGGACACATGCAAAAAGATTGTCAAGAACAAATAAAGGAAAATCAGAAAAACTTCAACAACAAAAACAAGAAGGATAAATTCAAAAAGAAGGAATTTTCTATAACATAGGACGATTCAGATTCATCTTCATCCGAAAATGATAGTGATAGCGACAATGAACAGGCAAATGTATGCTTCATGGCTTAAGAATCTGAGGTAATTAATTTAACTTTCGACGATTTAATTGAAGTAAACACTGAACTTTTAAGCACAATAAAAACTCTTAAAAAGAAACTCAAAGAAACTCGTGAAAATCAAAACAAAGCTGAATTTGAAAGAGATATGTTAAAAGATGAAAAGAAAATCTTAGAAGAAGAACTTGAAAAAGTTCAAGAATCTCATTCAAATTCGGAAACTCAATTATCACTTTTAAGTCAAGAAATTGAAACTCAAAAAACAAAGAATGATATAATTGCTTCTGAAAATCATGAGTTAAAAACTAAGATTAAACAAGTTGAGTTAGAAAATAATAGTCTTCAAGCTTGATTAGATAACATTACTAAAAATGTTTCTAACTTTAACAAAGGAAGAGAAAGTTTATCTAAGATTTTAGAAAATTCTCAATCCTCTTCAAGTAAACATGGATTAGGATATAAAAAGGAGTCGAAAATTCGTAAAAAGGAAGATACAAATTTTAAGAGGAATATGGATTCAAAACAACAAATATTGCCAAAGAAAACTATTAAAACAAAAGTAGAAAACAAGGTAGTTAAAATTTGGGTACCAAAAACTAACAATGTATTAATAAGAAATAAATATATTAAAACATTTATGGATAATGTTCATCATAATGAAAACTATATTTATAAAAAGGATACTAAACCAAATTGGATTTGGTTTCCTAAACTCTAACTTTTTAGGTCCCTATTAAAAGGTGGGTACCAATAATTTCATATTTATTTTCAGGTCCCACTCAAAAAGAAGAAATGGATATTAGACAGTGGTTGTTCAAAACACATGACCGGAGACAAAGATATGCTTACAAACATCACATACTTTGATGGTGGCTCGGTTACCTTCGAAGACAATTCAAAAGGGTATATCATTGGCAAAGGAGATGTGAACAATTACGGTACATCAAATTTACCTTTTATAACAAATGTTTCATTAGTTGAAAATTTAAAACATAATCTACTTAGCATAAGTCGATTGTGTGACAAAGGTTTTAAAATAACTTTCTCGAATAATAAATGTAGTATTTTTGATCAAAACCAAAATCTTATTTTTGAAGGAAATAGAGATAGAAATATTTATGTTTTAAATATGAATATTAATCATAATTCAAGTATGTGTTTACTTGCCAAAGATAATGATCCTTGGTTATGGCACAAAAGATTTTGTCATATAAATTTTAAAACCATTAGAAAACTCTCTAAAAATGAATTAGTAAGAGGTTTACCCAAAATAAACTTTAAAATAAAAAATCTTTGTGATGATTGTCAAAAAGGAAAATTAACGAAATCATCTTTCAAATCTAAGAAAAATATTTCGACTTTACAACCATTAGAATTACTACATATGGATTTATTTGGACCAACACAAATTCAATCCATTAATCATAATCGATACGTATTTGTAATAGTTGATGATTTTTCAAGATATACATGGACTATTTTTATGAAAAATAAAAGTGACACTTTTGAGCATTTTAAAACATTTGTCAAAAGAATTCAAAACACTAAAGATTTGAAAATTAAAAATATTCGAAGCGATCATGGAGGCGAATTCGAAAATGAAGTTTTTGAAACTTTTTGTAAAAAGAAAGGAATAAATCATAATTTTTCTTTTCCTAGAACTCCTCAACAAAATGGAGTTGTATAAAGAAAGAATAGAACATTACAAGAATGCGCAAGAACATTGTTAAATGGATGTTCTCTACCAAAACATTTTTGGGCAGAAGCCGTTGCTACTGCATGTTATGTATTAAATAGAATATCAATTAGACCATTAACTAAAAATACTTCTTATGAACTATTTAATAATAAAAAGCCAAATATATCTTATTTTAAAATATTTGGATCAAAATGTTTCATTTTAAATACAAAAGATCAACTAGGAAAATTCGATTCAAAAGCTGATGAAGGAATTTTCGTAGGATACTCAGGACGAAGCAAAGCATATCGAGTATTTAATAAACGAACAAACTTAATTGAAGAAACTTTGCATATATCTTTTGATGAAAATTTTAATATAAAAGACGACGAAGAATTAATAAACATAGAAGAAACAAATCTTGAAAATAATAACAATGAACTAAGATCTCCTCCTAGAATATTACGAGATCATCCAACTCAAAATATAATAGGAGAAATAAATTCTCAAGTTAGAACAAGAAATCAACTAAATCAAATGGGTCATGTAGCTTTCATTTCATCAATAGAACCTAAAAATCCAAAAGAAGCATCAAAAGATGATTATTGGATTATCGCAATGCAAGAAGAATTAAATCAATTTGAACGTAACGATATTTGGGAATTAGTTCCCCGTCCTAATAATCAATCAGTAATTGGAACAAAATGGATTTACAAAAATAAAGTAGACGAACAAGGTAATATAACAAGGAATAAAGCAAAACTAGTAGCACAAGGGTATAATCAAGAAGAAGGTATTGATTTTGAAGAAACTTTTGCTCCCGTTGCTAGACTTGAAGCAATACGTATTCTATTAGCCTTTGCATGTTTTCACAATTTTAAACTTTATCAAATGGATGTTAAAAGTGCATTTTTAAATGGTTTTATTAAAGAAAACGTATAAGTAGAACAACCTCCGTTGTTTATACATGAAAAATATCCGGATCATGTTTTTAAATTAAAAAAGGCACTATATGGTCTTAAATAAGCACCTCGTGCTTGGTATGAAAGACTTAAAAGTTATTTATTAAACTCGGGATTTAAAATTGGAAAAGTAGATCAAACACTTTTTATTAAAAATACTACCAAAGATATTTTAATAATTCAAATATACGTAGACGATATTATTTTTGGTTCAACAAATGAAAATTTATGTAAAGAATTTTCAAATATAATGACTAATAAGTTCGAAATGTCTCATATGGGAGAATTATCATATTTTCTCGGACTTCAAATCAAACAATTAACAAATGGAATTTTTATAAACCAAGAAAAATATTGTACTAATTTAATTAAACGATTCGGCATGGAAAACACTTCTGCTAAACCTACTCCTATGAGTACAACTACACATCTCGATCGAGATGAAAATGGCAAAAGTGTAGATCAAAAATTGTTTAGAAGTATGATAGGTTCCTTACTTTACTTAACCGCCAGTAGACCTGACATAATGATGAGTGTTTGTTTATGTGCACGTTTTCAATCTGATCCTAAAGATTCACACTTAAGAGCAGCAAAACGAATAATGCGATATCTTAACAAAACTAAAGATTTCGGTCTTTTCTATCCAAAGGAATGTCCATTTGACTTAGTATCATATAGTGATGCTGATTTTGGTGGATCTCAAACAGATAGAAAAGGTACAAGTGGTACTTGCCATTTCATTGGAAAATCACTTGTATCTTGGTTTAGTAAGAAACAAAATTGCGTCTCGCTTTCCACCTGCGAAGCAGAGTATATATCAGCTGCTTTAGCTTGGACTCAAGTTATGTACATGCAACAAACACTTAAAGATTTTAATATAAATTTAACAAATTCTACAATATACTGTGATAATACAAGTACAATAAACTTATCTAAAAATCCGGTCAATCACTCTCGTACAAAACATATAGATATTCTTCACCATTTTCTACGTGACAATATCCAAAAAGGAATAATTAATTTAGAACATATTTCTACCGAAAATCAAATTGCCGATATATTTACTAAACCTCCATTAGAAAACTCCTTTATAAAACTTCGCCGAGAATTAGGTATAATATCCTTTAAAGATATTAATTAGAATTACATTAGAAATATTCCCACATTTCAGTCGACTTAAACAAAATATTCAGTCGACTGAATAAGAATTTCAAATATTTTCAGTTATGTTATATGTTACACTATATAATTTATAGACCACACATTTTTAAAACTGAATTATTAAATAAGAATCATACATTTTAACAAAATTCTCTTAACCATTAAATCTCTATACGGTTAAAAAATCTTATTAAATTATAACCATTATTTGTTTAGTAAAATTCTACTATAAATAAATTCTTACAAATATTTTTATTTTCATCTCGATTTTACGTATAAAATCTTAATTCAAAATAAAATGTCGTCCGATAACTCCTTCTCTCCAATCAATATCACCTCATCAGTTGATAACACTCCAACGTCGCCAAAACTTCCCGCACCAACACCAGCACATGAGCCGATTTACAAATGGGAAAATTATCGTACTAGTTTCACACCAGAATCTAAAAAGGCGAAATGCGGACTCTTTATTTCACCTGACACAAAAAGAAAGATTGATGAAATTCATCACTTTCAACAACAACAGATAGATCTTCAACGAGAGCTATACTTCGAGCAAAAAGTTACGGCAAGAAGTTTGAGCTTCCTAGAGCAAATCGGTTTATGCTTCTGTGGATCAAAGAAGAACGAAGTGGCTGAACCCCTACCTCGCCCTGTTAGCTCACTTGATCCGTCTTCATCTTATCGTACACCAGTTGATCCTATGAATCCTTGGACGTCTCCTAAGACTCCTCAATATAGTCCGAATTCATGGGATATAAATTACATGAAGAATGAAGGAAAGAAGACTCCAAGTCCATCCCCAAAGAAATAGTTCAATTTTGAAATATTTGTATGTTCTTACATCAATATTAGTTAAATAAATTGTTTAATTTCAAAAATTAACTAAAACAACAAAAAATGCATGTTTCAGTCGACTGAACGCCCCTGCTTAGTTGACTGAAAATATGACAGAAAACAATATTTACATTGTTCAGTCGACTGGAATCATCTGCACAGTCGACTAAAAATTCAACAAAAAATTTCAGCAAAAATTTCAGTCGACTAAATGTACTGTTCAGTCGACTGAATCTATCACAGAAAATTTCAGCCTTTGATTCAGTTGACTGAACAGTACATTCTGTCGACTGAACGCCACTTCCCAGGCAAAATTTCCCCTTTTAACCACCAGATTTTACCCTACCAATTCACTTTTTACCTCCTACAAACTTTCTTCCCCAAATCAATTTCGAAACCCTAGCCCCCAAATTCCTCAAAATCAAATCAATTCTCACCCAAATGGCACCAAAAAGATCAAGAGCTTCATCTTCTTCATCCTCCGAGCCAATTGATGCTCAAATAGCACAATGGCTTTACGATGGAACCGCTGTCACTCGATGGAACAAGATGAAGAATTCCCGAATTTTCAAGCATTCTTTCGTTGATTTTCAAAGCTTTCAAACCTACAACATCCAAGCATTAACAGATCCGGCAGGATTAACTTCTCTTTTAGATTTGAAAAGAAATGACCATGCCATTAATCATGTAATGGTAAAATTATTTTATGCTAATCTTAATCTTGGACACCAAACTCCAAGAAATCCAAACAATAGTGTTTGGAGTATGGTGTGTGGAAAGAAAGTTTGGTTTTCCTTGGATAGAATAGCACACATTTTAGAGTCTCCAAATGTCTGGAGAAAGCTAGAGGAGATAGAATTTAATCCACACATTTGCGACAACATCAACCATCGATTTATGGACGATAATATCAATTTTAGGGATTTTAAGTCCACCTCCCTTCGACCTATGGCGAGAATCCTCCATAAAGCCCTAATGAAAACGATTACTCCTCGCACGGGCTCGTACGAAATTGTCTACCCAAATAACTATCGAGCTCTATATGCTATTTTTGGCAATATACAAGTTAATTGGGTACAGCTTATTCTTGACGAGTTTCTCACTTTCAATAATGGCAAAATGCGCACTATCTACTTTGGAGAGTACATCATGCGACTTCTCCTCAATGTCGATGCGCCATTACCTGAGTCGGAGAATACAATGGTCCATCAAATTAACCACCGGACCATAAGCCTAATGCAACTTCCATTTCGACCTCCTCGCATAATATCACTCGCCGAATGGAAAGCAAGGAATCAAGAACAACAACAACAACCTCCTCAACCTCGCCATGAAGAACATCTCGAGCAAGATGATGAAATTCGTCTTGTTGACCCAAGCTTCACTATCAACCAATCCTTGGGGATATTGTCAAGAAATCAACAAATTCTTGACACTCGTCTTAAAAAGGTAGATCATAAGCTTGACAAAATCAAAGGATTCTTCAACAAGCTTTGGGATGCAATCTCGTGCTCAAGCACCACTACTGCTTCAACATCTCGCGGCAAACGTCCGACACCTACGTTTACATGAACGACATCCGAAGAGCATACAAGTAGCAACGCTAGCGGGGCTAGTTGTGGCCAAGGAGGAAGAGAACATAGACCACCAACAGGAGGACCAGTCATACGTGAACCAACAGGAAGAGAAGGTTCATATGACTGGGATAAAGATGAGTGATTTTTTTTCGTTTTGATGTGTATTTTTAATTTTCTAGTGGCTTGTATAAATAGCCATTTTATGCTTGTCTGTCACAACATTTTTATTTTTCTTCAGTCATGATTATGCAAATATTCTCTATGCTTCAGTGATTGTTTTGATAAATTATTACTGCTGTTAGTTCTTCCTTTTTGTCGATGACAAAGGGGGAGAAAATCTATGGTACTAACTTTGTTTTATAGGAAAGATAGTGCATACATTCAGGGGGAGAAAATAAGTAAAAAGTCTCTAGAATAAATCAGTATTGTCATCAATCAAAAAGGGGGAGAATGTTGATACGCGAAGATTTTGATCAATGACAACGTGCTTTAACAAACAAGGAAGAAATATATGCAAATGCTAAAGGAAGATAGATGAAGACCAAACAAACTTAAAATATGTTTTTACATATGTCATTAGTCTAGATGTATTGTTAAAATCTATCCTCAAGAAGCTTGCACGAACACTAGAAATTTTTTATAAACTTTATTTTTCAATTAAGTTTTAACTATACAGGTTTTATGAGTTCAATCGACTGAACAGTAACAGTCAGTCGACTGAAACTGGAACAAATTTATACACATGCACAGTTTCAGTCGACTGAATTTCCTGCACAGTCGACTGAATTTGGTCCCGAAAATTTTACTTCATATTTTCAGTTGACTGAATTCCCTGCTCAGTCGACTGAATTTGAACCTGCGAATTTTCTCTGAAAAGACACCTTCTTCCTATCAAGAGTTGCAACCATTCATTAATGGAAATGGAAGCATCTCTTGTTTGCAACCTTTGACAACATATGCACCTCTTCTACAAGTATATATACATGATTCTAACACCATTTAATTCACCGAATTCTCTTGCTTTAATCTAACTATTCTCTTGTTCATATTTTCTAGATTTTCTCAAAGCAATCACTAATCTATTGCTTGAATCATTGTTTTTGTTTATAACATTCTTTTGATTCATAACAATTCACATTTCCTAAATCTTCACAAACACATTGCATACTCTCGAGGATAAGATTATAGGAATATTGTACCACATTAGACTCATTAGTGTTAACAAGAACACAACAAGTCAAATATTGTATTTTAGTAATTGAGTTGAAGTCCTCTTCGATATTTAAGGCAAGAAATCCCGTTCGGTTGTTCGGGTAACTTGTAAACCTATTCCTCCGGGTGAAGTGAGGGTGTTAGTTAGTGAAATTCCTAAGTGAAGCTTAGGGACTGGACGTAGGACGAGTGGTCCGAACCAGTATAAAATCCTGGTGTCTCCTTGCATTTACCTACTTTATCTACCTAGACTATTCCGTTATTCCATATTACACGATCCTATCACATAGCCTCCTCTTTCAGAATCCAGTTGGATCCCTCCAACCTGTTTCCCTGCATTCACAAATGTTAGCACAATATGAAATACCAATTCCACTTCGAGGTGGAATATCGAGGTATATGGGGCCATCCGCTATTCTGCGGGGAGTACAAAGTCTCATCCGCTATATAATACGAGAATCAATCACTCCAATATATATATATATATATATATATATATAATATCATATCTAATCAATTCAATCATTCAACTAATAATTTAAATTTAACAATTTAAATTTAAATGGTAATCCAAATGGGTGAGATTAACTCACCTTTGATTTTTGATTTGTAATCCATTCCATCTCGACTTGTTTTCCAGGATTTTAGACCTTGTATAAATATTTATACAATTTATTAATATTCGAAATAATTGAATAGATCAATTTCCTTTTAATAAATTTAATTAACTAACAATTTGATTTTAAACTAATTTCCTTTTAATAAAATTTTAGCAACTAAAATAATTAAATAAGTTAATTAAATAAATTAATTTCCAAAAGTACATTATTATTTTTTAAATAACCTAGTAAATTAAAAATGTGAATAGTTACTTCATTACAACTACGTATATACTTAAAATCTGTGTAGACCTCAAAGTCAAAATTTATATAAGCTTCTAAACATTTTAAAACTCTACTTATATATAAATATATATTAAAAAGAAACTTATCTTTACTGTTAAATCAACACTGAGCTATATTTTTTTTTCTTGAAAGTAACTGGAACGGTACCTTGCTTTAATGTAATAAAAATTCTCTATAATATATTTGTAAAAATAAAACAAATCTGGGTTTTTTTCAAAAATTCTTCCTCTACATGCATACATATATGGCTCACTTATATATATATATTTAAGACTAAAATAGGATTTTACATCTTACTGTAAAATATAAATTTATCTACATATATATATATATATATATATATAAATTCAAATAAAATAAAAAGAAGCCATACACCTAAAACCGAGAACAGCAGACGCCAATACATCAAACTCGAACTCGAATTCAAACCCTAGCCAACTGCAATCGGTCGCGGCCCTTACCTCACCGCCATCGCCTCCCTTCGCGCGAGTGCGCCTACTCACCAACGACCTCGGTCTCCTTTACAGCTTGTAGTTCGAATCGGCTCCATCTCTCTTTCGAGTTTGAATCGATTTCAAATCCTTATCCCCTCTCTCCTTATTTCTTTTGAGTAACAGAAGAACTCTCTTTTTCTTATAAATATACAAACGAATCAAATTCATTCCTCCATTTTAATTTTATTTTATTTTTTGAGTTGTTCGAATAATACAGATGAAGAGGGATTATGTGCGTTTGCTCTGGAAAAGTTTTGAAAAGCTGGCTCATATAGGTGGAAAGGTATATTTATTTATTTATATTATTATTTTCCTTTCGGCTAATGTAAAATTGATGGAGGGATATTTTTATTTTAATTTTAATAAATAATATTTTTGTTTATCATACCTTGTGTATATATGTGTTACATGATATGTTATGTATTTATTTATTTTTAAAACATTTTTAAAAGTGTTGTTATAATTTTCAAATGTTTATTGTATATTGTTTCAATTTTCCAAGTCTAGTTTCAATTATTAAACCATTTCTTTATTTATGTTCTATTTTTCCTTAAAATAATAATTTAATTTTCTTTTTCACTTTATTTTGTTTTCATTTTTATTTTTTATTTACTGAATTTTATTTGCTTTATTTTGTTTAAAAGAAAAAGAAATTCCAATAGTAAAAAACCTTTCATTTTCCATTGACTTTTCATATACTTTGCCTTTTCATTTTCATTTACCTTTTCACCTTCTTTCTTTGCCCATACCTTTTTCTTGCTTAGCCGTGTATTTCTCTTCAAAATTCACATGAGAAAACATCTCTCTTCACTTCAACTCACGGCATTTCAACTTGAGAAAAAAAATTGCAAGTTTAATATCTTCTTCTTTCTACTTTTTCCTTCCTATTTTCATAGATTTTTCCTAGATCTCTCTTCAACTTTGCTCGACCACTAGCCTCTCCACCCTTCAGCTCTACTCACCACCACATCTACAGCAGCTCATCAGCCTCTCCTCTGATCAAGACAGTAGCCATGACCATCCATTGATGTTGCACCATAAAATTTGCACAAAAGCTCCACTAAACTTGCCTTAGCCAAGCAATTTCCACCCTAGCCTTTCATAGTTTGCCTTCGGCCACCCCATAGCCACCGCCACCTACTTCACCTCTGGCCGCCTCCTCTCCACTGACCAGACCTGTACCTGACCTTGGCAAAGCCCATTTTCCCATAGGCCGAGCCTAAAGTTGAACCAAACTTGCCTATATTGCTTTATTCCTTTGTACTCTTCAAGTTATATCACCTACCTCCTCATATCATCTCCTACCCTTCACTTACTCCATGTTTCCATGCATTTGTGATTCCATAACCTGAGCTTAACACCATCATGGCCAAGCACTTGATCCCCTATGGTCAAGTGTTTGAATGGTAAAGGCAAGGTCTTGTCTTTGTTGCTCTTTATTTCAATACATTTCAATATTGTTTTGGTTAAATATTCATGTATATATTGTCTGTTGTTCTGGTTGTATACAAGGTCAATATCAAGGGCTCTCCATTCATTCAAATCAAATCGTGCTTGTCATGCCTTTGGAATCGCTCTCGAGTGTGTTGTTTGTCTCTAGCTTTGATAAAGGTGAGTCTTTCTCACTCTGGCATTTGTACTTATGAATTGATGACAAGTGTTTAGTAATATAAAATGTTTATGCAAGTACATGATGATTATATAATATGATATGCCATGTTATTACCCTGTTAACTTTGTTAATCATCACCCGACATATGATATATGACATTATATTGTGACATTGACATTGGTTATATTGTTTATGCATATGTTCACACTGCAAGTTCCCTGTTAGAATAGAATCACTATGGGTTGAAATGATACATACCCGAACGGACTTTAAAACAGGAAAAATCGTTATGGACTGAAATGATAGGACCGAGCGATTTTTATTGTATTTTATTTGACTTGGGATTGCGGGTTTGAAATGATAGAACCCGGGTTTTCTTTTTAAATTGCGGATTGAAATGATATATATCCGTATCACTTGACCTAGGTTAGAAAATTATATACAAACCCCGTGGTATATTTTTAAATGATTTTTATATAGATATGTATTTTAAAAGTATGAAATTTTGACTTAAAAAATATATATTTTATGGTTTTAAGAAAGTTAAATATTAAGTTTTGAATTTGTGAATTTAAGTATGTAAATTTGAAGTAAATGTGATTTTGACTTTAAATTTTATTTTTAAAATGTAAATAAATAATGGAAATTAAATTTAAAGTTTTGAAATGATATTTGAAGTAAAATGTTAAGTTTTTGTTAAATTAATAAGTTAAGAATAAATAGTGAATTTTGACTTAGCAAATGAATTGAATTTTAAATTCGATATTTGATTTTAAAATCTTGTTGTGATAAATCATATGTTAAATTGATTTAAATATGAAGTTTAGAAGCATAAGAATATGATTTATAAATTTAAATAGAAAAATATTAAAGTTTTATTGTTTTGAAAAGTTATGCTAAAATATGAGATTTTATTAATAGCATTTCCAAAAAAATGCTGTAGCCTTATGACAACATTTTAAATGCTGTTGTTTTTGAATGTAACTATGTTGAAATAACTAAATATCTATTACGACATTTTATAAATGTCGTTTTTCCTAAACTAAACTATTTTAGAAACTATAAGCTACGATGGCACTTTATAAATGTTGTCATTGCTATAATTTGACAATGTTTTGAAATGTTATAGATTTTTACACTGTTTGAGTTATAATTTAAAGTGTTAAATGATTTAACTTTTGGAATTGATTTATTTGTGAAATTTAAGGAGTTTCGAATATAATTTAATATTTAAATTTGAATTTTAAGGAGTTCAAATTAAATTTGAATTTATATAGTGGTTTTGAATGGAATTTTGAAATGTGTTTTGAAATAATAAATGAATGACATATTTGATTTTTAAAATGATATTTAAATTTAAATATTTTAATTTGAATTCAAATAAAGATTTGATAATGAGGTTTTGAAAAGATATGATGTTTTTATGATTGAAATAGTTTGGAAATAATTTGATCTTTATTTTGATAAAAAAATATATGAATTTGAAATGATATTTGATAAATGAATATTTGAAGGATATTTGGTTTACTTGTAATTCTGGTTTATTTAAATGGTATTGGATTTATGAAATGAATATTTCAAACTAAGTAATAATGAAGTTAAATTTGAGATATATGAAATTTTAAAATTTACTTTTGAAATGTGGGATATTTAAGCTTTTAAATATATTAAAGTTTGAATAGTTTATTTTGTGGATCAAATCTATATTTTTAATTTGATAAGATTTGAAATGTTTTGTTGGGAAACTGAATTGAATTGAAACTGATGATTCGAATTGAATTAAATTGTAAATTTGAAATTTGGGTTTAATTGAATAAATTTGTAAAATGTAAGGAATTAAAGGAATGTTTCATGATTTCAAATGTATGATTTCGAAATGTTATGATTTTTCAAAGTGTAATGGTTTCAAGTATTTGATTTTGAAAAAATTTATAACTTTGATAGTATTATGATTTTTGAAGGATGAATATATGTTTGAAATGGTAATGATATCGTATCGATTTGGATATAGTTTTGAAATAAAAATGGTTTTGGTTTCGAAGTATAAAATATTTTGAAAGTAATATAGTTTGGAAATGAAATGATTTGATTTTTGAAGTATAAACTATTTTGAAATGACCATGACGTTATAACAACGTTTGGTTGTTAAAGCGACCAGGATTAGAAGTTGTCATACTCTCTGCCAACTCTAAAAACCACTTTAACAACCGTGTATGCGATGGAGATTCCAAAATGAAGTAGGATGGTGGCGATGTTCTTGAGGTATATTACGTGGACCCAACTCCCGTGAGTTGGCATAAGGTGGCTAAAACAGGAGCGGTCGACGGGCCAAGAGAGGTCATTCCTTCGATCGGACACAGTCCCTTGATACTATACGCTTTCTTGTGGTTGATTTGATGGCCATCTTCCGATTTTGATTTGGGAGTGTGTTCCGAGGTGGGCGGTAGTGGCTGCTATGCGTTACCACCAGTTCGGAAGCGTAATTGGTATATCTACCCTGGCATTGCCTAGTTGTGCCATGTCACCTACCATAGCGAGCCTTTACTACGAGTTTGCTTTTCCCCCGTAGCCCATGGAGTATTTAGGGTATTCTTCCGATCTGGAGATATGCTGATACTGGATGGACTACTGGGACTATTACGTGTTGGGGGCTATATAGGTAACCCATCAATGCTATTTGAAAGTAAGTTTACTTTATTGTAGACATTATTATAATAGCGCAATATTACTACATAGTAAATAGTTTAACGGATTCTTAAAGGATGGACGATCCCAAGCATTCTTTAAGTTACTGATGCATTTTTTGTTACTATTCACTTTGAGTTGATTTACAGTTCATAAGTAGTTATGTCTTAACTCGAGTGTTTTGTGTTTTGCTTTACGCTCGAGTCAAATTGAGTAATTCAGCATTCAAGATTCACCTTCGGAATTGGAGCTTTCCTTGAAGATCCAACCATCTATTTTGCTTTCTGAATCCAGTGTTTCCAGTGATGTATTCTGATTTGTACCTTATGTATCTTGTTACTCTTCTGTTGTATCTTATTTTACTCTGATATATCTTATTTTTACATAGTAGCTTCATGAACTACTATCTCGTTTAATTCCGCTGCACTATTATTTACTCTGTGTCCGTGATCTATGATCATTTATTTACTGTATGTTTTGAGATTTACCAAATTTTATTTACAATGCGGTATTTTGAGCACTTCAAGTCCGACATATGCGGATGCGAATGGTTGAAAATATCGGGTCGTTACATTACATTGAAAATACATATAGGTTGGAGATAGTCTTAGGCTTCGAAAATGGACATGGTGAAATGTTTGACCGCTATTTTCTGCCGTGTGCAAGATGTCAAGTACAAAATTAATATTTATTTTCTGTCTTTTGCATGGAGTATTTAAAACGATGTTTTTTGACCGTGAAATGATGCAAGTGGAGATAGAAAACCTTATTGTTAAATTTTAATTTTTTTATACAGCTTTAACTGATAAAAGTTGAAGGAAAAATATTATGAACATTATGCTCATATTAGGATATGAACTTGTGATTATATTTCTATGTCAAAATTTTCACAGTTTTGAATGGGATTAAACTTTCCTTTCGTTTTTATATAAGGACATTTCTAAAACTTTGGAGTCAGCCCAAAAAATTGCAATAATGTTACAGTTTTTTTATATCAAAAAAGGATATGTTATCTAGATACCATGAACCATGAAATATTGTAGAAATGCTAAAATATTTTATTCAACGAATTCAATGTTAATTAGGTAAAATTATTTCTATATAGTGCTATGGTTGTTAGCATAACTGTCTGCGCAAGTTTTATAACATGATCCCCTGGACTTTTATAGTTAGATTTAAGACGTTCTCATTTGTTTCTTTGCCTTACAAATTGGGACAAATGATCGTGCAAATGATGTTTGTGCATGCCCTGGCAGAGAGACGATGGATCAACATTCGCACATTTCACTTTTCAAACTTTGAGTTAGCGGTAACTTTGATTGATTTGCATACGATGGTTGGTATTGAGATCAAATTTATGGATGTTTTACCGTTGTTTTTAGATTGACCATTGCATTTTTGGTTTATTTACCTCATTTGGACAAGGGAGACATTAAGGGTAGAGTAGACGTATCTACAAAAGTATACCACTATATATAAAGATATTGTCAAATTGATTTCATTATTATATCATTTTAGTTCTACATTCTACTCAAACAAAAGAATACGATTCATTTGGGCTATCTTGTAACAATTGAATCTCATGATTTGTTACATATTATTGAATGGATCATAACTATACTTAGTGCACTTTATATTGAATTGGATACATATGTCCATAGTGTAGTCGCTCAGTTGTTCGCATATTCTGCCATTTTGGTAGTATGAGTACATGATAAATATACATCTACTTCTTCGTGAAAAAGCAATCAATGTTGATTGCTATTTTTGAGGTTGAATCGATTGGGAGCTCATTAAGTATATATGGCTTACATCGCATGGCAGTAAAGCATGACCCAATGGAGTAGCACATGTGATTATATATGTGAGTCGTGATAATATATTACATTCTTCTTGGCACAACATTAGATGTTCTTACAGGAACAAGGGCATATGAACCGTAAGCATCCTTTAGTAATGGTTTATTTTTGTCAGGGCATAAAATCACCATAAGCATATTTGCCTCGGTTCCTATATGGTATTAGGCAAAGATATGTCGGTTGCTGCCACCAATGATGTGTGTATCATTTTCGATCGCCGATGTGTGTATAATTTTTGATCTTTTGTTATAACAAGCCATATTTTTAGCGCTTAGTAATTAAGCGTGATTAATCATTTTAGTCAAATTTAATTAAATTAATGACCCTAAAAAGAATATTTTTGAAAATGAATGAAGTATGCTCGAGACTCATTACATTGCATTTGTAATGTCTTTTGTATATGAAAAGATTATTTTCTTAATAAGAAGAGTGATACTTAATTTAAGTAAAGCACACATTTTTTTGTCTTAGGGGATCGAACCTTGGACCTCTAGAACCATAGTCTACCACTTGATCTAGTGGTTTTGGGCCTTTTATGTATGAAAAAGAAATAAAGTTTGTTAAAACAAGATACGATTGCTAAAATGAAATGAAAAAAGTAGAAGGGGCAAAATGCTCTTTTGGTGAGGATCATCTTTATAATTCTAAAATGAGGCCAACTCCTTCGTTGCTTTATTTCTTCATCTCCTTCATCTTCTCCAAACAAAGAAAACCATATTTTCTAAATTAAATTATTTATAAATCCATCTTTCAACCAAAAATTTCAAAATAAATATCCGAATTCAACATAGGAGATTTTCTGCAAATCATCTTTCAAATTCACATTTTGAAGAAGTTTAGGGCCATATTTTAGGTATTAATGAACAGGTTCAAATTGGGTTTCATTGGAGCTTGGATTTCTTGATATTAGGTGAGTGTAATCTATACCCTTTGATATATGAGTACTTTATATGTCAAAATCATGGTAAATACTCAAATGTTAGTTAGAGTTTGAGTTATGAACTTGATTGGCGTTTTAAAGATGGGAATCTTGTCAATAAATATTTTGAAAGAGTTATTATAGAATTGAATGTGTTTAACAAATTGATTTGAAAAATAATATTGTTTGGCATGATTTTTGGTTTGGAAATTGATATAATAGCTAGGAGATGACCGATGCTACTTGTAATTTTTATTTTAAATAAAAGTTAGAGTTAAATAGTGAACTATGTGGTTAAACTCGAAAGGTTGTGAGAGCCGGTTCATTGTCTTAAAGTCATTAGCAGATTGTGGGGCTACACTCATCAGAACGTCGAATGACTTACAACAAAGATGTGAATTCATATCGAGCGATATCTTGGTGAAGTGCCTTGATGGTATGGAGCCGTATGTTGAAGACGGAGTGGAGTTGGGTGAATGCTTTTAATAAAAATTTGAAGATCGGTAGGGAGACACATGTGCGAACTATTGTGTTTATTTGATTAGAATAAATTCACATCAAATTGTGTTGGAATTGGAAATATATATATATATATATATGTATGTATGTATGTATGCATGCATGTATTTATATATCAAGGAGTATTTCATCATGGTCGCAACAAAAGAAATGGCGAGTCATTTGGAGCTACGGATCAAAAGATATGGACATTTGAAGTTTGGGCTTGTTTGAATCGGCAATTCAGATATTTGAAATTAGAAATTCAAACATTGAAAATTCAGGGAATTTATCCCTCAAATTTCCACCGTAAATCTTGGATACTTGGATGTTTGAGACTGCAAAGCATAATGACTTTTGCATACAAACTCGAATTGAGGAGCGGTTTAGACTGGTGTTCATTATTCTTCAAGAGCTATAATTAGAGAAATTTTGATAGATTTTGGAGTACTGTGATTTCGAAGCCCGAGCGGGCCTGTTAGATTAGGTGCATTGGCAGTGGGGCTAAAAAGATGAATTTTAGAACATTTTCCTTTTAATGGTGTGCACAAGATTGTAATTTCGTGTTCACATGAATAATAATTTTGTGTTAAATCTTATTTAGTATTAACAAATAAAAGAGTTTGGCATTATAATTAATTAATGTATCAAATCTTTTATGTTTATTTATTATGATTAATTAAAATACTTTAATTCAGGTTAATTTCCAATTTAATTTATAACATGTTTGAATTCATAATGCAAGCATTACAACTACATTAAAAGTAACTTCCCTCGTTCCCAAACTAAAAGAAGTAACTCCAATGTGCTGCAGTCACCCAAGAGCTATCTATCAGTGATAAAGATGAGATCATTTATGTTAAAAAGTCTTAAATTAACCAAATATTAACTAGAAGTAAGAAACGCATCATTGCAGATTACATTTTTCAATTTAGTCCCCAATATTTATTCTCACGTAGGGGTCAATAATTATAATACAATATAAATAATAATGTGATGTCGAACGTATGAAGATGCTAACATAAACACATAGTACAATGGAATCAAAATAATAAAATAATACTCCTACTACTTCATCTTCGACATACTTAATTCATTCATTCCAAAAGAAACCAACTAAGCCCATAAACTCAATCTACTCGGACAAATACCCAAGAGTTTGTAGGAAAACAATGATAAAAACACAGGTCAAACATAAATTCTGGTGTTAACCAACATTTTGACAATGCATATTTTCAACTGGAATTCGTACATCAAGATGAAGAAAAAATGATTCATGAACTTGGAAACAAATTTGAAAAGGCAAGAAGATCATACTCAACAAGTTTTATGGAAGATGGCGCAAAGTGGACCACTCAGTACCGAGAGATTTTTACTCCACTTTGAACCTCCCAAACCACTTGTACTTATACCTCAAGTGATTACTATTGGGTGCTTTTCTTAGAGTTTAGACGAGAAACTCTAATGATTTTCTTGAAGAAAATAGAGAAAATAGGAATATATAAGCAGAATCAAAAAAATTATTAGAAATAACTCCATCTTTAAGGAAAAGCATTTGAACATAAATAATCGAAGATAGGAAGCAGAAGTGACGAGAAATGAAGAAGTTTCCACAAAAAAACTCTTAGTACCTAGAGGAACCTCTTAGTACGAAGTGGTTTCAATTGATGGTTGGGCCGATGACCGTTCTCCTACATCTATTGGCTTGAATCTAGACCTTGTGTTTCGTAGGCCTCCGATTCTACTGGCGAATTCCTCTATAAATACAAACCCTATAACAATTAAGAAAGAGCTTTTGGTTTCTTCCTCTTCTTCTTCTAACTTTTGGCACCTTACTTTCCTAGGATCTTCTTCTTCTCCACATACTCCAAACACTCTTAATTCTGAGATCCACTAGATTGTGATCGGATCTGATTGAATTCATTATAATCCGGAGAGAATATAATCAATAACAAATGTTAAAGTGGACATAGGGCATAGTATTTGTCGAATCACTGTAAAAATTGCATCTTTTTTACTATTTTTATGTTCATTTCATTAGATCTATACATTTTTGGTGCTTTCAATTGCTTTTGGGGTATGTTTATGTCATTTTGGCGCTTTCACTGAGAAAAAGCTAACTTTATTAAACTAAAACTTAGATATGAAGTTTGGAGAAGATGAAGAGGCTTAACACTAGATCTATGATTGAAGGAAGTCAACCAGAGCATAGGGCAGCCAAGAGGTGTCCTCAAGTTCTAAGCAATCCATCTATGTGATAAGAGAAGAGATGGAGAGGATGATGAAAGAGATGCAAGATGGAATAGTGATGAACGTATTTTTCTGCATTTTAAACCGTTTGTTTCATATATTTTTATTTTAATAAAGCGATATTATACGTGTATTTTTTTGTGGTTTTGCAGATTCTAGATTCTGATGGTTCAAATGACACGCAAAAAAAAAAGAGTGCAACATTTCGAGTATCGAATAATTCGAAGAGAAAGTACATATCGTTCATGAAGAAATGAATCTCACGTCACCAACATGTGTACTATTCATGCAAGAAGGAAAATGCAAATATTGAAAATACACTTTCAAAGATTATCCTGAAAATATCTCAAAGCAAGGCTACTTGTTAATCAAATAACAAAGCAAAGACCAATTCAAAGTGAGGTGGCCTTATTTTTCTCCAAATATCAAGCACATGGACCTTAATAGTAGGGTTATTTGTGGAGGCTGAAGTATTTAAATAGAGAGAGAAATGCAAATGGAAAATCATCTCTTACTCCATCACTCTTCTTCAAGTTTAATTTTAAGTTCAGCAGTGTTTTTATTTTCGAACAAGAATACGTAGGATTGTTGATTAGAGTTAGCAATTTATTTATTCTTGTTCTTAGTTATTGCACTCTTTTCAGTTAGTTAATAAATATTTCAATTGTTGCTCTGTTATTTTCTTTTCTGCAATTTCAATTTCTGTTATGAATTTTACAATTTTATATTTTGGTTGCAATTTCGATTAGTTTCGGAATCGATTCGGAGTATATTATTATTTTATTTCCTGTTTAAGATTCTCCATTGAATTTGTTTAACACGCCTAAGATTTAAATAGGGATTTCAAATATTTTAAAACACAATTCCATGTGTTCGACCTGCATACTACACGCATGTGCGCTTGCAGAATTAATTAAATTTGTGCTTTTCTAATCAATAGAAATGTCGCAGCGAATTTTTGGCGCCGTTGCCAGGGAATTGCCATCTTGAAATCTTTCGATTTTTCGATTTTTTAGTCTATTCATGTTAATTTATATTTTCTGTTATTTGAAAAAAAAAATCATTTTTTTCCAGTTCCTTTCACAAAAGCAGCGTTTTACCTAAAAAAATCGTTTTTTTCTTTTTCCAGTAGCATTTTACTTAAAAAAATCGTTTTTTTCTTTTTCCAGTTCCTTTCACTTTAAAAAAAATCGTTTTTTTCTTTCGCTGCATTTTTTCAAGTTTCGCATTGGTTTAGTTTTTGTTTCAATTGCTTTTCATGCTGCATTCATCTACAACATTTTCGTTTTTTCTAGTGATTACAGGTAGCTCAACTAAGAAATCTCAGCCATTCAACAACAAGGATCTAGGGATCAAGCTATTACAAACAGTGGAGTTTGAATCGCTAGCGCTACTCAGTTGCATTGGATGGACTACCATTCCCCTCTGTAAGTAATTTTCTACTCTACAGGTGCCCAACTGAAAACTGTTTAAATTTACTTTTGGCTACCACACCTTGATTTGTTTATGCGTGTTTGGGCAAGAAATAATTTTAATCGTTTAAAAAGCCAAAATATCTCATTAAACAAATCAACGGAAATTTCAAATCAAACAAATATGAGCAACCACGGTTCACAACACAGTTCACATCACAGTTCACCAAAGTCGTCACCTAAATCACATGTTGGAAATAATGAATTTCATGAGAACCGACCATTATCCCTTAAAGACCGATGCTATCCAACACGGACTGTTCAACCTTCGGTTATTTCATTTCCACCCACCGAAGGAAATAATTTCGAGCTAAAACATTCTTTTATCCAAGGGGTACCGAAATTCACTGGGTCTGAAAATGCTTATGAATTTCTTAGTGAATTTGAATTATACGCTTCTACAACCAAAATGCAACAACTTTCTAATGAATCCATCAAGCTAAGACTTATTCCATTCGCGCTTCTAGAAAGTGCGAAAAGATGGCTTAATTCTCTTCCTAAAAATTCAATTAGGAGTTGGGACAATTTCGTTACTATATTTTTGAAAAAGTATTTTCCTTTCCACAAAACTCTTAAAATTCGAACTGAAATCAACCAATTCTCTTAGAATGAAGGAGAAACTTTTTCAAAATATTTTGAAAGGTTCAATCAATTGTTATATAGTTTCCCACATCATGCAATCCCTAAACACGTTTTGTGCCAAATCGTTTATGAAGGGCTTAACTATCAAACAAGATCCCAACTCGAATCAATGTGCGGAGGAGAATTCATGGCAAAAAAGACGAGGAAGCTTGGGAATTTTTAGAAGAGTATTCGGAAAAGGATATGCAATTGGAAACAATTCGTGTTCCAAATCGTGCTCCAAATAGAAAAGTACATGCCATTGGCCCATCACATCTTCCTATAGATACCCAAACTCCTCAAGAAGGAGAAGGACTACCTCATTACTACACACAAGACCGAATCCATGCTATAGCTCAAAATAGTCCATATTCATCCACATACAATCCTAACTGGAAGCACCACCCCAATTTTTCATGGTCAAATCCTAACAATGTGGCTAATCCATCATATATGTATCCGATGATACCAAATCCGAATTACCGAGCCCCAACATCTAATGCTCAAAATTCACAACTAACTCCTCAAACAAAACCTTCGAATCAACCATACAGGCATCCTAATTTCAATCCATCAACCCAACCTTCTTAGCCTTCACAAGAAATTGCTCGATTGGAAAAACAACTCTCTAAACAAAATGAACAAATCACTAACCAAGATGCAAGAATTAAGCAAATCACCAAACAAAATGAACAAATGTTGATAATGATGAAGGATCTCATGAAAATCACCGAGAAAGGTAAATTTCCTAGTCAAACCGAAGTGAATCCAAAGTATAACTCTCGAGGAGTAAATCTTTGTGAGGACGAAGATGTAAATTCGATTAATGCTGTCACCACATTAAGGTCTGGAAAGAAGGTGGACAACCAAGTCGGCAACCTCGACGCCCTTCTTAAGTCTTCCCTTGTTCAAAATTCTGAAACTCAGTCAACACCCACTGTTGTCAATCCAAACAACTCTAATTCTTCATCCAAGGTCGGCAATCCCGACCACTCTTCGCTTTCTGATGTTGGCAACCCAACGTTTCAGCACCCTTATCTTCATCTTCTAATATAACACCTTCTTCTTCGAATGAAAAAACTTCCAAACGAGTCTATGAACCCATTGCTCCATTTCCCTATAGACTCAACAAAAAGAAGAAGCCCGCTAATTTTGGCCAAATTCTTGAAATCTTTAAACAAGTTCGAGTCAATATTCCACTTCTTGATACCATCGAGCAAATTCCTCAATATGCCAAATGTCTGAAAGAGCTATGTACTCAAAAACGTGCCACTGATGTTCCTAAGACTGCATTTCTAACTGCAAACACTAGCTCCGTTCTTTCAAATCCCTCCCCAATCAAGTATAAGGACCTCGATTGTCTTACAATCGGCTGTAAAATAGGTAACGCTCACATTAGTCATGCCATACTCGATCTTGGAGCGAGTGTGAATCTTTTGCCTTATACTGTGTACTGTCAACTTGGACTAGGGGAACTAAAACCTACAAACATCACAATTCAACTAGCTGATCGATCTGTCAAAAAACCATTGGTCACAGTTGAAGATGTTTTGATACAAATCGAGCAATCCTATTTCCCAGTCGATTTCATAGTCCTAGAGACCGCACCTGTCTCAAATCCTAATAGTCAGATTCCCTTGATATTAGCTCGTCTATTTCTAGCAACATCAAATGCTATCATAAATTGTAGGAACGATCAACTCCAACTTTCCTTTGGGCACCTAACCATTGAACTAAATATATTCAATCTTAACAAACAACCAAGGGATCTTGAAATAGAAGAAGTTAACATGATCCAAACAATTGTAGAAAATGATTTTAGTGATATTACCGAGTCTTTTAACATGTGCCTAGATCATTTTAATTCTAATTTATATGAAGATGAATACATTTATGAATCAAATGATATGCTCTGCTCTTCTCATAATTCACTAGAATTTAATCAGTTGATGTCTACTGAAGCCTCAAAAGAAGAACGCCCTAAATTAGATCTCAAACCTCTTCCAAACGATCTTAGGTACGCATATTTAGATTCTTTGAGAAATTTCCCTGTAATCTTGGCATCCGGTCTCATTAAGGACCAAGAAGAACAACTTTTGGAAATTTTAAGGGAAAATAAAGAGGCAATAGGATGGGTAACCGCTGACGTTAAGGGAATTAATCCATCAATCATTGAACATCGAATACATTTAGCCAACGAGGCTGAACCCACTCGTGAAGCTCAAAGGCGATTAAACCCTAATATGATAGAAGTGGTAAAGGAAGAAATTATCAAATGTTTAGACAATAACATTATCTACCCTATCTCTGATAGTACTTGGGTAAGTCCGGTACAAGTTGTACCCAAGAAGTCTGGAATCACTGTAACCAAAAATGAGAATAACGAACTTGTTCCGACAAAAGTCAAAACAAAATGGCGTGTTTGCATCGACTATCGAAAACATAATGTAGCAACTAGAAAAGATCATTTTCCCCTCCCTTTCATTGATCAATTGCTCGAACGCTTAGCCGGTCATGAATATTATTGTTTACTTGATGGTTACTCCGTCTATAATCAAATCACCATTGCGCTAGAGGACCAACACAAAATGACGTTCACATGTCCCTTCGGAACTTTCGCTTATCGTCACATACCCTTCGGTGTTTGTAATCCTCCCGCTACCTTTCAGAGATGTATGATGAGTATATTTTCTGATATGGTGGAGGATTTCTTAGAAATATCCATGGACGATTTTTCAATCTATGGGTCATCTTTTGATCAATGCCTCCTTCGTTTAGAACGTGTCTTAAAGCGACGTAAGGAGAAATCTCTTGTTCTTAATTGGGAAAAATGTCATTTTATGGTTAAGCGAGGAATAGTCTTAGGTCATGTTGTCTCTAAAAATGGCCTAGAAGTTGACAAATCTAAAGTTGATCTTATTGTTGGCCTTCCTCCTCCAAGGTCCATAAAGGACATTCGCTCATTTCTCGGCTATGCAGGATTTTATAGGAGGTTCATTAAAGATTTTTCAAAAAATTCAAAACCTCTTTCGAATCTTCTGGCTAAAGACGTTAAATTTGATTTTTCCAATGAATGTAAAACGTCTTTTGAAACCCTCAAATCGACCTTGACCACTGCACCTATCATCCAACCTCCAAATTGAACTTTGCCTTTCGAATTAATGTATGACGCTTCTGATTATGCCATTGGAGCCATCTTAGGTCAACGAATTGATAAACTTCCTCGAGTCATCTATTATGCTAGCAAAACTCTTAACGAAGCTCAAATGAATTACTCAACCACCGAAAAAGAGTTTTTAGCGGTTATCTTTGCCCTCGATAGGTTTAGATTATATCTCGTAGGTTCTAAGATCATAGTTTACATCGATCACACCGCTTTGCGGTATTTACTCATGAAAAAGGATGCCCAACCCCGCTTAATCCGTTGGATTCTCCTTCTTCAAGAGTTTGACCTAGAAATACGAGATAAAAAGGGTTTTCAAAATGTCATAGCTGATCATCTTTCTCGTGTTGTTCATGAAAACTACGATAACTCTCAAATCAACGATCATTTTCCCGATGAACAAATTCTTTCCCTCTCCAATGCACCATGTTATGCGGACATCGTAAATTATCTTGTCACAAATGAAACACCTTCCCATTGGTCAAAACAAGATAAACAAAAATTTCTCTCCAATGTTCGAAACTTTTACCGGGACGATCCTTATCTCTTCAAATATTGCACCGATCAAATCATACGTAGATGTGTCCCCGAACATGAATTCCATAGCATCCTCTCTTTTCCACATAATCAAGCATGTGGAGGACATTTTGGATCAAAGAAAACTGCTGCCAAGGTGTTACAGTGCGGATTTTATTGGCCTTCTCTTTTTCGTGATGCCCACGAATTTTGCTCCAAATGCGCTAGATGTCAACAAACAGGTCGTATTTCCAAACGTAACATGATGCCCCTAAACCCAATCCTTGTCATCGAAATTTTTGATGTTTGGGGCATCGATTTCATGGGTCCATTTCCTAATTCTTTTGGAAATCTCTACATCCTACTTGCAGTAGATTAGGTGTCTAAATGGGTTGAGGCTATTCCCACCAGAATGAATGACAATAAAGTTATTGTCAAACTTTTGAAAGAAAACATATTTTCCCGTTTTGGAACACGTCGAGCCATTATAAGTGATAACGGTTCTCATTTTTGTAATCGTGCTTTTGAATCTCTTCTTAGAAATACTCTATCACTCATAAACTATCTACTCCATATCATCCACAGACCAACGGTCAAGTCGAGATATCCAATAGACAAATTAAATAAATTCTTGAAAAGACGGTTAACTCCAACAGAAAAGATTGGTCATCTAAATTGATAGACGCCCTTTGGGCATTCCGCACAGCTTATAAAACCAATCTAGGAATGTCACCATACCGATTAGTCTTTAGAAAAGCATGCCATTTACCCATTGAGCTCGAGCACCATGCACTTTGGGCAATCAAATACCTTTATTTTGACATAGAAAAAGCCGGATCGCATCGTAAATTACAATTGCCAGAATTAGAAGAACTAAGAAATGAAGCGTATGAAAATGCAAAGATTTATAAAGAGAAAACTAAATTTTATCATGATAAATCCATACTTCATAAGACATTCGAAGTAGGTCAGAAAGTTCTCTTATATAATTCTAGACTTCATTTATTTCCGGGAAAATTGAGATCCCGTAGGACAGGTCCATATATTGTGAAAACAGTATACCCTTATGGTGTAGTTGAAAATGAAAATCCTAGGGACAGTTCCACTTCAAAGGTCAATGGACAACGCTTGAAGCCATTACTAGAGTTTGAACAACACGAAGACAACGAGTTCGTGGATCTTCACGAACCTAGCTATTCGGCAAGAGCCACTCACTATCTTGTACATATCAGGTTGTATATTTTTTATTTTATTTTTCTGTTTTACATTTGCATTTGCATTCCATTTGACAATTGGGACCCTGTCTCATTCCAGTGTGGGGGGACGCATATCTCATTCTGTCTGTTCATATTTCATAGTGTGGCATCATTTAAAAAAATCATCTCATTATTTGTTTTCAATTTCCTTTCAATTTTTTTCTCACTTCCCATAATTTTCAGGACTTCGATTTATTTTTATTTAGTCAAGACAAAGTAAGTAAGCAGTTGAAGTCAATTGATGAAATTTTTTGTGAGTCACTAATTTCAAATGTAAAATATAATGAAAAGTTGAATTACAAGCGATAATAGTGAGGTTAGTATATAGGGGGATTCGTAGGTGATGGTTATGAAATCCTTTCTAAACTGTAGTCTTTGTTTACAAAAAAGTGGCAGATTTAAAGTACATGCGTTGACATTTCAAATCATTGAAGTTAAGTGGTGCTAAGTTGATTTGCATAACTCTCTTTAGTCTTTAGTTAATTTCAAAATAATAATAATAATAATAATAATAATAATAATAATAATAATAATAATAATAAACAGCTAGAGTCGATAGGTGTGCACACTTATAAAAGTGTGTGCACTCGCCACGCTCTGTACTCTTCTCACATAAGCCCGCAAGGCAGTACATGGATGGTATATCTGGCCTCAGCATTCTGAGTTAGGTGTATAAATAATTGAATAAATAATCACCTAAGGATTACCGACTTTTTCTGACATAGTCAACGTCGGTTTGCACAATCCTCCAATCTCTGTCCTAACTCTCACGTAAGCCCACGAGGCAGTGCATGGGTGGTATACCTTGGTCCAAAGGTTAGGTGTAAAAAAAAATTAGTAAAAAGAGACTAAGATTTGAAACCCAAACACTTCTTTATTTTGTTGATTTGACTTGTTATACAAATGGAAATGAAAAATACCATTTTGCAAAAAAATGTGATTAACAGTGAAGAATTTATTTCATGGCTGCACAATGTTATCGACCGAAATAACTGGCCACACTAGATTCTAATGCATGAAAACTTGAGTTATATTGAAATTTGTGTTTTGTGAGGAACCAAAAATTTCTAAAAGTTGACTAAAACTGATATATATTATTTTGTTGCAATTATTCTGAAGTAAATCGAGTCTCCATTTGTTTAAAATTTTGCATTCATGTAGTACATTAGAATCATCACATACTGCATTTGGATTTTGTGGGTAGTATCCGCTGAAAACCCTCACGAGACACCACTTGTCCTACTAGGGACAACTAGAGGTTTAACGGCTTGTTGCATACGCTCAATGCAATCGTGTTTCCTACGGAAAAGGATTTAGTTAGTTTTATTTTCTTGCTTATTCGAGGACGAATAAAGTTCTAGCGTGGGGGTATTTGATGAACGTATTTTTCTGCATTTTAAACCGTTTGTTACATATATTTTTATTTTAATAAAGCGATATTATACGGGTATTTTTTTGTGATTTTGCAGATTATAGATTCCGATGGTTCAAATGACACACAAAAAAAAGAGTGCAACATTTTGAGTACCGAATAATTCGAAGAGAAAATACATATCGTTCATGAAGAAATGAATCCCACATCACCAACATGTGTACTATTCATGCAAGAAGGCAAATGCAAATATTGAAAATACACTTTCAAAGATTAGCCTGAAAATCTCTCAAAGCAATGCCACTTGTTAATCAAATAACAAAGCAAAGACAAATTCAAAGTGTGGTGGCCTTATTTTTCTTCAATATCAAGCATATGGACCTAAATAGTAGGGTTATTTGTGGAGGCTGAAGTCTTTAAGTAGAGAGAGCAATGTAGATGGAAAATCATCTCTTACCCCATCACTCTTCTTCAAGTTTAATTTTAAGTTCAGCAGTGTTTTCTTTTCGATCAAGAATACGTAGGATTGTTGATTAGATTTAGCAATTTATTTATTCTTGTTCTTAGTTATTGCACTCTTTTCAGTTAGTTAATAAATATTTCAATTGTTGCTCTGTTATTTTCTTTTCTGCAATTTCAATTTCTGTTCTGAATTTTACAATTTTATATTTTGGTTGCAATTTCGATTAGTTTCGGAATCGATCGGGAGTATATTATTGTTTTTATTTCCTGTTTAAGATCCTCCATCGAATTTGTTTAACACGCCTAAGATTTAAATAGGGATTTCAAATATTTTAAAACAAAATTACCTGTGTTCGACCTGCATACTACACGCCTGTGCGCTCGTAGAATTAATTAAAATTTGTGCTTTTCTAATCAATAGAAAAGTCGCAACAAATAGTGGCTCAATTATAGGAAATTCTATATGGATTTTTTAGCTGGATGGATCAACAAAGAATAGCCAAAGCAGGTGGAATTCAGTACCAAAGACCAAAAACCAATGCAAAAGCATCTGGAGTTAGAATAGGATAATCTGGGGCAGTGCCTCCACCACCAGAACCGTCCGGTACTGACCTGTATCTTGTCAACACAGAAACAATTTTACTCGGGGGCATGGTCGATTTGGATCTTGGATGAGCTCTAATGCCTAGAACAGGCGATGTTGGAGCTAGAGAGGCATATCAGAATGCGAACGCACTATAGCAGGAGCTAGAACCAAAAGCTCATCGTTGAAATGAAAGGCAGAATGAGTTATGGATCGGTGACTTCCATTGGATTATAACCCCATAGTCGGGACGGATTGGATTTAGGTTTGATTCCCTTACCTTGCCTTTTAGTTTAAATAAATGATACAATATTAATATCAGACCACTTACACGTGTATGGGATCCTGGTCGGTCCCTAGACTCGCTCTGAGTTAGAAGTCTGAAGGTGATCCTTGATAGGATTAGACATTCTGATGTTTGCTACAGTCTAAATTAGGCTTCATGAGTGATGACTGGCACCGATTAAGAAATACCAACAGAGATTGATGACCCCTTGAAGTTGGGTAGGATTTTATAAACCATTTGCTTGCGATGCCTATTACTGACTGATCATGGAAATCCCATTCGAAGGGTTGGGGCAATGACCATGAGGTGCAAGTTCCCTTGCTGGAGAGCATAAGAGAGAAAGCGGATTGGACTCAACAAGGATTCGAAGAGATTGAACCCTAGATTAGATGATAAACGATCTAGAGAGATCGAATCTAGGGTTGGATGACAAACGGTCCAAAGAGATCGAATGCAAGATCGAATGTTAAATGATCTGGAGAGATTGGACCTTAGAGCAGACGTTGATTTGACCTTAGGATTATAACGCCTTGTAATCGAACTAAGATAGATAAATCCTAGACGAACGTTGGATGATTTTGATATATGATATGATAACTCCTGATAAAAACATATCGATTATGATTTAATACCAATACTTAAACAAGGACTAGAGTCCTTAGCAATGACGGTCTTGAATGACCATGGATTAGGAGAAAAATATGAAGACACCGAATGATTCACCACAACATAAATCGATGGATAGCTCGTAAGCTTGACGAGTGAAGATTGGTTACTGTTGAAACTCGCTCTTGAGCAAAGCACACCTTACATTCATAAGGCGTACTTTAGGGGGAAGTGTTAACCGATTTTTTGACCAAGCAGATTTTCAGTTAGAATTCAAACATCAAGATGAAGGAAAAATGATTCATGGATTTAGGAACATATTTGGAAAAGCAAGAAGATCATACTCAACATGTTTCAATGGAAACTGAGCAAAGTGGACTACTCGGTACTGAGAGGACCACTCAGTACGGATAGGAACCACTTGGTACAGAGAAGTTTTTACTCTACTTTGGACCTCCTAAACCACTTGTACTTATAGCACTACCTCAAATGATGGCCATTGAGTGCTTTTCTCATATAATAGATGAGGAACTATAAGGATTTTCTGTAAGAATGCAAATAAAATAGGAAAAGACACATAATATCAAGGAAATTACCAGAAATAACCTCATTTTCAAGAAAAAGCATTCAGAACGTAACGAATTCGAAGATAGAAAGCAGAATGGAAGAGAAAAGAAGAAGTTTCCATAAACACAAACCTCACGGTACCGAGAGGAACCTCTCGATATCGAGTAGTTTCAATTGATCGTTGGGCCGACAACTATTCTCTTACACATATGGGCTTGGATCCGCACATTGTATTTCATGGGCCTCTGACTCTATTGGTGAATTCCTCTATAAATACAGACCCTATAGCAAATGTGGAAGGTTTTTTGGCTTCTTCCTCTTCTTCTACCTTTTCGCACCTGACGAGCCTTGGATATTCTGCTTCCCCAAATAATTCAAATACTCTTAACGTCGAGATCCACTAAACTATGATTGGATCAGATTGAATTTATTATAATCCTAATACAGATTAAAGTAGACGTAGGTCAAAGTATTTTCCGAAACACCACAAAAATTATGTCTTTTCTACTACTTTTACGTTTATTTCATTTGATCTGTCAATTTTTGGTACTTTCAATTGCTTCTAGGGTGTTTATGCTATTTTGGGTGCGCACATCTAGTATAAGCAGTGTTTGATTTAGGCCCACACTCGTAAGTTAAATGAGTAAATTTCTTCTTTATACCATTTTGGATCTTATTAGGCCTATAAAGTCTACATTTATTTAGATTTGATCTAAATAAGTTTGAAATAAACTCATTATTTTATTTTATTTAGTAATAAAAGGATTTTATTTGATACTTTATATAATATATAGTGTGTGCATATGTATCATATAAATATGTACTTGTACATGCACGTGCAACGTATCGTACATGCATAGTTTAACATCTTCGCATTTAAGTGTTGCCATTTACGCTACAATGGGCATGTTAGCCCTCTATATACATATATGTCGTATGATATATATATATATGTTATTAATTTGACATGAAATTATATTTATATTTAATTAAATATACATTTACATATAATAAGGTAGAAGAAATCTTATACATATGTACACATGCACATATACAAATATATCCCCTCCATATAATATTGTCACTTTGATAATTTATGTTTGACCTTATTTAAATTAACCAACATAAAACAATCCAATGAGTCATTCCACACTTATCTAATAACTATCAGTACGTAACCCTTTGGCGCCTCCTACCAGCGGCGACTAATATAGTACTCAACATTAAGAGAGCATTACGTACTTTAATCACAATGGATGTATTGATATCTGGTCTCGATACATCTTGATTATGAATGTTTAGAATGATATGTTTATTATATTATGATAAATTGCTCATGAATACAACACATTGTAATTACTATTACAAAACATACCACTTATGGATTTTCTATTAATATACTTAAATTAAAAAATTAATTTAACACATTATAAAATGTATAGAATAGAAATTTTAGAGTGGGATTTTATTATAGGGTTAATAATTTACAATAAATTATATAATTTCCCTAGGGCATCCCCTAACTCTATTAATATCCCATTTGCACTTGGGGCCAATTATAAAATATCAATCTCATCAATCTAATCAGCTTGACGAGAACTGATTGAGTTAATCCCTTCAGAAATGGATCTGTTATGTTGTCCATCATATCTCCCTTTGTATCATGATTTTCTTCTTCTTAATGAATTCTCTAATCGGGTGTAAATTTTGAAGAATATGTCACAATTTCTTACGTTTTCTAGGTTCTGATCTGCATCACCGCATTGTTGATGCCAAATACATTGGATTCTCAATGCCTGTAATCATTCCGTGCTCACTTAAAAAACTTGCACATCCATACTGCTTCCTTAGTTGCTTCATTAATGGCGATGTACTCGACCTCCATTATGGAATCGTCTATCGTTTCCTGTTTGAAACTTTTCCAACTGATGGTCCCATCGTTTATAGTAAAGATGTAACCTAACACGAACTTACTATTGTCGATATCACTTTGAAAGCTAGAGTCTATATACCGCTTCATAAGGAAATATACATTCCCATATATGGGACTTTAGTCCCTTGAATCCTCAAATACTTAGTATATATTTTACAATCATCGAATGCCTAATATTGGATCGGTATCGGCTTACGCATCCTAATGCGTATGCCACATCCAATCTAGTTCACAACATAGCGCACATTATTAGACCAATTAACGAAGCATATCGTATCCTCTTCATACGCTCTTTCTCCTTATCAATTTGAGGTGCATCCATCTTAGACAGGATGTTTCCAGATTGCATTAGAAAATTTTCGCTTTTGGAATTCTCTATATTGAACCTTTTTAGTATGGTATCTACATATAGGGATTGGGACAATCATAACAACCTCTTAGATTCATCTCTTATAGATCTTTATATTTAGTATATATGTTGCTTCTCAGAAATCCTTCATGGATAAATTCTTAGAAATCCAAGCTTTCATTGATCGTTATAATGAAACGTCATTCTAAATCAATAGTAGATCATCGACGTATAAAACTGAGAACGCGATATAAATTCCTCGTTCCTTTCGATATATGCATACTGCCTGTGTTTTGATAAAAACCAAACTATTTAATTACTTTATCAAGAAAACTTATTCCAACTTCTTGATGCTTGTTTAAGTCCATATATAAATTTTAAAAACTTGCAAGTCTTCCCTTAACTCCTACCGACGTTGAGACTCTTAGGCTGCAACAAATAGACGATCCCTTATAAATCACCATTTGGAAATGCTATCTTTATGTCCATCTCCTATATTTCATAGTCATAGAATGCAACAATAACTAGCATTATCCGTATGGACTTAAGCATTGCTACGAGCGATGAAGTTTTATCATAATCAACACCTTGAATTTGATAAAATCCTTTTGTGGCTATCCTTGTTTTGTAAGTCTCCACTTCTCCATCTGCATTTAGTTTTTCTTTAAAAATCCATTAGTAATCGAAGGGATTTATTCCTTTAGATATATCAACTAAAGTCCAAATTATATTTTCACACATGGAATCTATTTCGGATTTCATAGTTTCAAGACAAAGTCCAGAGATTTTCTCTGCAGTGCTTGTTCAAACCGATAGTGTTAAGGCTATGCCTTAGAGGTAATTCTATAATTTATTGTAAATTATTAACTTTGTAATATAATCTCATTTGAAATAAAATGCATCTTCTTTCTATTATTTGCTTGTTATAATGTGTTATATTAATTAATTATTTAATTTAAGTATATTTAATAGAAAATCCATAAATGATGTGCTTAGTGATAGTAATTACAATGTATTGTAATCAAGAGCAATTTATCACAATATAATAAACACATTATTTTAAATATTCCTAGTTAAGATGTACTGAGACCGGATATCATTACATCCATCGAGACTAAAATACATAACACTCTCCAAATGTTGGAAAATTTATCACTCATGATTAACAAGGCACCAAAGGGTTCTATACTGATAGTTATTGGATAACCATGCAATGACTCATTTAATGGTTTTTTGTTTATCAATGTAACTAAAGTCAAATAGAAAATATCGATGTGCCAATATGTAACAACTCGCAAATTTGACACCGTAAAATATTAGAGTAATCAAAAGTGAATTTTTAACAAATGGTGAATTGAGTATCATGTTTATAACCATTGTGAAAGTCTTTCCAAGACAATCAGTTTGATATATAGTTTTGATGCATTTGGAGTTAGAGTTTGCAAAATAGAGGTGTTGTAGTATTTAAATAACGTACATAACATCAAAATATCTTTATACTCAACGAAGACTTTTCAATTCTCCAATGGCCTCTCCCTACCCCCGTCCTTTCCCTCCCCATCCTTTTCCTGCAAACCAGCAGTACACTTCTACCTCTCCATCTACTATTCCTACCATACCTCCCATACCTGAACCGCCGCCCTGTGCGACTGCTGCTTTCTCTCCAACCACTCTCCCCATCCATCCTCCTGAACCAACTTCCACCACCAATCATGCTGTATCTTCTCCTCCCCTTTGGAATTCCCTCTTCAAGGCAAAGCCACGCAATGTAGGCAAATTTTCTCCAGTTGATTTCCCGCTTGTTTATGATGATGGAGCTATTGTCCCTCCTGTGGAAGTCGTAAATGCAGGTAATGCTGTCTGGGGCCACTGCCTTGTTGGCTTTTTTCTTGATAAGCCATTACCTTACATGGTTGTATTGAGTTATCTAAAACGTGTTTGGCGACTTAAAGGAATGATAGAAGTCAAATCAGATGGTAGTTTGTTCCTCTTCGTTCTATCTTCTGATGAAGATAGAAGGAAGACATCCGATCTGATCCAATCGTGATGAGGAACAAACTGTTTATAATAAAGGAATGGAACCCTACAATAGGAAACAGTGTAAGCACGATAAAGTCAGTCCCAGTGTGGTTAAAGCTTTCCAACATACCTCTTTACTGTTGGTCACACTTGGGGATAAACTGGTTAGCTACGAGGATAGGAAAGTTCCTGTGTATGGACGAAAACACTGAAAAGATGGGAAGAATTGGGTATGCCAAATGTTTGGTGGAGGTATCTGCACTAGTTGAGTTGCCTGATGCTTTTATGGTTAAGCTTTTGGACGGATCTGAGCAACAAGTAAACGTTGAGTACTTGTGGAAGCCCATGATATGTGTGGGATGTTAGGTATTTGGGCATCAGGAAAGTAGCTGTATGGTGGTGAAAAGAATAAACGTAAGCATTGAGGAAGGAGATAATGTTGTGTTAAGTGATGCGGCCATACTTGCTGCTGAAAAAGATTGTTTAGACAAAGGAGGTGGAAAAAGCAAAACTGATCACTCAAAAGTGAAGTGGAAGAAGGTAACTTTTAGAAAGGAAAGAGAACATGTTTCCTTGAATAAGAAAACCAAAACAGTAAGTCAAAATTCTGTTAGTGGAAAAGAAGCAGTCAATATTGGGAGCATTGAATTGAACCAAAGAAACTTATTACATGAAGAAAGAGGAAAAGAACTTAATGCTAATGCTGTTCATGTTACCCCTGATGAAAGCAACAATGTTATTGCCGTGCATGTTACCCCTGTTGGAAGCAACAATGAGGTAACAACTATCCCTGATCAGAGCCAGCAAATTAATCCACTGATGCAAGATGCAATATTGAATGCTAACCCTTTTTCTTCACTGATGCATGATCTTTCAATGTATTGTGAGAATGAAATTAACTTAAATGAAAATTTGGAAGGAGAGGCATTACTCAGTGATGATATTGTCAATGGTCTTCCTGTTGATCATGTATTATGTTCAAAAGAAGGCGTGCAAAATTATGCAGTATCAAATTCTCACAAACAGGATAATGCACACATGAAAAACAAAAGAATATCTGCTCAACTCTCTCATATTACTAAATCTTTATCTATGAAATCATTATCCCATGCAAGGTTGACGAATATAGACCCTGAACCACTATCATCAGAAAAAGCCTTCTTGGAACAGATTGAGAACCAAATCTTTGACCTCTTTAAGCCATCTGTCCCCTGTTCATCACCATCATCATCCACACCACGTTCTAAAATCACCAACACGAACCCCAAACCCTATTCTTTTTCAGGATCTATTCCTGGATGGGTATCGCCACCTCCACGTACTGATGTTACATCCCCTCGTGCGCTGAAGCTTTCATCTTTAGCAGCAAAAATTACAGTCAGTGCGATCTGACCCTCCTGCAACAAGGAGTAGGGCAAGAGTGTTTCTCCCTTCTTACTAGTTATCAGATGTATTATATTGCATCTTGGAATATCTGGGAGACTCTCAACCCAGTAAAGCAAAATTTTGTCAATGCACTTCTAGTTGGAATGGTGTTGGATAAAATGGTGGTCAAAACATTATGGTGGAGCTTGCGTCTCCTTGACGTGAACTTCAAGCATGGTACTGAGCTTGGGTGGATTGGAAATCCAGGTAGGGTGTACGGTACTAAGTTTAATATTATCGCTAGTACTAATTTTCCTTCTGCCTCTGTTGCTTGGTCTTCTCTCTCTACTGCTAGTGCTTTCTTGTTGTTATGGAGAATTATTCTAATAGCCATATTGCCTAAAGTCAGATTGGTTGCCATGTTGTTGCGGATTGTCCTCCTCTGCCTTTTCTGCAATGTTCATCCTGAAACTTGTCATCACAGTTATTTTGTTTGCGATAATCTTATAAACATGGTATGTACCCAGATGGATAAGGAAGGTGCTTCAAGACATGATGGTAACATTAATTACTTGTGGAATGTGTTGACGAAGGCAAGGAAGTGGAGCCACAACCGTTTGGACATAATTGTGAATATTTTGATGTTTTATGTTCATCTGATCTGGCAGGTTAGGAACTCGTGGTGCTTTGTTGGTGTTGTCACTGTTGCGCACCTGCTCTGGGACAACTTCAAGGCATTGATCATCTATGGCGTTAGATTATCCAGTTGGGGATTCTCCTCCCACTGCCATGAACTGTGGTTTTGTCTTGTGCCCTATGTGTTTTCATTCTTGCGTTCTCTTCAGTGCATGTCTGTTCGTGCACTTTGGGCTGCTCGTCTTCAGTTGCTCTGGCTTGGTCATAGTAGATATGTGTTGTGTGTTTTTATTTTTTTGGGTGTTTGTCTGGGTTCCCTCTCCTATTCAGTGCTTTCATGTTGTAATTTCTCTGTTTTTTTCGACTACAGTTTGGCTTAGTCGTTTATTTCTTTTTTTACAATAACTCCTGGTTGGGGTCCAGTCAACCCTGCTTAGTTGCTCTGTGCATGTGCAGAGCACCTGTTCTCCATTTTTATATACAGTGGCACGGCCCACTATAAAGCCGGCTAGCCTTGCTAAAAAAAATAACGTACATAATTGTTTCGGGCCAAATCGGAAAAATAACCCATAACCCAGCCTAACGACTATAGAAGTGAGGCTACAGAACCTTAGTCATTATCTTTATCTTCCATTTTCTTCCCTATCCCAAAATTTTCTAATTGCTCTCTAATGGTGATTAACAAGTTAGTTAAAAAGCGATTAAAATCCGAAGTGTCCAGACCTATCGAATTATATATGGATTCAAAGCTCTCGGCAATGCAAAGAGGCTTTTGAGATTCGTTTTTCCATCCGATGCTCCGATCGGCTAGAAATTGGTGAACAATTCTTGGTCGTTGAAATTATGGTTTTCGATTCAATGGAGAAATAATGATTATTGTTCGATCAAAGGATACGCTTGTAGAGGATGATTAGGAGTTCATCTGGACGGTTGGATCTACAAATAAGGGGATTAATTTGCCAGAATTTAATGTTAAACGACCGAAATAAGGAGCATTGGGTGAGCCACTGCTAGTGGCCAGAGGTTATGGTAGTCAAAGTGATGGGAAAGGGTGGCATAGTGGTTACGTTGAGGGGGTCAGATCTGAGTTCGGCAGGCCCAGTTGGTGGCGACGTTGGCATAACGGCAAGCGAGGTAAAGGTTACAAGGTGCTTACGTTACTGCAGCAAGAGGTAAATTTTTTCAATTAAGCCATTTATTTTTATTAATTGCATTTTAACCCTATATCTAATGCATATGAACACTGATTTGTGTGTGGTTACTTCCGTTGGACTCATAGAAAATTTTCGGATAGTATAACAATGGGTTTACTAAGTGTGGAGACTATTGGGAAGAGCACATTGGTATGCACTATTTAATTTAATTAATTTAAATTCAAATTAAAATCCATAATTATTGTTGAAAAATCATATTGGTTGGTGTATATTATGTTTAGATGATTGTTTAATTATTACTATATTTAGAATGTATTGTGTCTCATGTTGGTTGTTTATTGTTGATTGTTGTATTATTGGATTTTTGATTGCAAGTAATTGTGAATTTAAAAATATGATTATAATTAATTGAAAAAAAATGCATGAAATTATGTAATAAGGGGAAAAATAAGATAAATAAATTATAGATGTGATTATTTTTAGTTTTTGTGTGATGTTTGCAAATAACAGTAGTTGAATAAAATAAAATCAATGGAAAATATTTAATTGGGATACTATTTATGAATTTTCCTATAATAATAATAAAATATTTCAGACTAAATTTTAAACATTTAACGTTATTATATAATATAGTGAGATTTTATAAATAACAATATGCCTTTTGGGAAAATTATGATGTTTTGAGTAAATGACAAAAGATGATTTTACGGTATTTATAGCATGATATATTATTGTTATTATCTGGGTAATAAAAGAAAGCATTTTGTGAATAGTAGTATAGTAAATAAACATTAATTATTGGTTTGTGAACTATTACATTGGTGTTAAAATATATAATTATCATTTTAGCATAAAATAATGATATTACTACTATGAAAAACAATTTGATGTAAATCACTATCTTGGTTCTAAATATATGATGTTATAAAATATATTACTACTTGGTAGAATTATTATTGTTTTTGGTACTAATAAATAAAAGAGACTTTATAATAAAAAGTAATGAAATAATTTTATGCTTAAGACTGTTTGGATGATTTTTGAATATGTGATAATTATTGATTATAATTAGTACATATGTTTGATGTCTGATGACAGTATTACATTTTGGTGAGTATGTGATATTTTACCATTATTGCTACTCGTTGATAGGTAGTTAATTAAGATTATTTGATGATCGATGTTGTGTCGCTAATGTTGATTGGACTAGTAGACATTTGATGGATTACATTTACATTAATGATGATGTATGTAAGTATATTTGTGCGTTGTCGTTTTCTTAATTCATGGACTGGGAAATAGTTGTATTAATTGTATTAATTGCATTGGTTGTGGTGGTTGCATGGATGTTATTGTTGCAACATACCAAGTAATTGGATGCAAGAGCAGGAAATAGAACTACATGGGCTTGATCTCCCAAAAGGGGTATGTAAGCAGTCTTTTCCTATGCAATAGTTATCCAGTCTATGACCGGAGTGTATAGGGTTATGCACAGTCCAAACTTAGTTGAAACATTTTCCTCCTTTTATTATATGTATATATGTGTGTTTGTGAATTTGCAGATGAAAAAAAGGAAGGGCAAAGAATCTGGAATGTGTCATATCCATAGGGGTTGATCAATATATCACTTGCATTTAAATTTTATAGTTGTTATTTTTATAATTGATGTATTGGAAAATGTATTTTATTTGATGTACTAGATTGTATAATATTTAATTGTCAATATAGGATTGTATATGTAAGTTGATATTTGAATTCCACTGTGGGATTTCCCTTCCTATTTCCATTGTTTTAGATTTTAATTTTCACCCGTCCATGGTCCGCTTCTTTTAATATATGAAATTAGTTGTAAGTGTATTTTGACATCGTTTATAATTAATTAAAAATTTTAAAAATAGTGAGTTGTCACACTTGGTATTAAAGTTTTGGTTTAGCGATTCCCTGAGCATTGTTTAGGTTTGACCGTTAGGTTATAATGATTTATACCTTAGGTTGGGTTAAAATATAGAATGAGTGAGTGTTTTGATTAGAAATTTTATTCTTTGTCCATGGGGATTGTTTTATAACCATCACTAGCTCACCCTAAAATGATGTTTATTTATGATGATGGAAGATAAATAAAGTAGGAGTGGGGTAGGATGAACACTTATAGTAGCGGTTAAGTATTGGTTATAACTTAAGTAACTCACATCCGATATTAAATTATAACCAAAACCTGACCTATGCAATCAATTTTTATTTTTAAGGTGAATGATATTTGTTCGGAAGATTTATAAATATATACTTCTAGCTTAAAGATATTTTATTAAAAAGGAAAAATGGTTATCTTTCGACATGGACGTGATTTATAGAAATTTTTAATAGAAATAAAATATTCTGATGAAGACATTTTCATAAAGGACGCATGAACACAGTGAAAATATTTTATTTCAAAGTACTTTTATTAAAAAGGTATCTTGGTTAGATATTGGAAGTTTATTTCAATCTTTAAAGAAATATTTTGTGAGAAACTCTAACTGTTTTAAAACCTCCTTTATAGTGCATTTTTATAATAGTATTATGACCCAATAATGTTTTGTTAGACGTGGAAATTTCTTTTAATGAAAGAGAAATTCGGTTGATAAATGTTTTATTTGAAAATATTTATTTGGCAGGAATATTTTAATGGGAACATTTTAGTCAAAATTGTCTTTAATTTGGTAATACCATTTGATAATGGTAACTTTTAACCTTTTTATGACTTGGAATTCTTTACAAAAATATTTTATTGAGAGGTATTTTGGAAAGAAATGTTTTTGTTGAAAGGATATTTTAAAGTATATACTGTAAGGTTTGAGGAGCATTCATTTAAGATGTTCTAAAGAGGAGAAAATTATTTTGATTATAGTATAGGATTTAAATTATTTTTGTCAAAAGTACCTTGTTGGAGAATATTTGGTGAGAACCCTTATTTTTAAAGAAAAGAATATTTTGTCAACACATTCTTTATAATAAGCATTATATGAGTTGGAGAAGATTTATTACAAGGAGATTATTTCCACAAAAATATTTTATTTTGATGGAATTATTATTTTTATTGATAATAAAATAATGGAAATATTTTTATTTAAGAAACTATATTCTTGGTTGAAATATTTGAAAATAATTGATGGAAATAATTTATTTAAGAAGTAATTTTTGAGTAAAGAATGTAAATAAATATTTATTTGGGAGGAAAGATTTATCAAAAAAGTATATTTTATTTCAGGAAACTTTTGTTTTGAAAATTGGTTTTGGTTGTAAGAATTTTCATTTAATGCGTACTTTTTGGAAAATGATGTCCGAAAAGAAGAAAATTTTTGAGTAAAGAGTTTTGGATGAAAAGACCTAATTTGAATATCATTTTATTGATATATTTGGAAATATATTATGAAGAAAGGATATATTATAAAATATCTAATTTTACAATACCTTAAGAAAATATTTTACTAAGATGAGATGATTTTATTTGAAATGTAAATGGTTGAAAAAAAGTAAAATGTCTAATTGAACGACAAACTTTGGGGTGTTTGTTAGAAGGTACTTTGTAAGGTGTTTGTTTGGAAATTTTAATTAAGAACTATAAAACTAGACTCTATAACATAGGGTGTAATTTAATGGTGTAGGATGAGTTCTGAGTTGCCCAACACCCACTATGACGATGTTACATTTATAGCAATTGTGTGTGACTTTCCTTAAAGAGCTATAGAGATGTCTATTTATTCTCTTTCATAGAGAAAAGGGGGACGTGATGTAGAGACTGTGCATTTCGATATATGAGATAATGATCTTATGCTTGTGTTGGCTTGCTTTGGTTGAATTGTTTGTATTGCATTGTTGTTTGTTAAATTATTCACCATTCAGAAAATTTAACTGCTTATTTACCTATATCTTCTTATTAATTTATGTTGTGCTCGTTTTTATTAATTTCTTATGCCTGCATTGTGTTGTTGATTGCTTGTTTAACTATGATTGATTTTATGTTCGTTTACTTGTTTATTTGACATTCACCTATTAATTCATGTCATGCTTGTTCGGATGAATCTATTTTGCTTGTGTTGGTTGCTTTTGATTGTCTATTTGCTATAATTAGTTTGTTTGTTGCTTGTTGTTTGTTTTTCTTGCTATGTATGATAATTTTATGATGAAGTAATTGTCCAACGTTGACTTTTAGTAGGGTTTACATTAGAGAAATAGTAGGATGTTAAGAGTCGTAGTTGATTTAGTCATAATGGGATAGCACAGTTTCCTAAGACGAGGAAGATTAGAAATTTGGATTGACTAAGAGATGTTAAGATTTTCCTTAAAGATGAGTAATAATGATTAGAGGATTTTGGTGATTAAAGACTTGATAGGTACTACTGAGAAATCAAGACGGTGGGTAGGAGGTTCGTTATGAGAAACAAGGAGTTTTAAAATATGCATTTCATAATTTGTTTTATATAAACAATTACCGACTTCCATAAATATTTTTGAAACAAAGATTTTCAATTTTGAGGTTTATATACTTTGGAATTCTATGTTTTCTCCAAAAAATTGTATTTAATTAAGTTAAAAGTGAAATATTTTGAGAAATTATTTTATAAAATGGCAGTGATTATTTCGGGAAAGAAAAGATTTTTGTTTTATAAAAAGACGGAAGCTTTGACCCGAGAATAAAAATGCTTGGTGAATGTTCTGGTATGAAGAAGTACTGGAACTCTCCTCGCTAACAGATCCCACTTTGGTATTTTAGGGGAATCATCTCTATCATCAGATGAATGAATCACTATAAGAGGATATTGGAATCAGATTTTTTAATGCGATCTGGAGGTTGGAACAAGATAGGTTATAATGTGGATGTGTACCAAGGTATTGTTGACACAAAAGGCTTTGATGTACGCTCATGTAGTGGTGGTATGTGAGGAATTACCTGGATTTTACAATACGATCCCAGATCTTGCAATGTGATCCGTATACCCTTAACTTTTAAGATGTGAGTTTAGTATCCTTTCCATCTAAATGACATGGATTTAGGCATACATGGAGCTGTGATGCTCTTGTGATGTTGAGTATTCATTGATCTTATGATGGTGGCCATTTGTTTCATCATATGTCCTAAAGTACAATACTATTATGATGTTTAGTATTCATTGACCTTACAATAGTGGTCAATTGGTACAAGACCTTACAATGTGGGTCAGAGAATCATAGATTGGTGCAGCTGCAGTATGAACATATGGCCATATTATTTTAAGGATTCAGCCTTGACTAGACATACTATTTTAAGGATATAGCCATTATTGAACACATGTTATTTTGAGGATATAGCCATGGTTGGGCATATGCTATTTTGGGGATGTGATTATAAGCGGGTATCTTAGATGGTGTGAAAATGAAATGGTACATGGATTTTTATGAAGATAAGGCAATGAGGAAGTTTATTGATAGTTTTGAGGATACGCATGTTATGATGGATGTGTAGTCAGCATAGGAACTTACGCACACGTGTTATTGGTTGATAGGTAAGTATGGTGACGACACCGTACTATTTTGAGTATGCATGTTTATTTTGATGGGCTATGCTGGTTATTGATTTATGTGTATTCATTTATTTGCGCATGCAAGTTTTGATCAACTTATGTTTTATCATGGACATTTGTTATAGTTGAATTACAAAGATGCATGATATGGGCTAATATATGATTGAGGTTATTTCACCTTTGCTTGATGAATTGTTATTCTTATATACTATAGTTGGGATGCATGATTGAGGAATTATAGGTGTTATTATAGTATGTGTGTTTGATTTATTATTGTGAATGAATTATTTTGTGTCATGATTGATTGTGTTGTGTGAGCATGATGTACTACAAATAAAGATGGTTGATTATGATCGATATACTTCCTCATATTTTATGGTTGAATTCGGGGTGAGATTTTGTTGATTTGGTTGATAGTTTTATTTAGAAAGTTGCGAGGGCGCAATTATTTTATAGGGGAGAATGCCGCAACTTGCAAATTTGGCACTACAAACGTTAAAGTAATTAAAAGTGAATTTTAATAAAATAGTGAATTGATTATTGTGTTTATAACAGTTACGAAGGTCTTTTCGAGACGATCGGTTTGATATGTAGCTTTGATTAATCTGGAGTTAAGATTTGCAAAATAGATGGTTATAGCACGTAATTACATACGTAGCTATTTTGGACCAAACCAGATAAATAACACATAACCCAGCCTAACAACTATATAAGTGAGGCTATGGAATCCTAATTTTCACATTTATCTTCAGTTCTTCCATATCCTGAAATTAACTTATTTGCCTCTAATAATGATTAACAAATTGATTAAAATATAGAATGTCTAACTTATACGAATTACATATGTATTTGAATCTCTTAATAATGTGAAGAGGCGTCTGAGATTCATGTTTCCATCTGTTGCTCCTATTTTCTAGAAATTTATGAACAATTCTCGACCATTGAAATTAAGGTTTTTGATTCAGCAGTGAAATGGTGATTATTGGTTGATCGGAGGGTGGAGGCTTATAGAGGACAACAAGGGGAGTTCATCTATACGGTTGCATCGACGAATATGGGTTTGATTAGCCAAAATTTTATTATATATAATTGAAATAAAGAGCGCCCGTGGAGCCACTACTAGTGGCTGGAGATGGTGGTAGTTACAACGAAAGGAGAGGGTGACATGGTCGTTCTAGTGAGGGGTTCGAATCTAACTCTGGTGGGACCAGGTGGCGGCGGCGTTGGTGTGAAAGCAAATGAGATATGGGTTACGGGGTGCTTTCGCTCTTGTAATAAGAGGTGAATTTTTTCAATTAAGCCCTTATTTTTATTAATTGCATTTTGTAACCTATATCTTACTACCTTCATATCCTATGCATACAAATTCCAATTCACGCTAGGTTTCTTTCGTTGGACTCATGTCGAAATTCTGGACAATATGACACTAGGTTTGCTAAATTTGGAAACAATATGAAAAAGCGCGTAAGTATGAACTATTTAATTTAATTAATCGAATTTTAAGTTATAAAAATCATAACTACTGTGAAAAATCATATTCGTTGGTGTATGTTTAGTTTTGTAGATTATGGTTTAGTTATTACTATATTTTCAGTGCATTCTATCTCGGGTTGGTTGTTTATTGTTGATTATTTTATTATTGGATTTTTAAATATAAATAATTATGGATTTAAAATATGAATATAATTAACTAAATGTTGAATGAAATTAGGTAATAAGTGGTAAAATAAGATAAATAAATGATAGATGTGATTGTTTATAGTTTTTGTGTGATCTTTGTAAATAATAGTGGCTAAATAAAATAAAATTAATGGAAGAAATTTAATAGGGTTATTATGTAACGACCCAGAATTTATGATTCCGAAAATTCCAGATAGTTAGGAAAGAAGAAAAAAGATGGAAGAAGAATTAGAAACAAAACACAAATTCCCACATTCGCAGCAGATCAAAATATAATATCAAATAATATTATTTATACAAAGAAAGCTATATTAGTAAATTTACATTTAATACATAAGAGTTTTCAGTATTTACACAAGCACTGTACAGTTAATATAACATATCCAAGACAATCTACAATAAATACACAGCGGAATATTCTCCATACGTTCCTGCCATCCAGCTCGCCTCTTGAGTTCCAGAACGTCCTTACCTAAAAATCTGTAATACTCGGTCTGACCCGAGCATTACATCAAAGTAACACCCGAGTCAGGCTAGAAACCAGCGTGAGTAAACTCATATATCAAGAAATTCCAATACAAAGAATTTAATTAAAAACCCAGGGTAACTCGAATCAATTTACAAATTCACAATTGTTATAGACATCACTTATTTCGTACATCAATTTCTAAGTACCAAAACTTAGATTAAATGGTCCAATTTACTTAAACCATTCTATTCTAGCCTATTGATTTCACGTATCAATCTATAAGGAATAGAAGTGGTTTCGGGTATTTACTAATACCCGACTTCGGTCTCTTCGAATTCAATACCATCTTAACCCAAGTTATTCAAGTGAATTACAATTCAACTATAAATACAAGATGTCCCTTTTTACACAGCAATACATCATCGATAGATAACCATGTTATCATTGTCCTTCCAAACATATCATATCACATAACATTTCATAACAGTATCAATCAATTCAAGGCATTTAATTATCATTTAATCATTCATAAACAAGATGGATCATTTCAAATTAATCTAATTTATCTCTAATTAAATTAATTACTAATCTTTTAATCACTTAGATTACCTTTACTTAAACAATTAATTAATTAAAAATCAATTAACTAATCATCTTTTAATTATCTATCTTATTTAATCATTCTTGATTAATTATCTTCAATTACATAAAGTAAGTATCCTTTAATTAATTACACAAATTAATTATCCTCAAACAATTTTAGTAATTAACCTTTAATTACTTCGTTAATTACATTAATTAATTACATTAATTAATGATCCTTAATTAATTACTTCCATTAATCAGCCTTAATCAATCATAAACAGTAATTAACCATCATGTAATTACTTACCTTAATTAATTAACTATTTAATTAATTATATTAATCCTTTAATTAATTACACCAAGTAATTAATCTTCAATTACTTCTCCTAAGTAATTTCCCTCATATTAATTACGTTCAGCAATTTATCCATCAATTACTTCACTAAGTAATTACACATATCAATCTCATAAAGTAATTATACTTAATCAATTACCAAGTGATTTTCTTTAATTAATTAACAAATTAATTAATCACATTCATCTCATTAATTACAACTGGGTAATTCATCCCTTAATTACCCTATAGCCAATTAATAAATCTTTAATTAGATTAAATATTCTTTAATTATTAATTAATTAATGTTAACTATCAATTAAACTCCTTCAATACAAAGTAATTAATCCATAATTACCAGTTAATCAACCCTTAATTACTATTTGATTATCCTTTCAGTATTAATTAATAAAACCTAGTTACTAATTAATAAAACTTAATTACAAATTAAATACCCCTTAATTACTAGTTAAGTAACCTTTTATTACTTAATTAACTACTCTCTAATTACTTAATTAATCAATCTTAATTACTTGATTAGTTGATTCTTAATTACTCAATTAATTAATCTTTAACCATTAATTAACAATCTTTGGTTAATAATCCTTAATTATAATTAATTGACCTTAAATTAATTAACCCCACTTAATTATTTATTAATCAAACCAGTTAATTACTCTTAATTAATTACTTAATTAATCCATTATAATTAATTAATCAAATTAATTAATTATACTTAATTTCCACAATGAACATAGTAAATCTCAATTCATTAGGAACTTTAATAATCCTTAAGATAAAACATTTTCTCATTAATGCCTTAATTATTAATAACATTTTATCTTCATAATTGATCTTTACTTAATCAAACAATTAATTAAGTTTTAGAATAAATAATAATTTATCTTGATAAAATTGAAGTTTAACAAAACATAATTTCTTTTTTTTAAAACATTATCAAGTAGAAGTTTTGAAACAAATTTTAATTTGTACCTTAAAACTTGCTTTTATAAAAATCATAAACTTCCATTTTAAATTAAGGTTTAAAATCACTTTAAATTTTATAAAATTTAAGCTAAACAAATTTTCCAAAACTTCTTAATCAATAGTTAACGAACAATTATAAAAGGGTAAGTTTAAATAAGAAGTTTAAACTTGATTTAAATTTAAATTTCAAAACAGATTGAGTTTAAAATATTTTAAATAAATTGCTTATTACTTTACTTCGGGTCAAACCCGAAGACAACTCGGTTTAAATCCTAAGTAAACTACCTTCCCATTTTTTTTAAAACTTAATCTAATTTTAAGTTTTAAACTTCACAGGCCTAAACCCACAAATTACTCGATTTCAAACTCGAGTTATCTTCCCAAAAACTTGATTCCATCTTCGAGCCAAATCCCAATCGAAACACCAGACACCCAAAGTATCACCGTGCACCTGCACAATTGATTTCAACAATGGTGATCACCACCCTAAGCTCGACACAACGTCCATCTTCCATTCATTCGATTCAAACCTTCGAATCGCACGAAGAAGCTTCCAATCGAAATCGAGCAAGAAGAATGAAAACCGGAACCCACAACCCCACTAGAAAATGCCTCGATCACCTTCCTCCGACCACCAGAATCGTTGTCACTCCAGCCTCGCAATCTCCTTACATCCTTAAAGCCCTTCCCCTTGGTCTGGTGAAGCTCGATCCATCATAGAAGACGCACTGCCCCAAATTACTGACTCAACCAAAGCTAGGGTTAGAGTCCTATTTTGCTTTGCCGTCGACACCACGATGATCAGACAACCTTCCAGCCATTTTTCCCAAACCCGCCACACAACTCTCCACCTCCAGATGAAACCCCGAGGCCTCATCTTCTCGTGATCATCAGAAATTGCCTCAAAACCACTTTCCAATCATCTTAGGATTTCGCAAAAATCCTAATCTAAAATTTGTGATTTTTATCTTAAAATCATATTTTTCATAGATGTTTCAAGTTATGTAATTGAATTATCAAATCATAATACTTGATTTAACATGCATTTTAAAATTTGTTACTGCATTTCTTGGTTCCGGAACAAAATTTAAACCTATGTTGCTTTAAATAAATTTTAAACTTAAATTTATGATTAAACAAACATATATTGTTTGTATCTATAAACCTAACAAAGGTTAGATGATTAGATTTTGATTATTGATCAAACTTTCATCTCCTGAACCATGAACAGAGGTGCTTTAAATAAATCAGGCATGCACACTCACAAACATTCACAACACAAAGATCATTCATATATATGTACAACAAAACATCATTCATCTCAGACTTCACAAGCAAACAGATGTTTATATACTTAGATTTTAAATTTAAAAAGTGTTTACTCATCTGCCAAGAATGATGAACATAGCACTTTTGAACTTTGAAATAGCTTTTGATTTTGAAAAACTTCTGAATCCTTAAAACTCTAAGTTGCTGTAAATGTTTGATTTAAGAACTGCAGTTGCATGCTATAGAAATTTGTTGAAAATGACTTAAGACTTGATTTTGAGCTTGCTCTTGAATAGATCCTAGGTTTAATAAATGCTTGTAGGGTTTGATGATTAGATTTTAGAAAATAGGTTACAGGCTTAGAATTCGAATTCTAATTTTAGAAGTGGATTGATTTTCAGGCTGTATATGAGGATTTGTTTTGATAATGGCTTACAAGCTTGAGTTTCTAAGCTTTAGAAGAAAAAAATAGAAAAGAATAAAGGTGAGAAAACATTTGTTTCTATAAGTTAAAACTATTTATTTAAAAAATGAAAGAAAAATCAAACATTTTAAAATATCTCTCTTTTGAATTTTAATTTTAAATCCAAATTCAAATTTAAAAGTCCAATTTACTTTAAGATAGTTATCTTTTGAATTTCAAATTCAAATTCAATTTAAAAACCACTCATATATATATGCTTGATTTGTTTGAAAATAAAAAGTTTGTCCATTTTAAATAATTATATTAGGAGATTATCAAATAATACTTTCCAGATATGAATATTAATTATCAGATTTATTTGTTTCAAATTTTAGCAATCAGTATTTTAATGGTTAGAATAAGCATTTCTTATTAATTAACCCAATTAATTACCAATCCAGATATTAAAAATCCGGGTTATCACGTCCCTCCCCCCTTTGAATCTTTTCGTCCTCGAAAAGGAACAAAGCCATTATCTGTTAAAATACTTAATATTAGTTAAATCACTTTTGATCATTTTTAAAATACTTTAAAATCTATATAATATTGCCAAAATAGTTTTATAAAAATACTTTTATAACTCGATGTTTCAACAAGTTCGTCATCGTTCTCACAGAAATTCGGCCATACGTTGGTCAGGCGTAAGACTGAAAATCTATAAGTACTTAGCAGGCTCGATTTCAACACCTAGTGAAAATATTTGGAAAATAATTTTATGGAAAATATCGAAAACATTTTGAAAGTAGAGGAAATATCTTTAGTGAGAATGCTCTAGAATCATCACCCCCATCCATGGTCGCAGTTAACCCGATGGTCACGTTGCCTTCGCGGCAAAATCCATAGATAACTGTAGGCACTCCATACCCCTCGATTACGCCATGGATCCCACCACAGATCGCAGTTACATTACAGGGTTACGTTGCCATCAGAGCAATCGCAATCTACCGATGTAAAATCAAAGGTAGACTGTTGGCTCTCAACGGCACACACGGCTTTCGCTATGTCACCATAGATCGCAGTCTACCGATATAAAATCAAATGTAGATTGTTGGCTCTCAGCGGCATGCACAACTTTTGGTATGTCACCATAGATCGCAGTCTACCGATATAAAATCAAACGTAGACTGTTGGCTCTCAGCGGCACACACGACTTTCGCTAAGGTCTGTAGTAGATCGCAGTGACATCGAGTCAAAATGTCGTCACAGCATAATTCAAATGTCTCTGTAGGCATCAACGCCCTCGACTTTCGCTACACACTACTCATAATCCTCAGGAACTAGTTTTGTCTGGACTCCTCACAGGATCAACTTTAGAACCCCCCTTAGGGTTCAAGGCAGTACCACCCTGTGGCACTCCTGAGAAGTTCATTTCAAGGGAGCACCTTTTCCCCAGAGCCAATCTCAAGCACTTTATACTATACTCTTATAGTATCTTTCAAATCATACCCTTTATGATTTTCATCCAAATCTTCTTTACACAAAATTGATTCCCAAAATCGATAATTCTCAAACTAGGCTTTCCAAATTCCAATATTAATTTTACCCAAAAATTAAAAAGCCTTTCCAAATCCAAAGGTTCCAAAATCCTTTCTCAAAATCATTCTCATAAGATCCTTTATATATATATAGACATATATATAACTTTGAAAAATCTTTGGATCATTTCAAACTTGTATAAAACCCTTTTTATACTTCAAATATTTTCAAAACCCTTTCTTCTGGCTATAGATTCAACAAGGGGAGTTTATCATATATATAACAAAGATATTTTCATTTCAAAAACCATTTCACATTTCTTATCCACAAATTCCCACTATCAATTTCATTCAAACCCGTACGATGTACACATATCATCCGTACGCTATATCAATCTGATCGCTCACTCGATCACACAATTTCTCTTCCGAATTAGTATCGTCCACCCAACTTCCTATTGCAGACTTAGATCTGTTTTCTTGATCAGAAACTGTCATTCTCCTTGCATAGCCATAACTATGATAGAGAATATCCAGAACCAATAAAAAATCCATATCCAAGTTCGCCGTCGAAAATTGAGTGAAAAATCCCAACTTGGATCGATATACTATCTCGAAATTCTGTGCTCGAATCTGGGTCCAATCACTATGCAAATAGAATAATATACGTACATTCTACGTATTTATCCTCATTGTTTATTAACTAAATCAATTCTCTTTTCTACTCACATTCACTTTTGATTTCTATTTACTTATTCACATTTTCCTCAATCCTCTTTGGATTATTATCTCAAATGGATATTTAATCATAAACAGTTCGAATTCTGTCCAGTTTAAATTTAGAAAATAGCTTGAAATTTTTTAAAATAGATAAGTAGTCGAAAAATAATTATTAATTTGTAAAATAGCTGTAAAACAGTTAAGTAATTGTAAAATAGTGGGAAAATAGTCAAATAGTTATAGAAATTTTTAAATAATTTCAAAATAGTTGTAAAATAGTAATGGGTTATAAAATAGTTAAAAGATAGTAATTAGTTTATAAAACAGTTGTAAAATAGTTAAATAATTCCAAAATAATTGTAAAATAAGTATAAAATAGTTTGGGCTTTTAAAAGAAAGATTGTATATAGTAAATAGCTTGGAAAAATAGATTTATATTAAAACAGTTTATTTGGAAAATAGTCCAGAGCCAAACTGTTCAACTTTCCAATCACCATTTCCCATCAATTCCATTTAAATTTAAAACTATTCAACTTTAATCACAAATCCAAATTATTTTAAATCAAATTTCAATTTGAACTAATTTCAAATTCAGTCTCACTTTAAATCATGTCGAATCATATAAATTCGAGTTAAATTTCAAATGTTGGTTCAACCTTTTAAACCAAATTAACCTTTATTTAAAGTCTTTAAACAATTTAATTCTGAGCCCAAATTTCAAAATTCCATTTTAATTATCTTTACATAACTCATTACAAGGTTGAAGTAAGAGTTCAAAACAATTTTAATTTACAAATTCAATTCTTAAAATTCAAATCTTAAGTTCAAAGAAATTCCATATTCTTAATTTCAAATTTAAGTTAAATTTTATTTATCTCTATAATGGATATATTACCACAATCCATTTCTTCATTTATTTAAACAAATCAATTCACAGTTTCATAAATTATTTATAACAATGGAATTATATCAGGATAAATAAACATCCAAATTTATCCAAACACCAATTAACAGTATCCATTTTCAATTTCCAGATCTCAAACCCTTTTTGAGATCACACAAACTCCCAATTCAATCAACCATTTAACTTTCTAAGTTAAATCTTAATTTCATCTTGAAATTTCCCAATCAGATTGTTCATTAAATTATTTAATTTTCGAAAGTTAAATTCAATTTACTTAATCCAGCCAACCTTACCCAATTTGAATTCCCATCTCAAATTCTAAACTTCACAATTTAGATCATCTTCCGTTCCAATTTATAAGTCATACTTGCCTAAATGTTTTTGTTCCCTAAAACATTTTATTTTTCTTACTCATTAATACACATTTTATTATTAAACACAACAATCATTTATGATAATGACCAAAATTATCATATCTGGAAACCCATTCATTACTATCTTATTCGGAAACTCTTCCCCAAATTCAAGATTAAATTTCTGTTTGAATCCATTTCAAACTTATCTTCATTCAATTTCAGTTTAGTTGTATTTCTACTACTTCTTAATTTAATCCCAATAATTTAACTACCAATTACCTTAATATTTAATGGAAAGAAATATTGCTTTATATATCAAAATATATTCTTATATAAAATCATTTAAAATCTTTATACAAGAAAATAACAAATAAGCTCTCATATATATATATATATATATATATATATATATATATATATACATATACACACACACACACTTAACTCATTCTAGGGTACCATTGACCCTATCCTTAATGAGTAATCCCATTAGAGCCAAGGTTTTCGCTTAACCTTCAGCTCTGATACCAAATGTAACGACTCGGAATTTTCGATCTTGAAAATTTTAGATAGTTAGGAAAGAAGAAAATAGATAGAAGAAGAATTAGAAACAAAACACAAATTCTCACATTCGTAGTGGATTAAAATATATTATCAAATAATATCATTTATACAAAGAAAGCTTCAATAAATTTACATTTAATACATCAGATTTTTCAGTATTTACACAAACACTGGACAGTTAATATCACATATCCAAGACAATCTACAATAAATACATGGCGGAATATTCTCCATATGTTCCTGCCATCCAGCTCGCCTCCTGAGTTCCAGAACATCCTTACCTAAAAATCTGTAATACTCGGTCTGACCCGAGCATTACATCAAAGTAACACCTGGGTCAGGCTGGAAACCAGCGTGAGAAAACTCTTCTATCAAGAAATTCCAATACAAAGAATTTAAATAAAAACCCGGGGTAACTCGTATCAATTTACAAATTCACAATTTGTTATAGACATCACTTATTTCACACATCAATCTAAGTACCAAAACTTAGATTAAATGGTCCAATTTACTTAAATCATTCCATTCCAGCCTATTGATTTCACGTATCAATCTATAAGGAATCGAAGTGGTTTCGGGTATTTACTAATACCCAACTCCGGTCTCTTCGAATTCAATACCATCTAAACCCAAGTTATTCAAGTGAATTACAATTCAACTATAAATACAAGATGTCCCTTTTTACACAGCAACACATCATCGATAGATAACCATGTTATCATTGTCCACCCAAACATATCATATCACAAAACATTTCATAGCAGAGATATCAATCAATTCAAGACATTTAATTATCATTTAATCATTCATAAACAAGGTGGATCATTTCCAAAATTAATTTAATTTATCTCTAATTAAATTAGTTACTAATCTTTTAATCACTTAGATTACCTTTACTTAAACAATTGATTAATTACAAATCAATTAACTAATCATCATTTAATTATCCATCTTAATTAATCATCCTTGATTAATTGATAATTACATGAAGTAATTATCCTTTAATTAATTACACAATTAATTATCCTAAAACAATTTCAATAATTAACCTTTAATTACTTCGTTAATTACATTAATTAATTACATTAATTAATTACATTAATTAATTACATTAATTAATGATCCTTAATTAATTACTTCCATTAACCAGCCTTAATCAATCATAAACACTAATTTACCATCCTGTAATTACTTACCTTAATTAATTAACTCCTTAATTAATTATATTAATCCTTTAATTAATTACACCAAGTAATTAATCCTTAATTACTTCTCCTAAGTAATTTCCCTCATATTAATTACATTCAGTAATTTATCCATCAATTACTTCACTAAGTAATCACACCTATCAATCTCATAAAGTAATTATACTTAATCAATTATCAAGTGACTATCTCTAATTAATTAACAAATTAATTAATCACATTCATCTCATTAATTACAACTGGGTAATTCATCCCTTAATTACCCTATAAGCCAATTAATAAATCTTTAATTAGATTAATTATTCTTAATTATTAATTAATTAACCTTAATCATTAATTAAACTCCTTCAGTACAAAGTAATTAATCCATAATTACCAATTAATCAACCCTTAATTACTATTTGATTATCCTTTCAGTATTAATTAATAAAACCTAATTATTAATTAATAAAACCTAATTACAAACTAAGTACCTCTTAATTACTAGTTAAGTAACCTTTAATTACTTAATCAACTACTCTCTAATTACTTAATTAGTCAATCTTAATTACTTGATTAATTAATTCTTAATTACTCAATTAATTAATCTTTACCCATTAATTAATAATCTTTAGTTAATAATCCTTAATTATAATCAATTAACTTTAAATTAGTTAACTCCTCTTAATTATTTATTAATCAAACCAGTTACTTACTCTTAATTAATTACTTAATTAATCCATTATAATTAATTGATCAAATTAGTTAATTATACTTAATTTCCACAATTAACTTAGTAAATCTCAATTCATTAGGAACTTTAATAATCCTTAAGATAAAACATTTTCTTATTAATGCTTAATTATTAATAACATTTTATCTTCATAATTAATCTTTACTTAATTAAACCATTAATTAAGTTTTAGAATAAATAATCGTTTATCATGATAAAATTGAAGTTTAACAAAACATAATTTCCTTTTTAAACATTATCAAGTAGAAGTTTTGAAAGAAAATTAATTTGTATCTTAAAACTTGCGTTTACAAAAATCATAAACTTCAATTTTAAATCAAGGTTTAAAATCACTTTAAATTTTATAAAATTGAAGCTAAACAAATTTTCCAAAATTTCTTAATCAATAGTTAAAGAAACAATTATAAAAAGGGTAAGTTTAAATAAGAAGTTTAAACTTGATTTAAATTTAAATTTCAAAACAAATTGATTTTAAAATATTTTAAATAAACTTCTTATTACTGTACTTGGGGTCAAATCGGAAGACAACTTGGGTTAAATCCCGGGTGAACTACCTTCATTCCCTTTTTTTAAAACTTCATCTAATTTTATGTTTTAAACTTTACAGGCCTAAACCCACAAATTACTCGATTTCAAACTCGAGTTATCTTCCCAAAAACTTGATTCCATCTTCGAGCCAAATCCCAATCGAAACACCAGAACCCAAAGTATCACCGTGCACCTGCACAATTGATTTCGACGACGGTGATCACCACCCTAAGCTCCGACACCATGTCCATCGTCTATTCATTCGATTCAAACCTTCGAATCGCATGAAGAAGCTTCCAATCGAAATCGAACAAGAAGAATGAAAACTGGAAAGCACAACCCCACTAGAAAATGCCTCGATCACCTTCCTCCGACCACCAGAATCGTTGTCACTCCAGCCTCGCAATCTCCTTACATCCCCGAAGCCATTCCCCTTGGTCCGGTGAAGCTCGATCCACCATAGAAGACGCACTGCCCCAAATTACAGACTCGACCAAAACTAGGGTTAGAGACCTACTTTGCTTTGCCGTCGACACCACGATGATCAGACAACCTTCCAGCCATTTTCCCCAAACTTGCCACACAACTCTCCACCTCCAGATGAAACCTCGAGGCCTCATCTTCCCGTGATCATCAGAAATTGCCTCAAAACCACTTTCCAGTCATCTTAGGATTTCACAAAAAATCCTAATCTAAAATTCATGATTTTTATCTTAAAAATCATATTTTTCATAGATGTTTCAAGTTATGTAATTGAATTATCAAATCATAATACTTGATTTAACATGCATTTTAAAATTTATTCCTGCATTTCTTAGTTCCAGAACAAAATTTTAACCTATATTGCTTTAAATAAATTTTAAACTTAAATTTATGATTAAACAAACATATATTGTTTGTATCTCTAGACCTAACAAAGATTAGATGATTAGATTTTGATTATTGATCAAACTTTCATTTCCAGAACCAAGAACAGAGGTGCTTTAAAATAAAATCAGGCATGCACACTCACAAACATTCACAACACAGAGATCATTTATATATATGTACAACAAAACATCATTCATCTCAGACTTCACAAGCAAACAGATGTTTATCTACTTAGGTTTTAAATTTAAAAAGTGTTTGCTCACCTGCCAAGAATGAAGAAAAGAGCACTTTTCAATTTTAAAATAGTTTTTGATTTTGAAAAACTTCTGAATCCTTATAACTCTGAGTTGCTGTAAATGTTTGATTTAAGAACTACAGTTGCATGCTATTGAAATTTATTGAAAACGACTTAAGACTTGATTTTGAGCTTGCTCTTGAATAGATCCCAAGTTTAAGAAATGCTTGTAGGCTTTGATGATTAGATTTTAGAAAATGAGTTACAGGCTTAGAATTTGATTTCTGGTTTTAGAAGTGGATTGATTTTCAGGCTGTTTATGAGAATTTGTTTTGATAATGGCTTATAAGCTTGAGTTTCTAAGCTTTAGAATAAAAGAAAAAAATAGAAAAGAATGAAGGTGAGAAAATATTTTTTTCTATAAGGTAAAATGATTTATTTTAAAAAAATGAAAGAAAAATCAAAAATAACATATGACACTTGTTAAAAACTTGACATTTGTCATCCATTTGTTAATTAGTTTACATATGTTATTATCAAACTTTAATAAGTTTACACTTGTTATTTAAGAGATTTTCATTTATTTAAATATTAATAATAAGCTTTATACTTAATTTACTATTTTATAAATACTAAATGTGTGTGTGTATATATAAATTATTAGAGAAAATATAAAAGAAATAAATTATATATATATAATCTTACTTATATATTTGAAATCCAAAACATTTTAAAATATCTCTCTTTTGAATTTTAATTTTAAATCCAAATTCAAATTTAAAAGTCCAATTTACTTTAAGATATTTATCTTTTGAATTTCAAATTCAAATTCAATTTAAAATCCACTCATATATATATATATGTATATCTGTGCTTGATTTGTTTGAAAATAACAAGTCTGTCCACTAATTAAGTTAGGAGATTATCAAATAGTATTTTCCCAGATATGAATATTAATTATCAGATTTATTTGTTTCAAATTTTAGCAATCATTATTTTAATGATTAGAATCAGCAATTCTTATTAATTAACCCAATTAATTATCAATCAACAGATATTAAAGGTCGTTGGGCATTCCATACTGCTCGACATCTAGATCTCGATCGGCATTAGAGGTCGTTCGGCATCTTGGGGTGTTCGGCATTCAGAGGTGTTCGACATCCAGAGGTGTTCGACACTCAGATACCGTTTGGCATCCTGAGGTGTTCGGCATTCAGATGTGTTCGACATCCAGAGGTGTTCGGCATCCAAAGGTGTTCGGCCTTCATCCAATCTCGACCGGCTTTCGATTATTGCTCGGCCTGCACTCTCCACTCAACTCATCACTTTGTTCGGCCAAAATATCGTTCGGCATCTATGGTTCGGCACACAGAGCTCACTCTTTTAGGGCCTAGGTATTCGGCTACCAGGTCCACCAGGGAAGCCCAACCCATCTTCGTCTATAAATAGAGAGGCAGGGGCACAATGAAAGGGGCTTTTTTTCGAGAACACCGGGTAGACTCTACCGCATTCAAAACTCATTTAAGACTTATCTTTCTTGCTTAACAATTGTAATCAAATAGTTGAGATACAGATTGTATCTATAATCGATTATCGAGGAAAGCAATAAAGATTAACCTCAAAGTGGACGTAGGCAATTACGCCGAACCACTATAAATCTGGTGTTCATACTTTCAGCATTTCAATTTGCATACTGTTTTCTGTTTAACTTTACTTTCTTTATTAATCCCTCTACACAATCTCTCTTAAGGGTGTTAGTGACCAATTCTGGTGCTAACATTTTGGTGCTTTCACTGAGAATAGAATTCTCAGGACGATAGAATATGCTTTGTAGATATTGGATTGAAAAATCCCCTGAAGGAGATCCGAATCATTTGCAAGACATCTGTTGATTCTACTCAGAGTTACAACCGACAACTCTACCATGGGAAGACCACAAACTGGATCAGCCTCTCACAATGCAGATGTCAATGAAATTGCTAGTGTACAATAGATAGGACCTAACAATCAGAAAGCAATTCAAGGCGCAGGTACCTCCACCCAGAACCAAGCGGAGGTCATTTCCCGAACAGAGTTCAACGACTTGATAAGAGAACTCAGGGAAAGTAGAAGGCAACTCGCTAAGAAGATCCAAGCCAATACTAATCTCATGACTCAGCTTTCCCAGCAACAGCATCAGAATGCTGGGAGTAGTCCTGCTCCTTATTCTTCGTTTGATAGCTCGACCTCAGCTGACGAACCTCCTAGGCGTAGACGCCGCAAGACAGAAATTGCATGGACAGGTGCCACTGATTGATCCGCCAAGGATCAGGCATGTGAAGAGATCGTACGCCCGGCTCATCAAGACCCAAATCAAGTTATCCTACAGGCTGAATCCAACCTCCCACCTTCCATACATACTCCAGATTTATCAGCCATGGTCAGCCAGTTGATGAGAGAGAACCAAGGCCTGACCAATGAAGATTGGGGAGTGTCCAGGAGTCATACTCCCTTCACAGATGTTATACTACAGGCTGAGTACCCCAAGAAATTCAAAATGCCGATTATCCCAGCCTATGAAGGGAAGACTGACCCTAGGCAACACGTGACGAGGTACGAATGGATGATGGATTCGGCAAGGGCAAATGATGCGACTAAGTGTAGGTGTTTCCCAATCACTCTGTCTGGAATCGCCACTATGTGGTTTACCCAGCTTCCTCCACGATCTATATCCAGCTTCGACGTGTTAGCGATGAAATTTGTTGAATAATTCAGGATACATGCTACTTGTCCAAAGGACGTGATGTCCTTATCAAGTATAATCCAGGCTCCTGGAGAGTCTTTGAAAGCATACTTACAGAGGTTTCATGTTGCTGCCACTGAAGTCAGAAATCCTAACGACCATGCAATTTTGATGGCGGTAATGCGAGGCGTAGACCAGATTCGGAGTTTGGAGATTGATTGGCGAGAAAGCCCCCAGCTACATTGGAACGATTCTATTCCAAAGCTTATCAGTTCATACGAAGGGAAGAAGCTCGATGGACAAGACGAGACAAGGCATCAGGGCCTGTTCAGGAGACTGTGAAAAGTAACATCGCGGTGAAGCAGTCCGGCGATAGTTCGGGAAAAGTTCAAGTCAACATCCAGAACAAGCCTGGGCAATCCAAAAGATCTGGAAGTGGAAATCCCAGAAAGAAAAAAGAAGCAGGGAAATGGAAGCCAAGGATTTCGACCTACAACGAATACACTCCCATGAATACTTCTCTTGAAAACGTTTATCTATCTACCTGTAACACCTTCGAATACAGAAAGCCGCGTCCAAAGGAGTCCACAGAAGAACGAAAACGGATAGGGAAGTATTGTCGCTTCCATGAAACCCATGGGCACAATCGAGGAGTGTAGACACCTTCGTGATGCCATAGAAAGGTTGATCAGGCAGGAAAAGCTGCAGGAGTTTGTTGAAAACCCACCAGAGGGTAGACAAGGAATGTCGGACCCCGGGCATGGGCCGGCTCCACGTCACCCAGAGGAACCTGCCCGGACTGTAAGTATGTTGATCATAAACACTATAGTCGGAGGACCTCATCCTGCAAACAAGAATTGGCAGGAGATGGAACGATATTCTACCTCCTTGAGGCATGCGGATTATGAATGTTGTTCGAATGTGGAAGATGGAGCCCTCGCAAAACAACAACGCATGATGACTGACGATATAGTGTTTAGGTGTCGAGACGCGGACAAGGTGGGGGCTCCTACTATCAACCCGATGGTTATATCTGCAACAATCGGGCCTGCTTACATGAAAATAATTTTGGTTGATTATGGAAGCTCTGTCAACATCATCTTCAAGAAGGCTTATGACCAAATGAAGATGGAGATAAAAGATTTGAAAACATGCAAATCTCGTATCCACGGCTTTAACGGTGCTGCAACCGACGCAATAGGGTACATAGAGTTACCAGCTGAACTGGGGGAAGGTGAGCGTAGGAGAGTGCGAGTCCAACCATTTATAGTAATGGATGTTGACTCTCCATACAACGTATTTTTGGGTCGTCCAGCCCTGACAGAGTTTTGGGCCGCTCTGGCCCTATGGTGTTCGACATTAAAATTTCCGACAGACAAAGGAGTCAGAGTTGTACATGGAGATCAGGCGACCGGTCGTGCATGCTATGTGGCAAAACTGAGAGAAGCTCAGCGGAGAGAGAAGGGAAAGGTTGTGGACAGCTCTGTCCGCATCCTAAAGACTGATGATTGACAAGTAGTGCCCGAGCCCTGGCTCGGGCAGTATTGTCGGATCCTTAGAGAAATAGATTTGAGAGATGATGATGGGGAAACTAAGGAAATGAATGCAGCGCCGGCTGAGTTGATGATCGACATACCAGTCAGCCGGGATGACCCATCACGAGTTCTTAAGATTGGATCACAACCTGACCCTTTAGTGGCCGAGGATCTTACTGATTTCCTCCAGGAAAATCTGGACATTTTCGCTTGGACACACTCTGATATGTGCAGGATTTCTCCTGCAATTGCGAGTCATATGTTGAACATAGACCTGAAACACGTTCCCATAAAATAGAAAAGGAGAGATATGGACCTGGAGAGGTCTACGGCTCTCAAAGAGGAGGTGGACAAACTTAAAGCCAATGGGTTCGTCCGCGACGCCCTCTACCCTGAATGGGTATCTAACCTAGTGCTAGTGAAGAAAGAAAATGGAAAGTGGTGAACTTGTGTTGATTACTCCGATCTGAATAAAGCATGCCCGAAGGATAGTTTCCCTTTACCTAGAATCGACCAGCTCGTCGACTCTACCGCCGGACACGAATTATTGTCATTTATGGATGCGTATTCATGATACAATCAGATCCCGATGCACATTCCAGACCAAGAGAACACCAGTTTTGTCACAAATATGGGGCTATATTACTATGTAGTAATGCCCTTTGGATTGAAAAAAGCAGGAGCAACTTATCAGCGTCTGGTGAATCGAATGTTTAAGGACCAGATTGGTAGAACGATAGAAGTCTATGTGGATGACATGATCGTGAAGTCATGGTTGCCAAACCACCACATCCTAAACTTAGAAGAGATGTTTGACATACTTAGGCATTACAGGATGAAGATCAAGCCCTTAAAGTGCTCTTTTGGCGTTGCCTCAGGGAAGTTCTTGGGTTTCATTGTGAATGCACGTGGAATCAAAGCTAACCCCAAAAGATTCAGGCTATTCGGGACATACAAGTGCCCAGAACAATGAAGCAAGTACCAAGCTTGAACGGAAAGGTGGCAGTGCTGAGCCGATTCATATCCAGAGCTACGGATAAGTGCATTCCTTTCTTTGATGTGATAAAGAAGGGAAAAAGGAATTTTGAGTGGACATCCGACTGCGAGGAAGCATGACGAGCTCTGGTAAGGCATTTGGAGAACCCTCCGGTGCTAACGAAACCAATAGACCATGAAATGTTGTATGTGTACTTGGCAGTATCCCAACATGCTATCAGTACGGCTTTGGTTCGTGAAGAGGACCGAGTTCAAAAGCCAGTTTACTATGTTAGTAAACGTCTAACGGGGGCAGAAAGAAATTATCCCAAGATCGAGAAATTAGCCTATTGCTTGGTGATTGCATCACGCAAACTTCGCCCATATTTTCAGGCACACTCAACCAGTGTTTACACTGATCAACCCTTGTGACAGGTACTCCAACAACCGGAAACTTCTGGAAGGATGTTAAAATGGAATATCGAGTTGAGTCAGTTCGATATTACCTACCTACCACGAAAGGCCATACAGGGACAAGAGCTAGCAGATTTCATCACTGAATTCACCATGACAGATGAATCAAATGACCACAATGTCATGCCTCCCGTTCGATGGAAGATGTACACCGATGGGGCATCTAACGATCGTTGTTCGGAGGTTGGTATAGTTCTTGTAACTCCTGAGAATCGATCAGTTTGGTACGCTTTGAAGCTCGAATTCACAGCAACGAATAACGAAGCCGAGTATGAAGCATTGATTGCTGGCTTAAGGCTCATCAAAAAACTGGGAATAAGATCGGTTGAAATCTTTTGTGACTCGCAACTAGTGGTGTATCATGTGCGTGGAGACTACCATGCAAGGGGGCAGAGACTTGCCCCGTATTTGGTCCGAGTTCAGTAGCTGCTAGCTAATCTCAAAAATTATGATATTTCATATGTCTCGCATGAGCAAAACAGAGCAACTGATTCATTGGCAAAATTCAAGCATTGGTGATGCGCAACAGATGGGATTGTTTCCCATTGAAACCTTAACTGTTCCGAGCATAAATATGATGGAGGTAGATTTCGTGTTAGAAACAGAAATCGAAAAGGAGTCATGGATGACCCCATTCAAGCAGTACTTGTTACACGGGGTCATGCCTGAAAGGAGAAGCGAAAGACGACAAGTCATTCGTAAGGCTTCGCGTTATGTGATGCAAGGTGGGGTAATGTATCGGAGGGGATTCTCGACCCCCTTCCTCCGGTGCATTGCCCATGATGAGATAAAACGAGTCCTGAAGGAAGTCCATGAAGGTGAATGTGGCGACCATACCGGAGGGCAGAGGTTAGCAAAGAAAATCCTCCGCTATGGATACTATAGGCCAACTGTAAATTGGGATGCCGCAGACGACGTGAGAAGATGTAACAAATGACAGAAGTATGCGAAAATCCCAAGAGCTCCGCCGACGGAACTCATACAAATGGTTAGTCCTTAGCCATTTGCAATGTGGGGGATCGACATAGTCGGTTCATTACCTCTATCCAAAGGTGGTGTAAAATACGCGATAGTTGCAGTCGATTACTTTAACAAGTGGACAGAAGCAGATCTTTGGCCACTATCAACACCAAAAAGGTCATTAATTTCGTTGTACGAAATATTATATGCCGTTTTGGCCTTCCATGAACCATCGTTACAGACAACAGAACTCAGTTTGAAAGAAAAGAATTCAAGGAATTTTTTCAAAAATATGGCATTGAGAAAAGTTTGCAGAGTTGCTCACCCGAAAGCTAATGGACAAGTGGAAGCCGTAAACAAGATAATCAAATCCATATTGAAAAAAACGTTTGGAAAAGGCTAGAGCCAAGTAGGTGGATGAGCTTCCAACATGGCTTTTGGCTTACAGAACCACCCACAAGTCCACGACCGGCCATACTCCATTCGCATTGGCATATGGCATGGAAGCTGTCATACCCATGGAACTTGAAGTTCCATCACATCGGGTAACTTATTATGACCCTAAGTCAAATCAAGATCTCTTGCTGGAATCATTGGACTTCATTGATGAAAAGCGCGAAGAAGCTAATTTAAGAGCGGCCGTGTATAGGCACCGAGTTGGTCGATATTAGAATGATAAAGATCGACCGAGAATCTTTGGCATGGGTGATCTCGTTTTGAAACGAGTTTTCCCAGTTCCATCACATATGAGCCCCACATGGGAAGGTCCATACGTCATTGAACGGAAGCTTGTAGAAGGGACTTTCAAGCTAGCGACCGTTGATGGTGCGACACTCCCCCGAACATGGAGTAGTGAACATTTGCGACATTATTACACTTAGTTTATTTCTATCATTTTTTTGTTGCATTTATTTCCAGCAAGTTTTTATTCCTAGTTTACGGCATGTAAAAAGACAATTTAGCTTATTTGCATTAATAAAGGCTTGAAGCCATTTCTTTTTCCATGAATTGCCGATATTTATGTGTATGATAATGCTGTAACAAATGACTAAGAGATGCATTACTCTATTTGATGTAAGAACGCGTAAAAACGTCTCAAAACCTCCATGTCCCCAGAGTGCGGACTGGAGTACTCTGAGTCTCCGGAGTGCAGACCAGAGTATAAACGAATTAAAATCTCCAAGTCCCCGGAGTGCAGATTGGTGTACTCTTAGTACCCGGAGTGTGGACCAGAGTATAACCAACTAAAAATCTCTAAGTCCCTGGAGTGCGGACTGGAGTACTCTGAGTCTCCGAAGTGTGACCAGAGTATAAGTGAATTAAAATCTCCAAGTCACCGGAGTGCGGACTGGAGTACTCTGAGTCCCCGGAGTGCGGACCAGAGTATAAACATATTAAAATCTCCAAATCCCCGAAGTGCGAACTGGAGTACTCAGAGTCCCTGGAATGCGGACCATAGTATAACCGGCTAAAAATCTCGAAGTCCATGGAGTGCGGACTGGAGTACTCTGAGCCCCCGGAGTGCGGACCAGAGTTTAAGTGAATTAAAATCTCTAAGTCCCCGGAGTGCGGACTGGAGTACTCTGAGTCCTCGGAGTGCGGACCAGAGTATAAACGGATTAAAATCTCCAAGTCTCCGGAGTGCGGACTGGAGTACTCTGAGTCTCTGGAGTGCGGACCAGAGTATAACCGATTAAAAATCTCCAAGTCTTCGGAGTGAGGACTGGAGTACTCTGAGACCCCAGAGTGCGGACTAGAGTATAAGCGAATTAAAATCTCCAAGTCCCCGGAGTGCGGACTGGAGTACTCTGAGTCCCCGGATTGTGGACCAGAGTATAAACGAATTAAAATCTCCAAGTCCCCGGAGTGCAGTCTGGAGTACTCTAAGTCCCCAGAGTGCAGACTCGAATATAAACGGCTCAAAATCTCCAAGTCTCCGGAGTGCGGACCAGAGTATAAACAATTTAAATGTCCAAATCCCCTGAGGGAAGATTGGATATAAATGACTTGAAGTCATTGAGCCCTTGGCGTACGGATTGAAAAATATTCTAAGTACCCGGAGTGTGGGATAAAGAATGTGCAATACCAAAAAGTTATCAACTTGTTTGAAGATGAATAGAGAGTTCATGTAACTCGTAGTAGCTCAGGTTTTGGCCACAGTTATACATAAAACCAAACAACAATCGTCTTCCGAGAGGCAAAAGAACTAAGTTTTATTCATCAAAAATAAGTTTATTTACACGAACTACAAAAATAAAAAATAATTACATAATCTAAACTAGCTCTTGTTGAACGAGAGCGAAGACTACTTCTTTAACTTCTTCGACTTTTTACCGGATGACTCCTCCCCAGTGCGTTTACCCTTGATAGTTTTCTTTGACGGGGGAGTGACAGCTGAAGAAGTATGAGGAACTTCCATGGGTTTATACCCGCCTGAGAGGATGACCTTCAACAGCTTATTCAAAGGATCGTCCAGGTCCACAGCTTGAGGTTCGACCTCGATCTTGATCGTCTTTTCCTTCTCTTTCTCGAACTGCTCCTTTATGCTCAGTTTGGATGTGTGTTCAAAGGCGCCTGTAATTTCAACTTCATAAATCCCATCGATGGGAGAGGAAGTCTCAGATTTGTCCTCATCAAGCGCTCCGATCACCTAAGCATCTGGACCGGGAGCCTCTCCTACATGAGTGGCTTCACTCATTTTTCCTTCACCTCCTTGGCGACATTGCTCCTCGGAGTGGGCTCAAGATCAGAACGGCCTGCACAAAATCACGAAAAGCAAGTATTAGAATGCGATAGCTTCTGGTGAAAAACGAAACCTCTTGGAATGTTAAAGAAAAAGAGTTGCCTACCAGATTCCGGCTGGCTCTCAACCGTCAGGGGGGTCTCACCCTCTGGAATAGGGGATAAAACATGAATGCCAAGGCCGGGGTCCTCCAGGTCATAACCGATGTGTTGTTCAAAGGGATCGAGTACCGGCCGACCGACCGGCTGGGTAGGCACACGAGCTGGAGAATCTATCCCGGATGGACCGGCGATAACTTCTTTCCCTTTTGTTGAGGGGGAGCCTTTGCAATAAAGGGATTTGGCCGCTGACAGGTCCAAAGGCTCGTTTCCCTTAAGAAATTCTTTTATCAAAGCTCCTTCATCGACCTCCTCGGTACCATATTCGGCCTTCCTGATTTCAATTAAGATCTCCCACGCCTGGGCCAAAGATTCGAGATAGCCCTCGCCCAGAAAAGTTAAGTCCCGATGCATGAGAACGCAGGCTTTGAATTCTGCAATAAGCAGGTCGAACATGTTTTTGACCTCTTCCCTACCTTCTTCCTTAGCCGCCTCAAGACGGGAGTCGATCTCCGCAGATGCTATCTTTTTGCCCTCTTCACGGGCTTCATTCTTTAATGCCTCAACTTTGGAAAACTTATCCTCAAGTTTCGCCTTTAGGAGTCGCATAGCAATGATCTTGTCACAATATCGTTATGACTCTTCTTGGACGACAATCTTCTCTTCTTGCTCTTTGCGGAGTCCCTCCTCAAGTTCTCTGACTCGGAGGCTGAATGCAACCCTCTCTTTTTGTGCTGAGTCTTTCTCCAGAGCTAAGGCCCCACAGCGCTGGACCGCCTCGTCGATTTCTTTTTTATGGGTTAATTCCAAACGGGTTACGGCTTCGGCGGTATCTTTGGCGCTCTGTTGGATGGCCTCAAGCTGAGATTTGTTAGATGCAAGCTGTTCATCCTAAGCTTTGATAATGTCTTTATCATGGATAGCCTCAAGCTTCAGGCGATCAATCTCATGCTGGCGCTCTATGGAGACTTCTGACACTTTCTCAACAAGATGAACAAACGCGTCATGTTGAATATAGACGTCGTTAGTACAGGCGATAGCGCTCTGCTTGACATCTCCATGTATATGATGGATCACCGAAAGGAACTCCAGGCCATCAAAGTAGATTTTTGGAAATTTAACTTTAAGCTCGGCCAGTCTCTCCGATACTATTGGATCTGTTGCGGGAACAGGAGGAGACGACTTTAAAAGTTCAGCTCTCCAGTAAGGATCCCGAGACTGTCCTATGGAAGAGGAATCAGAGTGTTGATCACGGGGGACATCGGATTGCGACCCCTTATGGTCGTGCTTATCTTTGCTTTGCTTCGAGTGAGAAGAGGGATGTTGGTGGTATTTGGGCTGATATATGTTTTCTTCCGAGATGATGAGTCCCGATAATGATAATCCCTATCGCCATCACCATCTCTGTCCCGACGTCTCTCGGAACCTGAGTCCCGTCCAGAGTGATGGAAGATAGACGACCCACGCAGACGATCAATTCCGTGTGTACTCCCCGTGTCACCTACATAGAATTTAAATAACAAGGGATTAGCAAAGAGTGGTGTGACAACGGAAATTTAAGTACAAGGAGAAGTGCATGTCTTTGTGTGTGCCCCAGTGTTTCCCCTCGACGGACCAGTTTCTTTACTAATGGGAGTTTTTTCTCCCTGATTTTGGGCTTAAACGCCTACTTTGCCTCCAATGAGCGAGTGAAGTTTTAGTGCCTCCGGATCGTCAAAATCATAATTAAGTAGATCGTCAGGTATGGAGAGGTTCGAGAGGCCCTTTAAAGAACTTTCTAAACGTTGTGAGGAAGCCTCTTTCTCTATTGGAATAAGAGTAACTTTAGAAGTTACGTCTACTTTTTCCTATCTTGTACGTCAGTTTCTTTTTTCTCTTCGAAGGGGAAGATGACGTTTCGATGTCATGAATTTTGACTATCGGGTCCTGAGTAGGACCTACGTTCTCATCTTGTGCTTCGGTTGTTTCGGTTTCCTTGATTTCCCCTACTTCTAGTGCGTCAGGAGCGTTACGTGTTGAAGACTCAGCTTGTTTTTTCCCTTTGCCAGAGGCAGGCCTAGGTATGGTAATGCCCTGAGGAAGGCTTATCCGATGGGCTTCTGCCAACAGTCCAAACCTTGTAAGTGACTAATTCGAAATGAGAGTTCGGATGTCCTGTTCTTCGGTTGGAAGGATTCGAATAGTTTCGACGGCTTCAGAATATCCGCGGCCGTCAGAACGTGGGGTGATACCTGAAAAAATGGAAAAAAGAGTTAGAAAAGGCACGACTTTGACCAAACATGAGTATCGATCCAGGAAAAAGACTTACTTCCTTCCACCCATCTCCTTGCAAAGCCGGGAGGGCAACGCACATAAAACGACTCCTTTTTGTACAGGGCAAACTTGCTACTTGCCCCAGTCAAGATTTGTCATTTGTTGTGTGGCTCAAGAAACATGAAAGAGGGGCTATCTCTCCGCTTCTTGATGCAATATATATATATATATTTGATATCACCCGGGGTTGGAGGCCTAGAGAGGACATTCATGAAGAGGATGTAGGTACCGTAGATGAAGGCGTGGCCATTCGGGTGCAGTTGCAATGGGGCAATGTCGATGTATTGCAGCACGTCCCGAAGAAATGTGTTAAACGGTGGCACACTGCCAACCCAGCATATAAATTTATTACAAGTGTGTATCCAACTGGAGGCAAGTGTGGACGATCGTGCCTCGATCGAACTAGCACGTTGTCGAAGGGGATTCCATGGACATAGCATATCCGACGAAGTGCACTTTCATTAATCGTCGAATCCTGTGAATCGACAGGGTTGTCCAAGAAAATTGATGCCTCCAGAGCGTCGGGAGCTAAGTTGTGAGTATGGGAAGTCGACGGGTTTGAAGTATCTGCGACTTCTTGTCTAGAGGATGGCCCAGGTCTGTCTGAGATCGTAGCAGAGCTAGATTTCCAAGACATCTTTAATAAAGAATGAATCTAGCAGAGCACCTGCTTGAACTATACTTGAAAAACAATTGACGTTAGACTTAACAATACAAATATTTCCCCCATGTGGTGTGTGAACTAGTGTGATGATTCAAATATAAGTGCTGAGAAATTGAAAGTCACAGAGTTGATGGTATAAAGTTGAGCTTTGAATTATCGCCTTCGAAGAACGTCATCGCTGACCGTCTCCGAAAGCCTGTCCTATGATGTTTTCAACTTTGGGCTCGGACGTTGGCACTGTATGTTAAAGGCAATTATCTGTTTTTGTCGATTTAACTTCAGGCTTGTGATTATTAAATCTAGGGAGTTATCAGTCCAGATTGGTTCGATACGCTAGTTTGCTTTTGTTTTTGTCATGTGATTAGGCAAGGTGGATAGCTATTCGGCCTAAGTGCCGTTCTTCCTAAGTGCGTTCGACATAAATATTGATCGGCACTCATGACCGTTCGGCCTAAGCGCTGTTCGGCCAAAATATCATACGATGTCCTGTCCATTCCCCATGTTCAGCCTAAATATTGATTGACATTCATGACTGTTCGGCCTGAGTGCGGTACAGCCAAAATATCGATCGTCATCCTGTCCATTCTCCACCTCCTTTCAGTTTTCCAACTCCAACCTCGTTCGGCATGGGGAGATCATGCCGAACCAAGGCCATGTCAATCCACGCCAATAGGCCTTTTCTTTAACTTCATTCTCATGCTCCCATAGGATCACTCGGCATTAAAAGATCATGTCGAGCCACTACAATGCATCTTCCACCTTTCACCTTTCCAATCCATCTACCTCGAAATCACCCATAAGCATACTAAGTTCCAACCGTGGAACGCGTGCGAACCTCAATTCTGTAGGATCGATTTTACCCTAGAGGGGGGTGAACAGGGTGACAGTATTAATTATAAAATTAATTGCGGAAGCTTATAAATAATTTCAACACAGATTACAAAATAATAACAGCACATAAAAATAGTAGAATAATAAAATACAGAAATAGAACGACATGAAATTTACCCAGCTTCGGCAAAACCCTGCCTACGTGCTGCCCCCAAGGTTTCTACTAGAAATCAGATAGTCAGACGCTTACACACGTAAACTCGCGACACCCGCTATCGACTAAACCTAACTCTACGCTCAAAACCCTGCCACAACTCAGCCACTGAGTTGCGAATTCTCAAACTACGCCACGTAGTTTGTCCCCTAGTCACACGACCAGTAAATACAACCTTAAAAGAGAATTTAAATTTAAAAACAAACTTAAAAACAATTTTAAAACTAAAACCCTAATTAAAATATAAACTAAAGCCTTTTTATATTTAAAACAAGGCCGGCCCAATTCATTTCTTCTGCCCGTTCCTTTTTCTTTTTGCTTCTGTAAAATGGCGGCCTTGCTTTCGTTCCTCTTTGCGCTCTAAAATTAGGGCTTGAGTTTTTCGATCCAAATTAGGGCTTTTCGAACCACGCCTATGTTGATCGATCAGTGGATATTTGCGTGTTTGATTTTGTCGATCCTTTATCTGATGCTTTCGGCTGCTTCTGGAGTTCGACTTCAATTTTGGTATGTGATTTTTGCTTTTCTGTTATGCTCAATTGAACTCCGATAATCAATTTCCAGTGATGATTCTAGGTTATATATGCGTTCGATCTCCTTTATTTCGTTCGTATAAACTTATTTGAATTTGTCAAATAATTTATTCGGCCGTTCGATTTCACTTTGATGCTGATGATTTCACTGACTTTTTCAATTTCATATAAACTTGTGTTACTTGGTTGATACGGTGTTGATTCAATTTCGTGACGACCACGGCTGTAATTTGTGACATTTGACTTTGTCACATTCGTATATTTTTATGACTTGATTCCCACGGTTTTGATTTTGATTACGGCTTGACTTGTTCGACTCCTTGATCTTTGTACTGATTTTCTTGGCTACAATATTTTAATTTTGAGATGACCTGCACTTTTTCGATTGACTGGTTTTGGCCTGGTCGACATTGTCGAACTCAGCTCTCCTCTGCTGTTGGCCACTGACCTCTGGTCTGTTTTTGTAATCGTCCCCGAGTATTTTTGATCTGCAGCTTTGTTCCATATACGTATGTTCATACATTGGTATTTAGTTTGCATTCATGTATGATCATTGAAGAGTTGCATTGTTCCATACTTTAGTTCGAGCCTTGTGTTCTTCATACCATGTGTACAGACTTCATTTGATCAGTTGGCACTGTTTATTGGTCCTGATTTGAGTTGAGTTGATCATGTAGTCTTGAATGTTGTATATGCTTTGTCTGGTTCATCTTATAGTCTGGCTCTGGCCATTGTGTATCCATTGTTGCTTAATGAGTTATTTGAATTGCTGTTGTTACATTTGTGGTCATTGTTGTATTGTTTACTTGATTACTTGAGCCTGCATTTGTTAGTGATGTTGTACTTCACTATTGCCTGGTCTTGTTTGTTCGATCACCTTGCTGTTCCATGATCTATTTGGTGTTTTGTTCATTTGAGACATCTTAGCTGTGGGTCTGGTTCGCCTTTGATTCATGTTGTACATATTGAGTCTGAGTTGCTCCTGACCGTTATTGCATTTGTACATTTGGATTTTGGTTTTATTCACTTTGGAATTTTCTGTTGCACTTTGTATCATTTCTTTGGTTCGGTGCTTATATATGTACACTGATATACATGTCTTCAAGTGTATCGCACTGAATCTTTTTAGTTGAGACCGTGTTGTTGTTTGTCGAGTCACTTGTATTTGATAGTTTTGTATTGCACCTGTGTTGAATCCAGTTTCACAACTCGGGTTTGACCTTGTGCTGATGTCGAGATTTTATTTATATTGCACCTGAGTTGAACCCGTCTTTTTATTTGGGTTTGACCTTGTGTTCACCTGTCCCTGTAGCATTATCAAGTGTATATCGGTGTGCACGGCCTTGTGGCATATACAGTGATACACTGTGTATGTTACAAGTTGTTCGTGTATGACGAATTCAAATATAAATGATGACGAACAACCCAAATAACTGAGGCAAATATTATTTTCAAAATTCACATTTTATTTTATATTGCAAAAATATTTCTTTTTCAATTTTACTGTGTTAGTGAATATTTTTGCAGATTGCTCAAGTGCTGGATTCTAACTCGAATGAAGTTGAAGATAAAATACGAATTGAGTGAATGAGTGATGTGTAGTGAGGTTAAATGTAAATATGAAATTGTGATGTATTGTAATCAAAATTGTATATGTATAGTGAGAGATTGAATTTGTACTATTCAAAATTGTAATAAATATTTGTTTGAATAAAATTTCTGTTTGAATTCAAATTCTGTGTTATTTAATTTCATTCAGCAAATATTTATTTAACCTATGAAAAATAAAATAGTACATTAACAAATACATTTAAACGAATGTATATATGTTTATTATCATCAAACGAAAATCATATAAGCGCATATTCAACAATCTCCCCCTTTTAATGATAACAGACATATATTTAAGATTTTGTATATGTTAAATGTATTTGATCATTCATATGCTCTAATTGCTCCCCCTATTTAAATGCTTCCTCTCTTCACACAGCTCCCCCTACATATATGCGTACAAATAAAAATATGCAAATGAGCCTAGATGCAAATAGAAAATTGTTTGACCTTTGCTTGATTTTATTTGACAAAATCTTAACTTTTCTCTCCCCCTTTTGTTATCAGCAAAAGAATAATAGTGTTAGAGAAAATAGAGATAAGGTGATCGATATTAATTCAACATTAAAACTCAATTGAATATAAATATTAAATTTCAATAAAAAATCAAACAAAAATCATAAATATTTTGTTAGGCGCATATTCCACTTTTAGAATGATGGGAATTATGTCATCATATAAACCCATACAGTTGTGTCTATTTGTGGTATATTTATATCAGGAATTTGAATATCTACTAACCATGCATAACCGTTAGGACTTTTAAATGAGATTAGTAGTATTCCAATTTTATTTTAAAAAAAAAATGAATTCAAGTATCTTCTAACCACGCATAACCGTGAGGACTTTTAAATGGGATTAGAATCAACTTGTTTATTTTAAAAATCAACTTTTGATATGCGTTCCACACATGCATAACCGTGAGGACTTTTAAATGAGCATGGAAGCACATAACAAATTCCAAGTAATCCACCCATGCATAACCGTGAGGACTTTTAAATGAGAGTGAATACTTTGGTTTTTATTTATTGTTAATTTTTTTTTTGAAAAAAATGAAAAAATGAAAAACGAACGATTCCTGTTTTAAAGTACCACATATCGACAAACTATATAGAATTTTGATGAGTGATGGTCGTTAGAAATATGATAGAGATGGAGATGGTAATGGAATTATTACCAACAAAAAGTTTTATAACTCTTGTTTAAATTTCTAAAGAAATTTACTAATTATACCGTTTCGAGTCATAATATATGATCAATATTAGCACTCATCACTCTTTCAATCACTATTCATCTTTTTGATAATCATAGGGAGTCAGATTAGTCAAAATAGTCATTTAAAATCAAATTCAAAAATGATTATGAAATCAATTTTTCAAAATGAATAATCTGAAAATATGATCAAAAATGATTTTCTTGAGGGGGTTATATGAGAAAAATTTCTACTATTTAAAAATTATTTGAAATGAAGTATATGCAGATATTTTCTTTGAAAAACGATGCAGTTACTAAATGTCTCAACAAAAATCACGTTCAACTAGTAATTTTTCTATCAACTAGATTACCAGTGTAATCTGCATCTGAATTTCGCTTTCACTCAAAATCATCATTAATTGAATTTGATCGACCAAAACATGAAGTGTGCACTAAAAATTTCAAACTCAATTTTAACAGCAATTTAAATGACATTCTCTTGAATTTGAAATGAAGCCGTGTAAATAATCAAAAAACCATGAACATAGAGTTAGCCAAATTATAACCAAATGTATTAATATCCAACAAAACACAATTTTTGATCCAACCTAATATAATCAAAAAAATTATAGAATTTTATAGTGTTTTTGGCATAAATATAATCGGCCAACTATGTTGAATAATTCAGAATCAAAATCATCGTCTCTTCACCATCTCAATATTGGCTGATTTTAATTCAGACTATGGTGCGGATCATCACATTTAATATATCGTTCAAATAAATATACCATTACCTGTTTTACCTTTACGATATTTTTCGTTGTTTATCCATTTGATCCTGTCACCTTTATAATAGGCTAAGGAACTTTGCTTTGTCGCCCGTCGTGTTTCTAGAACAGCCAAAAATCCAAAAAACACTGTTGTTGTTCCTTAGCCTGCCACCACACCTACACGGGAAAAGATTTATATGTCCTATTTGTTTTTATAGGTCCATGGTTGTTAGTGGCAGAAGATTTAGAAAATTAATTTTGTGGAGACCCAAAACTGTTTATATATGTTCCTTTTGGCACCCAAATTTGTTTAACTTTGAGAGATTTTATATTTGTGCCTTTTGGAACCCAAATTGGTATGGTTTTCACATGTTTGGGTCTATACCAACAATTATTGTGATCGTGTCCATATTTTCTACAAATTGTGCACATGGAATTTTCTTGATTAATATCACTTTCAACATTTTCAGATTGATTATATCCAAGTCCTTGTCTAGCTGTATTAACAGTTTGCTTTCTTAATAGCAGATTCAACGATTTCTCATTTTTTGAAAATTTATCTAAAGTTATTGACAATTGTTGGACTTGTATTTTAAGAGATTCATTTTCGTTCAATAATTGTGTGCACTTTTTGATAGAATTTTCTCTCCTAGTATTTTCGTTCTCTTTCAAAATCAGAATTTCATTTTCAAGTGAATTTATATTAATTTCTGAATTATTAATTTCTTCTTCGAATGTTGGACACTTATCACACTTAAGGATCCTACTTTGATAGGTTTTAACTAATTGGTCAAGTTGTTTATTTAAATCTATCAAAGTATCTTTTTGTGATTCAAGTTTGGCATACTTCTCCCTAAGTCATTCAAAACAACCATTCACTTCGTGGAAATATATAAGTAATTCCGAATGAGAAAGTTTTGATACCTCACTTGGCTCGTTATCATCACTGTCAGTTATTTCACCATGAAGACACAAGTCTGCTTTTTCATTCTCACTGTTATCACTTTGATTATCTTCATCACTTGTATTCCACGTGGCAGCAAAACTTCTCCTTTTTGATTTCTTTTCAAAGTCGCGTCGAGTTTGAGGACAATTAGGCTTGATGTGTCCGGGTTGGTTGCACTTATGACAGATGATCTTTAGTTCTTCTGGATTGTCTAATATTTTATTTATTATGCTTTTCAATCTTCGTTTTAGAGCTGGATTTCCGTATTTGTAGTTCCACCTTTTGACTTTCTTTATTATCAGCTCCAATTCTGCTGCTCAGTCATCATCATCACTATCACTTTCTGTTGTTCCTTTAAGAGCTATTGATTTCTTTCGAGTATCACCTCCTTCACGTTCTTCCTTGAATTTCATTTCTAGCTCATAAGCGGTGAGATTTCCGATGAGTTCTTCGACTTTCATTTGTTTCAAATCTTTTGGTTCTTGAATGGCAGTCACTTTGGTTTCAAAACTTCGTGGAAGAACTCTGAGGATTTTTCGGACCATCTCCAGCTCTGTATATGATTTTCCAAGAGCTTTTGATTTGTATACGATATTGGAAAGTCGTCCATGCATCTCTTTGACATTTTCTGCTTTTGCCATTGTGAAATTCTCGTATGCTTAGCATGGCAAGGTGAGATTCTTTGACTTGAGATGTTCCTTCGTGAGTCACTTCTAGTGTGTGCCATATTTCCTGCGCAGTTAGACAATGTGAAACACGATTAAATTCAAATTGATCCAATGAACAGATAATATAATTCATAGCTCTAGCATTAGCATTTTGTAATTTATTTTCTAGTTCTGTCCATTGATCCATCGGTTTATCTATTTCCTAACTATCTGTAATTATAGCTGGTGCTCTATAACCTGTCTCAACAATGTTCCAAGCGTCAATGGTTTTCAGAAAAATTTTCATTCTATTTTTCCAATAAGCATATTCACCATTGAACATTGGTGGTCTAACTATAGACTGACCCTCAGCAAAAGCATTATTAAAAGAAGCTATTTAAAAATTCAAACTTTCAAACAAAAATTGATTTTTGAAAAATGAATTTTTAAAACAAAAATTGACCTCTATTCCTAGCTATGATACCACTTGTAGGATCGATTTCACCCTAGAGGGGGGGGGGTGAATAGGGTGATAGTATTAATTATAAAATTAATTGCGGAAGCTTATAAATAATTTCAACACAGATTACAGAATAATAACAGCACAGAAAAATAGCAGAATAATAAAATACAGAAATAGAACGACACAGAATTTATCCAGCTTCTACAAAACCCTGCCTACGTGCTACCCCCAAGGTTTCTACTAGAAATTAGATAGTCGGACGCTTACACACGTAAACTCGCGACACCCGCTATCGACTAAACCTAACTCTACGCTCAAAACCCTGTCACAACTCAGCCACTGAGTTGCGAATTCTCAAACTACGCCACGTAGCTTGTCCCCTAGTCACACGACTAGTAAATACAACCTTAAAAGAGAATTTAAATTTAAAAACAAACTTAAAAAACAATTTTAAAACTAAAACCCTAATTAAAATATAAACTAAAGCCTTTTTATATTTAAAACAAGGCCAGCCCAATTCATTTCTTCTGCCCGTTCCTTTTTCTTTTTGCTTATGTAAAATGGCGGCCTTACATTCGTTCCTCTTTGCGCTCTGAAATTAGGGCTTGAGTTTTTCGATCCAAATTAGGGCTTTTCGAAGCACGCCTATGTTGATCGATCAGTGGATATTTGCGTGTTTGATTTTGTCGATCCTTTATCTGATGCTTTCGGCTGCTTCTGGAGTTCTACTTCAATTTTGGTATGTGATTTTTGCTTTTCTGTTATGCTCAATTGAACTCCGATAATCAATTGCCAGTGATGATTCTGGGTTATATATGCGTTCGATCTCCTTTATTTTCGTTCGTATAAACTTATTTGAATTTGTCAAATAATTTGTTCGGCCGTTCGATTTCACTTTGATGCTGATGATTTCACTGACTTTTTCAATTTCGTATAAACTTGTGTTACTTGGTTGACACGGTGTTGATTCAATTTCATGATGACCACGGCTTTAATTTGTGACATTTGACTTTGTCACATTCGTATATTTTTATGACTTGATTCCCACGGTTTTGATTTTGATTACGGCTTGATTTGTTCGACTCCTTGATCGTTGTACTGATTTTCTTGGCTACAATATTTTAATTTTGAGATGACCTGCACTTTTTCGATTGACTGGTTTTGGCCTGGTCGACATTGTCGAACTCATCTCTCCTCTGCTGTTGGCCACTGACCTCTGGTCTGTTTTTGTATTCGTCCCCGAGTATTTTTGATCTGCAGCTTTGTCCTATATATGTATGTTCATACATTGGTATTTAGTTTGCATTCATGTCTGATCATTGAAGAGTTGCATTGTTCCATACTTTAGTTCGAGCCTTGTGTTCTTCATACCATGTGTACAGACTTCATTTGATCAGTTGGCGCTGTTTATTGGTCCTGGTTTGAGTTGAGTTGATCATGTAGTCTTGAATGTGGTATATGCTTTGTCTGGTTCATCTTGTAGTCTGGCTCTTGCCATTGTGTATCCATTGTTGCTTAATGAGTTATTTGAATTGCTGTTGTTACATTTGTGGTCATTGCTATATTGTTTACTTGATTACTTGAGCTTGCATTTGTTAGTGATGTTGTACTTCACTATTGCCTGGTCTTGTTTGTTCGATCACCTTGCTGTTCCATGGTCTATTTGGTGTTTTGTTCATTTGAGACATCTTAGCTGTGGGTCTGGTTCGCCTTTGATTCATGCTGTACATATTGAGTCTGAGTTGCTCCCGACCGTTATTGCATTTGTACATTTGGATTTTGGTTTTATTCACTTCGGAATTTTCTGTTGCACTTTGTATCATTTCTTTGGTTCAGTGCTTATATATGTGCACTGATATACATGTCTTCAAGTGTATCACACTGAATCTTTTTAGTTGAGACCGTGTTGTTGTTTGTCGAGTCACTTGTATTTGATAGTTTTGTATTGCACCTGTGTTGAATCCAGTTTCACAACTCGGGTTTGACCTTGTGCTGATGTCAAGATTTTATTTATATTGCACCTGAGTTGAAACCGTCCTTTTATTTAGGTTTGACCATGTGTTCACCTGTCCCTGTAGCATTATCAAGTGTATATCGCTGTGCACGGCCTTGTGGCATATACAGTGATACACTGTGTATGTCACAAGTTGTTCGTGTATGACGAATTCAAATATAAATGATGACGAACAACCCAAATAACTAAGGCAAATATTATTTTCAAAATTCACATTTTATTTTATATTTCAAAAATATTTCTTTTTCAATTTTACCGCGTTAGTGAATATTTTTGCAGATCGCTCAGATGCTGGATTCTAACTCGAATGAAGTTGAAGATAAAATACGAATTGAGTGAATGAGTGATATGTAGTGAGGTTAAATGTAAATATGAAATTGTGATGTATTGTAATTAAAATTGTATATGTATAGTGAGAGCTTGAATTTGTACTATTCAAAATTGTAATAAATATTTGTTTGAATAAAATTTCCGTTTGAATTCAAATTCTGTGTTATTTAACTTTATTCAGCAAATATTTATTTAACCTATGAAAAATAAAATAGTACATTAACAAATACATTTAAACGAATATATATATATTTATTATCATCAAACGAAAATCATATAAGTGCATATTCAACAAATTCATCACCTTCATCCACACGCCCCCCACTTTCTACGATCTATGGGGGATTCACGAGTCCGAGTGATACGTTATGCTTCCTAATTTGAGAGAATGATCGAAAGGTTCTTACTGAAGAGTACGGCAAAAGCTCGGGGGTCTGTGAGTCTAGGATTGGAAGTTGTTCGAACTTAACTTGGGAAGGAGCTATAGGAAGGGCGTGATGGATTCCAGGTAGGAAGGGAAGATCGAAGAGGTGAGTAAAACTTAAGGGGGGTAAGTTACGTGTTCTTGGAAAATCACGGAGGTAAAAAGTGAAAAATTAAAGAAGAAGGGGAACGCCGGCTTTTATAGGGAAGAAGAGGAAGTCGAAGAGACAATGACCGGTAAAACCGGCCAAAACGACATCGTTCGGCATTGGCCAAAATATCGTTCGGCATCCAGGGAGCTCGGCATCGTCTGTGTTGTTCGGCATTCAGAGAACTGAGTAGAGGCTCGAAGCAAAGCTCGGAGAACTCATGATTTAAAGTGCACCACGTTCAACCACGTGATGCACTTTGGGGGGCAAGTGTTACCTGAGGTTTGACCAGGCAACTAGACATTCGGCATTTGCATACCGTTTGGCATTCCGAGCGTTCGGCACAACATATTTGGTCGGCTTCTAGAGTCATTCGGCACAAATGGCTCGCTCGGCATTCGAGTTCGCTCGGCATTCGAGTGCGTTCGGCATTGAGAGCCATGCGGTATCGTATATTGTCCGGCATTCCATACTGCTCGGCATCCAGATCTCGATCGACATTAGAGGTCGTTCGGCATCTTGGTGTGTTCGGCATTCAGAAGTGTTCGACATCCAGAGGTGTTCGACACTCAGATACCGTTTGGCATCCTGAGGTGTTCGGCATTCAGATGTGTTCGGCATCCAGAGGTGTTCGGCATCCAAAGGTGTTCGGCCTTCATCCAATCTTGACCGGCTTCGATTATTGCTCGGCCTGCACTCTCCACTCAACACATCACTTTGTTCGGCCAAAATATCTTCGGCATCTATGGTTCGGCACACAGAGCTCACTCTTTTTGGGCCTAGGTATTCGGCTACCAGGTCCACCAGGGAAGTCCAACCCATCTTTGTCTATAAATAGAGAGGCATGTGCACAATGAAAGGGGGCTTTTTTTCGAGAACACCGGGTAGACTCTACCGCATTCAAAACTCATTCAAGACTTATCTTTCTTGCTTAACAATTGTAATCAAATAGTTGAGATACAGATTGTACCTGTAATCGATTATCGAGGAAAGCAATAAAGATTAACCTTAAAGTAGACGTAGGCAATTACGCCGAACCACTATAAATCTAGTGTTCATACTTTCAACATTTAAATTTGCATACTGTTTTCTATTTAACTTTACTTTCTTCATTAATCCCTCTATGTAATCTCTCTTAAGGGTGTTAGTGACCAATTCTGGTGCTAACAATGAACATTTTCCAAAAGTGTTTTTGGGTAAAATAATTACTGGTTTGAGATTAATGGTAACTATTATTTTGTAAACTATTACAATGGCTTTAAAATATATAATTATCAGTTTGACGTAAAATAATGATACTACTACTTTGAGAAGTAATTTGATGTAAACCACTATCTTGGATCTAAAAATATGATGTTTTGAAGTATATTGCTATTTTGCAAGAATTATTACTGTTTTTGGGATGAATAAATAAAGGGAACTTTATAATAAACAGTAATAGTATGATTTTATCTTAAAAGAATAATATATTACTTGGATGACTATTGAATATGTGATTAATTATTGATCATAATTGTCATATATTTTTGATGTTTGATGATGGTATCGGATTCGATGAGCGTGCGATATTTTACCATTATTTCCACTAGTTGATGGGGGTAGTTAATTGTGGTTATTTAATTACTGATGTTGTGTTACTGATGCTGATTGAATTAGTACATATTTGATGGATTATATTTACACTGATGATGATATATGTAAGTATATTTGTGCACTGTGATTTTCTAAATTGATGGATTGGGGTTGTCATTGGATATTGTTGCGTTTGATGATTGTACTATTATTGTTGTGGTCAGCACATATGATGACTTATTGAGATGGATGAGTAGGAACACTATTTTCTGCTTCCACTAATTGCGTTGGTTGCGATGGTTCCAATAGTTGCAACGATTGTGATGGTTTCAACGGTTGCATGGATGCTATGGTTGCAATATAGTAACAGTTATTTGGATGCATGATAAGAGCTTGAAATAGAACTACTCGGGCTTGATCCTCCAAAAGGGGTAGGTGGGTGGTATTTTCCTATGCAATAACTATTGAGCCTATGACCATGGTGTATAAGGTTAGGCGTAGTCCAATCAGAGTTGAAATCCTTTTCCCATTTTATCATTTGTATATGTTTGTTTGTTAGTTTTAGTGGAAACAAAAAAGGAGCAATGGATATGAAATGGATCATATCTACAGGGTAGATCAGTATATCTCTTTCGTCAAAATTTTACAGTTGTTAATTTTATAATTGGTGCATTGAAAAAATATATTTTATCTGATGTATTGAATTTGTATAATATTTAATTATCAATATGAGATGGTATTTGTAAGTTGACGTCTAAATTCCATTACGAGGTTTCCCTTATTATGTCTGTTATTTTAGATTTTAAATTTTTATCTACCCACGGTTCACTGCTTTTAATGTCTAGGATTAGTTGTAAGAGCCTTTTGGCATCGTTTATAATTGATTTTAGATGCTAAAAACAGTGGGTCGTCACAAAATGTTACACAACTCTTTAGAATTAAGAATACCGTTGAGCATCAATGTAGAAAATCTACTTTGATTATTGCTAAATCATGCCATGGCGTCCATCAAAGGACTATAGTTGGGTCGAGTTGAAGCGTTGGAAGTGAAACACTATTTAAAATAGAATTAGTCTCCTCGGTTATACAAGGTCAGTATGATGGTTAATAGAAGTCAACTCAAAGTTAGGGTCTGTGGTCAAAACATTTTGTAATTGTAATATTGAACAAAGGACTTTGTGTTTGGGTAATAAAGGTTGAATATGGACGATATTAGAATTTTGAGCATTACCAATTTCATAAATTCTAATGTTATATAGTTTTGACAAAGAGAATTAGTGTAAATAATTATCATTATTGGGGAGCGCTTAAAATAAGTAAAACTGGATTTATCCGAAGCTATGTAAGCAATAATTTTGGCCATATTGTCACACTGCTAGCTAAGAAGATGTGTGAATATTAACATTCAAATTGTTTAACCTTAATCGTTGACCAAATTTACGCCTAAGAGTCACACAACTAAAGTATTGAATACTCCAACTACCACCCAATTTAATAAATTATAATTATTATAAATTGATTAAGTTAATTAATATTTTGAAATGTAATTATAATTTTTTTATTTGACTTGTGTTGTTCGATATTAAGAATAGTAAGTATGTGAAAGTTGTATACAAACGTATCAATATATGATGCCGATATATGTTTAAATTTGATTTAAATGGGAACTATTTGATTTGGTTTGAAATGAAATGGAGACCATATGTAATGATCCATAATTTCACTGCTTGAATTTGTGAATATTTAATTAATTTTAAATATTTAAATAATAGATTTTATTATTAAAATAAAACTCTTTAAAATAATAATAATGATGGTGAAATAGTTTTCAATTTTTTTTACAAAAATGATTAATTCGAAGAGAAATCAGAAATGTGGCAGGAATTCATTTTTTTGAATTTTCAACTTTTCCTCGAATAAAAGTTATTGAAAACATTATGAACTCTTTAGTATAAATATTCACATTCATTTACAAATGAGATAGTATACACACTACAAGAAAATTAGCTTTTGGTTGCATTAATTAGTGGCATGTGACACCTAAGTGCAACTAAAAACACTTTACCCTATATTATTAACGCAACAAAAGTTGCCGCCCATCCCGCCTAACTAAAAAAATTTCAGAAAATTTTCATTTTTATTGTCACGTTTCCCTTCATCTTCGTTACTTCGAAAATTTTGTTCTTCCGTTTTCCTTTTCGCTCCAGCAAAATCCACCTCGCCCTCCAGCAGAATCCACCTCGCTTCATTATCATCGTCGCGGAAGCCCTCCTTCATAATACTTCGCTCAACATCATCGCATAGCCCTTTAGTCAACGTGTTCTCCTCACGGTACCCTTATCGGGTATATTTAGATATGAATTTTATAAACCAATTTTGTGATTCTATATGGTTTTTATATGATTCTATATGCGTAGTCTATTCGAATTTCTGCATAAATCCCAACTGGAATAGTTGATTTACGCCTAATTGGAATAAACCCTAACTGGAATTATTAAGGATACTTTAACCCAAATTAAATTGATTTGTTTCTGAGCTGTTTCCTTCTGCATTATTAAATAGGTTATTTTGATTTGTCGTTAACCCAAATTAAGTTGATTTAGTTGAGTTTCCTGAATTTCTAACTTTAGTTAAGGATACTTTAACCGTTGTGGTTACTCACATTTATGGAATGAGATCTCTAGTCCAGTAATAAGAGTTTTCTTGTTGCCAAAGAGCGGATAAAGGTTAACTTTCAACAATTTTAAATTTTCGTAGCAAAGAAGAGAAGTTAATTGACTACCTTTCTGCCTATTAACCTTCCTATATTGATTGATTGAGTATAACTTTTTCCAAGAAACATGATTAATAAATTGATAACTAAATGATTACACCTGATACTTACATATTCAAGCAAATGCACGTGTCATTAAGGATTATGATGTTGCATTCTCCTTATTTTTCAGTTATTTGCAACTTGTAACAACTTTATTTGCAACTGATGTTGAGTGCTTGTTGTTTCTTAAGCTTGTTTCCCTTCAATCGATAACAGAGGTAGTTAAGAAATCATTTTCTCTAACCTGCCCGTTAATGTTTTGTTATCAAACTAGAAGCAAATATCTTCCTCATAAATATTTGTAATCATATTTATCTGTTTTTTGTTATTGTTAAATCTAATATTATATCATTGTTATTTGGAGAACTATGGACTGATGGTATTCTGTCTGTTTTATACAGTTATTTTGAATAAATTCCTTAGAAAAAATGTTTGTAGATTATCTTTCATTTGTATTTTATGTAGACCTTTTTTTATGTAATATAACAACACTTGAGCATAGCTCCATGATTAACCGTACATTTAGTTTAAGAACAACTCTCGACTTCTTGTGATCTAACATTTATATTTTATAGTTTGTTGGTGACTACTAATTCTTATAAGCACATGCACATATACAAAAATATATATAGTATTTTTTTAATATTTGTTATGTTTGCATTGGTAAAATACTTAGGTAGCGTTTGATTTAAAAACATGTTTTGTGTTTTTCATTTTCAGCGTATACTTTTGTAATTCACCTAACAACCGAACCTGCGGTCCATACTCATATACGTTTTAATTTCAATGTTGTAGCTAAAAAAATTTGAGCCAAATAGTTTGTTAACTGATTTTAAAGTTGAATTTTTTTTTGGAGTTTAAATTTCAAAGATAGTTTGATGGCGAATAGTGCTCTGTATCTGTGATTTTATTTATTGTTGGGATGATTCAAAATTGGGTTGTAATATGCTGCAGCTATGCTCACGGCTAACAATCTGATTTATTTACTGATGTTTACTGTAGACATGTTACATTATTTTTTGGTTTTCGTTGTACTGCTTTTAAAATATTTAGGTAGTAAGCTTAGTTTCTTTCCCGCACCTCTACCACGAGTTTTGTTAAGGAACTACGAAGTCTTGAAATAAATTTCATGAATTTTTGTGTTTGAAAATTTGTCAGTCCATTCCCAATGATAGACGGTATCTCCTTTTTAACTTCAATTCTATAATAATTTAGTTTTCACTACCATTTTGCAAGCTGCACCAAAGTTGACTTATTTTCCAGCCACTCCTTCTGGATTGGAATATGTCGTACATATTTATATAAATATGTACCCTTTTTTTTTGGTAACGATGTTCCAGTAAGAATCAATAAACAAAACCGAGACGTGGAAGACTTATGTTAAATAGTAATGTATTCTCTGTGATGTTTTGTTTATTAGTTATTAATTTTTCACCCTACTTTTTATAAAGAATTGTTCATTAATTTATGGAACCCCTACAGTAAGAAAAAAAACAGATACCAATAAATAAACAACCATATGGCAGTTTTTGCCTTCTTTGGTGTTTTTTCCTTCTTCTTTTAATTTCACAACACCTTCCCATTACTGCTTTTGTGCAATTAAATGACGGTGCTAGATGCTTCCATTCACTTTCACAGCAGCCAAGGTTTCATCTAGGCAATTTTTAATGGTTTGCAAGCTGGTGTCCAACTGCTTTGGACCAAATAGTTTTCTACGACATTGATGAAATGAGTCAGATTTGGGTATTCACTGTCACTAATGGAGAGATCAGGAAAACCTTTACATTTGTTAACTGATTGCTTAATGTATTCATTATGCTGTCACTAGTTGTTGATTGCTTAATATGTCCTTATAATAATGTTTTACTACCAAAATACTATTAATATTATAAGTATTGGAGTGTATTAATCAACCACTTCTCCTTTTCTTCTAGTTGCACAAATCTTGAACTTAAGGCAATGAACCAAAAATTGAAAGGAAATAATACTAATTTGTTAAGAATGTTTCCAATGAATTAAGTTTTAGTTTTTGGGCTCTCAGTTGGTAGATATCATTTTAATAATATTAGGAGATCCCACATTTCCATTATCTGCATTGTACTGAAACATGTAGTTAGAGATTTAGAAATTTGAAGTATAAAGCATGCATGCAAATCAAACTCCACATTGAATCATACAAGTAAAGATGAATACTTCATCTTAGTTTCTATAGTTCATAATATTAGATTGGGTGTAACTATTTGGGTTTTCAATAATTCTTTGTTTGATTATAACAGCTAATTAATTTCCACGTCAAAGTTTGGAAACTTATTTGCCTTCTTATATCGATGATGGAAAAAGATTGGGTTTTTTAAATAGGTGACAATACAGTTCTTAACTTAATATGTATTTTGAGAATCAAAACATGCATTCTAATATTAAAACTCAAACATTTTTGTTTTTATTTTTTGTCATAGAACTAGTATAGAGTACCGACAAGTAGCATTGAATTTCGTGCATGCTGCAAAGAGGAAGATAAGAAATGTGGAAAAAAAATTATGTCCTTGCACAAATTGTCAGAATCTTAGCCGTCATGATGACCACATCATCGTTGAACATTTAATTATGAAATGAATGGATCCTAGATACAAAAGCAGTATATGGTATAACCATGGCGAAGAGATAAATAAAGAGAGGAAAGCAAAGTCGGTTGACATATATGACCTTTTTAAGATGATTCACTATGAAGATGAAGATTTTTCGAATCATGAATTTTTTGATGATGATAAAGATAATGATGATTTTCAGAGAAGGGAGGATGAGTTACTTAAGAATTTAAAAGATGCGGAAACTCCATTGTATCCTGGTTGCACAGATCACACAAAATTATCTGCAATCACCGTCTTGTATAATCTTAAATGTGAGACTGGCTTGTCCGATAATGGGTTTGATAAGCTTTTAACCATGCAACATTTATTTTTCCGAAGGATATTGTGCTTCCCAAAACTTTATATGACGTAAAGAAATTTCTCAAAGCATTTGATATGGGTTTTGAAAAGATACATGCTTGTAAGAATGACTGTTTCCTTTTTAGAAAAGAATACAAAGATTTAGATACTTGTCAAAAATGTGATTCTTCGAGATGGAAGAAAAATCAAGACACCAAAGCGATTATACATGGTATTTCAGTTAAAATGTTGAGATATTTTCCAATAATACCAAGATTTAAAAGAATGTATAGATCTCAAAAGATGGCATAAGATTTAAGATGACATTTTAATAATAGAAGCAATGATGGAAAAATGCGTCATCCCGTGGATTCCATGGCATGGAAAATGGTGGATGAAAGGTGGAATCTTTTTCATCCGATCCACGCAATCTTAGACTTGGTCTTGTTACAGATGGATTTAATACATTTTCCATGTTGAGTTCAAAATATAGTTGATGGCCTGTAATGCTTGTGACATACAATTTCTCGCCTATGTTGTGTATGAAGAAGGAAATATTACGTTAACTTTACTTATTCCGGGCCCAAAGCAACCCGAGAATGATATTAATGTATATTTGGCGCCTTTGTGGAAGACTTGCATCATTTGTGGTGTAATGGAGTTGATGCTTATGATGCATTTAGTAAAAAATTGTTTAAACTGAATGCAATTTTGCTATGGATGATTTATGATTTTCCGGCTTATGGAAATCTTGCTGGATGTCGTGTGAAAGGGGAAAAAGCTTGCCCATTATGTGGTGTCAATACCCATAGTCGTTGGTTGAATCAAAGTCGAAAGAACATCTACATGGGCCATAGAAGATTTCTATCTATTACAGATTCATGGAGGAAACAAAGGGCTTGGTTTGATAACACCATAGAGAAAGGTAGTGTTCCTAGAATTCTAACTGGGAGAAACATTTATGCATTGTTGAAGGATTTTCCAAATGATTTTGGAAAAGGAAAGGAAAAGAAAGAGAGGGAAAAGAAAAGTAAGAAGAGGAAGTGTGCTCATGATACAGAAGATGAATATGATATGGCAAACGATCCTACAAAAATGGAGTTATCAAGATGGAAAAAAGATCAATTTTCTTTGATTTTCCATATTGGGAGGTTAGTGGTAAATTTATTACTTTCATTATTTTAACAGAATAAAAATATATTAACGCGTTATAGTTTTGATTTTCACAGGAACTTCCCTTACGTCACAATTTAGATGTGATGCATGTGGAGAAAAATATTGGTAAAGCATATTGGGCACGATGTTGCATGGTAATAAATCAAAAGATGGAATGACCTCTAGAAAGGATTTAGAGGATTGGGGAATTCGAAAGGAGCTTCATGCACAACCTCATGGGATTAAAACATATCTTCCACCGGCTCCATATCTATTGTCAAATTCTGAGAAAAAGTTATTCTGTAAAAGATTGTACGATTTCAAAGGGCCTGATGGCTATTGTTCAAATTTGGAGAATAGGATTTCGTTGCAGGATTGCAAAATTAATGAATTGAAGTCACATGATTACCATGTATTAATGCAACACTTATTGCAAATAGCATCAACACGATTAATAGCAAAGAAGGCGAGAAAAGCAATAATTCGCTTATGTTCTTTTCTCAAGAAATTTTGTCAACGTGTTCTTGATAGAGAGAAGTTGGAACAAATCAATATTGAGATTATTAAAGTTTTATGTGAGCTTGAAAATTTTTTCCCACCATCTTTTTTTGAAATAATGGTACATTGTCGATTCATCTTGGAGAAGAAGCACTAATGTGTGGATCATTTCATTTTCTTTGGATGTACCCATTCGAAAGATATATGAAGACACTTAAAGATTATGTAAGAAACATGCATGACCAGAAGGATGCATTGCAGAATCCTATCTTGCAGAAGAATGCATGAGGTTTTTCAATGAATTTTTGGAAAAATCAGGACAAATTAAGGAGAAAGAAGCTCAAATGAAGATTATGAAAGCAATGTAATACTCAAGGGAAGTCTGATTTCAATGCCCAAGACAGTTACATTGTCAGTCAATGAGAAAGAAATGCTCATTTAGCCGTGTTAATGAATATGGCTGTGGTGGAACCATTTATAGTGTAATTTAATATTACATTATTTTAATTTGATTGTAATGCTAAATATAACTTATAATCACTCGTTCTATACTAGTTTGCATTTGGAGGAATTAGAAAATTCAGACGAGCGCATGAGAAAAAATGCGACCTTATTTTGGGAAACACATAAAAAAAATTTGCCGATTGGATTAAAAGGAAGGTTAGTTGGATTTCAAACATATTCTTATTTGACTAATAATATTACTCTAAAATATTCATGTTAAATGGAATTTGTTGTAGACACCTACTAACTCCAAGGACCACAACGAAATGTTAAAATGGATTGCTTTTGGTCCGAAGAATGATGCATTGTCTTACAAAGGATATATCATAATGGGCAACGTTTTCATATAAAAGATGTAGGGAGAGAAACTCAAAAAAGTGGGGTGACTTTTGATGCGACTACTATGTGTAGAGTAAGTTCAAATGATATGCCCAAGTGGTTGATGTGGTCACTTATTATGGAATATTGACTGATATAATTTTATTAGATTATCATGTGTTTTATATTCTAGTTTTTAAGTGTCGTTGGGCACATAAAGGAAATGGAGTAAAAGTTGATGAAGATAGGTTCACTCTTATTAATTTACATCAAAATCAAGCATCGTTTTCAAGAGATCCATACATATTTACATCTCAAGCAAGACAAGTATTTTATTCACGAGAAAATGATATTTCAAATTGGTATGTTTTAATGAAAGCACCATCAAGAAGTTTTTATGATCTAGAGACAAATGATTATGCCGAAGAAGACATCCAAATCGAGGAAGATTGCGAAATAACTGAAATGTATGATGAAGATATAAGCTATGTTAGGGAGGATTACGAAGGCATACTTGAGTAGATTATACGTTAAAGTTTTTGCAAGGAAGAAGTTTGGTTTAGGTGTTTTTTTATGTTATGTTTTTGTTTTGTTCTAAGAGCTAAATATGATCTTGAGGTTGTTATTTTGGAATATGTGAAACTTGCTCATTTAATTATAGTCATGCAGTTTACTTCTTTCAGTTTTTCAAAATGATGCTATGTAAATTTGGGATAAATGGATGTGCACCATTATTTTATTTCTAATTTTGTGTGGAATGAATAGAGTTTGTGATATTCAAAATTTGGGAATTCCAATGGTTGTTCGACCTGGTAGGATGTGTCTTCTGTAAGTTAAAAATGAAGCATATGAGCTTAGAGGAATATTGACTGGTTTTTTTGTTTTTAACTTATATTACTCTCTGTTTGAAATGTAAAAATTAGCTTTGAAGTCTATTTGACTCAAAATGGAAAAAGTAGCGTGTCTATGAAATATGAACTAGAACACTGTATTTCCTTTAATGATATTCTTTTGTTCAGATAATTTAATCAATTGTAGTTGTATAACTGCTACAACCACAAATATGTAGGGAACAATACAGAAGTAATTTCATTTGTAATTAATAAGCTTTGGAAATTTGTTCATACTCATGGCAAACTTCAATTTATGTGGTTCTTTCCTGAGAAAATCTTTTTATATTTGGATTATTCATATGGTTGCGTAGCACTTGCTTGAGTTGATGGCTGCAATGATTTTGGGTTTTTATTTTTCAGTGTTTTTGAGGTAATTCAACTCCCTTTGCTCACGACTGTATTTGTGGTCCTCTGTGATGCACAACACTGTATTATATAAACATCATTTTGTTTTTCAAAATTTGTGCATTAGTTGTGTAGGATGCACTATAATATTCTAGCAACTGCATGCAGTTTACTTCTTTTACGTGATGCACATCTAAACAATATTGTTTTCATTTGCAGAAAAGAGATGTTTCCAAGCTTTGTACGTACTTGCAACCAGATAAAGACCGAAGAGGAATACCGAAAGTATAATTCAAAGCGGAAGTATAATTCAAATGTAAAATTTAAGAAGCCAACCGGTGTTTGCAATGAATGGCAAGAACAAACAACCAATGCTAAGAAGCGAAGAATTGATTACAATGAAGGCCAAGAACAAGTAGTCAATGCTAACAGGGCAGTTGGTACTTGCAATGAAGGCGATGAACAAGCAATCGATGATTTCAATATAGACCAAGACCAAGCAATCGATGATTTCAATGTAGACCAAGGAAGACTCTATTCAGAAAATGAAAGGCCTTTTGACGTAAATGCTGATGCTGAGATGGAATTTGAAAGACTAAGTGAAGCTGAAACTGCAAATACATCTCGGAAACGATTTGGTAGAGGTCCAACAAAAGCAATAAGACTCCCTTTAACCTATCAAAGTAAAATTGAAGTTGAGCTCAATGATATAGGCGTACCCATAGGACCAGGGTCAATATATTTATCTTCTTCTCTTGGGCCGCTTGTGCGAGAGCTCGTTCCATACACGCTTGATGATTGGAGGCTTCTAAGTGATGAGTTGAAAACTGTTTTATTGGAATCGATTCAGGTATGGAAAAGTAAATAATTGCACTATTTGAAATTTGTTTTGCAGTTTCATCTTGGCATTAGTTAAACAATTGCACTAGTCAAATGTGTGTGTGTGTGTGTGTATACGAGGTATTGTAAATGTGAGTGTTGTATGTTTGCTTTTATAAGATTTCAAAGAATAAAGGCTTTGAGCACATAGTGCTTCAACTGCAAATACGAAGTGTTTAGTGCAAATGGTTTGTGACATAAAGGGATTTCGATTAATCCAAATTTCGAAGGTTGTATCTTCATTTGATTTGAATTTCAATTAATCTGATATGCCGAGTTTTAGGACTTCAAGTGTGTTTGGTTCCATATATACATAAGTATAGTTTCTTATACAGTTTAACATCTTTGGAGTTTCAAGATTTTCGGTCTTGAATGTATAAACAATTATAAGTACACGTACGAATTTATGTACCAAAGTGTATAAGTTTCGGTTTTAAATAAATGACAACTCTTAAGTATCAATCAATTTTGAAGTATTTATGACCATGGGAAATGTCAAAATTTAAAAGTATAATAACATGAACCGTGGATGGATACTTAACTTTGGATACCGGGACAGTCCAGTCACACTAAAATTTATAAGTATGAGCTTTTGGATGTGAGAATTTTTATATACAAATGATTTCATATAGACAAGTATCAATTCTGAATGTGAGGGTGATCTTGTATATACTTATTTTTTCAAAATTTGGTTTTGAATGCATATATATAATGCATGAAATTTCATATATGGCTTTAAACATGTTACCTCTTGAACGTGTAAATTTACACAAAATTTTATAATAACAAAGCATGCACATGATTTCGAAGTGTTTTATTTCAAGTACACCAGATTCAAAGATGCCTGCTTTCAAGTGAATACATCTTAAACTCTAAAATTGCTGGTGTATATACATATAAGCTGTTCAGTGAGTGATAATCTTAACAGCCGCTCTTATATGTGTACACAAACTTTATAATCCATATATAATTCATAAATGTCCTATACAGTTTCAGTCTGTCCTATACATTTATGTGCGAATATTCCGACAACGAGGTTAATTGTGGTCTTTAGCATTAAACTTCAAACTGTATATACATTTACAAGATGCAACATACAGCAACAACCTCAAAATGGGAATACTTTGGATAAATCAAATACTTTCATGTATTGTTGCAGGCTAGATTTAAATTGGAAGAGGATTGGCAAAAAAGAGCTGTATTTCAGCAAATGGGAATACTTTGGAGATCCTCGAAAAAAATTGGTGCGAAAAATTAATAAAGCAGAGACAGAAGAGGAAAGATTTAATCTAAAACCGGCCAACATCAAAAGGACAATAGAATGGAGAAAGTTTGTAAAGGCAAAAAAAAGTATGGAGTTTAAGGTAACATAAAGGAAAACAAGTACAATTACATTCTTTCTTTTATATGTTATTTTAAATATGTCTTTTATACTAGTTAATAAGTTCTAACACCTTCCAATATTTCCAGAAACGAAGTGAGAAATATACGGCCCTTAGGAACAAACAACTTCCACATACATCTGGTCGTAGAGGAATGGCTAGATTGACCGAGGACCTGGTTAGTTAATTAACTATAGCATTATTTGCCTAGGTATTTAATACCTATCAGTTTATTTATTTAATGTTATTCTAAATTTAGAATGAACAGAGTTCAGATCCATTGTCCATAACTAGAATTGATGTTTGGATTAAATCTCACATTAGAAAAGAATGGTGAACCAATGAGCATGGACGCTGCAAATACTATTGTCAGAATTTTTTTATTTTATCGGTATATTAAAAATTGTCTGATTATGATGATTTTACCATCGTACATTATTTGTATCTATTTAATTCATGTAGGAGGAGTTTAAAAAATTAGATAACCTATCACAGTCCAGTTCGTCATATAATGTCAAAGAAGATGCTATTGCACAAGTACTGGGGCAAGATAAACCAGTACAGTTAAGGGCAATGGGAAGGTGTTGCACCTTAGCCAAGCTAACTTTGTCGCAGTCCAGAGATAAACAAGTATCTCAGTGTCAACAACATATAGCAGAATTGCAGCGTATGTTAAAAATGCTGATGGACAAGAAGGTAAACTTTTATTGAAAAATGTTAACAAGCATACTACTCAGCTCAGTATACATTAGTATTAGCTTGTAAAATATACAAAGATATATGTGTTTTTATATACTAAGGTTTTCTAAATGCTTTGGCACAGGATAAACAAACTTCAAAAGAAGGAAGCATACATGAATTGGTAAAAAAATAATTATATTACTGAAGAAACAACACTTGGATTTTAGTTTTTGATATAGTAATTAATATTATTTTTGGTGGAATAATTGTAGGGCAATGCCAACGCATGTGAGCTATTGAATTGGGATGGAACATCTGAAGTTGTTGCCGAAGGGAGTGGTGTCTACTGACCCAAATGAGGTTGTCGGTGGCATTCGTATTGGCCCAAATGCTGTGAGCGTTGTTATAGATTGCGTGGATAAACCAGATGCTCATTTATGGAGACCTAATCCTCATATGTCAGTATTAGGAAACGCTGAAAATATGGTGGTAGCATGGCCGGCTACTTGCATTAAGATGACGCTGCAAGGACACTTGAATGAAGTTAGTATGGTAAATTTTCCGTGCATACTATCAACCGACAATTGTAGCTTGACTTTTTTTATTCATTTCAGTCAACATTTTTCAATAAGACATGAAATAATTAACTTTTCTATGCATACTATATGTTTATATTTTTCCTTTTTAGAGTAACAGCAGTGTCCAAGACAGTACATGCAAGATTTATGATTGGGATGAGGGTAATGTGATAGTTGCCGAAGGAAGAATCTGGTGCGGTGATTCAGGACATATTATGAATGGTATTCCGCTTGGTCCATCTGCCATTGTGGTTTTGGTTGACAATGTAAAAAAAGGAGATGCTTACTTATGGTGACCCAGAACTGATATGTTGCATATTAGAGATGCAGTTGGTAGGAAGTAGCATGGCCAAAATCAAAAGTTGAAGATGAGAAAGGAAATGCTGCGACTTCTTCTTCTGGACTTGGACCTATAATCTCGAAGAAATCACACCAATATATAAGTATATATTTTGAAGTATTTTTATGTATGTATGTATTCTGTATAATAATCTCGTTTTTTGCCAGCCAATTGCAAAGTTGATAAAAAATAACAAATGCAAGATAATTGATGTGGGTGAAACAAATGAAGTGGTGGCTGAAGGAACTATCGCTTCAACTGATCCAATATCAATGCACCATTGTCGTCCATTGGGATGTGATGCTGTAAAAATTTGGTACCACCATAGCTTGGCCGATCTCAAAAGTCATTGGGGAAACAAAATAAAAGGTGTGATTTCTATTATATATGAAAAGTTATTATTTTAATAGTTAGCCTCCTACTTTTTGCAAAGTTGTTGACCTATAAAAGGTGTTATTTCTAATATATTTATGTTGGAAAAATATTCATGAGTGAGTTGATTGCTTAGTAGTGTCATGTATATAAAACAGTACAAATCCCGGAATAAGTTATCGTATGTTTCATCCAGGAACTCTACTGAATATCATATATTTTATTGATAATATCTACCTAAAATCGACTGTGTGATGCTATGTCAGCTGTTGTTTCAAAGTTCAACCATAGCAAAGAAAAAAACATATTTATTGCAATTTTTTAGTAATTACAATTGCACACATAACGATAATAAATTGAACAAAAAATTATTTTCTTTACTAGGAATAAAAAGTAAAAAATATTGAAGATAATGTACAATGATGTTGTGAATATCGTTATTGGATACTTATTGAGCAAGTACTAATACAAGATATCTGCAATCCACGGAAAATTCAAATTATATTGGTGAAATATCAGAATTATAGTTATAGTCTTTACTACGTAATAATAACCTAAAGATATACGATATTCTAAATACCAAGATGAAACGGTAATTTAGTAAATTATTTATGAAGAAAATAAACATTTGAAAAGTCCAATCTAAATTTTTGACAATAGACAAAAACAAAATTAGCACACATGCATTTATATTTGGAGCCATCCATCATTTAGAACAATTGAATATGGGGAGTTTAACTTTTCCATATCAATGTTTTTTAATAATTGCATATATTGATGATACAAATGGTATTTTGTTAATTTTTCGAAAATGTAAACTGTGATTTCAGGCAGAAATTTTAGTAAATATCGGGAAAATTTTAGTAAATCCTGAATTTTTGTTGCCATTTGATTGATGAAACTCTGATTTTCAGTTGCTAAATTTTCCGATGAAGAATTAGTGCATTCTAAATCAGTTTCAACATCTTCAACTGGGACAAATTCACATGTGTTTGATGTTTGTACCTTTTCAGGATGATCTAAAACATAATTTAATAGCCTAAAATATGATTTGGTTACTTGAAATAGAAATTGATTGCAGTGCTGTTTCAAAATTTAGTGATCCTAAAACATATAGTTTCTGTGTTCATAAATTTTGATATATAGCTGTTATGTTTATAAATCCTAACATATATGGTTGTTGTGTTTTATAAATACTGAAACATATGGCAGCCATGTGCTTGTGTAAGTAAATAGTATGTTTGTTTCTTCATGTGTGTACAAAGTGAATGTTCCGACGTGTGTATTTTTAAGTTTGAAGACCCTATAACACATGGACTGTATCCCGATATTGGAAATTTCTTTAACTTATAGTTTAACAAAGGCAGGCCAGTCTTGACATTATGACATATATGCAATTGATTGTGGAGTTGATATTCTAAACATATTTGAAGTTGTTTTGATTGAAATAATTTCAAGTTTCGTATAATTATCTAATATATCTGTAATGTTGAAGTTTATAACTGATAACAAAAGTTATTAACCTTGGGTTGATATTGCTGTCATATTTCATTGCACTAAATATTTGATCCGGCGAGGACATATGTGAGCTTGAATTTAATTAGCTATTGAAGTTCATCAATCGAAACAAAGTAGAAGGTAGATGCAGAGTTTACAGTAGGAATGAAAATGAATGCACCTAGGAAACAATTTGTATGGTTATTGATGCTACAAAAGTCTTGTGAATTATAATTTGGTAGATATGTAATACATAGATGGAATATTATTTACAAAAAAAAATTACACAGAGCTAGAGGTGCATTTGTTAAAGACTTTTAAATACACAACATTTAACATTGCAAGAATAAATTTTGTCGTCGATAACATTGCTGAACCGAAAACATATATATACATACTATGTATGTATATTGCTCTTTCATAACTTACATAGGGGTTTTTTATGTAGGAAAGTTAGAAGATTTTCAAAATAAGTTGATTGGAATTATTTGAATTATCACCTTGTACAAATTATTTGAACTGAGACTATTTTGAGGGAAGAACCTCTGTATCTTTTGCATTGTATTTGAATGAGTGTGTTCTGGTCCTGCCTTATCATGTACACAAGTCCCTATACAAAAATATTCCTGATACTCAGAGTGTATACCTTAAGCAGCATGTTTCTTGCCTGCTTTAAATGTATTTTATTGAATTTTGCAGATGAATCTTTGGACTCGCACATAGTTAAGTCTGGTCCTTTTGCAGTGGTTGTTCATTTCTAATAGGGTAGATAAAAGCACCAGAAATTATGGTTATACCTTTTTTATTCCAATACTCATTTAGATCCTCATTGTTGATTATTACTTGTCTACAGGTGGATTGTAACGACCCGTTAAATTCGATGATTTTAAATGTGATAATTTAATAGGATTTCTAATTTAATTTAGAATGAAATCCAAATGAATTAAGTAGAAAAAGGATTCTCACCTGGATATGGAATTTAATATGAGAAATTTATGAAAATGTTAAATGGTTTTAATGCAATGAAAGATTTTAAACGGTAAATGGGAATAAATTAAGGAATCATATTAGTTCCAGTTAATAGATTACGATTTGAATGAGATTCCAATTTAATAAAATCATTTAAATGTTATGATTTGATTTTTATGGAATATGAGAAATACAAATGTAGGGATTTGATTAATATATATGTTATTTGTTCAGGGTATTGAATAAAATTGGGAATCCAATTTAAATTAATGATAATAACGTTGATATTAGTTAATAAATAAATTTCAAATGCAATGTCCATAAATGAATGAAATGAAATTAATATATGTAAAATGTATACTAGGTTATTTATCAAATAAGAGGAAAGAAGAATGAATATCGAATTTATTTATGAATAAATATATATATTAAATAGTAATGAAATGTAAAGTAAATAGCGATTGTATAATACCAATGCAATAAGATTTTCTAATAGTAACTGAATGTAGACGTGTGAAATAGAGTTAATGACTATAATTATTGTACGTTACTTATTTTATTAGTTGTCAATGTTAATCTGGAATCAAATTCAATTTATCCCCAAAATTACTGCAGTTAAAGTGGAATAAATTGGTAAATGAAGAATGTTGGATCCAAATAAGTTGTAACCAAGGAAAATCCCATTTTTAATAAACTATGTGGGAAAGGAAATGAAACCAAAATGAAAATGTGAAAATATAAAATGTAATGAAATTCTAAGTAATATTGACTTTGTTAGTTAAGTGAAAACTGATTTAATATTAACTGGAAAAAATCAAATTTATTTGGAATTGATTTGCAATCAATTGAATTTATTGCAATTAAATGGATTCAATATTTAAAATAATTATGTAAATATTATTTGGAAGAAATTGAAGTTATTTGGGTAATAAGTATTGTAATTGGCTAATTTAGATACTTCAAAGTGAAACGGAAATTATTAACAAAATAGTTTGATTGCAATATTTAATTCATCTAATTGATGATAAAGATTTGTTAGATTTATTTAATAGGAATTTTGGGGCATTTAATAGGTAATTTCTGATTTTGAATCGAATTAAAGGGATTACTGAAATCAAAATTTAGCAACTTTTAAACCATTGCAATTGATTTAGAATATAAAGAGTTGTCTATTTAATTGAGTTAAATTTTTGAAATTGCGTTGTTGCAATTAAATGGGAAATAAAATGTTAAGGATAACCAGTATTCAAGATTTACCATCTATTTAGTATATTAATTGTAACTGATAATCAACTGCAATAAATAATAAATAATTATTACGTTAACGTTAATTGAAGTGATATTTGAAATTTAATATTTAGGAATTATGTAAATATAAGTTCCGATGAAATTGGAAATATTTAATATGAATCCAATGATAAATTCTTCTATTTGACAATAATAATGGATAGTAAATTTAATTAAAATTTTGGAAATTTAATTTATAATTTGGTGAAATTAATTAAATTTGGGGATTTCTAAAATTTTAAATTCGACAAGTTAAATTTTGTTTAAATTAGTATAGGTGATTGAAAAATTTATGATAATAAGAATCGTCAATTATCAAAAAGAAATGGGAAATTTGATTTAATTGACAAATTTTTAATTTATTTAATTAATATAAAAATAGCCATTTTTGTCACGGACTCGGATTTCGACGAAACCAGTTTCATCGGATCCGTATCAGTGAATTATTATAGGGTTTCAAGTTTCGTATCGATCGGACTTTTCGTTTGATCGTACGAATGCGAAACGCCTTGAAATCGATTTAATTAAAATCAATTTGAAATCAATTTGAAATTTTTGTTTTCAGCATAACTTCTTCATACGATCGAATTTGGACGTGAAACTTTTTCCATCGCGTTCAGAATATTTTAAATTACCTATTTCGATATATGGGTTTACCCAATTTCGTTCCGGGGTCAGAACGGGCTTTTTGGGCCATAGTTTGTTCCGTGCGTTCATTTATCCGGTCCATCTACTCTACCTCTAATCCCTCTATATAAGCACGGTTATAAACCCTAGCCTCCATTATATTCCCCTTTTGCTGTACGTTCATTTCTTCAACCCTCTTTCTTCCTCAATGGATGCATTTCAGATCCAATTCCAAATACAAATCAAAGCTAAAATTTCAAACACCTCAGAAAATTCTCAAAAAAATATATGTCATAGTTCTCGATGTACGTTATCTGCTGGTGCGATTAGTTTTTCGATTCGATTCACCATCTATCCAGAAATCGAGAATGAACTGGGACCGTCCATAGTGGATTTTCGACGATCCAACGGTGGATCGTCGACTATCTGTCGAACGGAGGGTGCCATTGCGAAGCTAGTGAAGAGCAGCTCACAGATCTGTCATTTGTTCGTCAAGATGCGATCGAAATTCGCCGGAAAGTGAGGTAGGGCATTCGACTTTCGGTCTCGGCCAGGAGGCAGGCGGCGGCATCGGAGGTGGTCGGTCAGTGGGGGACAGGGCGGCTCGGCGTTGGCAACTGGGTAGCGTGGTTTGATCGTAGGTCAGGCGCGCGTGGTGGCCGCGTATGCACGGTCAACGTGGATAAGAGTGGCGGCTGGGCATTTCGTTCAAACGAAGAGGGAGGATGAAGCTTGTTTCACGTGCCTGCAAACCTAATTCGTGAGTGACGTGGCATGGGTTAGGTTTTTTCTTCTTCTTTGTTTTAATTTTATATAATTTTCAAATCGTTTAACGATGATATCTTTTTCATACGACCTCGAATTCACGCGAAACTTTTTTTGTTAGGATCGTAATTAAATTTCGGACCTGTTAACGCTGATTTGGACAGATATGGAGACCGTCGAAATTTTGGGTTTAAATTGAATTTAAATTCGATTTAAATTCAAAGGTGAGTGTTTTAACCCACTCACAACTTCTAAAAGTTTTTATGTTTGTTAAATTTATTTTAGATATGAGTAGAAATTTATTTATGAATGTTTAGCATGTTTTATTCAGCATATCTGTTAATTCGCATTTATTTAATTTAACTGTTAATTTAGTTTATTTATTGCATATTAATTGACAATTAGAATTTATGTATTCGCCTATAAACTGCTAGTTAACAGTTATAAATTTTATTACTGAATATAAACTGTTAGTTTAATAGTTGTTAAATTATTTTGAACATAACTGCCAGTTATTACCTGTTATATATTATCTGATATATATTGATATTGATTTATTATTGGATGATGATTGTGATTTGGATGATGGATGATGTTGATGAATGGATGTTTATTTTATATCATTAAATTGCAAGTTATCATACATTTTTCATTTCATTCGGGATTGTGGTTTGAAATGATATACAACCGCAAAAAATTTATTTTTAAATTGCGGATTTAAATGATAAATATCCGTATCACTTGACCATAGGATAGAAAATTATATACAGGCACCGTGGTCTATATATAAAATATTCTAAAGTGATTTCTATGGTTTGGATGGGATACGGTTTATAAAATTTTTAACTTTGATATTTTATAAATAATTATCCTTCTATATATATACATATGAAGTTAAATTTTAAATTTAAGTTGTGTATAAACCTGTTGAATAAAAATGAAAATTTAGAAAATGGAATGAGAAATTTATATTAGATGTTTAAGTTTGGAAATTTTAAGATATGATATTAATAACCAGATTTTCCAAGATAAATATAAAAATGAATATTCTAGTATAAAATAAATTTGAGGAAATATTTAATTGCTAGAAATTGGAGTTTTATTTATGGAATTTATGTGAATATTCAAGACTAAATAATAGAACATTTAATTTGTTGAAAGAATAAATTCTTACTTTAGTTTTGAAATATTAATACTCCAAATTGATATATACATATATAGAAATTTAAGTGGTTTTGGAACTTGAAAATGATATTTAAATTTTGGTTTAGACTTTAAATAAAGAATATATTTGTAGAGCCATGGAAATTGCTTTCTTTACAAAGTAACCTTAAAGTTAAACCATTTATTTCATATACTGTTGAGTATCCAAACCATTCCGGTTTTAGAAGTTATGGTTTTAAAATTTATGAATTTCGAATATCATGCTTTGAAAGTATAATTCAAATACTTGGTTTACAGATATTATAAATTTTAAAGCAGTATGATTTTGGAAAAGAATTATATTTGGATAAAATGATATCATATTGTTTTGGGTTTTAAAATGATATCGTATTCATAGTTTTGAAATGGAAAGGTTTATTCTGGTTTTAAAATATAAACTATTTTTAAATGACCGCGGTGTTATAATAACGATTGGTTGGCAAAGAGACCGGGATCGGATATGGACATACTCTCTGTCGATACCGAAAACCACTTTGACTAACCGTGTACGCGGTGGAGATTCCAGAATGAAATAGGTTGGTGGCGACGTTTCCTGTAAGGTAAATACGTGGACCCAACTCCCGTGAGTTGGCATAAGGTGGCTAAAACAGGAGCGATCGACGGGTTAATGAGGTCATTCCTCTGATCGGACACTCCTCTTCGATATTATACTTTGACTTTGGATTGATTCAGTGGCCGCTTTTACTTTGATTTTGGGGAGTTTGTTCGAGGTGGGCGGTAGCTGCGGCTACGCGTTACCATCGGCCCGGAAGCGTAATTGGTATATCTACCCTGGCATTGCCTAGTTGTGCCGTGTCACCTACCCTAGCGCGCCTTATACGATTTTGTTTTGTACCATATCTATGGAGTGCCCTCTGACGACGCCCAGTACGGGGGAGATTACGGTACTGTATAGACTATGGGAATATATTCTGTGTTAAGGGCTATATGGGTAACCCCTTAACGCTATTTAAAAGTAAGTTTATTTTATGAATAGACACTATTATAGTAGTGCAATATACTACATAGTAAATAGTTTAACGGATCCTTAAGAGATGTAAATCCCGAACATCTTTTGAGTTATTGTACTCATATTTATTCTGTTGATTTAACTTACATAAGATCTTTTAGTTATGACTCGAGTGTTTTGTCTTTTCAATTCGCTCGGGTCAGTCCGAGTGTTTCAGGATTGAAGTTTTAGCTCTGGAGGACGAAGACGAAGATTTATAGTATTACTATCTACTATTTTATTCCACTACACTGTATTCCGCTGCATTGATATTATTGGTATGTGAACTCTGATATTTAATTGTATAAAGAAGAATCAAATGTTTTGTAAACAGTTTTATAAACTGTATATTTTACTATTATATTTTATCCTTCCGCTGTGAGATTCTATTTTGTTTTATTTCTTCTCTGTTTTTCTTATTTACCCCATAACAATCCGCCCTTCCGTATGGTTTGAATTGACACGTGTGTCTGTTTAAATCGTGCGAAAAGGCGGGATGTTACAGTTGGTATCAGAGCGAGGTTTAGCGATAAACCTTGGCTTTGTGGGGTTTGACTCTCTGTTAATAGGGTAGTAATACCCTATGGGAGTCGATGTGCGTATATATATATATGAGAGAGCGTATTTGTTAGTGTTATAAAAAGATTTTAATATTGTGTTAATCTGTTCCGTTTTGTATTTAAAAATTCTGGTTGATGCACGGGATGCTGTGACATCAATAGGGATTTCTAAACACTTAATAGGACAGACCGACATAATATTTGTTTTAATATAGGTGAATGAAATAATTTTGCCTATTATATTTCTATATATAAAATAAAATTTTCAAATGATAACTATATTTGGTTGCAATAGATTGGCTGTTAGGAATAAAATTTATAAAATAGGTAAAATAAGTATGAAATTAACATCAATGAAATTTGGAAATTTTAGAACTTAAGTCCGGGATTTTGAAAATCTGCTTTCAAAGGATGTATGAAATATAATAAATTGGTTTATAAGTATTTTCTTATATAAATATTTAGTATAATTCGGAAAAATTGTTTTAAAGAAGATTTTGGAGAAAATTAATTTGGTACTTTCCTCTCTGTCGCTGGAAAATAATTACGGTGATGGCGACCGCATCATCGACTTTCATTTTCGAGTTTCGAAGGGGAAAGGCTACTGTGGTAATTCTACTGCAGATTCATTTTGAAAATATCTAAATTTTGAATTGTTTTAAAAATAATTAGAGATATATAAGTTGTAAGAATATAATTATATATTGTTTTAAAATAAATTAAAATTTAACCCGGTATTAAACTCTTAAATTTCCATAAATTAATTGTTTCAATTATTGTAGTGAATTGAAGCATAGGTAATTAATAAATTAAAACCTCCAATGGAAATAAGAATTTAATGATAGGTTATAAAAGGGTCTTAAATGAAAGTTGAAATCATAACCTATGAAATAAAGAATATTATTATTAAACGTTAAAATTTACCATGGGAAATGAGAAACTTGTATAAATTTAAGTATATTCTTTAAAACATATATAACTTACCAAATATTAAAAGTTGAAATATTTAAGTGAAATTTGTACAAGTAGGAATTGGAAATAATGAAAGTATTTAATGAAATTGATATCAAAGGAGAATTAAATGTATAAACTTAAGTATAAATTAAAATTTTACCATAATAAAGGGTAAGTATTCTAAATAGGTGATTTCAAACTTAAGTTAATAAAATGAAATTCTTTAAATAAATAAGGATTGATGTGTAGGGTTATAAACTTAAGTAGGATTGAAATGCTGCTAGTTTAATATAACGGAAAGAAGGTAATATAAATAAATGACTGCAAACCATAGTTAATGAATTAATAAAATTTCTTTATTTATAAGAATGGATGTATAAAGTTGTAAATTTAAGTGTAATTGAAATGTTACTGTAATTAAAACAATAGAATGTAGGCAATAAATAAATAAACAGGAATTAAACGTAATTTGAAATTGTAACTTATAAAACAAAGATGTGATTATTGAACCATTAATTAATTAAAAGAAATGAGGAACTTGTATAATTTCCAATTACACACTTAAATAACATATATAACTTACCTAATATTAAAGGTTGAAATGTTTAATAAGAGAATGTAATAAAAATATTATATAAGTTGAAATTTGAAATAATGAGAGTATTCAAATGAAATTGATGTTAAATGTAAGTTATAATTGAAATTTTACCAAGTAAACATAATTAAAGAAAAGTATGACGAATAGGGGATTATAAACTTAAAAATTAAAGTGTAAATAGATGAGGTCATGCAATTTTAAATGAATGAAATATAATAAAGAGAAATTGTAAACTTAAGTTACAATTGGAATTTTACTATATTTAAATATAATTAAAGGTAAGTAATAAATGAAAATTTTAAATAATCACTGAATAAATGAAAGAAAGGGAATCAAACAACTAAAATATGTAATAAATTATAAGAAGTTAATTGATTTGTTGATTTGAATTGTGATGTATAAATTTGGGTTGTTGGGTAAGATACTTTAAATTTGGATCGGATGAAAGAATAATCTATTTAGTTTATCTAAGGCTGTTGAGTAAATGATACGCTAATAGTTTATTCTTCATTCCGTACAATTTAAAAAGTTTTGAACCCAACCAACTATTTGGTTGTTTGATTGTATGGTTGCTTTGTAATTGTTGGGTATGCTGTCTGTTGAAATGGATGGTTGTTGGATTGATTTGATTGTTAGTGATTGAAACCACTTAGAGATTATTTGAAAATGTTATCCAAACTTTATTTATTTAAGTACATAAAGATATAATGATTATAAGATGGGTATATTTTATGTAAGGTAATGAATTTAGTAAATTATTGGTTATAGGTTAAATATTTTGAATAGGATGTATTGTTATTTAAATTCTTTTTCTCCCGTCTTTTTCCTTTTCGGGGACGAAAAGTTTTGAGTGGGGGAGAGTGTAACGACCCGTTAAATTCGATGATTTTAAATGTGATAATTTAATAGGATTTCTAATTTAATTTAGAATGAAATCCAAATGAATTAAGTAGAAAAAGGATTCTCACCTAGATATGGAATTTAATATGAGAAATCTATGAAAATGTTAAATGGTTTTAATGCAATGAAAGATTTTAAACGGTAAATGGGAATAAATTAAGGAATCATATTAGTTCCAGTTAATAGATTACGACTTGAATGAGATTCCAATTTAATAAAATCATTTAAATGTTATGATTTGATTTTTATGGAATATGAGAAATACAAATGTAGGGATTTGATTAATATATATGTTATTTGTTCAGGGTATTGAATAAAATTGGGAATCCGATTTAAATTAATGATAATAACGTTGATATTAGTTAATAAATAAATTTCAAATGCAATGCCCATAAATGAATGAAATGAAATGAATATATGTAAAATGTATACTAGGTTGTTTATCAAATAGGAGGAAAGAAGAATGAATATCGAATTTATTTATGAATAAATATATATATTAAATAGTAATGAAATGTAAAGTAAATGGCGATTGTATAAAACCAATGCAATAAGATTTTCTAATAGTAACTGAATGTAGACGTGTGAAATAGAGTTAATGACTATAATTATTGTATGTTACTTATTTTATTAGTTGTCAATGTTAATCTGGAATCAAAATCAATTTATCCCCAAAATTACTGCAGTTAAAGTGGAATAAATTTGTAAATGAAGAATGTTGGATCAAATAAGTTGTAACCAAGGAAAATCCCATTTTTAATAAACTATGTGGGAAAAGAAATGAAACCAAAATGAAAATGTGAAAATATAAAATGTAATGAAATTCTAAGTAATATTGACTTTGTTAGTTAAGTGAAAACTGATTTAATATTAACTGGAAAAAATCAAATTTATTTGGCATTGATTTGCAATCAATTGAATTTATTGCAATTAAATGGATTCAATATTTAAAATAATTATGTAAATATTATTTGGAAGAAATTAAAGTTATTTGGGTAATAAGTATTGTAATTGGCTAATTTAGATACTTTAAAGTGAAACGGAAATTATTAACGCAATAGTTTGATTGCAATATTTAATTCATCTAATTGATGATAAAGATTTGTTAGATTTATTTAATAGGAATTTTGGGGCATTTAATAGGTAATTTCTGATTTTGAATCGAATTAAAGGGATTACTGAAATCAAAATTTAGCAACTTTTAAACCATTGCAATTGATTTAGAATATAAAGAGTTGTCTATTTAATTGAGTTAAATTTTTGAAATTGCGTTGTTGCAATTAAATGGGAAATAAAACGTTAAGGATAACCGGTATTCAAGATTTACCATCTATTTAGTATATTAATTGTAACTGATAATCAACTGCAATAAATAATAAATAATTATTACGTTAACGTTAATTGAAGTGATATTTGAAATTTAATATTTAGGAATTATGTAAATATAAGTTCATATGAAATTGGAAATATTTAATATGAATCCAATGATAAATTCTTCTATTTGACAATAATAATGGAAAGTAAATTTAATTAAAATTTTGGAAATTTAATTTATAATTTGGTGAAATTAATGAAATTTGGGGATTTCTAAAATTTTAAATTCGACAAGTTAAATTTTGTTTAAATTAGTATAGGTGATTGAAAAATTTATAATAATAAGAATCGTCAATTATCAAAAAGAAATGGGAAATTTGATTTAATTGACAAAATTTTAATTTACTTAATTAATATAAAAATAGCCATTTTTGTCACGGACTTGGATTTCGACAAAACCAGTTTCATCGGATCCGTATCAGTGAATTATTGTAGGGTTTCAAGTTTCGTATCGATCGGACTTTTCGTTTGATCGTACGAACGCGAAACGCCTTGAAATCGATTTAATTAAAATCAATTTGAAATCAATTTGAAAATTTTGTTTTCAGCATAACTTCTTCATACGATCGAATTTGGACGTGAAACTTTTTCCATCGCGTTCAGAATATTTTAAATTACCTATTTCGATATATGGATTTACCCAATTTCGTTCCGGGGCCAGAACGGGCTTTTTGGGCCATAGTTTGTTCCGTGCGTTCATTTATCCGGTCCATCTACTCTACCTCTAACCCCTCTATATAAGCACGGTTATAAACCCTAGCCTCCATTCTATTCCCCTTTTGCTGTACGTTCATTTCTTCAACCCTCTTTCTTCCTCAATGGATGCATTTCAGATCCAATTCCAAATACAAATCAAAGCTAAAATTTCAAACACCTCAGAAAATTCTCAAAAAAATATATGTCATAGTTCTCGATGTACGTTATCTGCTGGTGTGATTAGTTTTTCGATTCGATTCACCATTTATCCAGAAATCGAGAATGAACCGGGATCGTCCATAGTGGATTTTCGACGATCCAACGGTGGATCGTCGACTATCTGTCGAACGGAGGGTGCCATTGCGAAGCTAGTGAAGACCAGCTCGCAGATCTGTCATTTGTTCGTCAAGATGCGATCGAAATTCGCCGGAAAGTGAGGTAGGGCGTTCGACATTCGGTCTCGGCCAGGAGGCAGGCGGCGGCATCAGAGGTGGTCGGTCAGTGGGGGATAGGGCGGCTCGGCGTTGGCAACTGGGTAGCGTGGTTTGATCGTAGGTTAGGTGCGTGTGGTGGCCGCGTATGCACGGTCAACGTGGATAAGAGTGGCGGCTGGGCATTTCGTTGAAACGAAGAGGGAGGATGAAGCTTGTTTCAGGTGCCTGCAAACCTAATTCGTGTGTGACATGGCATGGGTTAGGTTTTTTCTTCTTCTTTGTTTTAATTTTATTTAATTTTCAAATCGTTTAACGATGATATCTTTTTCATACGACCTCAGATTCACGCGAAACTTTTTTTGTTAGGATCGTAATTAAATTTCGGACCTGTTAACGCTGGTTTGGACAGATCTGGAGACCGTCGAAATTTTGGGTTTAAATTGAATTTAAATTCGATTTAAATTCAAAGGTGAGTGTTTTAACCCACTCACAACTTCTAAAAGTTTTTATGTTTGTTAAATTTATTTTAGATACGAGTAGAAATTTATTTATGAATGTTTAGCATGTTTTATTCAGCATATCTGTTAATTCGCATTTATTTAATTTAACTGTTAATTTAGTTTATTTATTGCATATTAATTGACAGTTAAAATTTATGTATTCGCCTATAAACTGCTAGTTAACAGTTATAAATTTTATTACTGAATATAAACTGTTAGTTTAATAGTTGTTAAATTATTTTGAACATAACTGCCAGTTATTACCTGTTATATATTATCTGATATATATTGATATTGATTTATTATTGGATGATGATTGTGATTTGGATGATGGATGATGTTGATGAATGGATGTTTATTTTATATCATTAAATTGCAAGTTATCATACATTTTTCATTTCATTCGGGATTGTGGTTTGAAATGATATACAACCGCAAAAATTTTATTTTTAAATTGCGGATTTAAATGATAAATATCCGTATCACTTGACCATAGGATAGAAAATTATATACAGGCACCGTGGTCTATATATAAAATATTTTAAAGTGATTTCTATGGTTTGGATGGGATACGGTTTATAAAAATTTTAACTTTGATATTTTATAAATAATTATCCTTCTATATATATACATATGAAGTTAAATTTTAAATTTAAGCTGTGTATAAACCTGTTGAATAAAAATGAAAATTTAGAAAATGGAATGTGAAATTTATATTATATGTTTAAGTTTGGAAATTTTAAGATATGATATTTATAATTCCAAGATAAATATAAAAATGAATATTCTAGTATAAAATAAATTTGAGGAAATATTTAATTGCTAGAAATTAGAGTTTTATTTATGGAATTTATGTGAATATTCAAGACTAAATAATAGAACATTTTATTTTGTTAAAAGAATAAATTCTTACTTTAGTTTTGAAATATTAATACTCCAAATTTATATATATATATATATATATATATATATATATATATATAGCAATTTAAGTGGTTTTGGAACTTGAAAATGATATTTAAATTTTGGTTTAGACTTTAAATAAAGAATATATTTGTAAAGCCATGGAAATTGCTTTCTTTACAAAGTAACCTTAAAGTTAAACCGTTTATTTCATATACCGTTGAGTATCCAAACCATTCCGGTTTTAGAAGTTATGGTTTTAAAATTTATGAATTTCGAATATTATGCTTTGAAAGTATAATTCAAATACTTGGTTTACAGATATTATAAATTTTAAAGCAGTATGATTTTGGAAAAGAATTATATTTGGATAAAATGATATCATATTGTTTTGGGTTTTAAAATGATATCGTATTCATAGTTTTGAAATGGAAAGGTTTATTCTGGTTTTAAAATATAAACTATTTTTAAATGACCGTGGTGTTATAATAACGATTGGTTGGCAAAGAGACCGGGATTGGATATGGACATACTCTCTGTCGATACCGAAAACCACTTTGACTAACCGTGTACGCGGTGGAGATTCCAGAATGAAGTAGGTTGGTGGCGACGTTTCCTGTAAGGTAAATACGTGGACCCAACTCCCGTGAGTTGGCATAAGGTGGCTAAAACAGGAGCGATCGACGGGTTAATGAGGTCATTCCTCTGATCGGACACTCCTCTTCGATATTATACTTTGACTTTGGATTGATTCAGTGGCCACTTTTACTTTGATTTTGGGGAGTTTGTTCGAGGTGGGTGGTAGCTGCGGCTACGCGTTACCATCGGCCCGGAAGCGTAATTGGTATATCTACCCTGGCATTGCCTAGTTGTGTCGTGTCACCTACCCTAGCGCGCCTTATACGATTTTGTTTTGTACCATATCTATGGAGTGCCCTCTGACGACACCCAGTACGGGGGAGATTACGGTACTGTATAGACTATGGGAATATATTCTGTGTTAAGGGCTATATGGGTAACCCCTTAACGCTATTTAAAAGTAAGTTTATTTTATGAATAGACACTACTATAGTAGTGCAATATACTACATAGTAAATAGTTTAACGGATCCTTAAGAGATGTAAATACCGAACATCTTTTGAGTTATTGTACTCATATTTATTCTGTTGATTTAACTTACATAAGATCTTTTAGTTCTGACTCGAGTGTTTTGTCTTTTCAATTCGCTCGGGTCAGTCCGAGCGTTTCAGGATTGAAGTTTTAGCTCTGGAGGACGAAGACGAAGATTTATAGTATTATTATCTACTATTTTATTCCACTACACTGTATTCCGCTGCATTGATATTATTGGTATGTGAACTCTGATATTTAATTGTATAAAGAAGAATCAAATGTTTTGTAAACAGTTTTATAAACTGTATATTTTACTATTATATTTTATCCTTCCACTGTGAGATTCTATTTTGTTTTATTTCTTCTCTGTTTTTCTTATTTACCCCATAACAATCCGCCCTTCCGTATGGTTTGAATTGACACGTGTGTCTGTTTAAATCGTGCGAAAAGGCGGGATGTTACATGGATGAACTTCTTCGAAGAAATTATCAGTTGCTTATGGTATTTGCTTAGCTAGTTGTTTATGGTATTTGCTTAGCTAGTCATCTACGTATGGATTTTACGGTAGTTCAGTTGTTTATTTCATTTTGTTTATGGTATTTCAGTTGTACAAACTTCTCTAAGTATGGATTTTATGTAAATTTTTGTCTTGAAACTACTGTATTTATGTACTAGTTGTGTGGCTATGTATGGTTATGTACTACTTCTATATCAATGTATGGTAATATACTACTTGTGTTTATGGTAGTTCATTTGTTCATTATTTTTTGTTTGTTACTGAACAATTTATTATCACTATTTAAATAAATTATGAATAATGTGAATTGGAGAGTGAACGAGCTAGCATAATGTGAGAAATAGACATAGAAAAGCAAAGACATTTAGTGGCATTTATCAAACGCTACGGAAAAAATATAATATGATGGCCCAGAATTTTGAGCAATTCAATTTAATAATCTGTATTAATAATTAAATGGATTTGATAATCTTTGTTAAAAAATTTGAATTGACTTAATAATCTTCTTTTAAATAAATATTTAATTGATAATTTATCATTTAAAAGCTAATAAATTGTTTTCTATTTATAATGTATATATATTTGTAAATAGAAAAGCTTTGGTTTGAGATTTAATAAATAAAAAATCTTGTTTTCAAATTCTAATATACATTTTGGTAATTTGGAAATTTTGATTTAAATCTAATATATAAGTTTTCAAAGCTATTTAATAGTTAACTATATAGTTTTAAATACTTAAGATAAATGTTAATTGTTTAAAATTTATTTTAGCTTAAGTTTAAGCTTAAATTAATCAACCAAAAGGTTTATTTTATTTTCTTTTTAATATTGCTTAATAAGTTGATTTGTAATTAGATATAAAAGTTTAAAAAACAGTATAGCATATGATATATTAATTCATTTAAGTGATATAAGTAATTTATTAATAATAAGGTAATCTCTTTTATAAATTATTTCAAATTGATAAATGTGTTATTTTCAAATAATATTAATAAATGTATAGATATAGATAGGTTTTAAAGACAATAGAATGGTTATTTTTAAATTGAACAAGTAGTTATATATTTATATATATAACTTGATTTTAGAATTTAATTTGAATTTAAAAATTTGAAATTCACAAGGTAGATATTTAAAATGTTTTGGATGTTAAAGATATATGTATAAGCTTTTATTTATATATAATTTGTTTTATTAAATTTTCTTAAAAAAGAAATTCATATATGTATTTACATAAGAATTTATTAATTAAGTTAAAAACCTTTATTAACATTTAAAATAAAAATAAAACACTTAAAGGACAAGTGTTATTATATTAAAGCTTAATATAGCATGTGTAAATTAAATAAAAAGAGTAATAACAAGTGTTAAGTAATTAATAATACTAATGACAAGTGTTACATTTAATTTAATTTTTCTTTTGTTTTAAAAAAAAAAATCAAAGTTCAGCCTATATATATACATATTTTGTTACCTTCCAACTTTTTCCATTCTTTTTCAAAGTCAAGAGAAACTTCACCCTGTAAAACAATATCTCAAAACAAAATCTGCTTCACAAACCATAAATCTAAAATCTGAAATCAATTTCCACAAAGCAGAAGTTATCAAACAATAAACTGCAAACCATTTTCTAAGATCAAAGTCAGTAATTTGCAAACCAGAAACCTGAGATGAATCAAAACCTGTTCATTTTCAAAAATCCTTTCAAAATTCAACAAACCTGTAATCTCATTTTCATAGATCAAAAACAAATCTACAAACATCCCTCCACAAACCAGAAAATCAACAAAGCCTGTAACATCACCTCCAAAATCAAATTCAAAGGCCTGCAAACCACAAGCCTGCATTTCTTCAATTCTGTTTTGAAAAGGAAGCAAACCTGTAATTTCATTTTCAAATTAAAATCAAGCCTGCAATCCATTTTCAATACCTGAAATAAAGCCTGCAGTCAACTTCAACATGTTTCAATAGCATGCAACTGTAGTTTTTAAAACAAAGAAGCAGAGGCACTCATAGTTTTAAAGTGTCAAATGCTATTTCAAAATAAGGAACAACAACTCAAGTTTTAAGTCTGAAGCATATTCCAGTTTCAAGTTTTTTTTCAAAGTGCTCTATTCTTCATCAATTGTTTTCAGGTGAGTAACATTTTTCTAAAAAGCTAAAGTATAATGAATCTGGTTGCTTGATTATCTATGGTAATAAGTATGTTTTTATATATAAATATATATATAAGTACATTGATGTGTATATATATGTATGGAATGCGTGCATGCTGGTTGTATCAGTACTCTTCCTGTTTCTAGTTTCAGAGTTAGAATGTTTAATCAAAAATCATTATCTCTTGATCTGATTCTTGTTAGGGTTGAAGTCTTAAACAAAAATTGTTTGATTAATCATAAATTAATGTTTAAAAATTTAATTAAGTTAAATTAAAACATGAATGTCTTTGGATACTAAAAATAACAGTGCATGTTTAAGATAAGTAAAATTTAAGTATCTTAATTTATCAAGACAGGTTTATAAACTGAAACCCTATACAAAAACTTGATTTTTAAAAGAAAAATCATAAATTTTAGAATTGGATTGGAAGAGTAGTTCCTTGATGGTCGGAGAGGTCGGGGTTCTTTCTGGAGGTCGCGGGATGGTCAGAGACTTGGGGAAAAATGTCTAAATGGCGATCAAGTAGCTGTAGCGGCGGCGATGATTGTTTTAACGCTGTAGCCCTAGCTTTTTGGATGATCGAAAATTTGTTTCCCACAACTCCTCTGGTGGATCGAGTTCCACCAAATTGAGGGATTTGATAGTGGGGAGATTGGCGATGGTGTTGCTGGAAGATCGAAAGCTCCGACGGTCGGAGATTCGAGTACGAGGAGATTCCAGGCTTTGCTCTTTTGGTTCCAGGTATGGGTTAGCATGCTCTAATCTGATTTCGAGTTTGTTTTGACGGTCTGTTGATTATCGGATGGTGCGAGGATTGTTGCCGATGTGGGAAGGTCATCGGAGATGGCCGGAGTTGATCAGAGTCACCGTGCATGTGCATGGTGCATTGTTATTTTCTGGTGATGTTGGGTTGAAGCAGAGGATGAGTACTCGAGTTTTTACTCGAGTTGCTTCGTGAATTGCTCGAAGTAGGGGGTGTTTTGGCTCGAAGTCTAAAGGGTTGGCTCGGGTAATAAGTCGTTACAGATTTTGTTTGAAACCTATCTGTTTCAAATATTAATTTGAATTTAAATTTAAAAGTAGGGATTTAAACAAAGTTTAAAACCAGATTTTAAGATATGGATTCAAACTGATTTTTGCATCCTAGTTTTGAATAAATTAAGTTTTATAAAATTAAATTGTTTTAACAACTTTAAAATGTTTAAAGTATATTTTAAAATGGTAGAAATTTGAAAGGAATTAGGTTTAAACTCTTTTAAATTTCTTTTATAAGATAAGTATTTCTTTAATATGTGATTTAACAAGGTTCTTAAATTGTTTTTAAATTTTGTTGAAGTAAAATTTGTATTTATTTTGAATCTTTAATTTGAAATGAAATTTACAAGTAAATTTGAAAGTAAAATGTTTTCAAATGTATTTGTAAATGATAATTAAGTCACTAATAAGAATAATGTCTTTATCATAAAAGATAATTAAGATTTAATGATTTGTGATTCATTAAATTATTAAGGTAATTAAAGAATAATTAGTTAATTTAATTAATTAATGATTTGGATTAATTAATTAATTAATTAAGGGTTTAAAATAATTAATTAAAGTTTAAGTTAATTAATTAAAGGTTAATTAATTTGTAATTGAGGATTATTAATTAGATAAGACTAGATTATAAATTAATGATTAGAAATTAATTAATCAAGTAATTAAAATTAATTAAATTACAGCTAAGCACTTAATTAATTAAATAATTAGATATTGATTAATGGGTTATTAAAGATAAATTAATTTGTAATTAATAATGATTGATGTAAGTTTAATTACTTTAGAGAAGTAATTTAAGAATTGTTAATAGTTGATGAAGATCATTAACTAGGGATTATTAAATAATTAATTAATGTGATTAATTTTAATAATTAATTAGATTAATTAATTAAAGATAATCATTTGTGGAATTTTTTTAAGTATGATTACTTAATGAAATTAATTAGAGGAATTAATTACTCGAGGTAATTAATTAAATTAATATGATAAGTTTAAGTTAATTAATTAGTTTAATTAATTTAAATTAATCACTGGATGTCTGGCTAAGTGTAATTACTTAGCGAAGTAATTAGTGATGGAAATTACAGGATGTAATTAATTGAATAAATGAAGTAGTTTAGGGTTTAATTACTTGTGTAATTAATTGAAGGATAATTAATTAATGGGAGAGATTTGGGATTAATTACTTTGTGTTATTAATATTAAGAATAATTACTTTGTGCAAGTAATTAATAATTAATTACTTAGTGTAATTAATTTAAGAAGTAATTAATAAAGTTATTTGAAATTAATTAAGTAACATAATTAATTAAGGGTAATTAATTACTAATTGTGATTAATCAAGGTTGATTAATGAATAAAGATTGATCAAAGATTAATTATTAAATATGATTAATAATTAATTAAAGAAGTAACTAAGGATCATTAATTAATGTAATTAATGATGTCATTAAGGGTTGATTAATTAATCAATAATAAGTGTTTACGAAGTAATTAATTAATGTAATTAATTAAGGATTAATGTAATTAATTATAATTAATTAATTAATGAAGTAATTAAAGGTTAATTACTATAAATGGTTGAGGGTAATTAATTTGTGTAATTAATTAAAGGTTAATTACTTAAAGTAATTAGAGGATAATTAATCAAGTGTGATTAATTAAGATAGATATTTAGTGGATGATTAATTAATTGATTTGTAATTAATTAATGGTTAACTAAGCAAGATTTATAGTGATGAAAGTAATTAATTTATTTTAAATTAATTAGAGATGAAGTAATTAATTTAATTCATTTTAAATTAATTATAGATGTGATTTATAAATCTTTGCTTATGGATGACTGATTGATATTGATTGCCCTGAATGGTTTGAGATCTCTGATATGGAATATGTGATGTTGTGTGATATGGATGCTTTGGTTAAAGTGTGATGATAATGTGAATTATCTATTTGTGATGATAATGTGAATTATCTATTTGTGATGATAATATGAATTATCTATTTGTTATGGTAATGTGAGATATCTATTTGTGAGATCTGAATTATCTATCTGTGTGAATATAGATAATAGAATCAAATTGTTTTAACTTTAAAACAACTTGGACTTAAAAGATATGTTTTGGATTTTGATGAGAATGGGATTGGGTTTCCAGTTTTGGATATCCGAAAACCACATCAATCCAAATTAACGATTGGTCGTAAATCTCAAGTGAAGATGAAGATTCAGAGTGCAAGGGTTATCATCGTTAACTCTGAGGGTGATTCCAAAATGAGTGTAACGAGATAATGCCTTCGGTTTCGTTCGAACCCGGAACGAACTTGTATGGATTGAGTGCTTTCAGAAATCGTCAGGTGGACGATGAGCATTCTAAGATAGATGTGTTCTATAAAGGTAATCGCAGCCTCAAGCTTCATCAACCGGGAATGGCTAAAACAGGGGAGGTGCAGCAAGGCTAAGTAGGTAGCACCCAAGTAGGACGAGATTTACCCCTGTCTAGAGGTCCTTTTTTATTCGGCTGTGTGGGCAGTTGGTTGCAAACAACTGCGGGGTTGTCTTGTTCGGGGCTATCCAGTAAGTGATGGTTCCAGCTTTATGTTGCAAGGGATTGGGAGTAATCCTCGGTACGGTGATCTAGGCCACGTACAGTGACGGACGGTACCCCAGTAGCCCTGCCATTGACGGAAACCCATTCTTCATACGTGCCCTTACGGTTTTGATTGTATTACCCACTTTGTGGCTAGTACGATGGAATTTAATCATGTAACAATTTCAGCTATTTCTTATTTATTTGAAAACCCTAGACCCTATTATAATATCATTGGATTTGCTATCAAATGTTTTGGTTAGCGTAAGGTAAAAACTCATCCATGTTTATGTGTGGGGAGTCTTACGTGATACCTTTCTTTTTAATGGTTTTCAAAGTTAAGCAACCTTAACCTGTTACTCACACCAGACCCATGTCTGACCCGGAGTTTATCTTCTGTTGTTTTAAACTCTTGGGTACTCGAATTTTTACGAGTAGCCAAGGGATTCAGGTTAGCTTTGATGAATTCTGGAGGAGCACTGGAGCAGTAGGCTTCAACGTTTGTAGATATCTAGGTGGTTCTGTTGTGTTGGTCTCTGAGTCGTATGTTTGTGTTGTATTGAGTTGTAAAAACTAGACAGATGCTTATAATTGTCATGTATGTGATGTAAAATCTGTGTAACTCTGATAGATGTTGTATACTATATACTATTTTATGTGATTAATATAATTTATTCATTCTGCTGTTGAGATTTTGATGTTGTTTTCTTTCTTTCTTCTATATCTTTCTCTTTTCTCTCCCTTTCTTTCTTAAAGATGATGCGTCTTTCTAGGGAGAGAAAGGCGGGTCGTCTCATTTGGTATTAGAGTGCTAGGTTGAATGAATACCTAGGCTTTGGAGTGTTTTTCTTTCTTAAGAGATCTTATTTGTAATTTTAATATATATATATTTATTTCTACCTATTTGTTGGGTTACCTGTTCGGGTTTTCCAGTTTAAGTTCTAAAGGTAGAAAGGGTAGTGGTGTGTGTAGGACGACTACCAATGGAAATAGTCCAATTGTTGATGTTGGAAGTGTATCTGCCCAGACTGTAGACCCAATACCGTCCGAGTGAGCTTTGTTATGGTGTAAGGATTTCATCGATCTCTGTAGGAAACCTTTTAAAGGTTCGGAGTCCATCTTTGAAATTTGGTTGAGTAGAGTTTGGATCTGCCAGCTAAGCAGAAGCAAGGGATGGTATCTTGGCAACTTCAGGAAGAAGCAGCTGCATGATGAGACACAGTGACCATGGATGTTCCCGAAGATGTTTCTTTTGGAGCAAGTTTTAAGGAAGTGTGTCTGCATCGACGATGAGGCTTGGCTCAACAGGGTGTTTGTGTTTGGCTTTGAGGCCGAGTTTCTCGAGGAGCTTATGGATTAGGAAGTCTTTGGCATTTGTGTCAGTAGTGCAGCTCAGAGTGTTCTGTGTGCTGGCAGGAAGGTTATCTGACTGAGCAGTTTTCTTGAGGTGGAGTTCAGAAGCAGCGAGTGGATCCATTTCTTTGATGGATTGGCTAGATTAGCATAAGTTGTTCTGATTGGTAAAGATAGAACAATATCTTTGGATATTGATCTGGGTTGATCGCAAAAGTGACTTGTGATGGTTGAGTGTTCTCTTGGATTGTCAGAGATTTTTTCGGATGTCTTCATAGATGTCGAGGTCTGCCATAGCATCTGGAGGTTGAGTTTTTGTATCGACTAGGATTCCAGAATTTATACCGGTGGTTCAGCTTATAGGAAGATGGCTTCTAAAGAGAGGGTACGGTGAAGCAGCTCGGGTTTTGGTGGAACTTCTGAGTTTTCTTTTATGGATCTGATGAACCGTGTTTTCCAAGATGTGTCAGATAAGTTTGTGCTCGTGTTCTTCATCAACGTTCTCATCTTCTTCAGATCAGAGTTGTGCAGTGGAAGCAAGTTTGGCGAGTGCTCCTGTTTTTTCTTTTTCGGAATGGAGAAGTTGTTTTCTACTAATGATAGTAGAGTTGTTCTTGATTTTGGTTGATCGTGAGAGGATCATTTTATTAGGTTGTTTTGGTCCAGTTTGTTTCCAGAAGCATCATCGAAGGTTGAGTTGATTAGGAAGGATGAAGGCAGCCCAGGATAGTCAAAAGAGTTTTGTGGATAAGAGACGGAGAAATTTGGATTTTGAAGTCGAAGATTTGATTTTAGATAAGTTTTCTCCGACCAAAGGAACTATAAACTTTGGTTAATTTGGCAGGTCAGCTCCGAGATATTTTGGATCTCTTCTGTGTTTTGTTTAGGATAAGTGCTTTGGTATACTAGGACTGAATTGCCAGTTTGGAAAACTAGAATTCATTGTGTTTTACGTATCTCTGAGGGAGTACATGTAAGATCTATCTCTGGTTATGGAACTAGCGGTTCTGGAGGATTTGGTAATTGAACTGGACTTGATTTTGGTCTGATATCCTATTCATTTTTGTAGATCTAGATGAGTAGTAGCTCTGTAGCTTAGTAGTGTAGACTATTTGGATTCTGTAGAGTGAGTATTCCAGTGTTTATACCTGGGAAATTCTAGGACATTCTATCCAGAATTTTGACTGGATAATTAGATTTGTTTGATTGAGTGAATTGGTTGCTATGGTTGTTAGCATATGATTGATAGTATATGCTTGTGGTTTTAAATTAAAATCTTTGATGGGTTATTAAATTACCTTTCCTTTTAAATTTAAGGGATGAAATTCTTTTAAGAGGGGAGGAATGCGATGACCCGGAATTTTGGACAATATCAATTTAATAATCTGTATTAGTAATTAGATGGATTTGATAATCTTTGTTAATAAATTTGAATTGACTTAATAATCATCTTTTAAATAAATATTTAATTAATAATTTATCTTTCAAAAGCTAATACATTGTTTTCTATTTATAATGTATATATATTTGTATACATTGTAAATAGAAAAGCTTTGGTTTGAGATTTAATAAATAAAAATCTTGTTTTCAAATTCTAATATACATTTTGGTAATTGGAAATTTTGATTTAAATCTAATATATAAGTTTTCAAAGCTATTTCATAGTTAACTATATAATTTTAAATACTTAAGATAAATGTTAATTGTTTAAAATTTATTTAAGCTTAAGTTTAAGTTTAAATTAATCAACAAAAAGGTTTATTTTATTTTCTTTTTAATATTGCTTAATAAATTGATTTGTAATTAGATATAAAAGTTTAGAAAATAGTATAGCATATGATATATTAATTCATTTAAGTGATATAAGTAATTTATTAATAATAAGGTAATCTCTTTTATAAATTATTTCAAATTGATAAATGTGTTATTTTCAAATAATATTAATAAATGTATAGATATAGATAGGTTTTAGAGACAATAGAATTGTTACTTTTAAATTGAATAAGTAGTTATATATGTATATATATAACTTGATTTTTAAATTTGATTTTAGAATTTAATTTGAATTTGAATTTGAAATTTGAAATTCAAAAGATAGATATTTAAAATGTTCTGGATTTTAAAGATATATGTATAAGCTTTTACTTATTTATATATAATTTGTTTTATTACATTTTCTTTAAAAAGAAATTCATATATGTATTCACATAAGAATTTATTAATTAATTTAAAAAACTTTATTAACATTTAAAATAAAATAAAAATACTTAAAGGACAAGTGTTAGTATATTAAAGCTTAATATAACATGTGTAAGTTAAATAAAAAGAGTAATAACAAGTGTTAAGTAATTAATAATGCTAATGACAAGTGTCACATTTAATTTAATTTTTATTTTGTTTTTAAAAAAAGCAAAGTTCAGCCTATATATAGATCTATTTTCTTACCTTCCATCTTTTTCAACTCTTTTTCAAAGTCAAGAGAAACTTCACCCTGTAAAACAATATCTCATAGCAAAATCTCCTTCACAAACCAGAAATCTAAAATCTGAAATCAATTACCACAAACCAGAATTTATCAAACAATAAACTGCAAACCATTTTCTAAGATCAAAGTCAGTAATTTGCAAACCAGAAACCTGAGGTGAATCAAAACCTGTTCATTTTCAAAAATCCTCTCAAAAATTCAACAAACCTGTAATCTCATTTTCAAAGATAAAAAACAAATCTGCAAACATCCCTCCACAAACTAGAAAATCAACAAAGCCTGTAACATCACCTCCAAAGGCCTACAAACCACAAGCCTGCATTTCTTCAATTCTCTTTTGAAAAGCAAGCAAATCTATAATTTCATTTTCAAATTGAATCAAGCCTGCAATCCATTTTCAATACCTATAACAAAGCCTGCAGTCATCTTCAACAAGTTTCAATAACATGCAACTGCAGTTTTTAAATCAAAGAAGCAGAGGCACACAAATTTTTAAAGTGTCAAATGCAATTTCAAAATAAGGAACAACAGCTCAAGTTTTAAGTCTGAAGCATATTCCAGTTTCAAGATTTTTTTCAAAGTGCTCTGTTCTTCATCAATTGTTCGCAGGTGAGTAACATTTTTCTAAAAAGCTTAAGTATAACGAATCTGGTTGCTTGATTATCTATGGTAATAAGTATGTTTGTGTATATATATATATATATAAGTACATTGTTGTGTATATATATGTATGGAATGTGTGCATGTTGGCAGTACTCATCCTGTTTCTAGTTTCAGAGTTAGAATTTTCAATCAAAAATCATTATCTCTTGACCTGATTCTTGTTAGGGTTTAAGTCTCAAAACAAAAATTGTTTGATTAATCATAAATTAACGTTTAAAAATTTAATTAAGTTAAATTAAAACATGAATGTCTCTGGATACTAGAAACAACAGTGCATGTTTAAGACAAGTGAAATTTAAGTATCTTAATTTATCAAGACAGGTTTATAAACTGAAACCCTATACAAAAACTTGGTTTTTAAAAGAAAAAACACAAATTTTAGAATTGAATTGGAAGAGCAGTTCAGGTTTGACCAGAAAATGGATTTTTGGTAGTTTCTGATGATCTCGATGGTCGGAGATGTCAGGGTTCTTTCTGGAGATCGAAGGATGGTCGGAGACTTGGGGAAAAATGTCTGAATGGCGATCAAGTGGCTATCGCGGCGATGACGATTGTTCTAAGGCTGTAGCCCCAGCTTTATGGATGATCGAAAATTTGTTTCCCACAATCCTCTGGTTGATCGAGTTCCACCAAATTAAGGGATTTGATAGTGGGGAGATTGGTAATGGTGTTGCTGGAAGATCAGAAGCTCCGGTGGTCGGAGACGCGAGTACAAGGAGATTCCAGGTTTTGCTCTTTTGGTTTCAGGTTTGGGTTAGCATGCTCGAATCTGATTTCGAGTTTTATTTGACGATCTGTTGATTGTGGGATGGTGCGAGGATGGTTGTCGATGTGGGAAGGTCATCGGAGATGGCCGGAGTTGATCAGAGTCACCGAGCATGTGCACGATGCATTCTTATTTTCTGGCGATGTTGGGTTGAAGCAGAGGATGAGTACTCGGGGTTTTACTCTAGCTGCTTCGTGAATTGCTCAAAGTAGGGGGTGTTTTGGCTCGAAGTCTAAAGGGTTGGCTCAGGTAATAAGTTGTTACTGGTTTTTTTGAAACCTGTTTGTTTCAAATATTGATTTGAATTTAAATTTGAAAGCAGGATTTCAAACAAAGTTTAAAACCAAATTTTAAGATCAGGATTCAAATTGACTTTTGCATCCTAGTTTTAAATAAATAAAGTTTTATAAAATTAATTTGTTTTAACAACTTTGAAATGTTTAAACTATATTTTAAAATGGTAGAAATTTAAAAGGAATTTGGTTTAAACTATTTTAAATTTCTTTTATAAGATAAGTATTTCTTTAATATGTGAATTAAAATGGTTTTTAAATTGTTTTCAAATTCTGTTAAAGTTAAATTTGTATTTATTTTGAATCTTTAATTTGAAATGAAATTTAAAAGTAAATTTGAAAGTAAAATGTTTTCAAATGTATTTGTAAATGATAATAAAGTCATTAATAAGAATAATGTCTCTATCTTAAAAGATAATTAAGATGTAATGATTTACGATTCATTAAATTATTAAGGTAATTAAAGAGTAATTAATTAATTTAATTAAGTAATGATTTGGATTAATTAATTAAGTAATTATGGGTTTAAATTAATTAATTAAAGTTTAAGTTAATTAATGTAAGGTTAATTAATTTTAATTAAGGATTATTAATTAGAAAAGATTAGATTATAAATTAATAATTACAAATTAATTAATCAAGTTATTAAAGGTTAATTAAGTTACAGCTAAGCACTTAATTAATTAAATAATTAGAGGTTAATTAATGGGTTATTAAAGATAAATTAATTTCTAATTAATAATGATTAGTGTAAGTTTAATTACTTTAGAGAAGTAATTTGAGAATTGCTAATAGTTAATGAAGATCATTAACTAGAGATTATTAAATAATTAATTAATGAGATTAATTTTAATAATTAATTAGATTAATTAATTAAAGATAATCATTTATGGAAATTGTTTAAGTATAATTACTTAATGAAAGTAATTAGAGGAATCAATTACTCAAGGTAATTAATTAAATTAGTGTGATTAGTTTAATTAATTAAAATAATCATTGAATGATTGGTTAAGTGTAATTAATTAGTGATGTAATTAGTGATGGAAATTACAGGATGTAATTAATTGAAGAAATGAAGTAGTTTGGGGTTTAATTACTTGTGTAATTAATTGAAGGATAATTAATTAATTGGAGAGATTTGAGATTAATTACTTTATGTAATTAATATTAAGAATAATTACTTAGTGCAAGTAATTAATAATTAATTACTTAATGTAATTAATTTAAGAAGTAATTAATAAAGTTATTTGAAATTAATTAAGTAATGTAATTAATTAAGGGTAATTAATTACCGATTGTGATTAATCAAGGTTGATTAATGAATAAAGACTAATTATTAAATATGATTAATAATTAATTAAAGAAGTAATTAAGGGATCATTAATTAATGATGTAATTAAGGGTTGATTAATTAATCAATAATAAGTGATTATAAAGTAATTAATTAATATAGTTAATTAAGGATTAATGTAATAATTATAATTAATTAATGAATGAAGTAATTAAAGGTTAATTACTGTAAATGGTTGAGGGTAATTAATTTATGTAATTAATTAAAGGTTAATTACTTAAAGTAATTGGAGGATAATTATTCAACGGTGATTAATTAAGAGAGATAATTAGTGGATGATTAATTAATTGATTTCTAATTAATCAATGATTAAGTAAGCAAGATTTATAGCGATGAAAGTAATTAATTTATTTTAAATTAGTTAGAGATGAAGTAATTAATTTAATTCATTTTAAATTAATTATAGATGGTGATTAATAATTTTTTTCTTATGGATGACTAATTGATATTGATTGCCATGAATGGTTTGAGATCTCTTATATGGGATATGTGATGCTGTGTGACATAGATGCTTTGGTTAAAGTGTGATGATAATGTGAATTATCTATTTGTGATGATAATGTGAGTTATCTATTTGTGAGATGTGAATTATCCATATGTGTGAATATAGGTAATAGAATCAAATTGTTTTAACTTTAAAACAACTTGGACTTAAAAAATATGTTTTGGATTTTGATGAGACCAGGATCGGGTTTTTCGATTTGGATATCCGAAAACCACATCAATCCAAATTAACGATAGGTTGTGAATCTCAAGTGAAGATGAAGATTCAGAGTGCAAGGGTTATCGTCGTTAACTCTGAGGGTGATTCCAAAATGAGTGTAATGAGATAATGCCTTCGGTTTCATTCGAACCCGGAACGAACTTGTATGAATTGAATGCTTTCAGAACATCGTCAAGTGGATGATGTGCATTCTAAGATAGATGTGTTCTATAAAGGTAATCATAGCCTCAAGCCTCATCAACCGGGAATGGCTAAAACATGGGAGGTGCAGCAAGGCTAAGTGGGTAGCACCCAAGTAGGACAACATTTATCCCTGTCTAGAGGTCCCTTTTTATTCGGCTGTGTAGGCAGTTGGTTGCGAACAACCACGGGGTCGTCTTGTTCAGGACTATCCAGTAAGGGATGGTTCCGGCTTTGGGTTGCAAGGGATTGGGAGTAATCCTCGGTACGGTGATCTAGGCCATGTACTGTGATGGGCGGTACCCCAGTAGTCCTGTCATTGATGGAAACACATTCTTCCTACATGCCCTTACGGTTTTGATTGTATTACTGACTTTGTGGCTAGTATGCTGGAAATTAATCATGTAACAATTTCAGCTATTTCTTATTTATTTGAAAACCCTAGACCCTATTATAATATCATTGGATTTCCTATCAAATGTTTTGGTTAGCGTAAGGTAAAAACTCACCCATGTTTATGTGTGGGGTGTCTTACGTGATACCTTTCTATTTAAAGGTTTTCAAAGTTAAGCAACCTTAACCTGTTACTCACACCAGACCTATGTCTGTCCCAGAGTTTATATTCTGTTTTCTTAAACTCTTGGGTACTCAAATTTTTATGAGTAGCCAAGGATACATGTTAGCTTTTACGAATTCTAGAGGAGCAATGGAGCTGGAGGCTTCAGCGTTTGTAGATATCTAGGTGGTACCGCTGTGTTGGTCTCTGAGTCGTATGTTTGTGTTGTATTGACTAGACAGGTGTTTATAACTGTCTAGTATGTGATGTAAAATCTATGTAAATCTGATAGATGTTGTATACTATATACTATTTTATGTGATTAATATAATTTATTCATTCTGCCGTTGAGAATCTGATGTTGTTTTCTTTCTTTCTTCTCTATCTTTCTCTTTTCTATCCCTTTCTTTCTTATGATGCGTCTTTCTGGGGAGAGAAAGGCGGGTCGTCATATATAATGGCAGACAAAAACACAACAACAAAATATTGCTGGGGTGAAATATACAGCCTTTTAATGATCAATCTATAACATCGTCTATTTAGTGGCGTTTAGAAAACACTATGGAAAAAATATGTTGAAAAAAATCGCTGCCAAAAAATATGGTGGAAGAAAAAAAACGCAATGAAAAAAAATATTTTTGCGATGAAATATGTATTGTGGCAAATAATAAACGCAGCTATAAGGTTTGGGTTTAAGTTGTAACCCAAACATCACTTTGGTGGCGTTTCAACATGCTACAAAAAAAATTACGGTGGCGTTTTGTTGCCGCCGCAATAAGACACCTTATAACGGCGTTTACAAAAACACAACCAAAAATACTAGTTTTTTAGTTGCATGTCGTATGACGGCGTTCACTAAAACGCTGCCATTAGTTATGGTTGCGTTCTTTGTGCGCCACCAAAAGTACTTTTTGGTGTAGTGAGATATACATATGTATTTTTACCTAAGTATGCAAGGTTTATAATAAAATTAAAGAAGTAAAAAGTGATGTGAAGCATGAAATGAAAGTAGGTTAAACACAAATGCAAGAGTATTTAATTCATTTTGGCTTAAGGTTGTGAAGGAGGGCATGGAATTTCCTGAATTACAATGGGAAGGGGTACAGAGGTGATAAGGTGGCAAGAGATTTGTGGAGGGTATGTACTTAGGGGTATTTAGGTAATTTTCTTAACTCGTTTTTCATAAAACCAAATTCCAAATTTCTGGTTTTTCATTTTCTCATTCAATCCTCATTTTCAAACTTCACCACATCCTCCTCAAAACTTTAATGGCTTCCATAAAAGTTTCCAAAGTGAAAATCATTTCTATTTTCACTTTTAAATCCTTAAACCTTGTTCAAAGCTTTTTCCTTCCTCTATGCCACCTCCTTGCCGAAAACAAGCCCAAACACTCCTTGTTTCCATCATGCCGAACCCTGGGCTCCATGGCTAAACCCTTTTACCCCTCTAAATCCCATTAAACTCCATTTTTCCTAAGCAAGTTCGAGTGCTAGAGTAGATCTAAAACATAGTGAAGGCTTGGCTCGTTTTGGTAGCTTTTGTTGGAGTTAAAGCTCACTCCTTTAAATAAAGTTTTAAACTTTATTTTGATGTCTACTTGGTTGCTAAGTATGCTACTTGTTGAATGAAATTATTGTAGATTTTTTTGTGTGTGTGCCTATGTGTGTGCTTGGGTATGTTGTGATATAGACTTGAAAATATAAGTTAAAATTAAAAAGTCAGCCAAGTTTTGGAAAGTTAGGACCTTCCTTGTTGTATGTAGTAATGGCATATAAATATGTTGTGTTCATGCCCATGTGGTTGGTTATATGTAAAGTGAAAAAAGTAATATGTTAAATAAGTTAGCATTTAGTGCTTGTTTGGCGACAATCAAAGTCCCTTGTATATGGTTGCTTCTTTATTACTTCCTAAAAAAGTTTTAAACTTACTTATAGTTTTCAATCTTTATTTATAAGTATATAGAAGTACGTTTAAAATGAAAAGATAGTGTTCTGAAAGCTATTTGGGTACAAATCAAGTTTGAAATTATGGGACATATAGCGACCGTGACTATGGGCGTTATGGGCGCAGTTCGTAAAAACGAACTCTTTTTGAAATTAAAAACTGTTTTCATCTTAAGTAAATTTTGAAAAGTTTTTCAAATATATTATAAATATTTAAAAAAGGTTTAATTATTTTTTATTAATTAATCACTTATTTAATTAATCAATTAAATAAGGTAATTAGTACTTGATTATTAGTTAATAAAGGAAATTTGTACTTAATTATAAATTAAGTAAGTTAATTATAATTAGTTAACTAATTAAGGATTTATTGTCAATTAAATAATTTATCTAAGGATTAATTATTATTTAATTAGTAATTAAGGGATAATTATTAATTTATTATTAAAGAAACGGTTTGAATTAACAAATGTAAGGATCCGTTTCTTTGACTGTCGGAAGTTGATACTAATACATTCTCAGTATTCACATGCCGCAAATCCAAGTGCCAGAGAGGTGGATTCTCAAGGGTAAGAAATAAAATAAAGATAGAACAAAATCTCACACGAATGTAATAACATATTATTTCAACATAAACTTTACAGTGGAAATTTAAATACATTTATCAGAGTTAAACATGGACAATTTTAAATTCTATCCATATAATTTGTGAATACTATAGCACTAGAGTGTGGTGGAAATAGATAAAGCTTTAGAAAAAACTTCTAACTCCATGCTTCGAGGTCCATCCAGCTTTCTCCTAAATTAAACCCGTCTACTAGGCTATCCGAGAAAATTAGGGCACCCACAGTTTAAGGGAAAGTAAAACAAACTCCGGCTCAGTCATGTGACTTGTGTGAGAACTCAAAAATATGCGTTTTGAAAACAAAACGTTATCTCATAAGATCACGACACACATAAACCTAGAACGGGTTTTGACCTTATGATAACGAAATATTTATTATGTAAAAATAAGGGATACTATTTTTAATGACATCTCTTTGAAAATCTATGCAAGTAAACTAATTAATCTTAGCCGAAATACTTACATTGATTAAACTCTAGCATATTAGCCACAAACGTGGTTTCTACAAACAAAATGGCAGGCACTTATTACAAATGACCAGGTGAAGAGAGTGCTTTCGGTAGTACATCTCTAGAGGAATGTACTAAGGCCCAACTGATGGTCCACTACCAACACAAGACCGACCGACCTCTAACCAGATAGTACTGAATATGTCATCACCCAAATCGTTATCGACCTATTTGAGAGCTCTCTTCGTATACACCACATTAATTTAATACCCGACCTCATTGCGGGAATAAATATATCTAAAAGAAGATGATCATGCCTTAATGGTTGCTAACTACGTAGCCTTGTTGCATCTACGCTATTTTGGTTATTTCCAGGTGTGGGGCCTGAGGTAACTATTATCTTTCACATTGCACATCATCTTTCCTCTTTGAATGCCATATTGCCATTCCATAATCACACAACTAATTTTTATAAATGTATAACTCCTGAGCTCGTACGTCTTAGGAAAGGGTGTTAAGCTAAGAGAAATTGCCTTTTTCGCCACCAAAAAGATGATATATTCATATAGATCACCTACATAACTAGAAACGCAACGTCTTACATTCATCCATACAAGTTCGTCCTAGGATTGAATGAAACCGAAGGCACTCTCCTACCACATCCTTTCGGGAGTTACCCCTAGGATTAGTAGCGATCAGTCCTTGCATTGGATATTTCATAAGAAGAGACAACTACTACTGTATGCCTAACGACCCTGACTCGACCTTCGAAAATTGGCACCGAATACGTCACCCGTATTCAAATGCCGCAGATCCAAACGTCGAATCTGGTTCGCCGGAGCTTATAACACATTAAGTACAACAACACATCGGAAGAAAATGAATAATACATTTGATATACAATATCTGATACAACAATGAATACAATTAGAATGATACAATAGATATCAATACTATCAGAGATACAAGACACAACGGAAAGAATAAATTCAATAGAATACATCTTCAAATGAATACGACTCCATAATGCAACTGCAACTCCATCTTCAATCCAAAGCTAGCTCGAACCATCATCAAGTTGCACAAAGCTAAAGAAGGTCGGTCATGAATGCTGATGTGTAGCAAATGCGATCCACAAATCCAAAGGGCTTCGAATGCTATCGAATCAATTCCTACTATTCGACTATCTGAAAAATCCAATCTAGACTGCCCGTGTGGAAAATTGTGGGCACCCAGGGTTTAGGAAGGGAACAATAAACTCTGGGTCAGTCACGGGACTGGTATGAGCAAACAAACAAATTTTATCTTTAAAAACAAACAAAAGAATTTAAATTGAAATCCGCAATGCTTTTTGGAAAATGAAACTACCATAAGGCCTCTCGGCACACACACCATGCAATCGCACACTTGAGAGAGATTTCTCCTTATGATAGTCAAACATGCTTGCTACGCAAAATCCTTTTTGATATTATTATTAGTGCATAGTGGAAAACATTTCAATAGTATAATATTAATCTTAGCCAGCATGGGTGCCATTATACTATGCCTACTATAGCTGCCACCTGAGGTGACTGGTAATACAACTGCAATCGTAAAGGGCTCGTATTGTTTGATTGGATTTCCAACAAATGGTCAGGCCAAGGAACTTCCTATTGCAACATGGGTACGCCTCTGGAGGGACGCCCCGAGAACCTACCCGGCTCTCTGCCAAAACAAGGCCAGTCTACCCCCTTCCTGGGGGTAAAACCTAAGATATGCCACCCCCGGTCGTTTGCGACCTTTATCCGAGGATCCTCTACACCAGCAACATCACACAGTAATAAATATATAGTGCCCACATGAGTAAGTATCGAGACTCCATACCATAATACACCCTTTTCCAGAAGGAATGGACATACCCTAGGGGCTCTACCTTTGAAACCTTGCTGCATCTTTCATGTTTCGACCATTACCGGGTTGTGAGGCTCGATGAGGTCTCGTCCACAAAGCTACACTTTTTCACAAATAATGCTTTGATCAATAAATGATCAGCAGCACTTCGTATGCCATATTACCAAATTGGGAATGTATCACTCGTAACCATCAACTACATAACCTCTGAGCTCATACGTCTCAGAGAAGGGTGTTAAGCTAAGAGAATAAATCTCCGCCACCAAACAGAAATGTATTTGATAGAAACCAGCTTTACATCTCAAAGTGTAATGTCAGACACACATCCATACAAGTCTTTTCCGGGTTCGAACAGAACCGAAGGCACTTCCGAAGAAGCCCTTGCAAATCCGGGTATTCACAATCTCGATCGGACTTCCCATCACTTAGGGAATCTCTATACCGGCGCGACTCAGTGTAGAGACAATCGACGGGTTATCCTTTCGTTCTCGAAAATACCCGGTCTTCACTACCGGTCTTCGAATGCTATACATAACGATGTATCATTATTCGAAATGAGTTATATGACACAAAGGTCCTCTTTCGGCTAAACCGAATAATGAGCATAATATTTAAAAACATATGGATATAGGATTCAGTTAAGTCACAACTTAAAACCCAAAACTTTCCTTTCAAATGGTTTAAATGAATTACCATTTTAAATCTTTTAAACAAAAGATTTATTCCACAAAGTTTACCAATCTTCCACAAAGGTTAATTCATAGTTTTCAAAACTATTTACAATTTCATTTCAAACTTGAAATCTTTCGATACAAATTGGAAATCCTTTCTTTAAATGAAAGCTATTATCATTTGAAAACAAATAGTTTTCATTTTGGGAAAAACTGATTATATTTGCATAAGTTAAAAGCATTCAAGTATAAAACTTGGGTTTAAATTTAAATTCCCAAAACAATACTATTTAAGTGTTAAAAATCCATATAATCACCTTTATAACTTGTATAGTCGTTTTAAACCATAGTTTACAAATCATAGAATCCAATTTCAAATATTGAATTCAAAATTAAATCAAATTATTTAAATTTCAAAACTTTATAAGTTATTCAAAATAACTTTTATTTTTGAAATCCCTTTTCAAAATCTTTTCATATCAATTCCATTCCATTTCCAAAACTATTTTGGATTCAAAATTCAACTTTAAAAATCATTTTATAATATTTAATTCAAATATCTATGACTTAACCGATTTCCAAGTGAGATCCATATTTGTATGTGTAAGGTGTAGTCCAGGGGTTTCACACAATAATGCAACAACATCAATCATATCAATATCGATAAGCGGTATAATCTATAACGCTTATCTTCATTCATAGATTCACAGATCATATAAATTTATCACAGATAAATAAATTACATTCATCACAGATAATAATTACATTCATAATAGATCATACCAAACAATTCATAGCATAAAGCATAAAATATCAGGGATACCAACAATTCAATAATCAATAGAATTCAAACATTCATAAGTAAGATCAATCAATTATCTGATTAATTTAAATCAGATTAATTACCTACGAATAAACTACTAATCCTGGTCAATTGACATTAATTAATCTACAGTTTATTTTAATTTATTAACCTTTAATATTAAATTAATTAGCCTCAATTAATAAATTAATTAATCCTTTAATTATTAATTAATTAAACATAATTAATAAATCAATTAACCTTTAATCATTAAATAATTAATCTTTAATTATTTAATTATCTTTAATTAATTATCCTTAATCATTTATTAATTACCATTAATCATTTTCATTAAATAACTTATTTTCAAGTAATTTATTACTCTTTAATTACTTACATTTAATTAACCTCTAATTAACTATATTAATTAATTAGCTCTTAATCGATTAACTATTCTTTAATTAACGGCATTAATTAATTACCTTTAAATTAATTAATTAATTAATAACCTTTTAATTAACCAAAACTCTAATTAAATAAAGATACTTATGAAATAAATTCATTTATTAATCCATAGATTAACTTAAACCTTTAAGTTAATTTAAAATTTTAAAAACATTCCTTAATTACCCCATTTAATCAATTGTAAATAAACTTGGAAATTAACTTAATTAATGAAAGTTAAGAATAAATTATTAAACTCATATTTATCCAAACCTTTTAAATTATCATTAATCATTTAAAAGTAATTTACTTTAAGAAGATAGTTTAAAATTTTGGTTGTTTTAAAATCTTAAAACTTGATTTACTGAAAATTTTAAAGACAAAAAAAAACATTTTCTTTTTAAACTTTGAAACCTGGTATAAAACCCGAGCCAAACGCAAGTTTACCTGAGCCATACTTCAATTTTTTATCCCAAGGCCAAACTTTCTTTTAAACTTTGTTTTATTTAAACTTTAAAACAGTTGAACACAGGAAACACTTCACGCATACTCGAGCCCTACTCGATTCTTCTTCGAGCCATCATTAACACTTCACGAGTCCAACTTCGAGTTAACCCTTCTTCCACAATCCCTTCCACTGACACAAACTACAAGCTGTGCACATGTACGCCTCAGCCCACCACTGCTGATCATCACTCTGGCCATCTCTGAATCATCAATGACACCACGAACTAACCTAAACACCCAAAGACCTGAATCAAACTCTAGAATGATATCGAGTCACTCAACCCAAAAGCTGGAATCATCCCCATCTGAAAACCACCACGTGCCGATGATCTATGCCACCATCAACTTCGCCATTTCACCCAGGCCTTCGTCTCTAACCCACACCGAGGTTCCCCCAGGTCCGACCGACCATAATGCTTCCTCGTCAACGAATTCAAAATTGACAGTAATTAAAACTCACTCTTAAACCCTAAATCACCATCGCACGGCTACCACGACGATCTGGAATTCGAACGTATATTTTTTTGATGATCCCCTATCCACCATCTTTCTTCTCCAACAAACACGTCAATTCGATTGTAGCCGATCGACTAGAAATTAGTGATAAACCCAATTCCAAACATCCTCGAATTCCTCCCCAATTACTGTATTAAAAGTTGTGATTTTAATACCTAAATTCATTATTACACAATACAATTCTGTTTATATAATTCAAACATGATATTCAGATTTTTCAATTTTGACCAGACTTGTTTCTCTCTGTAAATTTCCAAGTTTTGAAATCATCACTGCATTTAAATTATTGTTATTACTTTTAAAATTTATATTACATTCATATGATCATTTGTTCTTCAATGAACTTGTCCAAATTTTGGTTATATACAGAGATATGGAATTTCTTAGCAAAGTTTTAGAACCTGTTAAAAAACAACAGAGGGTATATCTTGTTATACACACATACATTAAATGTCTATATGCACAGACACACCATATATACACACATGCAATCATAATTTATATTCATTCATCAATGATCATCACATGCAAACCAAAGTATAAGGGGGTTTTAAGAGTCTGCTCACCCGAGTTTGGTTTGAAAGCAGAAAATAGAGCTTGAAAAATCTGGAAATTTGCTCTGCCATCTTGTTGTTGCATGTCGTTTGATCTTTATTTTGATTATCATTTCCTCAGATTGAAAATACTAAAGTTAATTACAGTTTCAATTGCTTCAAATTTTAAATTTAAATTTTACTCATGGGTTTGCTTGTATTTACCTGAGAGATGAAGTAGACCCTGATATTTTGGGTTTTGAAACTGCTTTGGATTTTGGGTCTATACCACCAAGTTTGATTTTTCTTTTAGATTCATCTGAGTTGAACCTTGTATTTGATTTCCAAATTGTTTTCCAGGTTGAGAACTTGAAGATGAAAGTTTCCCACGTTTTGAAAATTTTGCAAAACTGTTGCTTTGGTTGCTTTTGATTTGAGTTTTTCAGATTTCTTGATTTGGTTTCAGGTTTGAATGATTTGCATCTTTTTCTGGTTTTGATTTCTTGTTTCAATTTTAGATTGAGGATTTTCGAATCTAGATTTTCGAAGAGGGTTTGATTTTCATTTTCTGGTTTCAGGTTGAAGATGAAAGAATTTTGAAGACATGCATTGGCCTGAATTTTCCTCTTATGCATTATATTACATTTTAAATTTTTAAGAGAAAGAAAATTGCCACTTGTTTAATTTCATATTGCATGGTTTACACTTGTAAATCAATATTGTTACTTGCTTAACATTTGTCACATATGATAAAAATTGTGTTTAAACCCCTTCCTACAAATTTGTGTTCTAAACCTTATTTTACTTTAATTTATAAAACATGTTCTATCTATTTTACACTTACATATATATATATATATATATATGTTGTATCCTAAATGTTATACTTATATTTCCAATATTTGTACATATATATGCACTTTCAAATGCTCACATATTTTTATACAAACTTAGTTCAAGCAAATTCAAAAAAGAAAGTATATAAATTTTTCTTCTTAAATCTTATTTCATTCAAGTTTATCTCAATTTTTTAATAATATAATCTCAATATATTTATGCATTTTCCTACCATTTATATTTATACAACTTTCAAGAAAATGATTTGAGGTCCAAATTATACATTACTAATAAATATTTATAAGTTAATAAATTCAATTCTTTTCTTATTTTCAATAAATTTATTAAATTTCAAAAGGTAAATATTTTATATTCATTCTTTTTTTAAATTTTAAATTCAAGTCATTGTACAAATCATAACTTTTTAAAGAAATTAATTTCAAAGTTTAGTTGTATTTTAATATTAAACACATATATAGATTATATATGTATATAAGTCTTTAGAATAAGGGTTTAACTTCAAACAACTTTTAAAATCCATTTCATAAAATTAAAATCAAATATCTTTATATTATTTCCTATTTATATTTCCTTTTATAACTATTTATACATCATTAAGAAAATAATTCTTATAATGATCTTAAACCCTATCTTCCCAATCACAATGTACATATTTACATACATGTATATATAATAGAAATCAAATCTCTACTAGTTTATAAAATTCTTAAATCCAATTTATTTTTCAAAATATTTATTCTTGAATTTCAAATTCTAGATTCAATTTAAAAATCCATTTATATACATATATATAAATTTTAAAGCCTTTATTAATTCCTATTTTCACAATCTATTTATAAAACCCACATTTTAATTGTTTTTGGAGAAACTCAAACAAATTTTTACCAATTAATCTCATAATTAAATTCAAAATTTTATATTAATTATCTAATATTTCAAAGTTAACCAAAGATCAAATTAATAATTAAATTAATTTGGCCTTAAAATAAGGAATGTTAGAGATTCCCCCTTTAAGAAAATTTCATCCTTGAAATTTGCCAAGGAGACAACAAAGAATGGATAGATACACAAAGATAGAGAATCGACTCACAAATCAAGCCGATTATCTATTTTGTATTTGGCTTACCAAATCAGAATTATCAATAATAGATACAAGAACGGATCTATTTAACTCTTTACAAGATACTAGGGGTCATCCAGATCTACGAAATATACATGGGCATTGGTTAGTTCGAAGGGATAACTAACCGTTTGTAGTATATATCTGGACCCCAAAAGAATAGGTAATTGGATACAGTCTTTCGAAATTCTCAAATCCTAAGTATGTATTCCAAACTTAAGTCGGAACACCCCAAATTATATATCTTGTCCCTCTTCGGACTTTGATCCTTAAAATAAATTACAATAGAATTTCAAATTTTGGTTTAATCGAAATTTTTTTATCGATACAATTTATTTAACTTTATATTTTAGTTAACAAAATTATTTCAAATCAAATTTCAATTTCGCTAAAGTTAAAAACGAAAAGCTGATAGAAATTTGACGAAGAGAATACGAAATATAGACTTATCTACACGATTCGTAGGGCCACCATCACACCAAAGCTTCTTCCTTGAGCCGTGACGAAGCAATCAAAGAATTGAAAAGACGAATCAAAGGAGGTTGATAGAGAAAGTTATTTCCACTATCGCAGGGTATTGACCATTTGTAGTGGTACTCCCCCGTCCCCTATCTCGTCCTCTTCTTGCACTCATACTCACTATTAGTGGATAGTAAGAGAATTTACTGAGGCATACAGACGGTTATCTAAGGGATATGCTAATTCTAAGGTATACTACATCCTATCTCTAATGAGCTACCTAATGTGTTATACTCCTGAGCTAAAGTTTCAACCTTCAGCTCTGATACCAATTCTAACGACCCTGACTCGACCTTCGAAAATCGGCACCGAATACGTCACTCGTATTCAAATGCCGCAGATCCAAACGTCGAATCTGGTTCGCCGGAGCTTATAACACATTAATTACAACAACACATCGGAAGAAAATGAATAATACATTTTATGTACAATATCTAATACAATAATGAATAGAATTAGAATGATACAATAGATATCAATACTATCAGAGATACAAGACACAGCGGAAAGAATATATTCAATAGAATACATCTTCAAAGGAATTCGACTCCATAATGCAACTTCAACTCCGTCTTCAATCCAAAGCTAGCTCGAACCATCATCAAGTTGCAAAAAGCTAAGGAAGGTCATCCATGAATGCTGAAGTGTAGCAAATGCGATCAACAAATCCAAAGGGCTTCGAAGGCTATCGAATCATACTATTCGACTATCTGAAAGACCCAACTCTAGACTGCCCGTGTGGAAAATTGTGGGCACCCATGATTTAGGAAGGGAACAATAAACTCCGGGTCAGTTATGGGACTGGTATGAGCAAACAAAAACATTTTATCTTTAAAAACAAACAAAAGAATTAAAATTGAAATCCGTAATGCTTTTCGGAAAATGAAACTACCATAAGGCCTCCAGGCACACACACCATGCAATCGCACACTTGGGAGAGATTTCTCCTTATGATAGTCAAACATGCTTGCTACGCAAAATCCTTTTTGATATTATTATTAGTGCATAGTGGAAAACATTTCGAAAGTATAATATTAATCTTAGCCAGCATAGGTACCATTATACTATGCCTACTATAGCAACCACCTGAGGTGGCATGTAATACAACTGCAATCGTAAAGGGTTCTTATTGTTTGATTGGACTTCCAACAAATGGTCAAGCCAAGGAACTTCCCATTGCCACACGGGTACGCCTCTAGAGGGACGCCTCGAGAACCGACCCGGCTCTCTGCCAATACCAGGCCGGTCTACCCCCTCCCCGGGGGTAAAACCTAAGATATGCCACCCCCGGTTGTTTGCGACCTTTATCCGAGGACCCTCTACACCAACAACCTCACACGGTAATAAATATACAGTGTCCGCATGAGTAAGTATCTGGGCTCCATACTATAATATCACCCTTTTCCAGAAGGAATGGACATACCCTAGGGGCGCTACCCCTGAAACCTTGTCGCATCTTTCCTGTTTATACCATTAACGAGTTGTGAGGCTTGACGAGGTCTCGTCCACAGAGCTACACTTTTTCACAAAGTCATGCTTTGATTGACAAATGATCAGCAGCACTTCGTATGTCACATTACCAAATTGGGAATGTATTACTAGTAACCATCAACTACATAACCTCTGAGCTCTTACGTCTCAAAGAAGGGTGATAAGCTAAGAGAATAAATCTCCGCCACCAAACAGAAATGTATTTGATAGAAACCAGCTTTACATCTCAAAGTGCAATGTCAGATGCACATCCATAAAAGTCTGTTCCAGGTTCGAATTGAACCGAAGGCACTTTCGAAGAAGCCCTTGCAAATTGGGTATTCACAATCTCGATCGGACTTCCCATCACTTAGGAAATCTCTATACCGGCGCGACTCAGTGTAGAGACAATCGACGGGTTATCCTTTTGTTCTCGAAAATACCCGGTCTTCACCACCGGTCTTCGAATGCTATCAATAACGACGTATCATTATTATGAACGGGTTATATGACACAAAGGACCTCTCTCGGCTAAACCGAATAATGAGCGCAATATTTAAAAACATATGGATATAGGATTTCAGTTAAGTCACAACTTAAACCCAAAACTTTCCTTTCAAATGGTTTAAACAAATTACCATTTTAAATCTTTTGAACAAAAAGATTTATTTCACAAAGTTTACCAATCTTCCATAAAGGTTAATTCATAGTTTCCAAAACTATTTACAATTTCATTTCAAACTTGAAATCTTTCGATACAAACTGGAAATCCTTTCTTTAAATGAAAGCTATTATCATTTGAAAACATATAGTTTTCATTTTGGGAAAAACTGATTATATTTACATAAGTTAAAAGCATTCAAGTATAAAACTTGGGTTTAAATTTAAATTCCTAAAACAATACTTTTTAAATGTTAAAAAGCTATATAAACACCTTTATAACTTGTATAATCTTTTTAAACCATAGTTTCCAAATCATAGAATTCAATTTCAAATATTGAATTCAAATTTAAATCAAATTATTTAAATTTCAAAACTTTATTAAGTTATTCAAAATAACTTTTATTTTTGAAATCCCTTTTCAAAAGCTTTTCATATTAATTCCATTCCATTTCCAAAACTATTTTGGATTCAAAATTCAACTTTAAAAATCATTTTAAAATATTTAATTCAAATATCTATGACTTAACCGATTTCCAAGTGTGATCCATATTTGTGTGTGTAAGGTGTAGTCCAGGGGTTTCACAAAATAATGCAACAACATCAATCATCACAGATTCAATCATATCAATATTGATAAGCGGTATAATCTATAACGCTTATCTTCATTCATAGATTCACATATCATATAAATTTATCACAGATAAATAAATTACATTCATCACAGATAATAATTACATTCATCATAGATCATACCAAACAATTCATAGCACAGAGCATAACATATCAGGGATATCAACAATTCAATAATCAATAGAATTCAAACATTCATAAGTAAGATCAATTAATTATCTGATTAATTTAAATCAGATTAATCACCTATGAATAAACTACAAATCCTGGTTAATTGACATTAATTAATCTACAATTTGTTGATGTGAGGACCCGCAAATCCGTACTCCTTGAATATACACAAATCTCCAGTGCTTAACTCAAGATGAACGGAAATACGAATTCTTAGGGTTTAAAAAGAAAAAAGAAAAAAAAGATAGAAGAAAGAGAGAAAAGATAGAACAGAACAATATCAGAATCTCACAGTCACAGCGGAACAACATATAATAAATAAATGAATAATCTTTAAACAAAGAACTATATCAGTTATTACATTACATTACATTACATTTCATTTCATTACATCATCAGAGTGTACAACTATCAAACAATAACAAACAGCGGAAAAAGAAATATTATATACTAGTAAATACGCCATGCCATCCAGCTTGCCTCCAGCAACACCTGAATTCCAGAATATCCTGATAAACCTTAACTCTTGACTGCCCGTGTGGAAATTGGTGGGCACCCAAAGTTTAGGAAGGAAAACAATAAACTCTGAGTCAGTCATGTGACCGGTGTGAGAACTAAAACAGTTTATTTTTAAAATAAAGAATAGGATAATTTTAAAATAGATTCGCAATGCTTTTAAAAATGAGACTACCATAAGGCCTCTCGCACACACACACAATGCAAACTCAGAATCGGAGGAGATTTCTCCTTATGATAGTCAAAGATGCTTGATACGCATTAAAAAGAACATTTGATATTATTACTAGTGCATAGTGTAGGGAAAATCATTTCGAAAATAAAGATATAAATCTTAGCCAACATACGACCATTATCGTATGCCTACTATAGCTACCATCCAAACAGTGGGGCGCCACCACAAGTGAATGATAGGTTCTACAACTAAAACCGTACAAGATCGTATTGTTTCTTTGGATTTCCAACAAATGGTCAGGCCAAGGAACTACCCATCGCCACATGGAAACGCCGCTGGAATGACGTCCCGAGAACCAAACCGGATCTCTGCCAACACAAGGCCGGTTTACCCCTAACTGGGTAACTACTGACACGAATATGTCATCCCCCGATCGTAACCGATCTACATCCGAGGATCCTCGATTTCCAACAACCACAAAGTAATAAGTTTGCAGCAACAACATAGGTTAAGTATCTGGGCTCCATACCATGATACCACCTCTATCCAGAAGGAATGACATACACTAAAGGGCGCTACCCCTAATAACCTTACTGCATCCTTCCTGTTTTGACCATTTCCGGGGTGTGAGGTCCGACGAAGTCTCGTCCACAAAGCCACGCTTTGGTACAAAGCCATGCTTTGGGTCAACAAATGATCAAAGTAATGATCACAAAGATAAATGATCAAACAAATGATCATATCACAAATGATCAAACAATGATCATTTCACATCAACACTCAGCATGTCACATTACCAAATTGGGAATATATCGCTGATAACCATCAACTACATAACCTCTGAGCTCGTACGTCTCAGAGAAGGGTGTTAAGCTAAAAGAATAAATTCTCCGCCACCAACAGAAATATATTTGAAAGAAATCAGCTTTATATCTCAATTTGTAATGTCAGACATACAATCAATACAAGTCTGTTCCGGGATCGAGCAGAACCAAAGGCACTTACAAAGAAGTCCTTGCAATCCGGATATTCACTAATCACGTCCGGACTTCCCATCACATATGGAATTTCTATACCGGGGCCATTCGGTGCAGAAACATTCGACGATAATCCTTCCATTTTCAAAAACATCCGGTCTTCAAAAGCAATTCATAACGACGTATCACATATTCGGATTGGGTTATACGACCCCAAGGTCCTTTCCCGGTTAATCCAAATAGTGAGCGCTTGTTCAAAAAATAAGTGTGGCATTCAAATTCAAGCAAATCTCAACAAATACCCATTCAAAGGTAAATAGTGATAGTCGGTTATTGAACTATCAATGGATATGCACAACATCACCAGATTCCAAATAATTTTCCAAATTATTTAATTTCCCAAAAATTATCTTTATAAGATATATATTTTCCACACTTCAACCATTTGAAAAACAATTTTCAAATCACTTTTCATCATTTACCACTTTTGAAAACAAATTTCAAACATTTTCCTTACGCGGAAATACTTTCATTTCAACATGGTTCATTTAAACCAATTAAATAAATCCTTAACGATTTACTTTATATTTACATTCAAAATCCGTAAAGTAATTCCCACACTTCAAAAATAAATCAATATTTATTTTTAAATTATTTCCCCTTTCATTTATAAATTCCATAGTGAATTTATATTCCAAAATATTTATGAATATACAATTTCAATTATTCATTTTCAATTTATCTTCAAAAAGATAAATTCTCAAAACGTTTCATTTCTCATTGGAAAAAAAACATTTCCATACTTATTTATTTATAAGTAATTCACAAATCCATTTACTTTCAACACTTGGAAAATATTCAATATACTTAAATCGAAATTAAGTATATATTTCATTCTTTAAGGAAATCATTCTCTTAAACATATTTATTTGGGCCAAAACGAATGTTGCGTAAAACATCGTTACGACAACCCAAAATCACTAGTATAGGGATTCGAAATTAAAATAGATACATAAATCCCAATACTATATAAAACATTTCCTTTCGAAAATCATTTACTATAACAACAGTGTTATAGTCCACCATTTCCTTCTATTTCTCGAAAACGTCTATTTCAACATGTAAATGTTGAAATCTATGGTTTCGAATCTTAACACATTTTAAAAACATCGTTAGATTGTTTTAATTCTATTTAAAACATCACATCCAAACAATTTCTTTAACTTATTATTCACTATTCAAAAACGTGAATATACTTCGTTAACCAATTTCATCATTTCTATACATTTTATTTTAAAGGATTATTCACTGTCTAAAATGTGAATATAACTCCATTAATAAGTTATAACAATTTACTTATCAAAATAAGTTGTTTTGCGGATTTATAAAACAATGTTTATAATTTCCATTTCTATTTATTTTATAACAAATTCCTTTTATAAATCTCCTTTATTAACCTATTTAAACTTATAAGTCAATTATATACCAAAAGTTCACACTGTAAGTTAAATACTTATAATTTATTTGTTCACAGAATCGTTCTTTTAAACTTCCCAAATTATAAATCTTATAACCTGTAAGATTCATTTATTTACCCAAATCTATTCTTTTAATAACTTTACAAATTTTATAAACCTACTGCTTATAAAATTTCATTTATAACTTTACCGTCATAATTCTATAAATTTCATTCATTTATGAAATTCATTTACAATTCATTCTAACACTTATAAAAACTCGTTTTATAATTCAAATATTTTTTATTTATAAATATCAATTTATAAATCCTTTATATAAATCAATTTATATTACTATTTTAAAACGTCTTTAAACTCCTGTACAATTTCACCGTTTTCTTTGATTTATAAAATAATCAAATTTTATAAACCCTATATTTTAACTTTTTACAATAAATTCAAAAATCCCAATTGAAACTATTTTATAAAATTATTAACCCCATATTTTCAAAAAAAATCAACTTTTAACTATATTTCTCAAAAATCATAATTTTTATAACATTAACATTATAACGTTTATTTATTTAAAATGAATCAATTCCAAAAATATTTTATAAATGTATACTTTCAAAAATCACTTTAAAAATCCTTTTAAAATTCCAAAATTGGCCCAATGATGCTACACACCAAATAATCAATCACGACAACAACGACATCATGTATCGGTATATGATAATCAACTCGGTATATGATAATCAACGAATATCAAAATATCTATAATCAAATAAATAATGTTGAGGATCCAGTTGGATCCCTCCAACCTGTTTTCCTGCATCCAAAGATGTTAGCACAATACCAATTCCATCCCAGTATGGAATTATCGCGGTATATGCGATTTAAAATATTATCCGCTTAATAGACGGCGCAATAGGGTCTCATCCGCTATATAATGCGGGAAATCAACTCCAAGTACATAAATAATACCAATTTCACTGTACTGTGAAATATTCGCGGTATATGTTTTTAATAAATAACATCCGCTTACTAACGGTGCATAATGTCTATTTTAACAAATCAATAGACAACAATCGTCATTCAAACATACATTCAAAAATTTTAAATCTAACTATTTAAAATTAAAAATCGAAACCGATTCGATTGAGTGAGAAGTTCTCACCTTAATTTCAATTTCGTTTTCACCTTTTATTTCGAATAAAATTAAACGGACGTTTAATTTTACCCAAAATTTTTGCCAGCTCCAAACTACTCCAATCCGATTCCAAAGTGTAGTGCTCGTCCATACGATTCCAATGCAACTGGTTTCGTGCGTTTTCGACCTCGTATGAAAAAGATACGAATTTTTAAAGTTACACGAATTTAAAATAAACTAAATTAACATTTTCTTTATTTTTATATACCCTACACACAATCGCGACCATCCATCCAAGATCAAGCACATCAGGCCGTGCGCACCTTTCTTTCTCCCCTCCCCATTCACGTACACGCACACACAAAAGAACCCAAAGCCATTGACCTAGGGTTTGAGACCACGGCCACCACAACGCCTTCTGCATCGATCAGCAAACACCATTTGAAACGCCTCCATCTGCTCTATACTCAGCTCGAAGGGCACGAAGCTCGGCCCCTTATTGAGTTCGAAAAACGCGCGTGTTCGGCCTGACTTCAAGGCGAAGATCCCACCACCACGTCACTCCGATGATCATCATCACCGTATGGATGCAAAGATCTTGTGATGCTCTTCGTTTTTGTAGTTGGAAGTTTTCGACAATTGTTGGTGGATTGGGAGATAATAGAGGGAAAAGAATGGAAGTTTTCGGCCATAGGTTGCAGAAAGTGGCGGCCTGAAAGAAGAAGGCTAGGGTTTTAAGAATTTTGCAAAATGAAGATATTGAGGTGCTTATATAGAAAATTTCCTAATTTACTATTCATTGAAATTTTCCGAACTCCAAACGAAGCGTGCCGGTTGGCGTTCCTAAGGTTTACCCCGCGTTCCGAACACAATGGAACGTGTTTCGGGAGCTAATTCGATCATCTGTGCGAGTTATGGCAATAAACGTTCGATTTTAAATTAAATCGGTAAATCAAATTTCTAGGCGTTTTAGCTTTGCACCGGACAAACGGTAAATCGGATTGACACGAAATTTGAAACCATACAATAATATCACATTACGGATCCGATGAAACTGGTTTCGTCGAAATCCGAGACTGTTTGAAAAATGGCTATTTTAACTCGTCAAATTAATATTAAAACAATTTCGATGCGTTTCGAGCTGCCACAGTCAAACGAAAACTCTGATTGCTACGAAAATTAAAATCCGATAATAACAAACTATTACGGATCCAATGGAACTAGTTTTGTCCAATTCTGAGACTGTTCGAAAATTGGCTATTTTTCAGTCGATAATTAAATATTAAAATATTCAATTTTCACAAATAAACTCTTAATTCGATTTTAAAACTTCTATAACATCATTATAACTCCAATATGATTAAATAAAATTTGACAAATCATTTTCAATCATATTTAACCCAATTTTCAATTATTTCCATAATTTAACATATTAAATTATCGATTTAATTATCCAATTAAATCCAATTATTCGAAATAAAATTTATTCGACTTTTAAATCTCACTTATTAATATTTAAAATTAATTAAATATACGAATTCTAATTAATGTAATTTCTGGGTCGTTACAGATTTAAATTATTAACCTTTAATAATAAATTAATTAGCCTTAATTAATAAATTAATTAATCCTTTAATTATTAATTAATTAAACTTAATTAATAAATCAATTAACCTTTAATCATTAAATAATTAATCTTTAATTATTTAATTATCTCTAGTTAATTATCCTTAATCATTTATTAATTACCATTAATCATTTTCATTAAATAATTTATTTTCAAGTAATTAATTACTCTTTAATTACTTACATTTAGTTAACCTCTAATTAACTATATTAATTAATTATCTCTTAATCAATTAACTATTCTTTAATTAACTACATTAATTAATTACCTATAAATTAATTAATTAATTAATAACCTTTTAATTAACCAAAACTCTAATTAAATAAAGATACTTATGAAATAAATTCATTTATTAATCCATAGATTAACTTAAACCTTTAAGTTAATTTAAAATTTTAAAAACATTCCTTAATTACCCCAGTTAATCAATTGTAAATAAACTTGGAAATTAACTTAATTAATTAAAGTTAAGAATAAATTATTAAACTCATATTTATCCAAACCTTTTTAATTATCATTAATCATTTAAAAGTAATTTATTTTAAGAAGATAGTTTAAAATTTTGGTTGTTTTAAAATCTTCAAACTTGATTTACTGAAAATTTTAAAGACAAAAAAACATTTTCTTTTTAACTTTGAAACCTGGTATAAAACCCGAGCCCAACGCATGTTTACCCGAGCCATACTTCAGTTTTTTATCCCAAGGCCAAACTTTCTTTTAAACTTTGTTTCATTTAAACTTTAAAACAGTTGAACACAGGAAACACTTCACGCATACTCGAGCCCTACTCGATTCTTCTTCGAGCCATCATTAACACTTCACGAGTCCAACTTCGAGTTAACCCTTCTTCCACAATCCCTTCCACTGACACAAACTACAAGCTGTGCACGTGTACGCCTCAGCCCACCACTTCTGACCATCACTCTGGCCATCTCCGAATCATCAACGACACCACGAACTAACCTAAACACCCATAGACCTGAATCAAACTCTAGAATGATATCGAGTCACTCAACCCAAAAGCTAGAATCACCCTCATCTGAAAACCACCACGTGCCGATGATCTATGCCACCATCAACTTTGCCATTTTACCCAGGCCTTCGTCTCTAACCCACACCGAGGTTCCCCCAGGTCCGACCGACCATAATGCTTCCTCGTTAACGAATTTAGTTCGAAACTAACAGTAATTAAAACTCACTCTTAAACCCTAAATCACCATCGCACGGCTACCATAGCCATCTGGAATTCAAACGTATATTTTTTTGTGATCCCCTATCCACCATCTTTCTTCTCCAACAAACACGTCAATTCGATTGTACCCGATCGACCATAAATCAGTGATAAACCCAATTCCAAACTTCCTCGAATTCCTCCCCAATTACTGTATTAAAAATTATGATTTTATTACCTAAATTCATCATTACACAATACAATTCTGTTTATATAATTCAAACATGATATTCAGATTTTTCATTTTTGACCAGACTTGTTTCTCTCTGTAAATTTCCAAGTTTTGAAATCATCACTGCATTTAAATTATTTTTAAAATTTATATTACATTCATATGATCATTTGTTCTTCAATGAACTTGTCCAAATTTTGGTTATATACAGAGATATGGAATTTCTTAGCAAAGTTTTAGAACCTGTTAAAAAACAACAGAGGGTATATCTTGTTATACACACGTACATTAAATGTCTATATACACAGACACACCATATACACACATACACACGCAATCATAATTTATATTCATTCATCAATGATCATCACATGCAAACCAAAGTATAAGGGGGTTTTAAGAGTCTGCTCACCTGAGTTTGGTCTGAAAGCAGAAAACAGAGCTTGAAAAATCTGGAAATTTGCTCAGCCATCTTGTTGTTGCATGTTGTTTGATCTTTATTTTGATTATCATTTCCTCAGATTGAAAATACTAAAGTTAATTACAGTTTCAATTGCTTCAAATTTTAAATTTAAATTTTACTCATGGGTTTGCTTGAATTTACCGAAGAGATGAAGCAGAGCCTGATATTTTGAGTTTTGAAACTGCTTTGGATTTTTGGTCTATACCTCCTAGTTTGATTTTTCTTTTAGATTCATCTGAGTTGAACCTTGTATTTGATTTCCAGATTGTTTTACAGGTTGAGAACTTGAAGCTGAAAGTTTCCCACGTTTTGAAAATTTTGCAAAACTGTTGCTTTGATTGCTTTTGATATAAGTTTTTCAGATTTCTTGATTTGGTTTCAGGTTTGAATGATTTGCATCTTTTTCTGGTTTTGATTTGTTGTTTCAATTTTAGATTGAGGATTTTCGAATCTAGATTTTTGAAGAGGGTTTAATTTTCATTTTCTGGTTCAAGGTTGAAGATGAATTTTTTTCGAAGACATGCATTGGCCTGAATTTTCCTCTTATGCATTATATTACATTTTAAATTTTTAAGAGGAAGAAAATTGCCACTTATTTAATTTCTTATTGCATGGTTTACACTTGTAAATCAATGTTGTTACTTACTTAACATTTATCACATATGATAAAAATTGTGTTTAAACCCCTTCCAACAAATTTGTGTTCTAAACCTTATTTTACTTTAATTTATAAAACATGTTCTATCTATTTTACACTTATATATATATATATATGTGTGTGTGTGTGTGTGTGTGTGTGTGTGTGTGTTGTATCCTAAATCTTATACTTATATTTCCAATATTTATACATATATATACTTCCAAATGCTCATATATTTTTATATAAACTTAGTTTAAGCAAATTCAAAAAAGAAAGTATATATATTTTTCTTCTTAAATCATATTTTATTCAAGTTTATCTCAATTTTTTTATAATGTAATTTCCAATATATTCATACATTTTCCTACCATTTATATTTATACAATTTTCAAGAAAATGATTTGAAGTCCAAATTATACATTACTAATAAATATTTATAAGTTAATAAATTCAATTCTTTTCTTTATTTTCAATACATTTATTAAATTTCAAATGGTAAATATTTTATATTCATTCTTGTTTTAAATTTTAAATTCAAGTCGTTGTACAAATCATAACTTTTTAAAGAAATTAATTTCAAAGTTTAGCTGTATTTTAATAATAAACACATATATTGATTATATATGTATATAAGTCTTTATAATAAAGGTTTAACTTCAAACAACTTTTAAAATCCATTTCATAAAATTAAACTCAAATATCTTTATATTATTTCCTATTTATATTTCCTTTTATAACTATTTATACATCCTTAAGAAAATAATTCTTATATTGATCTTAAACCCTATCTTCCCAATCACAATATATATATATTTACATACATGTATATATAATAGAAATCAAATCTCTACTACTTTGTAAAATTGTTAAATCCAATTTATTTCTTAGAATATTTATTCTTGAATTTCAAATTCCAGATTCAATTAAAAAATCCATTTATATACATATATATAAATTTTAAAGCCTTTGTTAATTCCTATTTTCACAATCCATTTATAAAACTCACATTTTAATTGTTTTTGGAGAAACTCAAACAAATTTTACCAATTAATCTCATAATTAAATTCAAAATTTTATATTAATTATCAAATATTTCAAAGTTAAATTCCAAAGATCAAATTAATTATTAAATTAATTTGTCCTTAAAATTAGGAATGTTACAATATGCATAATGGGATATTATCCCCGAATGATCAATAAGCAGTCCTTCATTATGAAAATCCAAAATATCATATCCATTTCTCCACTTCGAATACATAAATTGGTTCAAACGGTGTTTGGATAGGAATTACCCAAATCTGACTGCCATTCCTTCGAATCCAATCATCAATAAACGAGGTCGAGTAGATAGGTGAATAATATTTGATTATTTCATTCCTTTTATCAAAAATATCTTTTAGAGACATGTATAACGTTGAAACACTTCTTTTTGGTATATATGAAATCATTAAACCTCTCTTATCAGATCCTTTGATTTCTTCAAACCTTTTTAAACTTGGAGAAATTCAAAATCATTTCATTTTTTAATTAGGAGAATATTTTCAAATCATTTCATTTAAATCTTACAAAAGATTTCTTAATTTAAAAATCATACTTTTGATTGAGTTAAAATTATGTTATCTAGGATATTAATCCAAAAATAGTAAATATTAAATGAGTAGAATCTATATAAATCATCTAATTCTACTCAATATCAATTCCCGTATTCAACAACTACTATGGGCGGAATAACGGTGAAATCACCTTTTAAATTTCACGAATAATACGAGTTCCCTCTTCGGGATTTAACACTAAGAATAAGAAGACCATCTCTATACAATCAAAGTTGTATTTAATTTAAATTTAGAAAATTTAAATCTTTTTATATTTAACTCATTTCAGACATTTCGACCTCATCCATCCCTCGCCTAGGGATGAGGCCAGGTGTGCCAGGGCACTGGTTTCTCTTGAAAATCTCCTTATTTTAAGCATCTCATATCCGGATTTTACGAATAGAAAAATCCAGTCTACTCGATGCCTTTTAGAGCCAAGATTAAACCACTTAATCTATAATAGCTTTTCAATAAATCGTGTATTAATTTTTCTTAAATAAACTATAAAACTTCCAAATCATCATTAAAATGCTTAATTATTCCTTTGAAAACATTTATAAATGAATTGTTAAGTTTAAAGTTATATTTCAAAAGTTATAGAAAAGTGCCGCGGAAAGTGCTGCAAAAAGTGCTTTTTAAGCTATGTTGTCAAAACGACTTTTCTATTACTTGGAAATTCATTTTCATAACTCAAATCAATTTTAACAATTTTAAAATATTTTTAGAATTTATTTCATATTTCTAAAAAATTTAAAATACCAATTTTACAGAGATCCTGTTATGGATTCCGAACTACAAAACCGCGATTATTTCAAAAACTTGTTTTACTTATATTTCAAAATCTACTTATCAAAATCTCGATTTTCCTTCTTTGTTTGAAAACAATGGATATAATAGTTTACAAAATCATGAACTGCCGTTAGGCGATGCGCCTAATTTTTGATTAAATTTTCAATTACCTTTCAAACTTCATCAAAATATTTCCATATGTCTATAAAACATTTCAAACTCATTTTTAACCTTTTTAAAGAGGTTTAACTTTCCATATACACTGATTCATTAAAATAGAGGAAAGTGATTTCCTTTGTTCTTATCGATGTGTATTTCCGTGACTTGCATATATATTCAACAATCATCATCAAAAGTCATATAAAAAATATATAACATTCAATAGCATATAATACTATAGTTTAGGATTTTCTCACCTACATTATAGGTTTCTAATTACTTTTTCAACCATTCATCAACCAAACATCCAAACATCATTAGCATCTAAATAGTTATGTTAAACATTTGCAACTACTTATAATGGTTTAAAGTTAGAGTTCTCACCATCATTACTTCGTAACTTCGCTAAACGGACAATAACTCTGCAACGATCATATGAATTTTTTTGAAATTGGTCCTTAGAATCTTGAGAATGCTTGGCCAAGAATTGAAGAGGATGGCCAGAAGTATGGAAGAGAAGTGGTAGGGCTTCGACCATGAATTCACTAAACTATACTAAAAAATAAGTCGTCTTATCTCAGATTTTTGGACATTCTACTCTCTGAATTTTAAAAGGTTGTCACCATGAAAGTTGTAGAAAATTATTGTGTCCATGGTTTCAAAAAAAGAATCATCCAATTTGGGTTAACAATGAGGAAGCTATGGCGAAGAAAAGAATAGGTATTCTCAGATTCATGAAAATCAAACCCAAGAATGGGTCGACTTTTAGCTAATTTCTGGACGTGTGGCTCAAAGAATTATAAAAAGCGGTCAAAAAGAAAGCTCTTGAAAATTATTTTCTCTACAACTTAAAATAAATAAATACTCAGTTATGATTTTTTATGATGAAGTTATGATCAAAAGAAGAGAGGGCATTCTCGGATTCATAAAAATGAAGCCCGAAAATACACTATAAAAAAGTGGAATTTTGACATAGTTAGACTCAAAACAAGAAGAAGTGGTAAACATAAAGTTGTAGCACTGGAATTATACATTGTTTTTGAAAAAGAAGTATTTCATTTGGATCTATTTTGGAGGAGTTATCCTTGAATGAAAATGAGGTATTTCGGCCTTTAAAACTAGGTCGAAAATGCTCTAGAAATAAGTAGGTTTTGAGCATGGCTTAGCTTAGAATGGGAAGAGGGGGTCAACTAGAAAGTTATAGCCGATAAAATTTTGAATGGTTTGAAAAAAAAATTGCACAATTTTTTTTAGATTGTAGAGAGTTATAAAGGAATGAAGAAGAGGAAAAATGGGTTGTTATTTATAGGCAAGTGGAGAGGTAGATATTTATCTCCTCTTTACATCTTCCACTATCATCACCATCATTACTTCAACCACTACCCTCACCTCACTATTTCAGTAGAAATGACCTCCCTCATGTTCCTATTTGAGTGTGTGTCCTTTGACGTGTAAGTATTGACTTAGAGAAGGCTTAAGGAGTAAGAAATGGAAAAATATCTTTCATATTTTCATATATGTATATTTTTTTTGTATATACGTATTTATTTATTTTAAAGTTTTTCAAATAAAAGGTTGATAATAAAATAATATTGTTTTGAGTGATAATAGATAATAGTAATCTAATTTTGAATAGATATTCACAAAAATATTTTCCTTGGAATTTAAATCGATAAAACGGCCGAAAATCGTTTTATCGATAACCAACTATACGGACATAAAACGTCGCGTTCGGAGCTGGGTACATACAATTATTTCTATAATTAAACAAGAATATGAAACAAAATAAATTGATTTTTTTTTAAACCACTCAAAATTTCAATGGCTACAACTCTCTAGCTGACCACTTCTTCCCATTCGAAGCATAGCAATAATAAAAACACCATTCTTTCAAAAGAACTTTCGAGCCCAGTTTTAGTGGCCGAAAATACCTCTTTTTCATTCGAATATATCTCCTTCAAAACAATCCAAATATAGTAATTCTTTTGTTAAAATCATGTATAATTCCAGTGGTTACAACTTTCAGCTTTAGCATGTCTTCCAGTTTTGAGTCCAACTATGTAAAAATTTCACTTTTTACAGTGCATTTTCGGGCTTCGTTTTACTAATCCGAGAATACCTCTTCTTCTCTTGGAAATAACTTGCTCATAACTAATCCAAATTAGATGATTCTTTTCTAGGAACCATGGAGAAAATAATTTCCTACAACTTTCATTTTGAAAACTTTTTCAAATTTTGAGAGTAAGAGGGTCAAAAATCAGAGAGGATATGACCTACTTTCGGGTCTAATTTAGTGAATTCAAGGTCGAAGCTCTACCCCTTCTCTTCCATAATTTTGGCCATCCTCTTTGTTGGATCGATTTCACCCTAGAGGGGGGTGAATAGGGTGGTACTGATAATTATAAAAGTTAATTGCGGAAGTTATAAAAGTCGACACGGATAAATCAGAAATATAGCAGCACAGATAATAGCAGAATAATAAATGCAGAAATAGAACGACATAGAATTTACCCAGCTTCGGCAAAACCCTGCCTACATGCTGCCCCTAAGGTTTCTACTAGAAATTAAGTAGTCACACGGTTACACACATAAACTCGCGACACCCGCTACTGACTAACCTAACTCTACGCTCAAAACCCTGCCACAACTCAGCCACTGAGTTGCGAATTCTCAAACTACGCCACGTAGTTTGTCCCCTGGTCATACGACTAGAATTTACAACGGTTTAAAAAGAGAAATACTAACTTAAAAACAATTAAAATCAAATAAACCCTAATTTAACTAGAGCCTTATTAATAACTATAAACCCAAAGATTAAAATAAAGGTCGGCCCCTTTTCCTTCTTTTATATTCTTTGGCCTGTTCCTTTTATATGATAATGGCGGCTCTCGTTTCGTTCATTCCTCTTCCTTCAAAAATTAGGGCTTCTATGAAATTCGAAGATGCCGACTTGAAATATTCGATTGAATAGATGATTTAGCGTTTCTTATTGTCAATCGCTGGTCTCCTTTTTACTTCGACTGCTTCGAATTTTGATCGAGTTCAATAAGGCTTCGGTATGTAATATTTTTTGCTCTTTTTCTTTTCTGGTTGTATGCTTTAACTCGATTGCTTTGTCAATGATGATTTGTGGGTTTATATATGGGTTCGATCTCTTAGTTTTTCGTTCGTATGATTTTTTCAATATTGTGCTTCGGCCATTAGATTACGTTTGGATATTGATGATTTCTCTGACCTTTTCAATTCTCTTGAATTGCACGGTTTTGAACTCTAATATGGTTCGATTCCTTGATTGCTTGGTTATCACGGCACTGTTTGATTTCGTGGCCACCACGACTTGATTTGCATTTGACTTCGGTCATATGATTTTGTGTATGCGATTCCAAGACTTGCCATATATAAGAATTTGGAGTTTGTAACTTTGCAACCAAGAGATTTTGATTTGCTTAGTTCGTTCTTTGTTTTCTGTCACTCCGGTCAGTAGCTCACGGCATGTTCATGTGATTCCATGGTATTGTTGTAGACCACTTGATCACTTGTGTACATATTCCGTTTGTCACCTGCAATTTTTTCATCAAAATTATCCTACCAAGAGCCATACATTATTTGTTCATATGTCCTCTGGAGTGTCATTGTCTTTGTTGCTGTGTTGCCATATCTTTGTTGTAACTGGAGTCTGTTGACACTGGTTCGTGTATTCATTGAGATGTTCATGTTGCATATATGCTTGTTGCCTGGTCATCATTGTACGTTGTCACTGCCCTTGTATTTGCAGTTTGCATTTTGTGCATTTGTGTTTGGTGTCATTACTATGTGTATCCATATAGTCTGGTGGCATGGTCATCTCTGTTTTTCTCGAGTCTTGATTCTATTTGCTGTTCACTGGAGTCAGTGGTTCATTACTGTTGTATTGATATTTCTTTGTATTTTAGATTGCCCGACCATTGTATTTCATTCATACTATTGCTCCATTGTTTTGTCTGGTATTTGATTTTAAAGTCTCTGATTAAACTTGGTTCATGCCATGGTTCTTCTGATGCATTTCCTTCTAGCTAGCACTAGAATCTGTTTTGTATATGAGCAGTTTTACTTGTTTTGGTTGTTGCATTTGAGCTTGATTCCTATGTATGCTGTGCATTTGTACTTGACTAGCTGTCTTGGAGTTTCAGACCATACATGTGTGTTCATGAATGTTTGCAACGACTTGTTTTGGTACAACTGCCCTTGTGCACTGTTGCTTGGATCTGGCCATTGGTTCAAGTATGTTTTGGTTGCTGTTATGTTAGTTCGGTCTTGCGTTTGAGTTGAGTCATGGTTGCAGTGACTTGACCTTTTCATTTTGTTTGTGGTTTGGTGCCTTCTTGAATTGCGCAGTCTTTTGTGAGCATGTTGACTTTTAGTTGGACTGTGCATTACACCCGAATGGAATCCAGCTTGTAGCTCGGATTTGACCTTGTGCTGAAAGTTGTGACATTATTTTATCGGACTTGAGTTGAACCCGGCATTTTGGGTTTGACTTGTGCTCAGCTGTCCCTGTAAATCTATCAAGTGTATATATCGGTGTGCACGGCCTTGTGGCATGTACAGCGATACACCATGTATGTCACAAGCTGTTCATGTATGATGAATTGAAAATTAAATGATGACGAACAACCCAAATAATTGAGGCAAATATTATTTTCAAAATCCATATTTTGTTTTATACTGCAAAAATATTTATTTTTGCAGATTGCTCAGATGCAGGATTCAATTTGGAGTGAAATTGAAGATAAAGTACGAGTTGAGTGACTGAGTGATATGTAGTGAGATCAAATGTAAATGTGAATTGTGATGTAATAAAAATTGTACTGCAATTGAAATTGTATATATATAGTGAGAGCTTGAAATTTGTACTATTCAAAGATTGTAATAAATATTTGTTTGAATAAAATTACCGTTTGAATTAAAATTCCATGTTATTTATTTTTATTCAGCAAATTTTTATTTAATCTATGAAAAATAAAATAGTACATTAACAAATACATTTAAACAAATATATATATATATATATATGTTTATTATCGTCAAACAAAAATCATATAATCGCATATTCAACAATCTCGCCCTTTTGATGATAACAAACATATATTTAAGATTTTGAACATGTTAAATGTATTTGATCATTGATATACTCTAATTGCTCCCCCTATTTAAATGCTTCCTCTCCACGCAAATCTCCTGTGATGACCCAAAATTTTAAGCAATATCAATTTAATAATCTGAATTAAAAATTAAATTGATTTGATAATTTTTGTAAATAAGATTGGAATTAATTTAATAATCGAATTGAATAAATATTTAATTGATAGATTTTATCTTTTAAAAGCTAGTAAATTGTTTTCTATTTATAATGTATATAGGATATGTATATATTGTAAATAGATATAGTTTTAATTTAATAAATTAATAAATCTTGTTTTCTAAATAATATATATATATATATCTGGTAAAATTGGGTATAGTTTTAAAGATAAACTTTTAAAGGTTATTTAATAAATAAAATATGGTTTTAAATTGATGAGATAAAAATTTAATTTGTTTAAATTGATTTATTTGATATTAAGCTTTTTAAAAAGTATATAATAAATAACTATATGATTTTAAATACATAAGGTAAATTATTTAAATCGTTTAAAATATGTTTTAACTCAAGTTTAAATTTAAATAAAATTAACAATAAGGTTTATTTTAAATATAGTTGGATAAAATAAATAATTTATTAATAAAGAAACAATTTCTTTTATAAATTATTTATAGTTATCAAATTTATTATTTACAAATTATAATAATACATTATTTTTAACAAATAGATTTTTAATAAAAATCATTGTTTTTCAAAATTTAATTGTGTAGTTATATATGTATATATATATATATAACATGATTTGAATTTGAATTTAAAGCTTTGAGAATATAAAGTACAAATTTTTAATTTGTTTTGATTTTAAATTATTTGAATAAACCTTTATTTTATAAATATAATTAGATTTATCATTTCAAAATTTATCTACATATAAATAAGTATATATTAACTAATTAATTAAACATAGATTTACATCTATCTTATATTAACATATTAACTAAATAAATAATTAACATTAACATATTAACTAAATAACTAATTAACATTTAATTATAACTAATTAACATTAAAGACAAATGTAAACATTTTACAAATTAGAAGAACATGTGTAAATCTCTTAAGATACATAAATGACATGTGTTAAGCATAAAATAAAAATTGTGACAAATGTTAAGATTTATAACAAGTGTCCTATTTAAATTTTCTTTTTCTTTTATTAAATCAAAAACTACTTATATAGACACACTACTCCTCATTTTATTCTTTTTTTCGATTCTTCTTTTTCAAAACTTATGTAACCTTTCAGCTGTGAAATCTGAAATCATCATTCATATTAAAATTTAGATTTCTTTGATCATATTCATTCAAAACAGAAATTTTGATCAATAAAAAGATCTCTAATCCCCTCAAAAATCAATTTGAAAGCTAATATCTCCTCAAACCTGAAATGAAAATCTAGTATAAACTTATAGCCTCTTCAAAACATCAACCTGAAAAATCAAATTGCAATTCAATTTTGCAATCTCAAAGCCCGCATGCAACTGCAAAGCTCACTCCATGCCTGCATTTTCCTTTCTGAAAACATGCATGCAAATGTAATCAGGGAGCAACTACAAACAGGATTTAAAGTTTACATTATATAGAAGCAAAACAAGATGAAAGTTTTAAAAAAAGCAAAATAAAGAAACAACTCAAAGTTTTGGAAATCAAAGCACATTCAGGTTCAAGCTTTTCAAAAACTAGGTGCTCTGTTCTTTAATTTCTGGTGAGTAACATCACATTTTTTAAAATCTTAAATTGATTATGGTTGCAAGATGAGATCTGGAATGAATATGTGTTGAATAAATATTTATATGTGATGAATTTCTATATATATATAGATGTGTAGATATGTGTATATGTTCCATTGTCATCTCTGTTACCAGTTTTCAAGTTCAAGACTTGATTCAAAATTCATATTCTCTTGAACCCATTGATGTTAGTACTTAGAATTTAAATAAAATTTGTTGTTATGTCATAGAGAAGGTTTTAAAATTTTGTTTAAGTTAAATTAAATTTGAAATCTCACTGGAAGTATAAAAACATCAGTGCATGTTAAAATATGTGAAAATTCAAACTGTATAATTTATAAATTCAGTACTATGAATTAAACACTAAAATCAAAACATGATTTTTAGAACAAAAATTAGGATTTTTAGTAAAGGGGTTAGAGAGCAGTTCTAGGTTCAACAGAAAATGGAAATCTTTTGATTTCTGGTGATCTATTGATTTTGAGTATCGGGTTTCTTCCAGTTTGTAGAAAAGTGATCAGTGATGATTTGAAAATTATAGAATGGCTATGCATTGCATCGAGGAGGCAGCGGTGGAAGAATTCTTTCTGGAACCCTAGTTTTCAACTAGGCAGTTTGTTTTGGTCGATACAACCTGTAGGAATGATCGAGTTAAATGGGGACTTGGCAGATGGAAGCTTGGTCGTGGGTGAAAGCATGGCCGGAGTTGCCTGATTTCTGGTGGTCGGAAGACCGTGTTTGTGGCGATGACTGGTTTGGGATTGGTGACGTTCTTTATGTTCCAGGTTTTAGGATTCAACTCGAATTCAATTTCGAGTTGTGAAGGGAAGATTTGTTGGTCGTGTTGGAATGAGGTGTTAGTCGTCGATGTGGGGAGGCCATCGGAGGTGGATGGAGATGGCCGGAGGCACGGTGCATGTGCACCGTGCACTTTTGGTTTCAGAGGTTTGCCTGGTGGAAGCAGCATGATGAACTCGAGAATTACGCGAGTAATTGCTGTGTTTGCTCGAAGATTTTTACTTGTGGGCTCGAAGCAGTTTTGCTCTGGCTCGGGGTAAAGTATGCTAACAGGTTTTAGGACAGAAACTTGTTATTCTGTTTAAATTTTAAAATAAAATTCAAAACATGAATTTAAATGAAAGTAAAGTTTTAAATAAGGTTAAAATCTAGTTTTCAATCTCAGTATAAGTTAAATCTAAGTCTAAAATAAATTCAATTTTTATTTGAATATTAGTATGGAAATAAAAGGGTTTTAAATTCAAATTGTCTTTGTAAAAGTGTTTAAAGTGAAATTAAAGAATTTGAATTTAAATAGAGTTTGAAATGTAAAAGAGGATTTAAACAAAGTTAAATCAAAATTTTAAATCTGAATTCAAATTTGATTTGAATCTTAAGTTTTGGAAATAAAGTAAAGTTTATAAATTTAAATATTGTAAATAAGTTTAAAAGTTAAAGTAAACATTAATGATTTGAAATTAAAAGGAAGTTAGTTTAAAATCTTTAAATTTCTTTTATATAAGTTTTTTTTAACATATGAATTTCAAAATTTTATATTGGTTAAAGATAAATTGGTTCATTTTAAAGCTTGAATTTGAAATGAAATTTTGAATAAAATTTGAAATAAATATTTTCAAATGCATTTATAAATGATAATTTAACCATAGATAAGAAAGGTTTTATCTTAAACAAATTTAGAATTTAATGGTTTATAATTATTAAGGTAATTAAATGAATAGTTCATTTAATTAATTAATGGAATGGATAATTAATTATGGTAATTAAGGGTTTTAAATTATTAATTTAAAGTTTAAGCTAATCAATTAATTAAGGATAATTAATCCATAATTAAGGATCATTAATTAGATTTAAATTAATGATTAGTGATTAGTTAATCAAGTAATTATGAATTAATTAAGTTACAGTAAACACTTAATTAACTAAATAATTAAAGGTTAAATTAATTGGATATTAAAGATTAATTAATTTCAAATTAATAATGATTAATGAAAATTAATTATTTAAGAAAAGTAATTAAAGTTTGGTTAATGGTTAATGATGGTCATTAACTTAAGATTTATTTAATAATTAATTAATGTGATTAATTTAATAATTAATTAGATTAATTAATTTTATGATAATCAATTGTGAAATTTATTTAATTTTAATTTCTAAATGAAAGTAATTAAGGAATTAATTACTTAATGTAATTAATGGAGTTTATTGTGATTAGTTTAAATTAATTAATTAATTAAGTTTAATTAATTTTAATCACTTGTTGGTTGATAATAATTACTTAATGTAATTAATGGAATGTAATTACTTAGTGAAGTAATTAATGATAATTACTAGATGTAATTAGTGGATAATGATGGAATTGTAAAAGTAATTTGGATTAAATTATTTTGCATAATTAATCAAGGGATTAATTAAAGAAATTAATTAAGTAGTAATTAATTTGATAAGTAATTAAGGGTAGTTAATTACATAGTATGATTAATCAAAGATGATTAATAATTATGGTTTAAATTGAGATTAATTACGGAATGTAATTAATTTAAATAAGATGATTAATTAAATATAATTTAGGATCATTAATTAATATAATTAATGATGTAATTAAGATTGATTAATTAAGATGAATTAATCAATAATAAGTGATTAAGGGTAATTAATTAATTGTAATTAATAAAGGTTTAATGTGATTAATTGTAGTTAATTAATTAATGAAGTAAGTATGGGCTAATTACTATATTTGGTTTAGAGTAATTAACCTGTGCAATCAATTAAAGGATAATTACTAAAATGTAATTAAAGGATAATTAATCAAGGATGATTAATTAAGTTGATTTAACTAGAGGACAATTAATTAATTAATTAATTAATATGTAAGCAAGATTTATATTGATGTAGCAATTAGTTTAATTCACTTTAAATTAAATAGAGAAGGAAATAATTAATTTAATTCATTTTAAATTAATTATAGATGGAATGAGTATAGATCATTGCTTATATATGAATGGATGATATTGGTTGCCTTGAATGGTTTGAAATCTCAACTATGAGATTAGTAATGTTGAGTGATATGGATGCATTGGTTGCATTGTGATATGGATTATCTTTTGATAATAATAATATGGATTATCTGTTGTGATGATTATCTATTGTGAATCTGTGAATTATCTATCTGTGCGTATATAGATAATTGTATTGAATTGTTTTAAACTCTAAAACTGCTTGGACCTAAAAGACACGTTTGGATTTCGATGAGACCGGGATCGGGTTTCCATATTTGGATATCCGAAAAAACCACATCGATCCAAATTAACGATAGGTCGTGAATCTCATGTAAAGAGTGAAGACTCGAGGTGTAAGGACTATTCGTCAGTATAAGTCTGAGGGTGATTCCAAGATGAGTTTGACGGAGATAGTACTTTCAGATTCGATATGAAGATTCAGAGTGCAAGGGTTATCGTCGTTAACTCTGAGGGTGATTCCAAAACGAGTGTAACGAAATAATGCCTTCGGTTTCGTTCGAACCCGTAATGAACTTGTACGGATTGAATGCTTTCAGAACATCGTCAGGTGGACGATGAACATTCTAAGTGATGTGTTTTATAAAGGTAATCGTAGCCTCAAGCCTCATCAACCAGGAATGGCTAAAACAGGGAAGCTGCAGCAAGGCTAAGTGGGTCATATCCAAGTAGGATGAGATTTTCCCCTGTCTAGAAGTCCCTTTTTATTCAGCTTAGTGGGCGGTTGGAATCGCGCACCAAGTGCGGGGTTGTCTTGTTCGGAACTGTTCAGTAAGGAATGGTTCCGGCCTTGTGTTGCAAGGGATTGGGAGTGATCCTCGGTACGGTGATCTAGGCCACGTACTGTGACGGACGGTACCCTGGTAGCCCTGCCATTGTATGGAATCCAAAATCCAATAAGTGCCAACGGTTTTGATTGTATTACCCACTTTTGTGGCTAGTAGCTGGAATTTAATAATGTAACAATTTCGGCTATTTCATATTTACTTGAAAACCCTAGACCTATTATAATATCACTGGATTTCCTATCAAATGTTTTTTGGTTAGCGTAAGGTAAAAACTTTTCCATGTTTTTGTGTGGGAAGTCTAAAGTTAAGCAACTTTAACCCGTTACTCACACCAGACCCATGTCTGACCCGGAGTTTATTTTTTGTTTTCTTAAACTCTTGGGTACTCAAATTTTTACGAGTAGCCAAGGGATTCAGGTTAGCTTTGACGAATTATGGAGGAGCAATGTAGCAGGAGGCTTCTGCGTTTGATATATAGTATTTCGTTGTGTTTGGTATCTCTGTGTTGTCTTTGAGTTGTAATATCTAGACAGGTGTTTATAACTGTCTAGTATGTGTTGTATTATCTGTATACTATGATAGTTGTTGTACTATGTAATACTTATGTTATTAGTATAATTTATTCGTTCAGCTGTTGAGATTCTTATATGTTTTTTCTTCTTTCTTCTCTTTCTTTCTCTTTTCTATCCCTTTCTCTCTTATTAATGATGTGTCATTCTGTGGAGATGAATGGCGGGTCCTTACAGTGGTATCAAAGCATTAGGTTGAGTGAATACCTAGGCTCTGGAGTGGTGTCTATCTTGAGAGAGCGTATTTGTAATTTTAAGTATATTTATATATATATTTATCTATTTCTACCAATCTGTTGGGTTACCTGTTCGGATTTTTCCAATATAAGTTATAAAGGTAGATAAGGTATTGGTGTGTGTAACACGATTACTACCATTGGTTAAAGTTTGTATGTTAAGGTTGGAAGTGTGTCTGTCGAGACTGTAGACCGAATACCATCTCAAGTGAGATTTGCAGTGATGTAAGGATTTCATCGATCTCTGAAGAAAACCTTTATAAGGTCCGGATTTTATCTTTGAAGTGCATAGTTAGGTGAGTAGGGTTTAGATCTGTCGGTTGGGCAAAAGCGAGTAATGGTATCTTGATATCTCGGGAAGTAATTGCTGCGCGATGAGATGCAGTGACCATGTATTGTTTCCAAAGATGTTTTCTTTGGAACAAGTTTTGGGAAGTGTGTCTGCTTCGGTGTTGTGGCTAGATTCAGCAGAATTTTGTGGTTAGCTTTGAAGTCCGAGTTTCTTGAAGAGCTTTGGATTAGGAAGTCTTTGGCGTCGGTGTCAGCAGTGTAGCTCGGAGTATTCTATGTGCCGACAGGAAGGTCTTAGCTGAGTAGTTTTTTGAAGGTGGAGTTCAGAAGCAGCAGAGTGGATCCGTTTCTTCAATGGATTGGCTAGACCAGCGTAATCTGTTCTATTGGGTAAAGAGAGGACAGTTTTTCTTTGGAAATTTATCTGGGTTGATCGCAAAAGTGACTTGCGGTAGTTGAGTGTTCTCTTGGGTTATCAGAGATTTTCCGGTTGTCTTCTGGGAAGCCAGAGGTTTGTTCGCATCTGGAGATTGAGTTTTCTTATCGACTTGTATTCCAGGAGTGGAACTGGCGGTTCAGTGTAGTTGAAGGATGGTTCCTAGAGATTGAGTTTGATGAAGTAACTCAGGTTTTGCAGGAACTTCTGAGTTTTCTTTATGGATCTGTTGAACTATATTTCTGGGAAGTGATGTCCAGTTTGTGCTCGTGTTCTTCATCAGCATTCTCTTCTACTTCGGATCAGAGTTGTGCAGCGGAAGCAGTTTGGGAGTGTTTCTGTTGTCTTTTCCTGGATAAGGAGAAGTAAGTTCAGTCTTCTGCTGGTTATGGAGTAGAGTTGTGTACTTGGTTTTGGATTGATCATGAGGAGATCACTAGGTTGGGTTGTTTTTGGTCTAGTTTGTTTCTAGAGGAATCAACATGGGTTGAGCTGATCAGTTTGGATGTTGGCAGCCCAGGATCGTCCGAAGACTTTTTGTGGTTAAGAGACGAAGGAATTTGGATTCTGGAGTTGGAGATCTGTTTTGGATAAGTTTTCTCCAATCGAAGGAGCTATAAGATGGGGTAAGGCTGGAAAGCTAACACCGAGATGTTTGGATCTTTTCTCTGTTTTGGTTGGATAAGTATGTGGTTTTCAGGATTTGAATTGCCAGTTTGGGTAACTGGGATTCGATGTGTTTCACGTATCTCTGAGGGAGTACGTGTATGGTCTATCTCTCGTTTTGGAACCAGCAGTTCAGGAAGTTTGGTTGTTAAGTCAGACTCGTGTGTAGCCTGATATGCTGTCTAGTTTTGTAGATCTAGATGAGTAGGAGCTCTGTAGCTTAGTAGTATTGATTGTTTGAATTATGTAGAGCGAGTATCCCGGCGTATATATACTTGGGAAACTCAAGGAAACTTTATCCAGAATTTTTGTCTGGATAATTAGATTGTTTGATTGAATGAATGGGTTGCTATGGTTGTTAGCATATCATTGATATATGCTTGTGTTTTAAAACTAAATCTTTAAAAAGATTATTAAATTACCTTTGTTTTGAATTTCGAGGACGAAATTCTTTTAAGGGGGGAGGAATGTGATGATTCGGAATTTTAAGCAATGTCAATTTAATAATCTGAATTAAAAATTAAATTGATTTGACAATTTTTGTAAATTAGATTGGAATTAATTTAATAATCCAATTGAATAAATATTTAAATGATAGATTTTATCTTTTAAAAGCTAGTAAATTGTTTTCCATTCATAATGTATATAGGATATGTATATATTGTAAATAGATATAGTTTTAATTTAATAAATTAATAAATCTTGTTTTCTAAATAATATATATGTCTTTGGTAAAATTGGGTATAGTTTTAAAGATAAACCTTTAAAGGTTATTTAATAAATAAAATATGGTTTTAAATTGATGAGATAAAAATTTAACTTGTTTAAATTGATTTATTTGATATTAAGCTTTTTAAAAAATATATAATAAATAACTATATGGCTTTAAATACATAAGGTAAATTATTTAAATGGTTTAAAATATGTTTTAACTCAAGTTTAAATTTAAATAAAATTAACAATAAGGTTTATTTTAAATATAGTTGGATAAAATAAATAATTTATTAATAAATAAACAATTTCTTTTATAAATTATTTATAGTTATCAAATTTGTTATTTTCAAATTATAATAATACATTGTTTTTAACAAATAGATTTTTAATAAAAATCATTGTTTTTCAAAATTTAATTGTGTAGTTATATATGTATATATATATATAACTTGATTTGAATTTGAATTTAAAGCTTTGAGAATTTAAAGCATAAATTTTTAATTTGTTTTAATTTTAAATTATTTGTATAAACCTTTATTTTATAAATATAATTGGATTTATTCATTTAAAAATTTATCTACATATAAATAAGTATATATTAACTAATTAGTTAAACATAGATTTACATTTATCTTATATTAACATATTAACTAAATAAAAAATTAACATTTAATTATAACTAATTATCATTAAAGACAAATGTAAACATTTTACAAATTAGAAGAACATGTGTAAATCTCTTAAGACACATAAATGACATGTGTTAAGCATAAAATAAAAATTGTGACAAATGTCAAGATTTAAAACAAATGTCCTATTTAAATTTTCTTTTTCTTTTATTAAATCAAAAAACTACTTATATAAACACATTACTCCTCATTTTATTCTTTTTTCTATTCTTCTTTTTCAAAACTTATGTAACCTTTCAGTTGTGAAATCTGAAATCATCATTCATATTAAAATTTAGATTTCTTTGATCATATTCATTCAAAACAGAAATTTTGATCAAAACAAAGATATGTAATCCCCTCAAAAATCAATCTAAAAGCTAATATCTCCTCAAACCTAAAATGCAAATCTAGTATAAACTTGTAAACTCTTCAAAACATCAACCTGAAAAATCAAATTGCAATTCAATTCTGCAATCTCAAAGCCTGCATGCAACTGCAAAGCTCACTCCATGCCTGCATTTTCCTTTTCTGAAAACATGCATGCAAATGTAATCAGGGAGCAACTACAAACAGGATTTAAAGTTTACAAAATATAGAAGCAAAACAAGATGAAAGTTTTAAAAAAAAGCAAAATAAAGAAACAACTCAAAGTTTTGGAAATCAAAGCGTATTCAGGTTCAAGCTTTTCAAAAACTAGGTGCTCTGTTCTTTAATTTCTGGCGAGCAACATCACATATTTTAAAATATTAAATTTATGGTTGAAAGCTGAGATCTGGAATGAATGTGTGTTGAATAAATATTTATATGTGATGAATTTCTATATATATATATATAGATGTGTAGATATGTGTATATGTTCCATTGTCATCTCTGTTACCAGTTTTCAAGTTCAAGACTTGATTCTAAATTCATATTCTCTTAAACCCATTGATGTTAGTACTTAGACTTTAAATAAAATTTGTTGTTATGTCATAGAGAAGGTTTTAAAATTTTGTTTAAGTTAAATTAAATTCGAAAGCTCACTGGAAGTATAAAAACATCAGTGCATGTTAAAATATGTGAAAATTCAAACTGTATAATTTATAAATTCAGTATTATGAATTAAATACTAAAATCAAAACATGATTTTTAGAACAAAAATTAGGATTTTTAATAAAGGGGTTAGAGAGCAGTTCTAGGTTCAACAGAAAAGGGAAATTTTGTGATTTCTGGTGATCTATTGGTTTTGGAGCATCGAGTTTCTTCCAGTGGGTAGAAAGGTGATCAGTGATGATTTGAAAATTATAGAATGGCGATGCATTGCATCGAGTAGGCAGCGGTGGAAGAATTCTTTTTGGAACCCTAGTTTTCAACTAGGCAGTTTGTTTTGGTCGATACAACATGTAGGAATGATCGAGTTAAACGTGGACTTGGCAGATGGAAGCTTGGTCGTGGGTGAAAGCATGGTCGGAGTTGCCTGATTTCTGGTGGTCGGAAGGCCGTGTTTGTGGCGATGACAGGTTTAGGATTGGTGACGTTCTTTCTGTTCCAGGTTTTAGGATTCAACTCGAATTCAATTTCGAGTTGTGGAGGGAAGATTTGTTGGTCGTGTTGGAATGAGGTGTTGGTCGTCAATGTGGGGAGGCCACCGAAGGAAGATGGAGATGGTCGGAGGCACAGTGCATGTGCACCATGCACTTTTGGTTTCAGAGGTTTGCCTGGTGAAAGCATCATAATGAACTCGAGAATTACTCGAGTAATTGCTGTGTTTGCGTGAAGATTTTTACTTGTGGGCTCGAAGCAGTTTTGCTCTGGCTCGGGGTAAAGTATGCTAACAGGTTTTGGGACAGAAACCTGTTATTCTGTTTAATTTTAAAATAAAATTCAAAACATGAATTTAAATGAAAGTAAAGTTTTAAATAAGGTTAAAATCTAGTTTTCAATCTCAGTATAAGTTAAATCTAAGTCTAAAATAAATTCAATTTTAATTTGAATATTAGTTTGGAAATAAAAGAGTTTTAAATTCAAATTGTCTTTGTAACATAAAAGTGTTTAAAATGGAATTAAAGAATTTGAATTTAAATAGAGTTTGAAATGTAAAAGAGGATTTAAACAAAGTTAAATCAAAATTTTGAATCTGAATTCAAATTTGATTTGAATCTTAAGTTTTGGAAATAAAGTAAAGTTTATAAATTTAAATATTGTAAATAAGTTTAAAAGTTAAAGTAAACTTTAATGATTTGAAATTAAAAGGAATTTAGTTTAAAATCTTTAAATTTCTTTTATAATTTTTTTTAGCATATGAATTTCAAAGTTTTATATTGGTTAAAGATAAATTGGTTCATTTTAAAGTTTGAATTTGAAATGAAATTTTAAATTAAATTTGAAATAAATATTTTCAAATGTATTTATGAATGATAATTTAACCATAGATAAGAAAGGTTTTATCTTAAACAAATTTAGAATTTAATGATTTATAATTATTAAGGTAATTAAATGAATAGTTTATTTAATTAATTAATGGAATGAATAATTAATTAAGGTAATTAAGGGTTTTTAAATTATTAATTTAAAGTTTAAGCTAATCAATTAATTAAGGATAATTAATCCATAATTAAGGATCATTAATTAGATTTAAATTAATGATTAGTGATTAGTTAATCAAGTAATTATGAATTAATTAAGTTACAGTTAACACTTAATTAACTAAATAATTAAAGGTTAAATTAATTGGATATTAAAGATTAATTAATTTCAAATTAATAATGATTAATGAAAATTAATTATTTAAGAAGAATAATTAAAGTTTGGTTAATGGTTAATGATGGTCATTAACTTAAGATTTATTTAATAATTAATTAATGTGATTAATTTAAATAATTAATTAGATTAATTAATTTAATGATAATCAATTGTGAAATTTATTTAAGTTTAATTTCTAAATGAAAGTAATTAAGGAATTAATTACTTAATGTAATTAATGGAGTTTATTGTGATTAGTTTAAATTAATTAATTAATTAATTAAGTTTAATTAATTTTAATCACTTGTTGGTTGATAATAATTACTTAATGTAATTAATGGAATGTAATTACTTAGTGAAGTAATTGACGATAATTAATGGATGTAATTAGTGGATAATGATGGAATTGTGAAAGTAATTTGGATTAAATTATTTTGTATAGTTAATCAAGGGATTAATTAAAGAAATTAATTAAGGATTAATTAATTTGATAAGTAATTATGGGTAGTTAATTATAGAGTATGATTAATCAAAGATGATTAATAATTATGGTTTAAATTGAGATTAATTACCGAATGTAATTAATTTAAACAAGATGATTAATTAAATATAATTTAGGATCATTAATTAATATAATTAATGATGTAATTAAGATTGATTAATTAATATTAATTAATCAATGATAAGTGATTAAGGGTAATTAATTAATTGTAATTAATAAAGGTTTAATGTAATTAATTATAGTTAATTAATTAATGAAGTAAGTAAGGGTTGATTACTATATTTGGTTTAGAGTAATTAACTTGTGCAATCAATTAAAGGATAATTACTAAAATGTAATTAAAGGATAATTAATCAAGGATGATTAATTAAGTTGATTTAACTAGAGGACAATTAATTAATTAATTAGTGAATATGAAAGCAAGATTATATTTATGTGGTAATTAATTTAATTCACTTTAAATTAATTAGAGAAGGAATAAATTAATTATAGATGGTATGAGTATAGATCATTGCTTATATATTAATGGATGATATTGGTTGCCTTGAATGGTTTGAAATCTCAGCTATGAGATTAGTAATGTTGAGTGATATGGATGCATTGGTTGCACTGTGATATGGATTATCTTTTGATAATGGTAGTATGGATTATCTGTTGTGATGATTATCTATTGTGAATCTGTGAATTATCTATCTGTGTGTTTGTAGATAATTGTATTGAATTGTTTTAAACTCTAAAACAACTTGGACCTAAAAGACACGCTTTGGGTTTCGATGAGACCGGGATTGGGTTTCCATATTTGGATATCCGAAAGACCACATCGATCCAAATTAACGATAGGTCGTGAATCTCATGTGAAGAGTGAAGACTCGAGGTGTAAGGACTATTCGTCAGTATAACTCTGAGGGTGATTCCAAGATGAGTTTGACGGAGATAATACTTTCAGATTCGAGATGAAGGTTCAGAGTGCAAGGGTTATCATCGTTAACTCTGAGGGTGATTCCAAAACGAGTGTAACGAGATAATGCCTTCGGTTTCGTTCGAACCCGGAACGAACTTGTATGGATTGAATGCTTTCAGAACATCGTCAGGTGGACGATGAGCATTTTAAGTGATGTGTCCTATAAGGGTAATCGTAACCTCAAGCCTTATCAACCGGTAATGGCTAAAATAGGGGTGGTGCAGCAAGGCTAAGTGGGTCATGCCTAAGTAGGATGAGATTTCCCCCTGTCTAGAGGTCCCTTTTTATTCGGGTTATTAGGCGGTTGGAATCGCGCGCCAACTGCGGGGTTGTCTTGTTCGGAACTGTTCAGTAAGGAATGGTTCCGGCCTTGTGTTACAGGGGATTAGGAGTGATCCTCAGTACACTGATCTAGGCCACGTATTGTGACGGGCGGTACCCTGGTAGCCCTGCCATTGTATGGAATCCAAAATCCAATAAGTGCCAACGGTTTTGATTGTATTACCCACTTTTGTGGCTAGTAGCAGGAATGTAATAATGTTACAATTTCGGCTATTTCATATTTACTTAAAAACCCTAGACCTATTATAATATCACTGGATTTCCTATCAAATGTTTTTGGTTAGCGTAAGGTAAAAACTTTTCCATGTTTATGTGTGGGAAGTATTACGTGATACCTTTCTTTTCAAAAGATTTTCAAAGTTAAGCAACTTTAACCCGTTACTCATACCAGACCCATGTCTGACCCAGAGTTTATCTTTTGTATTCTTAAACTCTTGGGTACTTAAATTTTTACGGGTAGCCAAGGGATTCAGGTTAGCTTTGACGAATCGTGGAGGAGCAATAGAGCAGGAGGCTTCTGCGTTTGATATATAGTATTCCGCTGTGTTTGGTATCTCTATGTTGTCTTTGAGTTGTATTGAGTTGTAATATCTAGACAGGTGTTTATAACTGTCTAGTATGTGTTGTATTATCTGTGTACTCGTATAATTGTTGTACTATGTAATACTTATGTTATCAATATAATTTATTCGTTCCGCTGTTGAGATTCTAATATGTTGTTTCTTCTTTCTTCTCTTTCTTTCTCTTTTCTATCCCTTTCTTTCTTATTAATGATGCGTCATTCTATGGAGATGAATGGCGGGTCGTTACAGCTCCCCCTTCGTATATGCATACAATTAAAAATATGCAAATGAGCCTAGATGAAAATAGAAAATATTTGACCTTTGCTTGATTTTATTTGACAAAATCTTAATTTTTCTCTTCCCCTTTTGTTATTAGCAAAAGAGTAATAGTGTTAGAGAAAATAGAGATAAAGTGATCGATATTAATCCAACATTAAAACTCAATTGAATGTAAATATTAAATTTCAATAAAAAATCAAACAAAAATCATAACTACTCTTGTTAGGCGCATATTCCAGTTTTAGAAATGATGGGAATGATGTCATCATATAAAACCATATAGTTGTGTCTATTTCGGTATATTTATCAGGAATTTGAATATCTGCTAACCATGCATAACCGTTAGGACTTTTAAATAAGATTAGTAGTATTCCAATTTTATTTCTAAAAAAATGAATTCAAGTATCTTCTAACCACGCATAACCGTTATGACTTTTAAATGGGATTAGAATCAACTTGTTTATTTTAAAAATCAATTTTGATGAACTTCCTATAGTAGCCTACCAACCCAAGAAAACTTCTAACCTCTTATACAATACTAGGTATCTTCCATCCTTGGACAGCTTCCACTTTAGTAGGGTCTATTACCAATCCTTGTTCCAAAGCAATATGGCCAAGGAACCTAACTTCATTTTTCCAAAAGTGGCATTTAGAAAACTTGGCTTTGAGTTGGTTTCTTCTCAAGGTCCCCAATACCTCCCTAAGGTGGTCCTCATGCTCCTTCTTGCCTTTGGAGAAAACTATGATATCATCAACAAACACCATGACAAATTTATTAAGTTTCCCTTTAAATATTCTATTTATCAAATCCATAAAGTATGATTGGGCATTCACCAGTCTAAAAGACATTACTTCCCCTCGTAGAGGCCATCTGGAGTACGGAACGCGGTCTTTGGCTTGCTTTCCTCTTAATCCTTAACTGATGGAATCTTGTTGCTAAGTCTAATTAGGAAAATGCTTTAGCCCCTACAAGATGGTCGAACAAATCATCTATTCTAGGTAGAGGGTACCCATTATTCCTTGTCAACTTGTTCAACTTCCTATAATTGACGCAAAGTTTCAAAGAGTTGTCTGCCTTAGTAGTAAAAACAATGGGGGCTCCCCACTCAGAAGTACTCCTGCAGATGGATCCTTTCTTCAATAGCTTTGAGATTTGCTTATTCAGTTCCCTTCTTTCTTTAGGGGCCATATATCTCAAAGGCAAAAGACAGGTCTTGTGTCCTTTAAATCGATTCAGAACTCAATCTCCTTATGGGGTGGGGACTGAGACCACCTCGAAGACATCGATAAATTCACAAACTATGAGTACAGATAATAGCTCTCGAACAACAGATAGATTTAGTGAGTATAAATGTTTTAAACCTACTGAAGCTTTGGGTGTACGAAGAACTTCTAGGTCATGACCTCCAGGACTCCTAACCGTACTACCCACTTATCACAATCAAGAATGGCTCCATGATATGACAACCAATCCATACCTAAGATAATCACATACCCCTCGAAATTTAGAACATCAACAGTACATATGGAATCAACATCGCATATGTCTTACACTAGGTCTTTGTAAATAAAAGAAAAATGGGTCGAACCCCCAATGGGATTGAAAACCTCTATTAGGCCGTTGACTATCTGGGTTTGAAGGTTTAAGGAATTTTCTATATCCCTAGCTATAAAGGAATGTGATGCCCTCGAATCAAATAGGGTACAAATAGTAAACCCAAAAATAAGAGTTATACTATCTAGAGATGCTTTTCCTTGGTCTCTTCGTAGCTTACTGGCAATAGGGACAGCTTCAATAGCGCAAGCCAGTCCGCTTGGTCCTTCTTTAGCCATCTCGGGACATTGATTCTAGTGATGCCTTTCCTCATGGCAGTTAAAGTACCTTCCTTTATAGGCTTCCTTCATCATATTCATCCTACAATCTTTAGCTTCATGACCCTTCCTTTGGCATTTCTTACGCACATTACATCCTTCTTACACTTCCTTCGACTTCTTATTAGCTTAAAAGCTCCCCTTCTTGGACCCTCCTTACTTTTGGGTTAGTGCAGACTTCTCCTTCACTCTTCCTTTATCTTCCTCACTTGTCTCGTGTAGCATTGTCGTTTCTACCAACATCTCATACATAGCCCGCACAATTACTTGGGTCAACAACATTTCTCTTAGTGGGGAATTTAAGTCCTTTACAAACTTCATGGACTATTTCATAGGTGTGTCTATCAGTCTCATCCCTAATTTGGCCAATTCAGTAAACTTAGCTATGTACTCCTTAAGGTTAGAATCTCCTTGTCTCAACTGAATGAACTTTTCCAATTGCAGGTTAACCTCTGCTCTAGACGTGAATCTCATCTCAAATCGGTCCTTGAATTCATCCCAGGAGAATATCATTCCTGTGTGCTCATTAGTCACAAAGTTCCATGGTTAAAGGCTTCTTCCCTAAGGTGCCAAGCTGCTATTCTTCTTCGTAGCTGATCATCTTAACCAAGGTCTCTAAATATCTTCTCACGGTTACTAATCCATGCTTTAGCTTTCGAATATCCTTCATTTCAAGAGTATCTCTTCCCTTCCACATTGAGAAAGTCCTTACATGACTTAGGAAAATCGACAAGACGGGAAGCTGCATCGGCGACCAGGGTAGTGGGTGCTACCGATGCAATCGGAGGAATAGGAATCTGCTTGACAGCCTTAATATATTGTTTAAATTATTCGGGCATCCCACAAATGGGTAGTCATCCATGGGTAGGGTTCCCTTGTTCAAAAGAAGATTGATTATCAGCAATATCAACTATCTGTAGGTTAAACCTTTAGTAAGGTTTTCCTAAGATAGTATTTAAAAAAAGTTTGCCCAGTGTACATGCGTATGTTCAAGAAGAGAGAGCCCGTGTCTATATATTTATATATATAGTAAGAATTCTTTGAAAATTATTTTTCAAAACCCTTTTTCCAAAAAATACGTCTCTCATATATATAATTTTTCCCCGTTGATCGGGTAAACTAGGCTCTGATACCAAATGTAACAACCTACCCTAGAACAAGCCTGAATTTGGATCCAAAAAAGACCCATCAAAACTTATATCCATTCTAAGAAAAGCCATAGGTAGTAAAAGAAATAGCATTATAGAACCATAACTATACTTTCAGAACTCATAGTGGATGGAATAAAATATATTAGTAAAGTGAAACCATTTATTTTAAAACCATAAAGATGTTATAACACAAAATTCTATAGAAAACCTAACATAATATCTGTTACAACAGTTGTCTAAATCCATGGGTACACATAAAAGCAAATAATAATTAATACTACTACTAGCCAAGCTTCTCCATCACTAACCATCACCACCGTTTCATAAATAAAACCTTATAAGGAATCTTTCTTATTACATCTTAAAATAATAACTAGGCTATATAAGAGTTTCCTCTTATTTTCACCACAAAAAAATTATCTTCCTAATAGGGGAAATAGATGTAAATAAATACCTAATTAACTACGCCATGTAGCCAATAATTATATGTTAATTATGTAAATCTAGATAAATAAATATGCATATCTAATAAGCTTTAAACGTATGAATTTTATGCTCTAAACTAGCGTTAAGTGTCAATTCCCTAACCAATTATTATTATTAGTCCTTTTTCATCGAATTCCATAGATTCATGGGATTCTAATGTCCAAAATAGGGAACAAATATTCATAACCAAAACTGCAATAATAGACTTGTAAATAAAATAGAAACTTAATTTATTATACCAATTCAATGGAATATCTTAAATAACAAGAATTGCAATACAAACCCCATATTCTATTGAATTCTTCTTTTACAAAGAAATAGATAAGAATAAGTAGGGAAAACTATGAATAGAACTCATAGTCTAAACCCCTTATTTTATCGAAGGATCGCAATTTGATCCAAAGAAGGAGGAGAAGTGGAATAGTCTATGAAATTATCAAAAATTGCATAAACGAAAAAAATCCCATTAAATTAATGAAAATAATTAGGAATCTCAATATAACATTGACATATCGATACAAAAAGGAATTTTGGGGGATTTTATCTATCGTATTTTTAAAATCATAAAATCCCTAAGGCATATTCAAATCCAAAAAGAAATGCACGAAACAATTGCTAAATAGAAATGCTAAGGTTTCCACTCACATATGTTAGTCCGTGAGATGATGGTTTTGATGACAACAACCTTAGAATAGATTATAAAATATAAATATTAACATTATAAGTTTATATATATATGTATATGCAGGATTTAATCATGCAGGTACCAAGAATGAAGACCGTACAGTATAGAGATTCAAGATATCAAGATTGAAGACTCATGAGTATCAAGATTATCAAGAGTTCAAGAATTCAAGTAATTTATTATTTAATTAGAAATTTTGTTAAAAGTCATAGAAAAGCACTTGCATCTTAAAATCCAATTTATTCGTGGAATGGAATCCACTTCGAGCCTGTTAAAGGGATGGAACCCTAAGTAGGATGGAACCTATGAAAAATCTAGTGGAACATTGTTTTGTATCCGCTAAACTTTTATTCAAAATGATTTTTCAAAATTATATCTTGTTTTCAAAATGATTTCAAAACCATCCTTTTAAAAGCATCAAAAACATCTATCCTGATTTTAAATAATTTTAGCCTCAAAATCATCTTTAATTTCAAAGTCAAATTACTCCTGATTTTAAACTATCTTTTAAATATAATATATTTAACTTTTAAATATTTATACTTAAAATTAAATATACAATTATAGTTAAAATTCTATATATATATTATTCTCTATATTTACTTATGAATTTTATCTATAGGCAAGTATATTTATAAAGTTTAGTTTTAATATAAGATAAAGGTTATTTTCAAAGAAAATCAAATTATCAAAAAAAACTTTGGATGTCAACATACTCATGGTGACCATGTCGACATGGTGTCGGTTGTGTTTAAAATTTAAATTTCAAAAGAAGTGTCTATTCATCATAACTCTTCACGAATGGTCATGAATGTTATTCTTCTATAAATAGGGGTTAGTTTCAACGAATTTTACATCAGAATTTCTAGTTTTTCACTCCTCTTCTTCTTCCACTTTTCTAAATACATATTCTTACCATTTCTGTGCCGAAACAACATTGAATCGAACTCGATCATTCGTTGTTTGATTCTCTATCACTCTTTCAACAAGATCCTCGGTGCTATTCAGAGTTATAGGCTTTTGGTAATCAACTTAGCGAGAAAAGATGTGATTGTAGCCTTGAAAATCAATCAAGAGATATAAGATGTGATTATAGCCTTGGGAAATCAATTAGGTGAGCTTGTTGCCCGTAAAATCAAGTGGGTGAACTTGTTGCCCGGAAAATCAAGTATCTCTACCCAGAGGATTGTGATTCTGGAGGGTGTACCTCGTAGCCTTGAAATCGAGGGTGTAATTGTACAATTTCTTTAGAAAGGAAATCCATACATGTATGCGGGACTGGATGTAGGGTAACTCCGAACCAATATAAATCCTGTGTGTTCTTTCCTTTACTGCTTTTTATTTTTGCATTTGTGTTTGTTTCTATGATCATATCTATATCTGTATATTGCATACTTCTGTGTATAAATCAACATAAATTTAAAAAGATTTAGTAATTCTTTATAAACACTATTCACCCCCCTCTAATGTTAACTCTAGCCTTAAGATCCGTAATCCGTATTTCTCACAATTGGTATCAGAGCAAGGTTTTAAAAGTTTCATAATCTGATTTTTGAAAAAAAATTAAAATGACTATATTTGTTAATACTAGTTTAGACATATTCAAATCATCATTGTTTCATGAGTCTGCATATAATCAATATTCAAATTCAAGTTATCTACCAAAATTGTTTGATGTGCAGGAATCATGCTTTATGGCTGTTGAGGAATCAATCCACATTGGACAAATAGTGCAGATCAGAAAGAACAAATGGATACTTGATAGTGGATGTTCTAGACATAAGACTGGCAATCTAGATATACTGAATGGTGTTGTATACAAAGACGGAGGACTGATTAACTTTGGAGACAATTCAAAAGGATATGTGATTGGCATCGGCAAAGTCGGTAATTCTGAAACTCCTACTATTACTAACATTTTGCTAGTTAAGAATCTGAAACATAATCTGCTAAGTATAAGTCAACTATGTGATAAAGGATATAAAATTAAATTTGAAAAAGATAAATGTCACATAGAAGATAATAATGCAACCATAATATTTGAGGGAGTCAGGAAAAAGAATATTTATATTCTTAGTATGAAAGTTTCAAATGATAACCTGTGTCTGTTGGCAAATACAAGTGACCCTTGTATTTGGCATAAGAGATTTGGGCATTTGAATTTCAAACTCTTATCTAGATTGTCAAAACATGATCTAGTAAGAGGTCTCCCTAAAATAAATTTTAAAGTAGATAGTTTATGTGATGCATGTCTGTAACGATCCCGGATTTAAATTGAGTATCAATTGATAATCAATTTCATTTTTGAATAAAAATTATGAAATAATGGGTAATTGATTAAGAATTAATTTGAATATATGGAAATAAACAATAAATAAGTAAATACATCAACTAAAAATTTAACAGCATTTTCTCTTAAAATAATGTGTATATGATAATAATAAGAAAAATGTAATTTGAAATTTAATTGAGAGCTTCGATTTATGGATAGAAGTAGATATAAAATGTCTTTGTATACTTGTAAAATAATGAACAAAGGGAATAGTAAAGCAAATAAAAAGTAAACAAAATAAAGTATTTAAGCAAATAAATATGCAAAGTAAAACAATGAAGTATACTTTCCTGTACATCAGGCAAGTAAAGAAAGTTATGCAAAATCATTTCAGCCTAAATAAAAAAATACAAAATTTAGTACAAAATAAAGTATCAAAGCATGGGAACAAAGCACAAAACATCTCAGCCGAGACAAAGCTGAAGTAAACAAAAGAATGCAAGTATGCAGGCAAGTGAAAATATAAACAAACTAATATTTAACTTTATATCTATGTACACATAGAACAAGTGTATGTAAACTTGTACATGATAATTGAAGCAGTCACCAACATATCATCTCTCAGTTGAACTAATGAAAGTATAGGCAAATATAATAAGTATGTAAAAGCAAAGCAAGAAACAAAAGAACATATAAACAAGTACAAATAAGAAAACAAAAAGGACCAGGGCATTAAATGCCATATTCTCTTGCATGCAAAAGAAGATACTATCAGCCGAGTTTAAATAAGCATGGGCATTTAATGGATATCGCTTCAGCCCCCAAAAACATCTGCTAGTCAAGATAAGCAAAGAAAAAAAAATATCTCTGATGGTTGTACCAATTATAATCAACCTATAGACTTGCTTCCTATATATCAATATCACCTTCCTCATTCCATTTCGTTCAGCAAGATTGAATATTACAGGGAGATAAACATCATTATATCTAATAAACTTAAAACAAGTTCAATTTGTTCAACAAAGAAAAAAGAAAAGAAAGAAAAAAGTAAGAGAAGTTCAGCTTGCAATCTTCACAGCTTGTTTCAAGAAAAGTGGAAGCTCTGATCATTTTCTGGAATCCACTGTGAGTAACATCATTTAAAACCTAAGTATATGAATCTGGATTTTATGGTTTAAATTCTGAAATAAGTGAGTTTTGTTTATATTTATGTTTCTGTACATAGATGTATTGTTTTGTGGAAACTTTATCTACCTGTTCTCCTCTGTTTTGAGTTACAGAGTAAATAGTTTTTTTTAAAAAATTTAAAACTATCTTTATCAAACCATTATAAAGCTTGAAATTTTCCAACAAACAATATGTCTAAACTTAAATCAGGATTTTTAAATCTGTTTTTTTTTATAAAAAAAAACATAATAGTAAACTATACTCTGGAATCAAGCTGTACAGGCAAACAAGAAATATTTTGTTGAATTTGATTTTTGTAAAATGCAAATTCAAGTTTACAACTTGAATCCTTACTGTAAGATAAGATTTTTAAAACCAAAATGGGAATTTTTAGTTGTGTATGCTTTGAGCAGTTCATAAATGAACTGGATACACTTTTTGATCAAATTCTGGTAATCAAAGAAATATTGAATGTTGAATTTATGTTTGAAGCTTGCCTGGCCGTCAATGAATTTAGGAAAAATGTTCAAAAAAATTTCTATTGCAAACAACGATTGAACGAGGCAACATTAGGGTTTAAGGCCTGTGAAACTTACGTCGAAGCATTGGGGTTTGTTCTCACTCCTTGTTGCATCGAGCGTGGTCGGGCTTGGAGAGGATACGCTTGGGACGTGGACGAAGGGCTGGACGGTGGGGCGGCGATGCTGCTGGTCGGAGGCGCGGCGACGAGACACTTTTCTGGTCGCTGTTTGGGTCGCGGTGGCTCGAGCTATGCTCGAATTCGATTGAGGACATGTTTGGGTTTTTGGGTTGATCTGGGTCGAAGGTGTGACCGATCGTGGCTTGCTGGAGCTAGTGGAGATCGCCAGAAGTTGGTCGAGGTCCGGTGCACGTGCACGATCAAACATGTGCACGCGTATGAAGGATGAACAGAGGAAGAAGAAGTGTTGCCTGAGTAATGGTTTGCCTGGGAAGTAACTCACCTGATGTTGAAACTTTAAAAACTTAACAGAAAGAAAAAAAGAAGAAGAGAGAAGTGCACGCGAGATGGCTTCTACCTGGGAGAATAGTTTGGTTCAGAGCTTAAAAACAGAAGCCTGATTTGTTTGGAAAGTTGAAAACTAAACTAAACATTAAATCAAGTTTTTTTAAAATCTGGTTCAAAAGCAAATGTTTTGAATTTCTTTAAGCCTGAGATTAAGAAGTTAAGTGGTTTTTGGAAAACTTTGTTAAAATTGGGATTTACTCATTTTAACCCTTAAGTTTAAAATGAAATATGTAAAATAAAATTTGAAACAAATTGTTTAAAACTTGCTTTGTGATGATAATTAAAACATTAGATAGAAAATGTTTTAAATTTGAATTAGTAAAGATGAAATGATATGCACTCATTAAATTAGTTCAAGTGAATAATTGATTTAATTATTTAATCAAGAAATTAAGATTTGAGTTAAATTAATTAAGGTCAAAATTAAATTGTAATTAAGAATAATAAATTGAGGATTAACTATTAATTAAGTTAAATTAACTTGCAAATAAGATTCATTTATTTTAAATAAGAATTGTCTTTTAAACAAATGATGAAAGTTAATTAATCCAGTGATCAAGATATAAATACAATTAATGTAATAACAAGTTGAATTACTTATAAAGGTAATAAATTACTTAAAGAGAGTTATTTAGTGAAATTAATTAAGGTTAAATGACTATGTAATTAACTTAAGGTTAATCTATTTAATTTATAGATTAAGAATAATTTAATTTATTAAAGTATTTGGTAAATTAATTTATATCAAATGATTTGGAATTAATAAATCTGAATTGCATAATAAATTCATAAGTAATCAATTTACTAGGAAATAAATTGAATCGATTAGGATTAATCAATTTAATTAATCCTACTTATAAATGACAATTGAATGCTTAACCTTACTTATGAATGATTGTATTGTATGAGATGCCTTGAATTGATTATCCTATCTGATTTGTGATATTTTGTTCTATAGATTGAACTGTGTATGTTTATTGCATCTGTATATTATCTGTGGATCTGTGAATGGACGATGAGCGTTATAGTTTATATCGCTTATCAACTATATTTCTGTGTTTTTAATCTGTGATGATTGATGATGTGGCACTTTTATTGTGTTAAACCCTTGGCCCACACCATACACACACAAATATGGATTTCACGAGGAAATCGATTAAGTCACAGATTTTAGAAAATAGTTTTAAATTTGAATTTTTTAAATTCAAATGGTTTGAAGATGAGATTGGGTTTAAAGTGAAAAGCTTTTGAAAATGTAATTTCAAAGATGAAATTTATTTGGAATAACTTGATAAAGTTTGAAATTTAAATAATTTGATTTAAATTTAAATTCCAAAGTGTGAAATTGAATACTACGATTTAAAACTAGGGATTAAAAGTGTTATACCAGTTATATATGGGTTGAATCATTTTAAAATGTATTAATTGGGAATATGAATATAAATTAAGAACTTTAACTTGTGCAAATATAATTGGATTTTTTTGAAATGAAAACTGTTTGTTTCAATAAAAGCTTTCACATAAGTAATGAACTTCCAATTTGTGTTAAAAAGACTTCTAGTTTAAAATGAAAATGATTTCCAAGTTATAGAAACAGTTTGAAAGCTATAAGTTAAATCTTTGATTTAAAGATTTAACGAGTTAATCCTATCGAAATGAAATTGTTTTGGAAATTTATGAATTGATCTTTGTGAAATAAATCTTTTTGTTTAAAGATTTGAAATGGTAATTTGTTTAAACCATTTGAAAGAAATGTTTGAATAATTAAGTTGTGACTTAATTGAAATCCCCATATCCATATGTTTTTAAATATTGCGCTCACTATTCGGTTTAGCCGGGAGAGGACCTTTGTGTCATATATCCCATTCCGAATATGTGATACGTCGTTATGGATAGCATTTGAAGGCTGGTGATGAAGACCGGATATTTTCGAAAATGTAAGGACAACTCGTCGAATGTCTTTGCATCGACTGGTCCCCGGTATAGAGACTCCATATGTGATGGGAAGTCCGAACGTAATTAGTAAATATCCGGATTTCAAGGGCTTCTTTGGAAGTGCCTTCGGTTCTGTTCGAACCCGGAACAGACTTGTATGGATTGTGTGTCTGACACTACACTTTGAGATATAAAGCAGATTTCTTTCAAATACATTTCTGTTGGTGGCGAAGAATTTATTCTTTTAGCTTAACACCCTTCTCTGAGACATACGAGCTCAGAGATTATGTAGTTGAAGGTTATCAGCAATATATTCCCAATTTGGTAATGTGACATGCTAAGTGTTGCTGTGAAATGATCATTGTTTGATCATTTGGGATATGATCATTTGTTTGATCATTTATCTTTGTGATCATTACTTTGATCATTTGTTGACCCAAAGCATGGCTTTGTACCAAAGCGTGGCTTTGTGGACGTGACCTCGTCGAGCCTCACACCCCAGAATGGTCAAAACAGGAAAGATGCGGCAAGGTTATTAGGGGGTAGCGCCCCTTTAGGTTATGTACATCTCCTTCTGGATAGAAGTGGTATCATGGTATGGAGCCCAGATACTTACTTATGTGGACATCACAAACTTATATATATCTTGTTTTGTGATTTGATGTTGGGGCCCCGGTTAAAGGTTGTTACAATCGGGAGGTGGCATACTCGTGTCAGTAGTTACCCAGTTAGGGGTAACCCGGCCTTGTGTTGGCAGAGATCCGGTTAGGTTCTCGGGGACGTCCTTCCAGAGGCGTTCTCATGTGCAATGGGAAGTTCCTTGGCCTGACCATTTATTGGAAACCCAAAGAAACAATACGAGCCTTGTACGGTTTTAGTTGTATAACCTGCCATGGAATGTGGCGGTAACCTGCTATTGAACATGGTAGCTATAGTAGGCATAAGTGCGGAATGCCTATGCTGGCTAAGATTTATATTCTACTTTCGAAATGTTTTCTGCACCGTGCACTTATAATAATAATATCAAAGAAATTTTCTGCGTATTAAGCATGTTTGACTATCATAAGAAGAAATCTTCTCCAAGTCTGTGTTTGCATTGTGTGTGTGGTGGGAGGTCTTATGGTAGTTTCATTTTCAAAAAGCATTGCGAATTTACTTTAAATCTTTTGTTGTTTGTTTTAAAGATAAACTGTTTTTGTTGCTCACACCAGTCCCATGACTGATCCGGAGTTTATTGTTCCTTTCCTAAACTCTGGGTGCTCATTATTTTCTACACGAGCAGTCTAGAGTTGGGTTTTTCAGATAGTTAGGTTCAGTGAATTATCTGGAGTTAGTTCAGTCTTTGGTTCGCACCTTTCTTGCTTATCTTTGTGCATCGTTATTGGGAGTTCGAGCTATTGGTTGATTGGTTCTTGGAGATGGAGTTCAGATTTGGAGTTCTTCGTTGAAGACTATCTTAGAGTTATTTATTCCGCTGCTAGTGTTATCTATTTCTTTTCCGCTGCTATTTTATTGTATCATATCTCTGATGTATATTGATATCTATTGTATCACTATGTTGTATCAGATATTGTATATCAATGTATTATTATTTTTATTCCGCTGTGTTATTTACTTAATGTTGTTATAAGCTCCGGCGAATCGGATTTGAACGGTCGAATCTTCGGCATTCGAATACGATGTGAAGTATGGATGTCGATTTTCGAGCGGCCAAAATCCTTTTCGTGACAATGTCAATTAGGAAAACTTAGAAAAAGTTCCTTTAAATTAAAAGATATGATTTTAACTTCAAAACCTCTTGAATTACTTCATCTTGATCTATTTGGTCCATCTCAAATTCTTTCAATAAATCATAGTAAATATGTTTTTGTAATTGTAGATGGTTATTCTAGATTTACAAGGATAATATTTTTGAAACATAAAAGTGATACTTTTGAATGTTTTAAGAACTTGTCAAAAAGAATTCAAAATCAATTTTCTCTAAAAATTATAACTATTCGAAGTGATCACGATGGTGAATTTGAAATGAAAATTTTGAGGAATTCTGCAATAAAAAGGGAATAACTCACAATTTTTCATTTCTGAGAACTCCACAACAAAACAGAGTAGTAGAACGTAAAAATAGGACGATTCAAGAGTGTGTGAGAACTTTGCTTTCAGATAGTAATTTACCAAAGAATTTTTGGGCAGAAGCAGTTGCTACCACCTGTTATATTTTAAATAGAATTTTAATTAGACCTCTAACTGATAAGACATCTTATGAACTTCTCTATTCAAAGAAACCTAAGGTATCTTATTTCAGAATTTTTGGAAGTAAATGCTTTTTTTTAAATACAAAAGATAATCTAAATAAATTTGATCCTAAATCGGACAAAGGAATCTTTATTGGATACTCTAATAGAAGTAAAGCATACAAAGTGTTTAATTTCAAAACTAACACCATTGAAGAAACAATGCATGTTGAAAATTTCAAAAAATTTGAAGATACAAATGATGAAGATAATTTAGTCACTCAAAATCAAGAATCAATTGAAACTAATAATGAAATTAATCATCCTAATAAAAAGACTAAACTTTTAAAAGATCATCATGTAGAAAATATACTGGGAGATATGCAATATGTTGTTAAAACTAGAAATCAACTAAGTCAAATGAGTAATGTAGATTTTATATCAACTATTGAACCCAAAAATCCCAAATAAGCATCAACTAATGATTCATGGATTTTGGCTATGCAAGAAGAATTAAATCAATTTACTAAAAATGATGTTTGGAAACTTGTTCCTAGACCTGAAAATAAAACTATAATTGGAACTAAATGGGTTTATAAAAATAAAATGAATGAACAAGGAGAGGTAGTAAGAAATAAAGCTCGATTAGTCGCTCAAGGTTATTGTCAAGAAGAAGGAATAGATTTTGATGAAACCTTTGCTCCCGTAGCAAGATTGGAAGCCATTAGGATTCTACTTGCTTTCGCAAATCATAATTATTTCAGATTATTTCAAATGGATGTCAAAAGTGTCTTTTCTAAATGGATTTGTAAAAGAAGAAGTATATATTGAACAACCACTACTTTTTGAAAATGATAAATTACCAAATCATTTTTACAAACTTAAGAAAGGTTATATGGTCTAAAACAAGCTCCTAGAGCCTGGTATGATAGACTAAAATCTTATCTATTACAATTGAAATTTGAAATTGATAAAGTAGATAATACTCTTTTTATTAAAAGAAATAAAAATGATATTCAACTGGACAAGTTTACGTAGATGATATCATTTTGGATCAACTAACTTTGAAATGAATAAAGAATTTTCTGAATTAATGACAAAAGAATTTGAGATGAGTCATATGTGTGAATTAAATTTCTTTTTAGGATTACAAATAAAACAATTAGTTAATGATATCTTTATTAGTCAAGAAAAATATGCTAAAGACCTAATTAGTAAATTTGGTTTGACTACTGCCAGTGGAAAACCCACTTCATGGCAACTAATGAGTACCTTAGTAAAGAAGATCTCTCGAAAAATGTAGATAAAAAATTATATAGAGGAATGATTGGATCACTACTCTATATTACTGCTAGTAGACCTGATATCATGCATAGTGTTTTTCTCTGTGCCAGATATCAATCCCAACCTAAAGAGACCCACTTAAAAGCCGTAAAACGAATCATAAGATATGTTAAACACACATCTGATTATGGTTTATTTTACCATAAAAATGATTTTTTTGACTTAATATCTTACTTTGATGCTGACTATGCTGGTTGTAAATCAGACCAAAAAAGTACAAGTGGGAATTGTCACTTTTTGGGGCATTCTCTAGTTTCTTGGCTTAGTAAAAAGCAAAATACAGTTTCTTTATCAACAACTGAAGCAGAGTATATTTCTGCTTCTTTGGCTTGTTCTTAAGTAACATATATGCAACAAACTTTAAAAGATTATGGTTTAAAATTTCAAAATCACCAATTTATTGCGATAATACAACTGCGATAAATTTATCCAAAAATACTACTCAACATGCTCGAACTAAACATATTGATATCAGACATCATTTTCTCAGAGATAATATAAGTAAGGATGTAATCACTCTAGATTATATCAATTCTGAGAATCAAATTGCTGATATCTTAACAAAACCATTAAATGAATCTGTATTTACTATATTAAGAAGAGAATTTGGTATTTGTTCAATAACTGAAATATAAAATATAAATAAACAAAAGTATAATTAAAATTAATTCAAAATAAATTAAGTAGGCAAAAATTCAAAGACTATGTCGACAGACTCCTCTACCCTATGTCGACATACAAAATTTTTAAATTTTGAAAATTTTCCCACCAAAATTCAAATTAATTGGTTATATATTCTTCATATTTTCGAAAATTTATTCATTCTTTCTGTTATCTCTCTGTTCTTCTCTCTGAAATCAAATAATCAATGGCCTCTTCTTCCAAATCAAACATAAAATCAACCTTTTCGTTCCCCTCTCCTACGCCTGGTCCATTTCAACGTACTACTCTCGCTCGTGTGACTAAAATAAAAGACCCTCTGAAGGATGCATTTCAGATGATGACTGAAATTCAAGTGATTCAACTGCGTATGGCAAAGGAACAAGAGAGACAAGGCAAGATTCTTAGGAATTTGCAAAAATTTATAATGGATAATCAAACCAACCCTATCTTGATTGATGAAGATTCTTCACTCAATCAAGAACAAGAGGCCAGCGAAGAAGAAGAAGAACCCATGGAAGAAACGCACGCGGAGGATGATGACCAAGTCGTGTGTGTTGGAGAAGTGTGTTTTGGCAAGAATGGGAATCTGGTCGAACAACGTGGAAATTTCTGTTTTCACTATCCAAACTGTTCTATTTATAGATCTCCTATGTTCAAAAATACACATTAGTTTCTTCTCTTTCTTTACCATTGTTGTTTATTCCTTTTACGTTTACAATGAAAATGTACATATAATTATATGATTAATAAATTAAATTGTGTTCTTATATGTGTTCTTCCGATTAATACATATAACTATACGATTATTATATACTTAAGACAGTTAGTGGTTTAAGATTAGATTTATTATTAGATCTAACTGTTGATTATTTATGATAACACTATCATTATAATCACACAGAATATTAGATTCAGGGAGAGTTATATAGTTTGGAGTTATAAAGTTTAGAGTTTATTTTTGTTGATGACAAAGGGGGAGAAGTATAAAATAGGGTAGTTAGACATAGATTAAAGGGAAGTTATTAGGTTTAGGGGGATTTATTAGGATAGAAGTAATATTTGATAAACAAAGATTGTTATCATCAAAAAGGGAGAGATTGTTAGTCCGTGAGATGATGGTTTTGATGACCACAACCTTAGAATAGATTATAAAAATAAATACTAACATTATAAGTTTAGATATATATGTATATGCAGGATTTAACCATGCAGGTACCAAGAATAAAGACTGTACAGTATAAAGAATCAAGATATCAAGATTGAAGACTCATGAGTATCAGAATTATCAAGAGTTCAAGAATTCAAGTAATTTATTCTTTAATTAGAAATTTTGTTAAAACTCATAGAAAAGCACTGGCATCTTAAAATCCAATTTATTCGTGGAATGGAATCCACTTCGAGCTTGTTAAAGGGATGGAACCCTAAGTAGGATGGAACCTACGAAAAATCTAGTGGAACATTGTTTTGTATCCGCTAACCTTTTATTCAAAATGATTTTTCAAAATTATATCTTGTTTTCAAAATGATTTCAAAACCTTCCTTTTAAAAGCATCGAAAACATCTATCCTGATTTTAAATAATTTTAGCCTCAAAATCATCTTTAATTTCAAAGTCAAATTACTCCTGATTTTAAACTATCTTTTAAATATAATATATTTAACTTTTAAATATTTATACTTAAAATTAAATATAAAATTATAGTTAAAATCTATACATATTATTCTCTATACTTATGAATTTTAACTATAGGCAATTATATTTATAAAGTTTAAAATAGTTTTAACATAAGATAAAGGTTATTTTTAAAGAAAATCAAATTATCAAAAAAAGCTTTGGGATGTCGACATACTCATGGTGACCATGTCGACATGGTGTCAGTAGATTTTAAAATTTAAATTTCAAAAGAAGTGTCTATTCGTCATAACTCTTCACGAATGGACATGACTGTTGTTCTTCTATAAACGGGGGTCAGTTTCAACGAATTTTACATCAGATTTTCTAGTTTTTCACTCCCCTTCTTCTTCCACTTTTCTTAATACATATTCTTACCATTACTCTGCCAAAATCAACATTGAATCAAACACATTCATTTGTAGTTTGATTCTCTATCACTATCTCAACAAGATCCTCAGTGCTATTCAGAGTTATAGGCTTTTTATAATCAACTTAGCGAGAAAAGGTGTGATTGTAGCCTTGAAAATCAATCAAGCGAGATAAGGTGTGATTGTAGCCTTGGGAAATCAATTGGGTGAGCTTGTTTCCCATAAAATCAAGTGGGTGAACTTGTTGCCCGGAAAATCAAGTATCACTACCCAGAGGATTGTGATTCTAGAGGGTGTACCTCGTAGCCTTGAAATCGAGGGTGCAATTGTACAATTGCTTTTGAAAGGAAATCCGTACTTGTGTGCGGGACTAGATGTAGGGTAACTCCGAACCAGTATAAAATCCGGTGTGTTCTTTTCTTTACTGCTTTTTATTTTTGCATCTTTGTTTGTTTCCGTGATCATATCTATATCTGTATATCGCATACTTCTGTGTATAAATCAACATAAACTCACAAAGATTTAGTAATTCTTTATAAACACTATTCACCCCCCCTCTAGTGTTAACTCTAGCCTTAAGATCCGTAATCCGCATTTCTCACAACATATTAGTCTTAGCTTTACTCAAATGGATTTATAGCCTTCCGATCTCTTCTAGAATTTCTCTCTTTTGATATACATACACAATAGGGAAGAGGTATATATATTCATTAGATTCAGAATAATTAGAGAAGAATACGATAAGAATAGACTGGAGGAAGAAGAAACAAATAGGAAATAAGTTAAATTCTTACCCAAATTCTCTGTGGAGTTTCTAAATCTTATTAGAGAGAGATAGCAATAGTAGAACTTCGTCGTATTCCCCAAAATAATATGAATATAAGTGGAAAGGATAGAGTTCTATTTATAGGAGTTAACATGCACCTCTATTTCGATGAATGATTAATTATTTCCGTTGCATGATTATTTTATTCCCAAAATAACCTTTTAACATTAAATGTTAATTAAACGTTTACTTAGACCCAAGAATTTTTTTTTAAATTTGAACTTTAAATTTAATTTCTCGTTTGAATTTGAATTCATACTAAATTAATTTAAATCTAAGAACTCAAATGCTTATAACTTCTTTGCTTGAGCTCCGTTTTCAGCATATTATACATGAAAGCAGATCAGAATTTCGCCACAAACACAACATAATGACTTTCGTGGTAAAATTACAACTTTTATAAAATTTCCCTATCCAACCCTTATCATATTAAATTCAATTTACTTTATTTATTCACGGTTCATTTTACGAGGTGTTATAGATAGGTAACGCACTGCACATAGATCTGATCTTAGGGTCCCTTATTCCTTAGTTTGAGATGCGCATGCTAAACTATAATATGAACCAATTAATTGCATGCTTCATGGGGCTTCTCAATATGTTGAGGTTAGCTGAATCTTCATCCAAAGATGAGAATGTGCTGCTCATAATTAATGGGAACGCATAATCTATGAAAGGTTCGAAGAGGCCGAAATGGGTTAATAAGAAGAATAGAAGGCTGCTCCAACTGACAAGGGTGAATATCATCACGGTCATAGAAGGAATATCAAAAAAAGAACTGTCTGGAGTACTTAAAGATTATCAAAGAGAGGAAACATAATAGTTTTGCTTCTCCTACAGATATATTTATGATCAAATTCTTTTGCAATCAATAATTATCCTGAGTTTTAGATATTGGACCGAAACTCACATTTGTAATTTTTTACAGGGTCTTTGGACTAGATGTAATGTGGCAAAGGAAGGGATGAGGCTTCAAGTGGTTGATGGATCTATAGTAGATTCAATGATGATTGGTGATTTTCATTTAACTTTTCCTTGTGGAGTAGTATTGATATTAAATAATTGCTATTATGTAAATGACTTTTTTTCTGCTATTATTGTTGTATCTAGATTGTCTGAGACTAGTTATATATTTCACTATGTTAAGAATGTTATGAGCATTATGTTAGATGATAATAAAGTGTGCGATGTATTTTAGATAATGCATTTATGTGATTAATACTACTTATGTCTGTGCTATAAGTAATTCTTCAAATGATGATATAAATAAAAATTACCCATGGCATTGTAGGTTAGGTCATGCAAGCGAGAAATGACTACACAAATTGAAAATTGAAAATTTTCTACCATCATTTGATTTTGAATCATTTGATACATGTAGAGCAGGTCTCAAAGGTAAAATGACCAAGCATCCCTTTAATGGGAGCAACGAAAGAGTTAACAAACTCTTGGGTTCCATGCATAGTGATGTACGTAGCCTGATGCCCATGGTTACTAAAGATGATTGTTCTTATTTTGTAACATTTAAGGATGATTTCTCAAGACTAGGATATGTGTAGTTTATAAGAATAAATCTGATGTCTGCGAAAAATTATTTGAACATAAAAGTGAGGTTGAAAATTAAACGAACCAAAAGAATGAATACTTTGATTCAATCTAGGAGGTGGGTACACTGGACAAGGGTTCCAACAGTACTTAAATGATATTGAGATTATCTCTCAATCGTATACTCCAAACTACAACGGTGTTTCAGAGCGAAGGAACTTAATCTTATCAAATATGATTCGTTCCATGATGGGTAATGCCGAGTTACCTATATCCTATCGAGGTTATGCGTAAGAAACCGCAATCCTTACGTTCAATTTGATGCCCATAAAATATTAGCCTAAGATTCCATAAAAGACGTGGTATGGGAAGAAACCACAACTCAAGTATTTGAAGGCGCGGTGTGGTCCAACCTACGTTAAGAGCATTGGTTCCAATAAACCCGAGGCAAGATCAACATTGTGTAAATTTATAGGATATCCCAAATGCTGAAGGAGATACATTTTCTACAATACTAAAGAATGAAAGGTTATTGTTTTTTGGATTGTTATCTTTTTGCATAAGGAATTTCTATCAAAAGAAATTGACAGCGAGGTTGTAGACTTGGATGAGATTCGAGAAATCAACACAAAGGGCGACCTAAGGGAGAACCGAATTCATCCGTATATGAAAGCCTGCAAGATATTAGATTTTCTAGTAGGGAATCTCAACACTAGAGACATGCTACGATTTTCCTGTGGATGGCAGGAAAGAGGACCGCCTCTTATATGATGAAACTCCTCTACAATTCCAACAAGCGCTATAGAGCAAAGACTCTGCATTTTGGGCTTGGAGGTACGAAATTCGAAATGGATTCCAAGTATGAAAACAAAATTTGGACTTTGGATGACATACCCGAAAGGATAAAGCCTATCGGCTGCAAATGAGTTTTTAAGAAAAATCTAAATGCAGATGGATAAGTAAATACTTTTAAAGCAAGGCTAACTGCGAAAGGATTTTATCAAATTCATGGTGTTGCTTATGGTGTAACCTTTTCGCTCGTAGTAATGCTTAAATCCATTAGGATAATGCTAGCTATTATGCATTCTATGAGTTTGAAATAAGGAAAATGGATTTAAAGATGACATTTCTAAATGGTGATTTAGAAGAGAATGTCTATATGTCATAATCTGAGGGTTTCGAAGTCAGTGAGAGTGAGGGTAATGTTTACAAGTTGTTAAGATCCATTTACGGACTTAAACAAGCTTTAAGAAATTGGATAAGTGTTTTGATAAAGTAATCAAATAGTTTGGTTTGTATCAAAACATAAAGGAAGGTGCATACACCGAAAGGAATACAGTCGACTTGTAGTCTCTGCAGTCGACACACGGAAATGCTATCATATTTTTATTCCTATTCGTTGATTATCTACCATTGGTTGGCAATCAATCAATACAAGCTTAGCTTTCCAAGAACTTCTCCATGAATAATTTAGGAGAAGTAACCTATATATTAGGTTTAAAGATCTATAGAGATAGATCTAATAGGATATTGGGATTGTCTCGATCCTTATACATAGATACCATACTAAAAAAATTTAGTATGGAGAATTCCAAGCATGGAAATATTCCAATACAATGTGGAATTATCCTTTCTAAGAAGGATGCTCCTAAAACTGATGAGGAAAAAAAGCGTATGAAGAGGATACCACACGCTTTTCCAATTGGCTCCATAATATACGCTATGCTATGTACTAGACTGGATATGGTATATGTTTTCGACTGTTAAATGTATATATAAGCATTTGAGAAATATTAGGGACTTGTTTCTAATATATGAGAATGGGTACCTCCTTATGAAGGGGTGTACATGCACTAGCTTTAAGATGGACATCAATGATAGTAAGTCAATATCAGGTTACGTCTTCACTAATAATCATGGGGCTGTAAGCTGGAGAAGTTCAAAATATGAAATGGTAGGTGAATGCACAATGTATTCCGAGTACGTTGCCTTTAATAAAGTATCTAAAGAAGCAGTCTGGATGTGCAAGTTTTTGAGTGAGCTAGGAGTGACTTCGGACATAGAGAATCGAATGTCATTGTTTTGTGACAATAATGTGGCGATGTAGATCGCAAAGTAGCCCAAATAAGAAATCACAACACATTATCTACAAATTCCACCTAATTAGAGAATTTGTGGAGAAGAACGAGGTCACGATACAAAGAGTAGATACTAAGGACAATATAGCATGTCCATTCATGAAGGGACTAACTCTAGCTATACTCATCAAGTCAATCAAAGGGAAGGGATTAGATTACTTAATTGGCTCTAAGTACAAGTAGGAGATTGGTAGAGTTAGGGATATTTCCTAGGGGCAATTGTATAATTTACTGTAAATTATTAACTTTACAATAAAATCTCACTTGAAAAGAAGGTTTTTATTATTATTATATGATTCTTATAATGTTTTATATTAATTAATTATTTAATTTAAGTATATATAACAGAAAATCCATAAATGGTGTGTTTTGTGATAGTAATTACAATATGTTGTAATCATGGGTAATTTATCACAATACTATATTTTATAAAAACTCCTAGTTACGATGTATCGAGACCTGATATTGATACATCCGTCAAAACTGGAGTATGTAACACCCTCAAAATGTTGGGCGGTGTATTACTTATGACTGCTTGGGGAACCAAGAAGTTACATACTAATAGTTATCGGATAACTAATGGACCGGGGCTTTCGACCCTCGAAAATCGACATCAATACGTCCATTGTATAGAATGCCGAGCAATCGAGTGCCAGAAATACCATTTCATTAGGGGTGAAGAAGAAAAGGTAGAAGAAAAATAGAAACAAAAACACAGAATCTCACAACCGTAGAGGAACAAAATATAATATATAATAACAGATTTTAAATACAAGAACTGTACTGTTAATGTACATACCGTTATCAAAGTATAATAGACAACAATCAATATGGACAGTTTAATAACCAATCCTCACACAACGGAAATACAAATCAATTACGGGAATATGCCTGAACTCCTCAAGCTCGTCTCTTAAGCTCCATAGCTTCCTATCTTGAATTTGTAATACTCGATCTGACCCGAGCATTATAATAAAATAACTTCCGAGTCAGTCTAGAAAACCAGCGTCAGAAAACACAATCAATTTAAATTTGGACGTAACCATTTCAAAAATCAAGGGAAGTAAATCTCACTCAATTTGGTTAACTATTATAGAAATTAAATTTTTTGATTGATCGATTGATGAATGGATTAAATATTTACCAGTGAATGCCATGTTATATGTATACATACATACATACATACATACATATATTAGTATATATATTAGTAATTGGATATATTTCACGCCTTTTGGAGCAGATGAGACCATATGTTCTCCGTATAATAGCGGATGACCCTATATACGCGATATCTCTCTCGAAGTGGGATTGGTATTGTTTATGTGTATTAACATTTGTGCATGCAGGGAAATAGGTTAGAGGGATCCAATTGGGTTCCTCAAAATTTTTATTGAGTATTTTTCATACATAATAATGTATGATGCGTTAGAATAAGTTGTTATAGATTATTGTTGTGATGTGAATTATTGGATGCTATAGTAGCACTGGCCTAAATTTTGGTATTTAAAATACCATAAGTGTTATTTTTGGCAATTTAAAGGGATTCTGAATATAAAAATATTTATATCGAAATTTGGATTATTTTTAAGAAATTGATTTGGATAAAAACAGTAATTGTTTTTGGGTTGTATTTAACTATTCGTAAAAAATATTTTAAATAGAAAATTTAAAATAAATTATATAAAGGATTTTTAAATGATGAATTTTTAAATGAGATTTCTTGAAAATATGGAAAGAAGTTGAAATCGATAAAAAAAATAGATTGGCAGAAATGAATAGAATTTATAAGGAATTGAATTTATAAAATGCAATTTTATAAATGAGATTATTTTTATAAAAAGTGAAACTCAAGGAGTAAAAAAATCTATAAAGGATATTTACAAATAAGGGAAATCGATATCAGATGATAAATTGGGAATATAAATTTATAGAGAGGATATATATTAGAATATGGGGTGAGAGAAAAAAATAATGGATAAATGTAATGGCCCGTATCTCCTTACCCTTTGAGTCGACCATAGTTCACGTCAGTTCAACTCAAAATGAACGGAAATATGTATCTATAGGGGTGAAGAAGAAAGAGATATAAGAAGAAAATAGAAACAACACAGAATCTCACAATTGCAGAGGAATAATATATAATAGATACTAACACGTCTTTATACAAAAATAACTATAACTGTTATTTATACATTACATCATCATCGTACAACAATCAATAACTCAATACTGGACAGTTATAATAACTTGTCCTCACAAATGCTGAATATGCAACATACAATACACAGCGGAATATAATCTAGTACGTGTGCTACGTCCTCGTCATTCAGCTCGTCTTCTGAGATCCATAGCATCTTAACATGAATCTGTAATACTCGTTCAGACCCGAGCGTTATAATAAAATAACACCCGAGTCAGTCTGAGAAACCAACATGAGAAAACACACTCAATTTGAATTATTAAAGCTATCAAAATCCTTTGAAAAATAAAGGTATCTCATAAGACCGCGTCACACATAAACGCGATGGGTTTTTCCATTAGGATAACCAAAACATTTTTATCAAAATTGTTTGATATCATAATAGTGTCTTAACAAAGTAAATAGAAAATAGCTGAAATGCTTGCATCTCACGTTTCATCATCGCTGGGCACAATCAAAACCTTATGTCGCTTATTGGAGAATGGATTCCATACAATGACTAGGTACTGGTGTACAACCTATCATGGTACACATCTAGAAAAATATACCGAGGACCTCGCCAAGTCCTTATAACATAGGATCGGCCCTATCCCAAACCGGGATAGAACCGAATATGTTATCACCCTAGGTGTTCCCACCCTTATCGAGAGCTCTTTAGTATGCACCACCATATCCATAATTTATAATATATCAGAGGGTATCTAGAACGGTGATAACATACCCTAATTGGGTATGACCCACTTAGCCTTGCTGCATATCCCATGTTTTTCAGTAATTTCGGTTGATGAGGCTTGAGGCTACGATTACTTTTCAAGAACAATTTCAATTAGAATGCTCATCGTCTTCCAATGACGATGTTCTGATAGCTATTGCATATACAAATTGTCTTATGTCTGGACAAACCGAATCATCGTCTTTATCATCTTTACGGTATCCATTCGTAAGCTTAAATCAGATGAAGTGGTTTTCATATAATTAATCCTGATCTCAGTCTCTTCGAAAAGGTCAACGAAATTGGCCAAATACTTGATAATTTTTTATTTAACGATAAATAACATCATAAGCAGTCACTAGGACCATATTATAATTTCCAAAATTTAGTTTCAAAATATCTTTATAAGATATATACATTCAAATCCCTTCCAAATTTTCAATATTTAAGACAACTTAAATAATTATATCCATATCAGAATATTTCAAACCATCTCTTATTTCAACACTTAGAAAAATATCTAAAAATATATTTCCTAAACCCCTTACTTCCCAACACTTAGGAAAATTTCACTTATTTCCCTTTTCTCAAAAACCCTTCACAATTTATATTGTAAATTCCTTAACTTGTTTATAACGAATTCTATAAGTTCCGGTTCCTTACATTTTATATTGTCCATTTGATTCCATGCATTTTCTTTTAAATAAATCCGAACTCAGATATAAATAATTTCATATTAAAAATCTCCTTTAATTTCTCAAAATTTCAAAATAATAGTTGTGGTATTTAAAATAGAAAAATTAAGGCCAGTACTACTATAGCATCTAATGATTCACATCATAACAATAATCCATAACAGATTATTCTAACACACCATATATTGTTATATATGAAAAACAATCAATTCAATTTTTGAGGAATCCATTTCGATCCCTCATGTTTCTCTGCATCCATTAGTGTTAGACAACAATAAAAATACCAGTCCCACTTTAAGGGGGATATCACAATATATAGGGTCATTCACTATTATCCAGGGCGCTTAGGGTCTCGTCCGCTATAGTATGCGGGAATATTAATCCAACTACTAATATATATACTACTATATATATTTAACATATCATTCAACAGATAAAATTTTCTAAATTCAACCAAGCAACCAATAATTAGTTTTAACTATTTAAAATTAAAAATTGCAATCCAATTGAGCGAGTGTTTTCTCACCTTGATTTTTAATTTGCAGACCCACTCCACTTTTCTTCCTATCCTACCAATTAAATGCCACGACCTCGTACAAATAATTTACAATGTATACACCTTAGTGTTTTTTTTGAAATTAACTAATTACACTTAAATAAATTTTATTAAAACTAAATAAATATTTATAGAGAATTTAAAATAATTAATAAAAAGAAATTCCTAAACGGTGGATATTTAAACTATATTTTTCGGAAATATGGAAAGAAGTTGAAATCAACATTAAAAATAAAAATATCTAATCTATAAGAGAATGGACTTATAAATTGGAATTTAGAAACGAAATTAGTTTGATAAAATGGTGAAACTCAAAGGAGTTAAAAATTTATGAACGATGTTTATAAATAATGGAAATCGATATCGGATGATATATTTGGAAATAAATTTACAGGGGGAATTTATTTTTGAATATAGAAATAGGGTGAGAGAAAAATAGTGGACACTATTTTTGAAGTGAAAATGGTTAAGGAGACCGAAATGAAAGTGATGAGATGGAAATCGAAAGGGATATATAAATCGAAATTTGGTTATTGAGATTTAAAAATATATTTATATTTATAAGTTAAGTTTTTTATTTTAAAATGGAAAAATTTATTTATTAAACTATGTAATTTAAAGTTGGTTAGTATTGAAAACCTCAGAAGTGAATTTTTCAAATACTTAATATTTATTTTAATAAATCCTAAATTTTTAAACCTGCTTTGAAAAGTGATGTTATAAAGAGCGTTTCGATATTTTAGACAATTATTTGAACATGTTTTAAAAGTAAGTTTTTATCATTCTTTTAAATACTTATCATATATATAGAGAGTTTTGTAATGTTTTAGTTTATTCATAAACCTTCTCGGAAATCTAGAAATGCGGTTATTCAGTATATGGGATTTATAAAGGAATTCTCAGAAATAGAATTTAGGAAAAAAGTAAGAAAATCTTCGAAGTAGTTAAATAAAAGTGAACTTTGTAAGATGAAATAGAATTCATAAAAGAAGTAAAAAGGGAATTGGAATTATAAGCAAGTATATTTGACTTTGGGAATATTGAAGGAAATTAATTAAGGAATTCCGAAACTAAAAGAACTCATTATAAACGAGTTAAATAATTTACAAACAAATTGTAAATGATTTTGAGGAAATAGGAAATATGAAATTAATGGAATACACCCTAAGTGTTGAACATAAAATGGAGTTGGAAAATTATTCTAAGTGTTAGAATGGTTGGAAGTATTCTGTTGAAAATATAAGGATTTGAAATTATTTCAAATGTTGGAATACTAGAAGTAAATTTTAAATATATATATATATATAACTTATACAAATATTTTGAAAATAAAATTTTTGAAAATTTATAATTTGGACTGATGTCTACTTATGGATATTTATTGATAGTTAAATAACCAACTATCAATTTTGGCCAATTTCGTTAATCATTTCAAAGAGACCAAGATTGGATTTAATTATCTGAAAACCACTTCGATCCTATTTGAGAGTTATGAATAGATACTGTGAAGATCGGGAAGATGGTGATTCGGTTTGTCTAGACCTAAGAAAACTTGTATGGACGATTGCTATTAGTACATCGTCATTGGAAGACGATCTGCATTCTAAGTGAAATTGCTCTTGAAAGGTAATCGTAGCCTCAAGCTTCATCAAACGAAATGACTGAAAGTCAGAGGTTATGCAACAAGGCTGAGTGCATCGCACCCAACTAGGGTATGTTATCACCTTTCTAGATACCCTTGGATATGTTATAAATTATGGATACGGTGGTGCACGCAAAAGAGCTCTCGGTAAGGGTGGGAACACCCGGGGTGATAACATATTCGGTTTTATCCAGGTTTAGGATTGGGTCGGTCCTGTGTTGTAGGGGATCCCGGCAAGGTCCTCGGTACATTTTTCTAGATGTGTACCATGATAGGGGTACCCCAGTGCCTAGTCATTGTATGGAATCTATTCTTCAATAAGCGTCGTACGGTTTTGATTGTGCCCAATTATGTAGAAATGTGAGATGCAAGCATTTTAGCTATTTTCTATTTACTTGGTGTAGACGATATTATAATGTCAATGGATTTGATAAAATGTTTTGGTTATTGTAAGGTAAAAAACCTGCCATGTTTATGTGTAACCTGGTCTTACGAGATACCTTTGTTTCAAAGGATTTTGATAAAATTTAATAATTCAAATTGATTGTGTTTTCTCACGTGGTTTTCCAGACCGACTCGGGTGTTATTTTAGTATAATGCTCAAGTCAGACCGAGTATTACACATTCATGATAGGATGCTATGAAGCTCAGAGGATGAGTTGGATGACAGAGACGTATTTTTGTACTAGATTTATATTTCCACGGTATGAGGAGAAGTTATTATAACTATTCAGATTGATGTAATGATGGTTGTACTCTGATGAATGTAAGTAAGAAACAGCTAAGGATTCATTTATATAAGAATCCGTTATTGTATATTATATTTTGTTTCGTTGCGATTGTGAGATTTTGTATTGTTGCTTTCTGTTTCTTCTTCTACCTTTTCTTCTTCACCCCTAATGAACTGGTATTTTCGGCACTCGACCACTCGGCATTTTATACAGTGGACGTATTATTGTTGATTTTTAAGGATGGAAAATCAGGTCCGTTACATTTGATAACGGCCAGGTGATTTTTTAACCCCCGAAAATCGACACTAATAAGTTTACTGTATAGAGTGCGGAGCAACCGAGTGCTAGAAATTCCCGAATGTTAGGGTTGTAGAAGAAAAGAGATAGAAGAAGAACAAAAACAACAACAACATAGAATCTCATATTCGCAGCGGAACAAAATATAATATATAATAATAGATTTCTATACAAAAGAAAAAAAATTGTAACTTCTAATATACATACAAATTATCAGAGTACAATCATCAACATATAAATATGGACAGTAATAATAACTTGTCCTCACAAATGCTGAATATATAGCCTACAATACATAATGGAATATTATCAAATACGTGCAATACGTCTCTGCCATCTAGCACATCTCTTGAACTCCAAGCAACCTAACCTGAATTTGTAATACTCGGTCTAACGGGAGCATTACAATAAAGTAACACCCGAGTCAAGGTGGAAACTAACGGGAGTAAACACACTTAATTTGAATTACTTAAGTTATCAAAATCCTTTGAAAACTAAGGTAACTCGTAAGATCGCATCACATATATACGATGGGTTTTTATCTTACGATCACCAAACACTTTTATAGAAAAATCTAGTGATATATACTAGTGTCCAAGTACCATACTTACTGAAAACGGCCAAATTGTGGAATCAATCTTATTCCAGCATTTAGGATTCTATAATCAAGATCGTAGGGGTTCGTAGTGATTATTAAATCGAAGTGGTTCCAGATAACATTGATATCTGATTCCGGTCTCTTCGAAATAAACCGATAAACTTTTAAAGGCCACGTTGTTTCAAATAAACAACTTACATTCAGAGTGACAATATTCACAGATTTACTACATATGTTCATTTGCAATAAAACATATCAATGTTTTGTTCTAACTATTTTAACTTATTTGTCTACTTGAAGGCACAGACAAGAACAATTAAAATAAATATTCAAGAGGATTAAGCCAAAGCATAGATTATTACTAATATAATAATTAATAGTTAATATTAAAAAATTCACAAATCAGAATTAATTAACTTTATTAAACTGAACCCACCTATATTTTTAATCCAAATTAATTATAAATTAAATAAATGTTAAAATGATTTATTATTAGTTAATTAAATTAAGACATTTCATTTAATAACAATAAGTCAATTAAGACTTTAATTATTTAGTCTTTTAATTTATTATAATAACCTAGTTCTATATTACTACAAATTTACAAAATAATTTTGGATTATAAAACTAGGTAATATGATCACAAATGAAAAAAAAACTTTCACGTTTGATTGCTTTTAAATGAACGATAAAACAATGTTTCCAATTTAATTTTTTTTTAAATAAACGTTTGTCAAATTGCTTTTCTTTCAAAACCATTTCCAGCCCAACATTGATCCAATACAAATGCAACCCACCTTCTCCTTTCCAGTTCTCTTCCTCCCTCCTGTTCTATTACTTCCTTTCCATTGAATCCAGGGACATGCACGTACACTGGTCGCCGACAACTGTAACCATGCCGCCAACCATCTCTCGTAGTCACTCATGAGTCTCTCACCCCACCCAGACCATTCGAACACGAAGACATGACCCAGGTCAAAATCAAACGCCTACTCCCAAACACTCGAACAAGCCATCCCACTTCGACTGCCTCGCCACGCCACCATGTACCACCATCACCCACTAAACTTTCCACATAGCATCACCGCGGCCTGCTCTATCTATTCCCCTTGGATCGCACGTCCACCTCCTCCCACGACGCTGCATTACCCTTGAAATCAAAGCCCACACCACCAACAGCCTAAACCCGAAAGACGCCTCGTCAGGGCACCATGTTCCCCTAAAAATCCCTATAGTATTTTTCTCACGTGTGCCATATCCTAGCACTCCTCCACGCCCAAACGCCGAGCCCCAAATCGACCGCATCATCGGAATTCAAGCTTACCCCTAACTTAGTTCATCCCCACGCTTCTTCCTTCCCATGCCACTAAAAATTACCAAATTACCATCAAAATTCACTAATTTCATCAGCGATCATGCTCAAGTATTTCATTTATTTAATTATGATACTTGAAATTTTACCATAACTAACCTACTCCCTGTAAAATGTGTTTTTCTTCCCCTATGCTTAGTAAAATTTGATGAAATAAATTTTAAAATAATCTATACTAAAAAACGAACAGTATTTATTTTGATTTCAAGATTTAAAACTAACTAGATGATTGGGTATTGATTTTTAAAGTGGAATCCAACAATTTTTTAAAACAAATAAACATGAACATAGGAGATTTTAACAGGCATTGGTAGATCCAACAACCTATACATACCCATACAAAGTCGTATTTCAGTACATACTTGAGATATATATCACTGATCTATCCATAACCCAATTTTATATACACATAATCTTTAACAAAAAAATATAGGTTGTTATACTCACTGCTTTTGAACATAGGTGATTACTAGTTCTGCTCTACCAAGCTTCTTCCTTTAGGCTTCAAGCTTTAATACTTAAGTTGATTCTTGTTTTTATTTAAATGGCAACACTTTGTTCTTTTTTTCTTTTATGTTTTGAGCTAGAGTGGTATACATGTATATATATAGGAATGGAATGAACAGGGCAAGCTTAGGCTAGCAAAGTGAATACCAATTATGAAGCTTGTTACAGGCTTCACATATTTTTTCATTTTATTTTATTATATTTTCTTTTCTTTTACTGATATGATCTCTTGTGTTGATTTGATTTAAGGCTTGATTTTATTTATTATGTTGATTTGCTATTTTATATGCTAGATTTAATGTTTGTGGTTTGAATTGATGCCTTTCCATGATGATGTTTCCTATATGTTATATATACAATTATATATATATATATATATATATATATATATATATTTCACATACACTTTTATATACATGTATACATATACTTATACTCATAGTTTGAAATCTTTCATAATAAAGCTTGTACATCCATGTATATATACTTGCATACATGTACAATACTTTTATAAATATATATATTTACTTATTCATTATTCATATATATATATATATATATATATATATATATATATATATATCTATTTGCACTAATATATATTTTTGTCCTATCTACATATACATATTTATATATACATATATATTTACATATTTACATATATCTACATACGTAGTCCTATCCACATATTTATATATGTATATATATACCATTTTTTATATAGAGATTATTTTATCACGAGTTTGAAATGGTGAAGTTTAAATACATATACATATATTAATAAATTTTCCTTATTCAGAAATTTACATTTCTCAATCTATAGATTCAGATGTTTAAATATCAAAAAATTTACCTGTTAGGCTTATAAAAATAAATATTGTAGTAATTAAAATTAGTTAATCGTCCCAATTACAAGTGTCAAAAATTTGGATCATTGCAGGAATGATCATTCGATAGTTTTCTATTGGACAATATAACTAAGGTCAAACAGAAAAATTCAATGTGATAATATTACATAATTCTCTTGGCTTGAAAATACTATCGAGTTCCAATACGGAAACTCCACTTTTATAGTTAAATCATGGCACAATATCCATTGAATGACTATAGTTGGGTCGAGTTGAAGTCGGAAGTGAAACACTATTCAATAAATAATTTGTCTCCTCGGTTATATGAATGTATTATCGTGGAAAACTGAAGTCAAATCAAAGACAAAGTCTCTGGCTAGAGAAGTTTGGCTAATAATAATTATTATTATTCAACCAAGGACTTTGTATTTGGATTATACAAGTTGAATATGGACGATATTGGAATTTTGACCATTATCAAATTCCATAAGTCCTAATGCGATAAAGTTTTAACAAAAAGAATTGGTGTAAATAATTATCCCTACTAGGAACCGCTTCAAATAATTAAAGTTGGATTTTACTGTAGCTGTATAAGCGATAAATTTGGCCATAATCCTGCACAACTAGCTAAGGTGATGTGTGAACATTAAGATTCCAATTATTCGATATTAGTCACTAACCAAATTTACACCTAAAAGTCATACAACCAAAATGTTGAATACTCCAACTGCCACCTGATTTAATTAAATTGTAATTGTTATAAATTATTTAATATTTTTGGAATATTAGTTATAAATTTTTTATTTGATTTGTGTTGATCAGTTTGAGAATAGCGTGTATGTAAAAGTTGTATAGACACGTATCGATATATGATATCGATATACATTTAAATTTGATTTAAATGAGAATTATCCATCAGGTTTGAAATGAAATAGCTGATTATGTGGGTTGATGGTACCACTGGCCAAAGCATAGGGAAGGAGTGGTCAGTTGCCATATTTATGTACTTTTAATTGGTAGAGAAAAGTGTGTATCTAGATCCATATTTCCCCTTCTATTTTCTCCCTTAAACTCACTTACCCTTCAATTTTTTGTCTTTACTTTTGGTTCCCGCTTCCCTTACCTCTGGCCGAACATACCATTGCCTCAAACTCCATCATTTCAAGTTTAAAATACAAATTTAAATAAAATAGTGAAAAGATGCATAGATCTTTTAATCAACTAGCGTTATACGAATGAGACTGAATTTAGATCCAAAGGAGTTCTATTGGTTCAACATTCAAAGTTTAATTGTTAGGCCATAGTAAAGGTAGCATTTCAGTACAAACACACACACAAACACACACACACAAATATATATATATATATATATATATATATATATATATATGATGTCACCCAAGAATATATGTGTATAAATATTTATCATTATTATGATTGTGTGTATATAAATATAAACAAATGCACTCAACCAGTAATAAAAAATATTTTTTTCAAATTTAAAAAAGTCTTAGAAAGATTTTAAACAAAAGTTGATTTTTAAATATGTAAATATATGTATATAATATATGTAAATTTATTAAATCATATATAAATTGATATTTCAAAAACAAAAGTTATGTTTATATATTTATTTATAAAATCCGAATATATACACATATTTATTTTACAACATAAAAAATTAAATTACTTTTAATACATACATATATATATTATACATACGTACATACACATACATATACATATACATACATATATATATTCTAATATACACAAAATTTAAATATACGTTGTAAAATTAATTTTAAAAATTAATAACTATTATATGAAAATTATTCAAAAATTAAAAATTAAAAACCGTAAGGTTTTATTAAACAAATTAGATTTTGTCAAAAAAATATTTTTGGCCACAAAAATATATAAACACACGCACGCACTCTCTTATTTAGCAATCTATTATATAATATCATTTTATATTTATTTTCTGTATATTAATTTTAATATATATACGTATATATTTTCATTATAAAAAATCCATATGTACATATTTATTTTATTAAAATATAATTTATTACAAACTTACTTTGAATTAAAATCAAAGACATTTTCAAATCCAGATCTATTTTAAAATTTTGAAATTTGAATCTAAATTTTAACTATCTCTATTTATTTGTAAATTTTATTTCATATGTACATATAAGTACGTATAATTAATATTATTTTACATTAATATATATATATATATATATTCAAGCATAAATATAATTTTATATCAGATTAATATATAAAAATTAGGCAGCAAATATGTATATGGAAGGGCTAATATGTGAGTTGTGGTGTAAATCCTAATACATAGATACGTGCATATTAAACCATGCGCACCGTATATGTTATAGGTGCACATACACGTACATGTGTTTATGATACATATGTACATAATATATATATATAATATAAAATCAATTTTTTATTAATAAATAAAATCAAATAATGATTTTGGTTAAAATATATTTAGATTGGATCAAAATCAATTTAGACTTTATAGGCCCAATAAAATCCAAAATGGATTTTTTTTGGAATTCACCCATTTAACCTACTACGTGCAATCCCACATCCAACATGAACAATAAAAGATTTTCATCATCTACGACGCAATCCTCCTTCTCCCCATCCACGAGAAACCTTCATACCTCTTTTTTGCACGATATTCCCTATTAGAACATCTAATATGTTGTATATTTTCATATATGGGTGGATTTGGTTCTCTTACTGGTTCAGTCTCTTTGTTAGACTCTCGGATCTCCTCTAATTCCATAATTTCATTGCTAATTTCCTTTAATAAAAATTCATTTTCTAAAAAGATAACATGTTAAGAAAAAATAACCTTTTGTTCCTCGGAACTGTAGAAAATATATCTCATGGAGTTCTTGGGATATGAGTTTATATAAGATCGATCTTTCCTCAAGTTTATTGGGACCAACATTATTAACATTGGTTGGAAACTGCATACCTTCAAAAATTTTGTGTGGAGTTTCTTCCTATGCTATATCTCCTATGTCATCTTAGGCACAAATTTTGTGGGTATCAAATTCAACATATGCACTGTGTTTTCTATTGCATATCCCTAATAGGACAGAGTGTAACTTAGCTTTACTCATTATGGAACAAACCATATTAGTAAGGTTTTGTTCCTTTACTCAAATATGCAGGGTATATGGTGGAGTAACCTAAGTATCTTTTAAGTATTGTTGGAGCTCTTATCCAACATACTCACCTCCTCAATTGAATCGAAGTATTTTAACCTTATAATTCGCTTGATTTTTGACCTCGTTTTTGTATTGAATGAATTTCTCACAGCGTTGGATTTTTTTTCATAAGATACACATATCTTAGTCTTAAGAAATCATACATAAAGGTCGCAAAGTAAGAAAATTATCTTTGGTAACTATAGGCACCGGGACATATATATCACTATGTGTGATAGTTCGTTTACTCTTTCGTTGCTCCTATTAAAGGGGTGCTTGGTCATTTTTCATTTGAGACATAATTCACGCATATCAAATGATTCAGATTCAAATGATGGTAGAAACCTTCGATTTTCAATTTATGTAGTCGCTTCTCACTTATACGACCTAGGTTATAATGCCAAAGATAGGTTTTATTTACATCAATGTTATAGGAATTACTCACAACATAGACATAGTTAGTATTAATCACATAAATGTCATTATCTAAAATACTATCATAGACTTTATTACCATCCAACATAATATCTATAACATTATTAATGTAGTGAAAAAAAACTAGTCTGAAATAATCTATATACAGAAATAATACCACGAATAAAGTCTTTTACATAATAGAAATTATTTAATATTAAACTAATCCATTTAGCAAAGATAAATGATAATATCCAACTATCGTTGCGTCTATTAGATATCCATCAACAACTTGAAGCCCCGTTTCTCCCTTCGCCACATGATGTCTATTCTCAAGTCCCTGTAGCGGATTACAGATGTGAGTTCTGGATCTAGCATTTAAACTTAAGATAGTTTATTATTTGAAAAACAATTTTGAATCAAAAATATAAACGTAGGAGCAGCAGAACTATTTTGTTTCTTCTCTTTGACAATCATTAAGTACTTTGGATAGTTATGTTTCCAATGGCCCTTGTCTTGTGATAGTGATAGCATTCAACCTTGTCTACTAGAGCAGTCTTCATATTCTTTTTGTCAACCCTTTTCCTCTTCTTTTAACCATTCGAATATAATGCTTCACCCTTAACCGCAAGCAAAGCGCCTTGATCCTTAGATGAAGACCTTGCTGATCTCAACTTATTGAGCAGCTCCATAAGGCTTACATTAAAGTAGTTCATATTATAGTTTATATAAACTGCTCAAACCATGTACTAGGAGACCTTAAGATCAAGTCCCCTTGCAGCATATTGCTTATCATCACACTTAATTGAACAAGTCTATCAATATAGTCTTTCATCATTAAGTCATAATCGATGGAACTAGGTCGGTCAAAAGCGGGCCAAATGAGTGAATTTCAAACAAAAATTCATTTTGATCTTAGTTGAGCCTATGAAGCCTAAATGGATTGCAACATCCTGCCTTTATGCACACTTTAAATCGACACACGTGCCAATTCAAACCATACGGAAGGGCGGATTGTTATGGGGTAAATAAGAAAAACAGAGGAAAAAAACAAAACAGAATCTCACAGCGGAAGGATAAAATATAATAATAATTATACAGTTCATAAACAGTTTAAAAAACATTTTATTTTTCTTTATACAATAAATATCAGAGTTCACATACCAATAAATATCAATGCAGCGGAATTAAATGGTGTAGTGGAATAATATAGTAGATAATAGTAATACAAATCTTCGTCTTCGTCCTCCAGTGCTAAATCTTCAAATCCTGAAACGGTCGGACTGACCCGAGCGAATTGAAAAGACAAAACACTCGAGTCAGAACTAAAAGATCTTATGTGAGTTAAATCAACAGAGATAAATATGAGTGCAGTAACTTAAAAGATGCTTGGGATTCACATCTCTTAAGGATCCGTTAAACTATTCACTATGTAGTATATTTCGCTATTATAATAGTGTCTAATTGTAAAATAAACTTACTTTTAAATAACTTTAAGGAGTTACCCAATCTCTCCCTTAACACAATAATAGTCCCAGTAGTCCATCCAATATCATACTCCCTCCTGATCGGGAAGCCACCAGAGGATATCACACGGGCTACGGGAGAAAACCAAACTCGTACATGGCGCGATAGGGTAGGCGACATGGCACGACTAGGCAATGCCACGGTAGATATACCAATTACGCTTCTGGGTCGGTGGAAACGTGTAGCTGCTACTACCACCGACCTCGGACAAACTCCCCCAAATCAAAGAAATCAAAAGTGAAGGTGGCCACCGAATCAATCCAAAGTCAGAGTATAGTATCGAAGGGAAGTGTCCGATCAGAGGTGCTACCTCACTAACCCGTCGATCGCTCCTGTTTTAGCCACCTTATGCCAACTCACGGGAGTTGAGACCATGCATTTACCTTACAGGAAATGCCGTCACCAACCTACTTCATTCTGAAATCTCCACCGCGTACACGGTTGTTAAAGTGGTTTTCGAAGTTGGTAAATAGTATGACAACTTCCGATCTCGGTCTCTTCAACAGTTATTATAACACCGCGGTCTTTAAAAATAGTTTATACTTTCAAACCAGAATATAATTATCCATTTCAAAACCCATAAATACGATATCATTTCAATTTCCAAACAACTCATTTTGATATTATTTTTATAAAACCCAAATCAATAATATCATTTTTATTTCAAATATATTTCTTTTCTAAAGTCATACTGCTTTAAAATTTATAATACCCGGAAACCAAACATTTGAATTATAACTTCCAAAACATAATACTTCGAATTTCATAGCTTTAAAACCATAACTTCTAAAACTTGAATGGTTTTGATATTCAACAGTATATAGAATAAAATAGTTGAATTTAAAATTTCTTTATAAAATAATTTCCGCGACTTCATAATTTTATTCATTTAAAATTTTAGGTCTAAACCCCATAAATTTAGATTCACTTTCAGTTTCAAATAAACACTTCGATTTCAATATATTAAAACTTTGGGTATTTAACAATTTCAAAACTAAGGTTGGAAATTCTATTCAACAATTTATTGTCCTATTGTTTAGTTTAAAATATTTGCATAATGAATCCATAACCATTTAAATAAAACTCAAATTACTTATAATTAAATATGTCCTTCAATTCATTTATACTAGAAATATTCATTTAATTCATCTTGAATAAAAATTTCAGTTATAAAAATCATACCTTTTTAAAATTTCAAGTTAATAAATTCTACATCAACTTATGAAGTTAACTTCTTAATTAAGCTCAATTTCCTAATAAATTTTCAATTTAACTACCAATCTTAATTGATTTATTTTATTTAAAACTCTATATATATTCAATATCTTAACATGTACTTAACCCTATAATATAAAATAATCAAACTCCATTATTCCACTTATTTATTTTATTTAACAAATTTATACTAGCTTAAATTCAAATTTTAACTATATATGTATATATAACATTCATATAATAACAAAATTTAATATTTATTTAACCTTATCCTATCCAAACCATAGAAATCATTTTTAAAATATTTATATATATAGACCGCGGTGCCTGTATAAAATTTTCTATCCAATGGTCAAGTGATACGGATTATTATCATTTCAATCCGCAATTTAAAAATAAAAATTACGGTTATATATCATTTCAAACCGCAGTCCCGAATGAAATGAAAATGCATAGTAACTTGCAGTTTATACAATATAAATACAGCATACATTCGTCCATCATATCAATCATCAAACATTCATCAATTTATCATCCAATTCAAAGAATCACAACAATAAATAATAATTAATTACTGATAGTTAAATTTCCAGTAATGAATTAAATAACTGTTTAACTGTAGTTTATATGCAATAATAAATAAATTTAACTAGCAGGTTATATGCAATAATAAATTTTATTAAAATTTTAACTCACAGTTTTAATGCAATGAATAAATTAATTTACAATTAACTGGCAGTTTTAAATGCAATAATGAATTAAATAACGCATAAATTAAATGAATGCAATTTAACTGAGAAAATGATGAAATATATGCCAAACAGCTACAAATAAAATTTTAAACACATCATAAATCAATTTAACCAACATAATAAATCTTAGAAGTTGTGAGTGGGTTAAAACACTCATCTTTTGAATTTAAATTGAATTTAAATCCAATTTAAACCCAAAATTTTGACAGTCTCCAAATTCGTCCAAACCAGCGTCAATAAATCCGAAATTTTATCACGATCCTAAATAACTTGCCACGTCACCCTAACAAGCGCGCGCAACTTCTATGCACAGAAACCCTAATTCGAAAACGCGAATACCTTCTGCAGCCGCCACCCTACGCCAATTTTTCTCCGCCACCACATTGCCCTTCACTCCGATCAAGCCTAAGCATCTTCGTCCCTAGAGCCGGCCGACCCCCATGGCAACTCGCGGCCTTCCTTCGGTTGCTGGAAACGCGCCGCGCCTCCGTGCCAAAATCTCGAATTCTGGCGAATCGTGACATCGTTGGCGAAATGTAACCGCATGGATGAACTTGCCTTGCCTCCCTCTACGCCACTATGCCCCCCGATCGACCTAAGGACGTAGATCCATCGTTGAATCACAAAGCTAAAACGAACATCCGGAACTAAATCTCTGATTTCAGGACGAACGATGACTCAAATCGAAAAACGAATTACACCATTGAATTTCGCTCGTCGAAGGCTTCAACATATATTTTTTTGAGATTTTTCTAAGGACTTTGAATTTTTGAATTTTGAATTTGAATTGTAATTGGATCTAATGTTTACAGCCATTGGAAAGGAGGATTGAGAAAAATGAACGCACAAACAAATGAGAATAGATGGAGGCTGGGGTTTATTACTGGGTTTATATAGGTAGGTTAGAAATAGAGTAGATGGATCGGGTTGATAGATATACGTGCTATCGCTAACGTGGCCCAAAATGCCCGTTCTGACCCCGGAACGAAATTTGGTAAGCCCATATATCAAAATAGATATTTAAAAATATTCTGAACGCAATGGAAAAGGTTTCACGTCCAAATTCCATCGTACGAAGAAGTTATGCTGAAACCAATATTTTCAAATTGATTTCAATTAAATCGATTTCATGGCGTTTCGCGTTCGTACGATCAGACGACAAGTCCGATCGCTACGAAACTTGAAACCCTACAATAATTTACCGATACGAATCCGATGAAACTGGTTTCGTCGAGATCCGAGTCAGTGGCCAAAATGGCTATTTTTATATTAATTAAAATAAATTTAAAATAAATTAATTAAATCAAATTTTGCGTTAAAAATTCTGACTTTGTAATCTTTACCGCTTTAAAATTTTCAAACATTTACAGTGATTTAACAATTTTTTTAAAGTCAATTTATTAAAATTTAATCAATAAAAACCTTCAATTTCACAAAATTCAAAATTATAGATAATTTCCAAAATTTCCATTAATTTGAATTTACCCATAATTATTCCATTCATAATTTCAAATAGAAGGGTTTACCATTGGATTTAAAATTATCACATAAATATTTCCCGTTTCAACTTAATTTTTAAATTAACTTAAAAAATTTCATAATTGATTTCCTTTATTTGCAATAAACCCAACTATTATAAATTAAATAAATTAACTCACTATTAAAGGTTCAAATTCTATAATTCATAAATTTTATCATCTTGATTTACTTATAAATTTATAATTCTTTAAACCAATTCCCATCTCAATTTTACAGTAACTTAATCATCCAGGATAGAATTTATTTCAATTTCTTAAAATAGCCCCTTTATTATAAATTGAATCCAATTTATTTTAATAAGTTTCCAAATTAAATGGATTAGATTCAATTTCAACCTTTAACTTACACTTAAGTTTAGGTCATAATCAATTTATAACGTGTTATTTTCATGGTTATTTACGTACTTTTCGTATTAATTATCTTAAATATCAAAATTTCAACTTATTCCCCAAATCCACAAATTATTACTTAACCTAAATCTACGCTTTTATTACTTTACGTTCACACTTCCGTTACTATATAATTAACCACCAAGTAACGTTATCATCAACCAACATTAATTAATATATTAAATGCTTACATTTATTTCTCTATATCCAATTTGTTCCAACTTTATATATATTAATGTTATTCCCTTATTTGGTTATTATTTATCAACCTGTTCTAACTTTATTACCTAAATCTCCGTTATTGTAAACCTTTAATATTTCCATTTAAATTAAATATAAATTCCAATTCAATCAACCCTTTCACATGCAACTTATAGTAAATGCTTACAAGTACGAATGGAATTATCATTTATTCCAATATTTTCTTAATTTACATTAACATATTAGTTAATTCCCTTTAATGAAATTTATATCCAGGTATAATACTTACCCCATTTCATTTATTGAAATTTATTCAAATTGCTAGTAAATAGGTTTTAAGTCACCACGTATATTTTAATTTAGCGTTCATTTCAATATTTGTTTATGATTTATTTTTTTGTTTCTACTAAATTTAATTACAAAACCCATTAATTTAACCAAATTAAATCCATGAAATTTATGGGTCGTTACACACTCCCCCACTCAAAACTTTTAGTCCCCGAAAAGGAAAAAGAAGGGAGAAGGAAGAATAAAATAAACAATAATAATTTACAAAATTTATTACTTTAAATAAAATATACCCATTTTATAATCATTATATCTTTTTATACCTGAATAAATAAAGTTTGGAAAACATTTTCAAAATATTTCTAAGTCCAAAATTTTTACGGAAAATTTCGGCAGAGTCTCCTTTGTACGGAGAAGCTCGAGAGAAAATAAAATATCAAATATAACAAAATATCACATATAATATCCAAAATATTATATCCCAACACGGGAAAATATATAAAATAGCGCTATAAACCGAAATCCGAAACGTACCTAATTGTCGAGCAATTTTTCGCTTAATTTATGGAACCAAAAGCAATAGCAATTGCTTCCATAACATGCATTTCACTTATAAAATCCAAAGGGTTAAAAAAATTATATAAAGTGAAATATTTAAGTGGTTTCAATCACTAACAACAAATCAATACAACAACCTTCAATTTCAACAAACACCATACACAACAATTACAAAATAACCATTCAACCAAACAGACAAATAGTTGTTTGGGTTCAAAACTTTTAAATTGTACGGAATGAAGAATAAACTACTTGCGCATCATTCACTCAACATCCTTAGATAAACTAAATAGATTATTCGTTCATCCAATCCAATTTTAATGTATCCTTGCCCAAACAACCATAAACTAAACAACAACAAATCCAAACAACAAATCATATTTATTTATTATTTATTTCGTTTCATACATTTGTTGTTTGATTTTTTTCCTTTTTTTTTCTTTTTTTAATATTTTCTTTTTCTTTTTTTATTATATTTTCTTATAATTCACATTTATTTCTTGCAAAATTTCATTTCATTCATTTATTTATTTGCATTACATTCATTTCTCAGATTTCATTTACTTATTTAGCGCTTACATTTCTATTATATTAAATTTTAGAAATACTTCAATTTCAACTTAATTTTATAACTCTATAACATCAATTTCTTATTTATTAAGGTGGTTCATTTTTTTTTCCTCTTAATATTATTTATCGTATTCATCTTTCCATTCATTTTATAATAAATAGCTTCAATCCTTCTTAAACTTATTTTCATTTCGTTATAACTGTTCTATTATATTTAATAAGTGCCCTTTCAGTCATAACTTAGGTTTATAACAATTATAACATTAGATTCTTATTCATAACAGCAATTTATTGAACACTCCATTACATACCTTTACTGTACAAATTCCATTACATTTCTTATTAAACATTTCAACTTTTTTATATTTGGTAAGTTATATAAGTTAAAGAAAATGCAAATGAACTTATACAAGTTTTATCTCATCCTTTAATTAAATTTAATGTTCAATAATATTATTCTTTGTTTCATAGGTTACAGTTCAAATTACGTTTAATTCCATTCATAACCTAGCATTAAATCTCTTATTTCATTTAGGGTTTCAACTAGTTAAATTCCGTTTCACTACATTATTTAAACTATTAATAAATGGAAACTTAAGAATTAAATATAGGGTTCAATTTCAAATTATTTTAAAATAATTGATAAATATACTTACAACTTATCTATATCCAAGTATGTTTAAAACAAATTAAAAATTTACTTCTGTTTATCAAAAATAAATCTGTAGTAAAACTACTACAGTGGCCTTTCCGCTTCGAAACTTGAAAATGAAAGTCGATGATGCATGCACTCATCACCGAAATTATTTTCCAGCGACAGAGAGGGGAGTACAACTTATTTCTTTCCAGAATTTCTTTAAAACCATACTTCCAAATTATATTGAAATATTTATATCAGAAAATACTTTTAATAATATTATTGTTAAATTTCAAAATCAATTGAAAGAATTTCCAAAACCCCAGAACTTAAGTTCTATATTTCCATTTTTTATCTATTTATTTTAAATCTTATTTCGACTATTAATTATAAATTTTATTACCTAACAATCAATATAATACAACCAAATATAGACTTTATAAAATTTTACTTTATATATAGAAAATATAATAGGTAAAATTATTTCATTCACATATATTAAAACCAATATTATGTCAGTCTGTCCTATTAAGTGTTTAGAAATCCCTATTGATGTCATAGCGTCTTATGCATCAACCAGAATTTATAAATACAAAACGGAACAAAGCAACACAATATCAAAACCTTTTTATAACACTAACAAGTACGCTCTCTCATATATATACACTCAGCAACTCCTATAGGGTATTACTACCGTAGTAAAGAGTCAAACCCCACAAACCTAAGGTTCATCGCTAAACCAAAGCTCTGATACCACTATAACATCCCGCCTTTTCGCACACTTTAAATCGACATAGGTGCCAATTCAAACCATATGGAAGGACGGATTGTTATGGGGTAAATAAGAAAAACAGAGAAAAAAAACTAAACAAAATCTCACAGCGGAAGGATAAAATATAATAATAATTATACAGTTCATAAACTGTTTACAAAACATTTGATTTTTCTTTATACAATAAATGTCAGAGTTCACATACCAATAAATATCAATGCAGCGGAATTAAATGGTGTAGTGAAATAGTATAGTAGATAATAGTAATACAAATCTTCGTCTTCGTCCTCCAGAGCTAAATCTTCAAATCCTGAAACGCTCGGACTGACCCGAGCGAATTGAAAAGACAAAACACTCGAGTCAGAACTAAAAGATCTTATGTGAGTTAAATCAACAGAGATAAATATGATTGTGGTAACTTAAAAGATGCTCGGGATTCACATTTCTTAAGGATCCGTTAAACTATTTACTATGTAGTATATTTCGCTATTATAATAGTGTCTAATTGTAAAATAAACTTACTTTTAAATAGCATTAAGGAGTTACCCAGTCTCCCCCTTAACACGATAATAGTCCCAGTGGTCCAACCAATATCATAGTCCCTCCTGATCGGGAAGCCACCAGAGGATACCACACGGGCTACGGGAGAAAACCAAACTCGTACAAGGCGCGATAGGGTAAGTGACATGGCACAACTAGGCAATGCCAGGGTAGATATACCAATTACGCTTCTGGGTTGGTGGTAACGCGTAGCTGCTACTACCGCCCACCTCAGACAAACTCACCCAAATCAAAGAAATCAAAAGTGAAGGTGGCCACTGAATCAATCCAAAGTCAGAGTATAGTATCGAAGGAAAGTGTCCGATCAGTGGTGCTACCTCATTAACTCGTCGATCGCTCCTGTTTTAGCCACCTTATGCCAACTCACGGGAGTTGGGTCCACGTATTTACCTTACAGGAAACACCGCTACCAACAGACTTCATTCTGGAATCTCCACCGCGTACACAGTTGTTAAAGTGGTTTTCGTAGTTGGTAGAGAGTATGACAACTTCCGATCCCGGTCTCTTCAACAACCAAACGTTATTATAACACTGCGGTCTTTAAAAATAGTTTATACTTTCAAACCAGAATATAATTATCCATTTCAAAACCCATAAATACGATATCATTTCCATTTTCAAAACAACTCATTTTGATATTATTTTTATAAAACCCATATCAATAATATCATTTTTATTTCAAATATATTTCTTTTCTAAAATCATACTGCTTTAAAATTTATAATACCTGGAAACCAAACATTTGAATTATAACTTCCAAAACATAATACTTCAAAATTCATAGCTTTAAAACCATAACTTCTAAAACTTGAATGGTTTGGATATTCAGCAGTATGTAGAATAAAATAGTTGAATTTAAAATTTCTTTATAAAATAATTTCCGCGACTTCATAATTTTATTCATTTAAAATTTTAGGTCTAAACCCCATAAATTTAGATTCACTTTCAGATTCAAATAAACACTTCGATTTCAATATATTCAAACTTTGAGTATTTAACAATTTCAAAACTAAGGTTGGAAATTCTATTCAACAATTTATTGTCCTATTATTTAGTTTGAAATATTTGCATAATGAATCCATAATCATTTAAATAAAACTCAAATGACTTATAACTAAATATGTCCTTCAATTCATTTATATTACAAATATTCATTTAATTCATCTTGAATAAAAATTTCAGTTAATAAATTCTACATCAACTTATGAAGTTAACTTCTTAATTAAGCTCAATTTCCTAATAAATTTTCAATTTAACTACCAATCTTAATTGATTTATTTTATTTAAAACTCTATATATATTCAATATCTTAACATGTACTTAACCCTATAATATAAAATAATCAAACTCCATTATTCCGCTTATTTATTTTATTTAACAAAATTTATACATAGCTTAAATTCAAAATTTAACTATATATGTACATATAACATTCATATAATAACAAAATTTAATATTTGTTTAACCGTATCCTATCCAAACCATAGAAATCATTTAAAATATTTCTATATATAGACCGTGGTGCCTGTATAAAATTTTCTATCCTATGGTCAAATGATACGGATATTTATCATTTCAATCCGCAATTTAAAAATTAAAATTACGGTTATATATCATTTCAAACCGCAGCCCCGAATGAAATGAAAATGCATAGTAACTTGCAGTTTATACAATATAAATACAGCATACATTCGTCCATCATATCAATCATCAAACATTCATCAATTTATCATCCAATTCAAACAATCACAACAATAAATAATAATTAATTACTGATAGTTAAATTTCCAATAATGAATTAAATAACAGTTTAACTGTAGTTTATATGCAATAATAAATAAATTTAACTACCAGATTATATGCAATAATAAATTTTACTGAAATTTTAACTGACAGTTTTAATGCAATGAATAAATTAATTTACAATTAACTGGCAGTTTTAAATGCAATAATGAATTAAATAACGCGTAAATTAAATGAATGCAATTTAACTGAGAAAATGATGAAATAATGCCAAACAGCTACAGATAAAATTTTAAACACATCATAAATCAATTTAACCAACATAAGAAATCTTAGAAGTCGTGAGTGGGTTAAAACACTCACTTTTGAATTTAAATCCAATTTAAACCCAAAATTTTGACAGTCTCCAAATTCGTCCAAACCAGCGTCAACGAATCCGGAATTCTATCACGATCCTAAATAACTTGCCACGTCACCCTAACAAGCGCGCGCATCTTCTATGCACAGAAACCCTAATTCGAAAACGCGAATACCTTCTGTAGCCGCCACCCCCACGCAAATTTTTCTCCGCCGCCACATTGCCCTTCACTCCGATCAAGCCTAAGCATCTTCGTCCCCAGAGCCGGCCGACCCCTATGGAAACTCGCGGCCTTCCTTCGGTTGCTGGAAACGCGCCGCGCCGCCTTGCCAAAATCTCGAATTCTGGCAAATCGTGACATCGTTGGCAAAATGTAACCGCATGGATGAACTTGCCTTGCCTCCCTCTGCGCGACTATATCCCCCGATCGACCTAAGGACGTAGATCCACCGTTGAATCACAAAGCTAAAACGAACGGCCGGAACTAAATCTCTTATTTCAGGACGAACGATGACTCAAATCGAAAAACGATTTACACCATTGAATTTCTCTCGTCGAGGGCTTCAACATATATTTTTTTGAGATTTTTCTGAGGACTTTGAATTTTTGACTTTTGATTTTGAATTGTAATTGGATCTAGGGTTTGCAGCCATTGGAAAGGAGGATCTAAGAAAAATGAACGCACAAACAAATGAGAATAGATGGAGGCTAGGGTTTATTACTGGGTTTATATAGGTAGGTTAGAAACAAAATAGATGGATCGGGTTGATAGATATACGTGCTATCGCTAACGTGGCCCAAAAAGCCCGTTCTGACCCCGGAACGAAATTTGGTTAATCCATATATCAAAATAGGTATTTAAAAATATTCTGAACACAGTGGAAAAGGTTTCATGTCAAAATTTCATCATATAAAGAAGTTATGCTGAAACCAACATTCTCAAATTGATTTCAAATTGATTTCAACTAAATCGATTTCATGGCGTTTCGCGTTCGTACGATCAAACGACAAGTCTGATCGCTACGAAACTTGAAACCCTATAATAATTTACCGATACGAATCCAATGAAACTAGTTTCGTCGAGATCCGAGTCAGTGGCCAAAATGGCTACTTTTATATTAATTAAATAAATTTAAAATAAATTAATTAAATCAAATTTCGCGTTAAAAATTCTGACTTTGCAATCTTTATCACTTTAAAATTTTCAAACATTTACAGTGATTTAACAATTTTTTTAAAAGTCAATTTATTAAAATTTAATCAATAGAAACCTTCAATTTCACAAAATTCAAAATTATAGATAATTTCCAAAATTTCCATTAATTTGAATTTACCCATAATTATTCCATTCATAATTTCAAATAGAACGGTTTACCATTGGATTTAAAATTATCACATAAATATTTCCTGTTTCAACTTAATTTTTAAATTAACTTAAAAATTTCATATTTGATTTCCTTTATTTGCAATAAACCCAACTATTATAAATTAAGTAAATTGACTCACTATTAAAGGTTCAAATTCTATAATTCATAAACTTTATCATTTTGATTAACTTATAAATTTATAATTCTTTAAACCAATTCACATCTCAATTTTACAGTAACTAAATTCATCCAGTATAGAATTTATTTCAATTTCTTAAAATAACCCCTTTATTATAGATTGAATCCAATTTATTTTAATAAGTTTCCAAATTAAATGGATTAGATTCAATTTCAACCTTTAACTTACACTTAAGTTTAGGTCATAATCAATTTATAATGTGTTACTTTCATGGTTATTTACATACTTTTCGTATTAATTATCTTAATTATCAAAATTCCAACTTATTCCCCAAATCCACAAATTATTACTTAACCTAAATCTACGCTTTTATTACTTTACGTTCACACTTCCATTACTATATAATTAACCACCAAGTAACGTTATCATCAACCAACATTAATTAATATATTAAATGCTTACATTTATTTCTCTATATCCAATTTGTTCCAACTTTATTTATATTAATATTATTCCCTTATTTGGCTATTATTTATCAACTTGTTCTAAGTTTATTACCTAAATCTTCGTTATTATAAACCTTTAATATTTCCATTTAAATTAAATATAAATTCCAATTCAATCAACCCTTTCACGCGCAACTTATAGTAAGTGCTTATAAGTACGAATGGAATTATCATTTATTCCGATATTTTCTTAATTTACATTAACATATTAGTTAATTCCCTTTAAATGAAATTTATATCCAGGTATAATACTTACCCCATTTCATTTATTGAAATTTATTCAAATTGCTAGTAAATAGGTTTTAAGTCACCACATATATTTTAATTTAGCTTCATTTCAATATTTGTTTATAAAGTTTTTTTTATTTCTACTAAATTTAGTTACAAAACTCATTAATTTAACCAAATTAAATCCACGAAATTTACGGGTCGTTACATGGATTTTAGATCCAATCTTAAATTTTAAATAAAATCCTCATTTTCATTCATTTGTTTAAGATAGTTTAAGTTTAATTTAAAGTTGTATGTATGTTGTAATAGGTGTGTTAAATGCAATTTTGTTTGAAAGTGCAAGTACAACACATAAGAAGTGTATGTAGTTAATGTGAACATGTTTAGGTGCTGGAATTTACATTGCAACGTAAACATTTCCCCTTTATATGTGTCTTTGTTGTCCAAAATAATTCTATTTTTTGGAACAAAATAAGATTTGTTATATGTAGACAAACACATGCATTTACACACATATACATATATGCACACACAGAAGAGGGTGTGTGTATCTATATTTGTTTACACTAAGATTGATTTTGATTGTTTGACATGTTTTATAGTTAAAGTGAACAATCTAAAGTTAGTTTTAACCGAGAACTAGTTTTATATCAAAATTACAAGTTTTCATAGAAGTTTCATTTATAGTAAACATTGAATTAAGAACACACACACACACACACACACACACACACACACACACACATATATATATATATATTCATATCTTCTTGTGTGTGTAGACATATAAATATACATATACATATACATACATACACACACGTACACAATAATTAAATCAATGTTTTAAATTCAAATAATGTAACACATGTATTCATTAAGTTTGTAATGTAGAAGATAGACCTTCAAACAATAAAATTAGTCAAACTTATATCCTATTGTTAAGTTAAGAAAGAAATCAAAAGTTTTAATTTTTTGTTGTTAGAAAATCCACTTGTAAATCTTAAATCGTCATAATTATTATTGTCATGTAAGTAATAATCATAACTGTTTTAGACAACTTGCAACATGTATATTCAATTCTCAAACTCATAATATGAAATTTAAAACAATAAATCAAAGGTTTTTTAATAAAATATTGCTCATTTAAAATAAAAAAGAAATAGGCGACTTAAGCACATATAAATTCATGGTAATGGGTTTCAGATCTAAATTAAACATACAATATGAATAAATTAATAAAAAGGTGTAATTGATCTAAAATTATTGGCATTAGTAGCATATGAATAATTGAAGAGAACTTCAAAATGTGTTAAAATCGTATCAACAAGATGAGTATAAAACTAATTTATAGGAAACAAACAGGGATCCAAATTACATTGCAAAATTCATACAGAAAAAGAGATACAAAAGGTGGAGGATTCAAACCATATAAACAAGAAGAAATTATATTCAAATAAAAGATAAATTTACATTGAGATGCAGCTAAAAGAAGCACCTTGAATGATGAAAGTATTCCTAGAATCAATGAATAGATCTCTGAATCTTGCAAGAATTGAGAGATAACCACCTTTTGGAATTATTTTGCCCTAATCACCAAGTAAATTTTAGCCTCAAAATTATAGGAAGATAGAGAATAAAAAAAAATTAATCTGTTAAAGGAGAAAATAAATTATAATTATATAATAGGGTGATTCACCTTCTTTTAATTATGATTTGCCCTTTCATTTCAAAAAGAAAAACTTCTTCTCACCCTCCCATTTTGGTCAGCCATAACTTGGAGGATTTAGGCCTCAAAGAATTCCAATACTAATTATAATTAATCCTACTGAGATCTAATTTAAACAATCTATCGATATTGTATCTCGGTAAGCGTGTTTATAACTTTTATCATGCACTTTATTAAATGCTAACAGTATTCAAACAAATGAAATAAAAATTTAATAACTAATATTTTACAAATATTATTAATTTAATTTGTAATGACCCAGGATTTTTAGTAATTAAAATTTGAATATTTAATTAATTTTAAATATTAAGAAGTGAATTTATAAGTCGAATAAATTTTATTTTGAATTATTGGATTTAATTGGATAATTAAATCGATAATTTAATAAGTGAAATTATGGAAATAATTGAAAATTGAGTTAAATATGATTGAAAATGATTTGTAAAATTTTATTTTATCATGTTGGAGTTAGAAAGATATTTTAGAACTTTTAAAATCGAATTTAGAGTTAATTTGTGAAAATTGAATATTTTAATATTTAAATCGACTAGTGAAAATAGTCAATTTTTGAACAGTCTCAGAATTGAACGAAACCAGTTCCATTGGATCCGTAATAGTTAGTTATTACCGGATTTCAAATTTCGTGTCAATCGGAGCTATCGTTTGATCGTGGCAGCTCGAAACGCATCGAATTGTTTTTAATTTTAATTTGGCGAGTTAAAATAGCCATTTTTCAAAAAGTCTCGGATTTCGACGAAATCAGTTTCATCAGATCCGTAATGTGATATTATTGTAAGGTTTCAAATTTCGTATCAATTGGATTTACCGTTTGTCCGGTACAAATTAAAACGCCTAGAAAATCGTTTAAATCGGTTTAATTCAAATTGGACGTTTATAGCCATAACTCGCACAGATGTCCGAATTAGCTTTCGAAACCTGTTCCATTGTGTCCGGAACGCGGGGTAAACCCTAGAAACGCTGGTTACGGCGAGTAAATCGGAGTTTGGAATTTCCGGGATGAATAGTGTTTCGTCGGTTCCTTATAAATAGCCCTTCACTCTAAAAAAATAAAAAAAAAATATCTAAACCCTAGCTCATTGACCAGCCGCCACCCACATCTATGAACGGCCAGAAAACTCCTATCTATCTCCTCAAATATCTTCCAATCCGTGAATCAATTCAACAAACTTCCAACTAGGAAGTGGTAGAGCACGAAGAGAGCTAGAGATCCAACGGCTATGATTAAAAATGGAGCAGTGTGGAAGGTGCAAAGTGGCCGCGTTCATCAGGTGTTCACCTTCGTGCGCGCGCATCACGAGGTGGCCGAGTTGCGTGTGTTTGTGGCCGAGCATGGAGCAGGTTAGAGGCTTCAAGATGGAACTCTCTGATCGAGATATAGGTTGGTGATGGTGATCGAATTTATTAACCCTAGTTTTGTGTTTGGGTTCTTTGGTTGCGTACTGGGAACGAACGGAGGGGGGAAGAAGGAAAGGAGCGGTCGTGATGAAAGGGGCAGTGGATCCTACGGCCTAAAATTAGTTAGGTTATAAAATTTTAAATTAAGTTGTAATTTATAATATAAAAATTTGTGTAATGTTCAAATATTCATAACTTTTTCATACGAGGTCGGAAACGCGCGAAACCAGTTGCGTTGGAATCGTATGGACGAGCACTACGCGATGAAATTGGATTGGAGTCGTTTGGAGTTAGTGAAAATTTTGGGTAAAATTAAACGTCCGTTTAATTTTATTCGAAATAAATCGCTAAAACGGAATTTAAAATCAAGGTGAGAACTTCTCACTCAATCGAATCAGTTTCGATTTTATTTTAAATAGTTAGATTTAAAATATTTGAATGCATGTTTGAATGATGATTGATATCTATTGATTGTTAAAATAGACATTATACGCCGTTAGTAAGCGGATGTTATTTATTGAAAACGTATACCGCGAATATTTCATAAACAGTGAAATTGGTATTATATATAATAGCAATATATATATATTGGCATATGTATATATTGTAGTTATTGATTTCCCGCATTTTTTGTTTAGCGGATGAGACCCTATTGCGCCGTCTATTAAGCGGATAGTATTTTAAATCCCATATACCGCGATAATTTCGTACTGGAGCGAAATTGGTATTGTGCTAATGTTTATGGATGTAGGAAAACAGGTTGGAGGGATCCAACTGGATTCCTCAACAGTATTTATTTGATTCTGAATATTTTGATATTCGTTGATTATCATATCGATATATGATATCGTTGTTGTCGTGATTGACTATTTGGTATGTAGCATCATTGGACCAAGTTTTGGAATTTTAAAATGATTTATAAAGTGATTTTTGAAAATATACTATATGTTTGGAATTTGATCTATTTTAAATAAATAAACGTTATAATTTTTAAAGTTATAAAAATTATGATTTTTGAGAAAAATAGTTAAAAACTGATTTTTGAGAATATGATGCTAATGATTTTATAAAATAGTAAAATTGGGATTTTTGAATTTATTGTGAAAAGTTTAAATATAGGATTTATAAAATTTGATTATTTTATAAATCAAAATGGTGAAATAATAAAGGAGATTAAAGACGTTTTAAAAGAATAATATAAATTGAATTATATTTAGAGATTTATAAATGGATATTTATAAATTGAAATATTGAAATTATAAAACGAGTTTTTATAAGTGTTTGAATGAAGTGAAAATGAATTTCATAAATTGAATGAAATTTATAGAATTATAAACGGTGAAATTATAAATGGAATTTTATAAATAGTAGGTTTATAAAATTTATAAAGTCATTAAAAGAATGGTTTTGGATAAATAATTGAATCTTATAAGTTATAAGATTTATAATTATGAAGTTCAAAGGAACGATTTTTGTGAACGAATAAATTATAAGTATTTAACTTATAATATGAACCTTTAGTTTATAATTGAGTTATAAATCGAATAGATTAATAAAGAAAATTTATAAAAGGAAGTTGTTATAAAATAATTAGAAATGGAATTTATAAACGTTGTTTTATAAATTCGCAAATGGCTTATTTTGATAAGTAAATTGTTGAAACCTATAAATGAAGTTATATTCACGTTTTTGACAGTGAATAACCCTTTGAAATAAAATGAATGGAAATGATGATATTTGTTAACGTAGTATATTCACGTTTTTGAATAGTGAATAATATGTTAAAGAAACTGTTTTGAATGTGATGTTTTAAACAGAATTAAAACAAGTTAACGATGTTTTAAATGCATTGAGATTCGAAACCATAGATTTCAACATTTATTGTTGGAATAGACGTTTTTGAGAAATAGAAGGAAATAATGGACTATAACACTGTTGTTATAGTAAATGATTTCCGAAAGGAAATGTTTTGTATAGTATTGGGATTTATATATCTATTTTAATTTCGAATCCCTATACTAGTGATTTTGGGTTGTCGTAACGATGTTTTACGCAACATTCGTTTTGGCCCAAATAAATATGTTTAAGGGAATGATTTCCTTAAAGAATGAAATATGTACTTAATTTCGATTTAAGTATATTGAATATTTTCCAAGTGTTGAAAATAAATAAAATTTGTGAATTACTTATGAATAAATAAGTATGGAAATGTTTTCCAATATAAAGCGAATATTTTGAGAATTTATCTTTTTGAAGATAAATTGAAAAGGAATATTGAAATGAATAATTGGAATCGAATATTCATAGATATTTTGGATTATAAATTCACTAAGGAATTTATAAAGGAAAGGGGAATTTGTCTAAAAATAAATATTGATTTATTTTTGAAGTGTGAAAATAATATATCTTGTAAAGATATTTTGGAAAATAAATAATTTGGAAAATTATTTGGAATCTGGTGATGTGTGCATATCAATTGATAGTTCAATAACCGACTATCGATATTTCCCTTTGAATGGGTAATTAATGTGAATTGTTTGAATTTGAATGCCACACTTATTTTTGAATAAGCGCTCACTATTCGGGTTAACCGGGAAAAGACCATGGGGTCGTATAACCCATTCCGAATATGTGATACGTCGTTGTGAATTGCATTGAAGATCGGTGTTGAAGACCGAGTATTTGTGAAAGCGATAGGATGACCTATCGATTGTCTCTGCACTAGGTAGCTCCTGGTATAGAGATTCCTTAAGTGATGGGAAATTCGATCGGGATTGTGAATACCCGGATTGCAAGGGCTTCGTAAGAAGTGCCTTCGGTTTTGTTCGAGCCCGGAACAGACTTGTATGGATTGTATGTCTGACGTTACAAATTGAGATATAAAGCAGATTTCTTTCAAATATATTTCTGTTGGTGGCGGAGAATTTATTCTTTTAGCTTAACACCCTTCTCTGAGACGTACGAGCTCAGAGGTTATGTAGTTGAATGTTATCAGCGATATATTCCCAATTTGGTAATGTGACATGCTGAGTGTTGCTGTGAAATGATCATTGTGTTGATTATTTGTGATAGGATCGTTTATTTGATCGTCTATCCTGGTGATCATTTCTATGATCATTTGTTGACCCAAAGCATGGCTTTTGTATAAAGTATGTTTTTGTGGACGTGACTTCGTCGAGCCTCACACCCCGTGAATGGTCAAAACAGGAAAGAAGCAGCAAGGTTATGAGGGGTAGCGCCCTTTAGGATGTGTGCATTTCCTTCTGGAAAAGGGTGGTATCATGGTAAGGAGCCCAGATACTTACTCATGTTGAAAACACTTTGTTATGATTGTGTGAATTGATTACGAGCGCTCGGTGAAAGGTCCCAAAGGACCGGGGGATGGCATATTCGGTCAGTTGTTACTCAGTTAGGGGTAACCCGGCCTTGTGTTGGTAGAGATCCGGTTTGGTTCTCGGGGATGTCAATCCAGAGGCATTCTCATGTGGCAATGGGAAGTTCCTTGGCCTGATCATTCGTTGGAAATCCAAAGAAACAATACGAGACTTGTACGGTTTTAGTTGTATAACCTGCTATGGAATGTGGCGGTAACCTGCTATTGAACATAGTTAGCTATAGTAGGCATAGTTCGGAATGTCTATGTTGGCTAAGATTTATATTCTACTTTCGAAATGAATTTTTCCTACACTATGCACTAATAATAATATCAAATGTTCTTTTAAATGCGTATCAAGCATCTTTGACTATCATAAGGAGAAATCTCCTCCGATTCTGCGTTTGCATTGTGTGTGTGTGCGGGAGGCCTTATGGTAGTCTCATTTTTAAAAGCATTGCGAATTGACTTTAAAAATATTCCTCTATTTTGATTTTAAAGATAAATAAACTGTTTTGAGTTCTCACACCAGTCACATGACTGACTCGGAGTTTATTGTTTTCCTTCCTAAACTATGGGTGCCCACCAATTTTCACACGGGCAGTCAAGAGTTAAGGTTTATCAGGATATTCTGGATATTCTGGAGTTGCTGGAGGCAAGATGGATGGCATGGCGTATTACTAGTATATAGTATTTCTTTTTCCGCTGCACTGTTTGTTGTTGTATGTTGTTGTACACTCTGATGATATAATGAAATGTGATGTAATGTAATAACTGATATAGTTCTTTGTTTAAAGATTATTCATTTATTATTATATGTTGTTCCGCTGCGAATTGTGAGATTCTGTTGTTGTTGTGTTGTGTTCTGTTCCGTTCTATTTTCTCTCTGTTCTATTCTCCATCTATTTTCCATTTTCTTTCTTTTCTATTTTCTTTCCTCTCTATTTTACCTTCTTCTCTCTTCTTCTTTTTCTTTTCTTTTTCTTAAAACCCTAAGTGTTCGGTTTTTCCGTCGTTCGATTGCTCGGCAGTCGATAAAGTGAGTATCGATGTTGAATTTTCGAAAAGACGAAGAATCTTGTCCTTACATTTGGTATCAGAGCATATGATTAAGCAACAACCATGGTTCTGTTGGGTATTACTCATTAGAGATAGAGTCAGTAGTACTCTAGAATGAGTTTGACTGTAATAATAGCTATGAGAGCGTATTTGTTAGTGAATATAAAATTGTTTTATATTGTGATGATTGGTTTGTTGAGTGGTATATAGATTCTGGTTAATACGAGTAATTAACGTTGTTGATAGGGATCTCTAAACACTTGAATAGAACAATTCGACACAATATTGATTTTAAAATTGGGTAAATGAAATAATTTTACCTTGATTATATTTTGTATATAAAGAAATAATTTTTCAGAATTATTAAAGTGTATATAAGTTGATTGTTTAGTTGTTTGAATAATCTAAATTGAAGAATAATTGTATAAGCAAAAGAATTATAAGAATTGAATTATAATTAAAGTGATTTACAATTGTGAAATGAACTTATATATATAAGGAGTGAAACTATATGAATATATTTATGAATTTAAGTTAAGAAAAACAGATAATGTTTGAAATGAAATATAACTTAAGAGATGTTAAATGAAGCTGATATTGGTATCAAAGAAAATAATAAAGTGAAGTGATAAATATGAACTTCGATTATGTAAATGAAATTCAACTTTTGTAATTAAATTGAATGAATGGATTGAATGTTAATCAATTGAATGTGAATAGTTGATATGAAATAATGAATATAAGTGTTAATTCATTAAAATCTTATGTTATTTGAAAGTTGAATAATTGAATGAAAATCAATTTAATTAAACCAATTATAAGCAAAGGAATTTGGTTGTAATTAATATACATTGATTGTTATATGGTTGTTAGTTGATTGATTGTATATAATTCATTAAGTGTTAATGAAATTGAAAGCTATGTAATTGAAATTCAATTGGAAGTTAAGTGAAACTTAAATAAATTGAATTTGAATTGGAAGTGAACCAACTTGAATATGAATTAGTGAATATAAACTAATTGAAAATGAATGTGAGTAAAATCATCCACTGTTAATGAATCATATGTGATTAAATTGAAACCTAATTCATTGAATATTAATAAGAATATGAATGAATATGAATTTGTTGAATGCTAGTTGGTTGATGGTTGAATATATTGCTTTTGTTTCATTTGCTATGTTGACATATATAGTTATTATGTTGCTATATGATGTATATCGATACTATTGTCTATATGCATGATTCTCATGTTGTTTGTTGAGTGTTTAGTAGGTGCGGATCGCGTTTGCTTCGCATTTGGAGCTCGCTTTCGCGCTATATTAGCCATATATGCTCGCTAATAAAAATATAAGGTACATATCTCGGATTACATACCGTACTTTTACATTTTTTCCCTTCGGGATGCCTCATTACTTGATGAGATGTATATTTGTGATATATATACTGTCATTTTTTTTTCGGATCGAGCCGCGCAAAGGAGACTATGGCGAATTTTTCCGGAAATTTAAGGCGTTAGAAAAAATTTGAGAAAATTGGAAAATTTTTGAAAACTTTAACTTTGATTTAGAAGTTGAAAGTTAAACAATAGTAGTTGTTTTTGAAAAGATAACTAAGTATGATTTGGAAACTTAGTAAAGATTATAAGAAGTTTAAAAATTTGTTTTGGGAAAATTAATAGATTCTGTAACTTTTCTTACTTGATAATTTCGAGGACGAAATTCTTTTAAGGGGGGAAGATTGTAACGACCCAGGATTTTTAGTAATTAAAATTTGAATATTTAATTAATTTTAAATATTAAGAAGTGAATTTATAAGTCGAATAAATTTTATTTTGAATTATTGGATTTAATTGGATAATTAAATCGATAATTTAATAAGTGAAATTATGGAAATAATTGAAAATTGAGTTAAATATGATTGAAAATGATTTGTAAAATTTTATTTTATCATGTTGGAGTTAGAAAGATATTTTAGAACTTTTAAAATCGAATTTAGAGTTAATTTGTGAAAATTGAATATTTTAATATTTAAATCGACTAGTGAAAATAGTCAATTTTTGAACAGTCTCAGAATTGAACGAAACCAGTTCCATTGGATCCGTAATAGTTAGTTATTACCGGATTTCAAATTTCGTGTCAATCGGGGCTATCGTTTGATCGTGGCAGCTCGAAACGCATCGAATTGTTTTTAATTTTAATTTGGCGAGTTAAAATAGCCATTTTTCAAAAAGTCTCGGATTTTGACGAAACCAGTTTCATTGGATCCGTAATGTGATATTATTGTAAGGTTTCAAATTTCGTATTAATTGGATTTACCGTTTGTCCGGTACAAATTAAAACGCCTAGAAAATCGTTTAAATCGGTTTAATTCAAATTGGACGTTTATAGCCATAACTCGCACAGATGTCCGAATTAGTTTTCGAAACCTATTCCATTGTGTCCGGAACGCGGGGTAAACCCTAGAAACGCTGGTTACGGCGAGTAAATCGGAGTTCGGAGTTTCCGGGATGAATAGTGTTTCGTCGGTTCCTTATAAATAGCCCTTCACTCTAAAAAATAAAAATAAAAAAAATATCTAAACCCTAGCTCATTGACCAGCCGCCACCCACATCTATGAACGGCCAGAAAACTCCTATCTATCTCCTCAAATATCTTCCAATCCGTGAATCAATTCAACAAACTTCCAACTAGGAAGTGGTAGAGCACGAAGAGAGCTAGAGATCCAACGGCTATGATTAAAAATGGAGCAGTGTGGAAGGTGCAAAGTGGCCGCGTTCATCAGGTGTTCACCTTCGTGCGCGTGCATCACGAGGTAGCCGAGTTGCGTGTGTTTGTGGCCGAGCATGGAGCAGGTTAGAGGCTTCAAGATGGAACTCTCTGATCGAGATATAGGTTGGTGATGGTGATCGAATTTATTAACCCTAGTTTTGTGTTTGGGTTCTTTGGTTGCGTACTGGGAACGAACGGAGGGGGGAAGAAGGAAAGGAGCGGTCGTGATGCAAGGGGCAGTGGATCCTACGGCCTAAAATTAGTTAGGTTATAAAATTTTAAATTAAGTTGTAATTTATAATATAAAAATTTATGTAATGTTCAAATATTCATAACTTTTTCATACGAGGTCGAAAACGCGCGAAACCAGTTGCGTTGGAATCGTATGGACGAGCACTACGCGATGAAATTGGATTGGAGTAGTTTGGAGTTAGTGAAAATTTTGGGTAAAATTAAACGTCCGTTTAATTTTATTCGAAATAAATCGCTAAAACGGAATTTAAAATCAAGGTGAGAACTTCTCACTCAATCGAATCAGTTTCGATTTTATTTTAAATAGTTAGATTTAAAATATTTGAATGCATGTTTGAATGATGATTGATATCTATTGATTGTTAAAATAGACATTATACGCCGTTAGTAAGCGGATGTTATTTATTAAAAACATATACCGCGAATATTTCATAAACAGTGAAATTGGTATTATATATAATAGCAATATATATATATTGGCATATGTATATATTGTAGTTATTGATTTCCCGCATTTTTTGTTTAGCGGATGAGACCCTATTGCGTCGTCTATTAAGCGGATAGTATTTTAAATCCCATATACCGCGATAATTTCGTACTGGAGCGAAATTGGTATTGTGCTAATGTTTGTGAATGCAGGAAAACAGGTTGGAGGGATCCAACTGGATTCCTCAACAGTATTTATTTGATTCTGAATATTTTGATATTCGTTGATTATCATATCGATATATGATATCGTTGTTGTCGTGATTGACTATTTGGTATGTAGCATCATTGGACCAAGTTTTGGAATTTTAAAATGATTTATAAAGTGATTTTTGAAAATATACTATATGTTTGGAATTTGATCTATTTTAAATAAATAAACGTTATAATTTTTAAAGTTATAAAAATTATGATTTTTGAGAAAAATAGTTAAAAACTGATTTTTGAGAATATGATGCTAATGATTTTATAAAATAGTAAAATTGGGATTTTTGAATTTATTGTGAAAAGTTTAAATATAGGATTTATAAAATTTGATTATTTTATAAATCAAAATGGTGAAATAATAAAGGAGATTAAAGACGTTTTAAAAGAATAATATAAATTGAATTATATTTAGAGATTTATAAATGGATATTTATAAATTGAAATATTGAAATTATAAAACGAGTTTTTATAAGTGTTTGAATGAAGTGAAAATAAATTTCATAAATTGAATGAAATTTATAGAATTATAAACGGTGAAATTATAAATGGAATTTTATAAACAGTAGGTTTATAAAATTTATAAAGTCATTAAAAGAATGGTTTTGGATAAATAATTGAATCTTATAAGTTATAAGATTTATAATTATGAAGTTCAAAGGAACGATTTTTGTGAACGAATAAATTATAAGTATTTAACTTATAATATGAACCTTTAGTTTATAATTGAGTTATAAATCGAATAGGTTAATAAAGAAAATTTATAAAAGGAAGTTGTTATAAAATAATTAGAAATGGAATTTATAAACGTTGTTTTATAAATTCGCAAATGACTTATTTTGATAAGTAAATTGTTGAAACCTATAAATGAAGTTATATTCACGTTTTTGACAGCGAATAACCCTTTGAAATAAAATGAATGGAAATGATGATATTTGTTAACGTAGTATATTCACGTTTTTGAATAGTGAATAATATGTTAAAGAAACTGTTTTGAATGTGATGTTTTAAACAGAATTAAAACAAGTTAACGATGTTTTAAATGCATTGAGATTCGAAACCATAGATTTCAACATTTATTGTTGGAATAGACGTTGTAACGACCCAGAATTTTTAGAAATTAAAATTTGAATATTTAATTAATTTTAAATATTAAAAAGTGAATTTATAAGTCGAATAAATTTTATGTTGAATTATTGAATTTAATTGGATAATTAAATCAATAAATTAATATGTTGAATTATGGAAATAATTGAAAATAGGGTTAAATATGATTGAAAATGATTTGTAAAATTTTATTTTATCATATTGGAGTTAGAATGATATTTTAGAACTTTTTAAATCGAATTAAAAGTTAATTTGTGAAAATTGAATATTTTAATATTTAATAATCGACTGTAAAATAGTCAATTTTTGAACAGCCTCAGAATTGAACGAAATCAGTTCCATTGGATCCGTAATAGTTAGTTATTACCGGATTTCAATTTTCGTGTCAATCGGAGCTATCGTTTGATCGTGGCAGCTCGAAACGCATCGAATCGTTTTTAATTTAAATTTGGCGAGTCAAAATAGCCATTTTTCAAAAAGCCTCGGATTTCGACGAAACCAGTTTCATCGGATCCGTAATGTGATATTATTGTAAGGTTTCAAATTTCAAGTTAATTGGATTTACCGTTTGTCCGGTACAAATTAAAACGCCTAGAAATCGATTTAAATCGGTTTAATTTAAATTGAACGTTTTTAGCTATAACTCGCACAGATGTCCGAATTAGCTTCCGAAACCTGTTCCATTGTGTCCGGAACGCGGGATAAACCCTAGGAACGTCAGTTTCGGCGCGTAAATCGGAGTTTGGAAAATCGAAATGAATAGTGTTCAAATTTTTTTCTATAAATAGGCTCATAAATCAAAAAAATAAAAAAAAAGAAACTAAACCCTAGTTCTATAACGCAGCCGCCACCTCTGGCTTCAATGGCCGAAAATTGTCCATCATCTTCCCTCCAAATCTTCTAATCCATGCATCGATTCAAGAAAGTTTCAACTAGAAACTCGTAGAGGATGGTGAGATCTACAACTTCAACGGTAGAGATGTGATTTGGAGCTGTATTTTGGGAGTTAGGGAGCCGCGTTCGACTCACGTTTGGCATGCGTTTGAAGACAAATCAGGCGACCGAGCATGGAGAGGTTGGGGCCGAAGTTCGAGCATGTTGGAGGCTTCGATTTGCAACTCCCTGATCGACATATAGTTGAGTATTTTGCTCGTGAAACCAAAACCTAATATCAAGCTATTGGGTTCGGTTGTCTTGGTGTTGCCTGGGAACAAGTCGCGTGGAGAAGATGAAGATGGGGACGGTCTGGATGTGGCTGGGTTTGGATCGAACGGCTCTGATATGTTAGGTTATGAATTTTATAATTAATGTTGTAATTTATAAATTAAATCGTGTAAACTTCAAAAATAATATCTTTTTCATACGAGGTCGAAAAAATGCAAACTCAGTTGCGTTGGAATCGTATGGACGAGCACTACGCGATGGAGTTGGTTTGGAGTCGTTTAGAGTTAGTGAGAATTTCGGGTAAAATTAAACGCGCGTTTAATTTTATTCGAAATAAAAGCTGAAACGAAATTAAAACCAAGGTGAGAACTTCTCACTCAATCGAATCGGTTTCGATTTTATTTTTAATAGTTAGATTTAAAATATTTGAATGCATGTTTGAATGATGACTGATATCTATTGATTGTTAAAATAGACATTATGCGCCGTTAGTAAGCGGATGTTATTTATTAGAAACATATACCGCGAATATTTCATAAACAGTGAAATTGGTATTATATGTAATATCAATATATATATATTGGCATATGTACATATTGCAGTTGTTGATTTCCCGCATTTTTTAGCGGATGAGACCCTATTACGCCGTTATTAAGCGGATAATATTTATTAAAAACATATACCGCGATAATTTCGTACTGGAGCGAAATTGGTATTGTGCTAATGTTTTTGGATGCAGGAAAACAGGTTGGAGGGATCCAACTGGATTCCTCAACAGTTTTTATTTGATTTCAGATATTTTGATATTTGATGGATTATCATATACGATATATGATATCGTTGTTGTCGTGATTGACTATTTGGTGTGTAGCATCATTGGACCCAGATTTTGGGATTTTAAAATGATTTTTAAAGTGATTTTTGAAAGTATACTTTATTTTTGGAATTGATCCATTATAAATAAATGAACGTTATAATTTTTAATGTTATAAAAATTATAATTTTTGAGAAATACGGTTAAAGTTGATTTTTGAGAAATATGGATTAATGATTTTATAAAATAGTTTAAATTGGATTTTTGAATATATTATTAAAAGTTTAAATATAGGATTTATAAAATTTGATTATTTTATAAATCAAAATGGTGAAATTATAAAGAAGATTAAAGACGTTTTAAAGAATAATATAAATTGATTTATATTAAGAGATTTATAAATGGATATTTATACATCGAAATATGGACATTATAAAATGAGTTTTTATAAGTGTTTGAATGAAGTGAAAATGAATTTCATAACTGAATGAAATTTATAGAATTATAAACGGTGAAGTTATAAATGGAATTTTATAAACAGTAAGTTTATAAAATTTGTAAAGTTATTAAAAGAATAGACTTGGGTAAATAATTGAATCTTATAAGTTATAAGATTTATAATTATGAAATTCTAAGGAACGATTTTGTAAAATAATCGTTTTATAAGCATTTGACTTATAATATGAACTTTTAGTATATCATTGAGATATGAAATTTAATAGGTTAATAAATGGAATTTATAAACGTTGTTTTATAAATTTGCAAAACGACTTATTTTGATAAGTTAATTGTCATAACTTATTTAATGGAGTTATATTCACATTTTTGAATAGTGAATAATCCTTTAAAAATAAATTGAATAGAAAGGATGAAAATTGTTAACGTAGTATATTCACGTTTTTGAATAGTGAATAATATGTTAAAGAAAATGTTTAGATGTGATGTTTTAAATAGAATTAAAACGATCTAACGATGTTTTAAATATGTTGAGATTCGAAACCATAGATTTCAACATTCATTGTTGAAATAGACGTTTTCGAGAAATAAAAGGGAACGGTAGACTATAACACTGTTGTTATAGTAAATGATTTCCGAAAGGAAATGTTTTGTATAGTATTGGGATTTATATATCTATTTTTAATTTCGAATCCCTATACTAGTGATTTTGGGTTGTCGTAACGATGTTTTACGTAACATTCGTTTTGGCCCAAATAATTATGTTTAAGAGAAGGATTTCTTAAAGAATGAAATATATACTTAATTTTCGATTTAAGTATAATGAATATTTTCTAAGTGTTGAAATGGAATGGATTTGTGAATTACTTATGAATAAATAAGTATGGAAATGTTTTTTCCAATGTGAAATGAAACGTTTTGAGAATTTATCTTTTAGAAGATAAATTAAAATGAATAATTGAAATCATATGCATAAATATTTTGGAATATAAATTCATTATGGAATTTATATGTGAAAGGGAATTTGTTTGAAAATAAATGTTGATTTATTTTTGAAGTGTGAAAATTTATATCTTGTAAAGATATTTTGGAAAATAAATAATTTGGAAAATTATTTGGAACTGGTGATGTTGTGCATATCCATTGATAGTTCAATAACCGACTATCAATATTTCCCTTTGAATGGGTATTTGATGTGATTTGTTTGAATTTGAATGCCACACTTATTTTTGAATAAGCGCTCACTATTCGGGTTAACCGGGAAAGGACCATGGGGTCGTATAACCCATTCCGAATATGTGATACGTCGTTATGAATTGCATTTGAAGATCGGTGTTGAAGACCGGATATTTGCAAAAGCGATAGGATGACCTGTCGATTGTCTCTGCACTGAGTTGCAACGGTATAGAGACTCCCTAAGTGAGGGGGAATCCGATCAGGATTGTGGATATCCGGATTGCAAGGACTTCTTTGTAAGTGCCTTCGGTTCTGTTCGAGCCCGGAACAGACTTGTATGGATTGTATGTCTGACATTACAAGTTGAGATATAAAGCCGATTTCTTTCAAATATATTTCTGTTGGTGGCGGAGAATTTATTCTTTTAGCATAACACCCTTCTCTGAGACGTACGAGCTCAGAGGTTATATAGTTGAAGTTATCAGCGATATATTCCCAATTTGGTAATGTGACATGCTGAGTGTTGCTGAAATGATCATTGTGTTGATTATTTGTGATAGGATCATTTGTTTGATCGTCTATCTTGGTGATCATTTCTATGATCATTTGCTGACCCAAAGCATGACTTTTGTATAAAGTATGTTTTTGTGGACGTGAATTCGTCGAGCCTCACATCCCGGAAATGGTCAAAACAGGAAAGATGCGGCAAGGTTATGAGGGGTAGCTCCCTTTAGGGTATGTGCATTTCCTTCTGGAAAGGGTGGTATCATGGTATGGAGCCCAGATACTTACTCATGTTGATACACTATATTTATTACTGTGTGGTGTTGTTGGTGACGAGCGCTCGGTTAAAGGTCCAATGGGACCGGGGGATGCCATATTCGTGTAGTAGTTACCTAGTGACAAAGGTAACCCGGCCTTGTGTTGGCAGAGAGCTGGTTAAGTTCTCGGGACGTCCAGCCAGAGGCGTTTCCATGTGGCAATGGGAAGTTCCTTGGCATGACCATTTGTTGGAAATCCAAAGAAACAATACGAAACTTGTACGGTTTTAGTTGTATAACCTGCTATGGAATGTGGCGGTAACCTGCTATTGAACATAGTAGCTATAGTAGGCATAAGTGCGGAATGTCTATGCTGGCTAAGATTTATATCTTTATTTTCGAAATGATTTTTTCTACACCATGCACTAGTAATAATATCAAATATTATTTTAAATGCGTATCAAGCATCTTTGACTATCATAAGGAGAAATCTCCTCCGATTCTGCGTTTGCATGTGTGTGTGTGCGGGAGGCCTTATGGTAGTCTCATTTTTAAAAGCATTGCGAATTGATTTAAAAATATTTCTCTATTTTGTTTTCAAAGATAAATAAACTGTTTTGAGTTCTCACACCAGTCACATGACTGACTCGGAGTTTATTGTTTTCCTTCCTAAACTCTGGGTGCCCACCAATTTTCCACACGGGCAGTTAAGAGTTAAGGTTTATCAGGATATTCTGGATATTCTGGAGTTGCTGGAGGCAAGCTGGATGGCATGGCGTATTACTAGTATATAGTATTTCTTTTCCGCTGTTTGTTGTTGTATGTTGTTGTACACTCTGATGATATGATATGATGTAATGAAATGTAATGTAATAACTGATATAGTTCTTTGTTTAAAGATTATTCATTTATTATTATATGTTGTTGCGCTGCGAATTGTGAGATTCTGATGTTGTTCTGTTGTTGTCTATTTTTTTTTCCATTCTCTATTCTCTTTTTCTTCTATTTTAAAATATTCTGTTTTCTTTCTGTTCTATCTTCTATTTTTCTTTCCCCTCCATTTTCTATTCTCTCTAATTTCTATTTTAAAATTCTCTATTTTCTAATCTTCCATCTTTTTCTCTTCTTTTCTTTCCTTTTCTTTTCTTAAATCCTTTTTAAAACCCTAACTATTCGGTTTTTCAGCAACGAAAATCCGTATACGTTACATTTGGTATCAGAGCATATGGTTAAGCGACAACCATGGTTCTGTTGGGTATTACTCATTAGAGATAGAGTCAGTAGTACTCTAGAATGAGTTTGAGTGTAATAATAGCTATGAGAGCGTATTTGTTAGTGAATATAAAATTGTTTTATATTGTGATGATTGGTTTATTGAGTGGCATATGAACCTTCGTCAGCGTGGTCTCGACAACTATGCCGAAGGGGTTTCTAAACACTTGAATAGAACAATTCGACATAATATTGTTTTAAATTTGGGTAAATGAAATAATTTTACCTTGATTATATATTATATATAAAGGAATAATTTTTCAGAATTATTAAAGTGTATGTAAGTTGATTGTTAGGTTGTTTGAATAATCTAAATAAGAGAATAATTGTATAAGTAAAATGAATTATAAGAATTGAATTATAATTAAAGTGATTTACAATTGTGAAATAAACTTATATAAATAAAAATGAATTTTTAAAGTTAAATGGAATATAACTTAGAAGATGTTGAATAAAGTTGATATTGGTATCGAAGTAAATTAATAAAGTTAAGTGATAGATATGAACTTAAGTTATATGAATGAAATTCAACTTTAGAAATTGAATTGAATTGAATGAATGGATTGAATGTTAATCAATTGAATGTAAATTTAGTTGATATGGAATAATGAATGTAAGTGTTAATTCATTGAAATCTAATGTTATTGGGAGTTGAATAAATTGGAATGGAAATCAATTTAATGTTAAACCAAATGGAATTAAATGTGTTGAACCAAATTTAATGTAAAGTGAATAAATTTGGTTGTATTGATTAAACATTGGTTGTTAGTTGATTGTTGATTGATTGTATATAATTCATTAAGTGTTAATGAAATTGAAAGCTAAATCAATTGAAATTCAAATTAGAAGTAAATAAATTTGAATGGAATTGAATTTGATTTGGAAGTGAACCAACTCGAATATGAATTAGTGAATATAAACTAATTGAAAATGAATGTTAGTAAGAACATCCACTGTTAATGAATCAAATGTGATTAAACTGAGAAAACCAATTCATTGTATATTAATGAGAATATGAATGAGTATTTAGTTGGTTGATGGTCGAATATATATTGCATTTGCTATATTATGTAGTTGTTATGGAGATATATGTTGTATATTGAGATTATTGTCTATATGCATGTTCTCATGTTGTTTGTTGAGTGTTTAGTAGGTGCGGATCGCGTTTGCTTCGCATTTGGAGCTCGCTTTCGCGCTATATTAGCCGTATATGCTTGCTAATAAAATATAAGGTACATATCTCGGATTAAATATCGTACTTTTACACTTTTTTCCCTGCGGGATGCCTCATTACTTGATGAGATGTGTATTTGTGATATATACACTGTCATTTTTTTTCGGATCGAGCCGCGCAAAGGAGACTATGGCGAATTTTTCCGAAAATTTAAGGCGTTAGAAAATTTTTTGAGAAAATTGGAAAATTTTTGAAAACTTTAACTTTGATTTTGGAATTGAAAGTTAAACGATAGTAGTTGTTTTTGAAAAGATAACTAAGTATGATTTGAAAACTTAGTAAAGATTGTAAGAAGTTTAACTATGGATTTTGGGAAAATTAATGAATTCTGTAACTTTTCTTGATAATTTCGAGGACGAAATTCTTTTAAGGGGGGAAGATTGTAACGACCCAGAATTTTTGGAAATTAAAATTTGAATATTTAATTAATTTTAAATATTAAAAAGTGAATTTATAAGTCGAATAAATTTTATTTTGAATTATTGAATTTAATTGGATAATTAAATCAATAAATTAATATGTTGAATTATGGAAATAATTGAAAATAGGGTTAAATATGATTGAAAATGATTTGTAAAATTTTATTTTATCATATTGGAGTTAGAACGATATTTTAGAACTTTTTAAATCGAATTAAAAGTTAATTTGTGAAAATTGAATATTTTAATATTTAATAATCGACTGTAAAATAGTCAATTTTTGAACAGTCTCAGAATTGAACGAAACCAGTTCCATTGGATCCGTAATAGTTAGTTATTACCGGATTTCAATTTTCGTGTCAATCGGAGCTATCGTTTGATCGTGGCAGCTCGAAACGCATCGAATCGTTTTTAATTTAAATTTGGCAAGTCAAAATAGCCATTTTTCAAAAAGCCTCGGATTTCGACGAAACCAATTTCATCGGATCCGTAATGTGATATTATTGTAAGGTTTCAAATTTCAAGTCAATTGGATTTACCGTTTGTCCGGTACAAATTAAAACGCCTAGAAATCGATTTAAATCGGTTTAATTTAAATTGAACGTTTTTAGCTATAACTCGCACAGATGTCCGAATTAGCTTCCGAAACCTGTTCCATTGTGTCCGGAACGCGGGATAAACCCTAGGAACGTCAGTTTCGGTGCGTAAATCGGAGTTTGGAAAATCGAAATGAATAGTGTTCAAATTTTTTTCTATAAATAGGCTCATAAATCAAAAAAATAAAAAAAAAGAAACTAAACCCTAGTTCTATAACGCAGCCGCCACCTCTGGCTTCAATGGCCGAAAATTGTCCATCATCTTCCCTCCAAATCTTCTAATCCATGCATCGATTCAAGAAAGTTTCAACTAGAAACTCGTAGAGGATGGTGAGATCTACAACTTCAACGGTAGAGATGTGATTTGGAGCTGTATTTTGGGAGTTAGGGAGCCGCGTTCGACTCACGTTTGGCACGCGTTTGAAGACAAATCAGGCGACCGAGCATGGAGAGGTTGGGGCCGAAGTTCGAGCATGTTGGAGGCTTCGATTTGCAACTCCCTGATCGACATATAGTTGAGTATTTTGCTCGTGAAACCAAAACCTAATATCAAGCTATTGGGTTCGGTTGTCTTGGTGTTGCCTGGGAACAAGTCGCGTGGAGAAGATGAAGATGGGGACGGTCTGGATGTGGCTGGGTTTGGATCGAACGGCTCTGATATGTTAGGTTATGAATTTTATAATTAATGTTGTAATTTATAAATTAAATCGTGTAAACTTCAAAAATAATATCTTTTTCATACGAGGTCGAAAAAATGCAAACTCAGTTGCGTTGGAATCGTATGGACGAGCACTACGCGATGGAGTTGGTTTGGAGTCGTTTAGAGTTAGTGAGAATTTCGGGTAAAATTAAACGCGCATTTAATTTTATTCGAAATAAAAGCTGAAACGAAATTAAAACCAAGGTGAGAACTTCTCACTCAATCGAATCGGTTTCGATTTTATTTTTAATAGTTAGATTTAAAATATTTGAATGCATGTTTGAATGATGACTGATATCTATTGATTGTTAAAATAGACATTATGCGCCGTTAGTAAGCGGATGTTATTTATTAGAAACATATACCGCGAATATTTCATAAACAGTGAAATTGGTATTATATGTAATATCAATATATATATATATTGGCATATGTATATATTGCAGTTGTTGATTTCCCGCATTTTTTAGCGGATGAGACCCTATTACGCCGCTATTAAGCGGATAATATTTATTAAAAACATATACCGCGATAATTTCGTACTGGAGCGAAATTGGTATTGTGCTAATGTTTTTGGATGCAGGAAAACAGGTTGGAGGGATCCAACTGGATTCCTCAACAGTTTTTATTTGATTTCAGATATTTTGATATTTGATGGATTATCATATACGATATATGATATCGTTGTTGTCGTGATTGACTATTTGGTGTGTAGCATCATTGGACCCAGATTTTGGGATTTTAAAATGATTTTTAAAGTGATTTTTGAAAGTATACTTTATTTTTGGAATTGATCCATTATAAATAAATGAACGTTATAATTTTTAATGTTATAAAAATTATAATTTTTGAGAAATACGGTTAAAGTTGATTTTTGAGAAATATGGATTAATGATTTTATAAAATAGTTTAAATTGGATTTTTGAATATATTATTAAAAGTTTAAATATAGGATTTATAAAATTTGATTATTTTATAAATCAAAATGGTGAAATTATAAAGAAGATTAAAGACGTTTTAAAGAATAATATAAATTGATTTATGTTAAGAGATTTATAAATGGATATTTATACATCGAAATATGGACATTATAAAATGAGTTTTTATAAGTGTTTGAATGAAGTGAAAATGAATTTCATAACTGAATGAAATTTATAGAATTATAAACGGTGAAGTTATAAATGGAATTTTATAAACAGTAAGTTTATAAAATTTGTAAAGTTATTAAAAGAATAGACTTGGGTAAATAATTGAACCTTATAAGTTATAAGATTTATAATTATGAAATTCTAAGGAACGATTTTGTAAAATAATCGTTTTATAAGCATTTGACTTATAATATGAACTTTTAGTATATCATTGAGATATGAAATTTAATAGGTTAATAAATGGAATTTATAAACGTTGTTTTATAAATTTGCAAAACGACTTATTTTGATAAGTTAATTGTCATAACTTATTTAATGGAGTTATATTCACATTTTTGAATAGTGAATAATCCTTTAAAAATAAATTGAATAGAAAGGATGAAAATTGTTAACGTAGTATATTCACGTTTTTGAATAGTGAATAATATGTTAAAGAAAATGTTTAGATGTGATGTTTTAAATAGAATTAAAACGATCTAACGATGTTTTAAATATGTTGAGATTCGAAACCATAGATTTCAACATTCATTGTTGAAATAGACGTTTTCGAGAAATAAAAGGGAACGGTAGACTATAACACTGTTGTTATAGTAAATGATTTCCGAAAGGAAATGTTTTGTATAGTATTGGGATTTATATATCTATTTTTAATTTCGAATCCCTATACTAGTGATTTTGGGTTGTCGTAACGATGTTTTACGTAACATTCGTTTTGGCCCAAATAATTATGTTTAAGAGAAGGATTTCTTAAAGAATGAAATATATACTTAATTTTCGATTTAAGTATAATGAATATTTTCTAAGTGTTGAAATGGAATGGATTTGTGAATTACTTATGAATAAATAAGTATGGAAATGTTTTTTCCAATGTGAAATGAAACGTTTTGAGAATTTATCTTTTAGAAGATAAATTAAAATGAATAATTGAAATCATATGCATAAATATTTTGGAATATAAATTCATTATGGAATTTATATGTGAAAGGGAATTTGTTTGAAAATAAATGTTGATTTATTTTTGAAGTGTGAAAATTTATATCTTGTAAAGATATTTTGGAAAATAAATAATTTGGAAAATTATTTGGAACTGGTGATGTTGTGCATATCCATTGATAGTTCAATAACCGACTATCAATATTTCCCTTTGAATGGGTATTTGATGTGATTTGTTTGAATTTGAATGCCACACTTATTTTTGAATAAGCGCTCACTATTCGGGTTAACCGGGAAAGGACCATGGGGTCGTATAACCCATTCCGAATATGTGATACGTCGTTATGAATTGCATTTGAAGATCGGTGTTGAAGACCGGATATTTGCAAAAGCGATAGGATGACCTGTCGATTGTCTCTGCACTGAGTTGCAACGGTATAGAGACTCCCTAAGTGATGGGGAATCCGATCAGGATTGTGGATATCCGGATTGCAAGGACTTCTTTGTAAGTGCCTTCGGTTCTGTTCGAGCCCGGAACAGACTTGTATGGATTGTATGTCTGACATTACAAGTTGAGATATAAAGCCGATTTCTTTCAAATATATTTCTGTTGGTGGCGGAGAATTTATTCTTTTAGCTTAACACCCTTCTCTGAGACGTACGAGCTCAGAGGTTATATAGTTGAAGTTATCAGCGATATATTCCCAATTTGGTAATGTGACATGCTGAGTGTTGCTGAAATGATCATTGTGTTGATTATTTGTGATAGGATCATTTGTTTGATCGTCTATCTTGGTGATCATTTCTATGATCATTTGCTGACCCAAAGCATGGCTTTTGTATAAAGTATGTTTTTGTGGACGTGAATTCGTCGAGCCTCACATCCCGGAAATGGTCAAAACAGGAAAGATGCGGCAAGGTTATGAGGGGTAGCTCCCTTTAGGGTATGTGCATTTCCTTCTGGAAAGGGTGGTATCATGGTATGGAGCCCAGATACTTACTCATGTTGATACACTATATTTATTACTGTGTGGTGTTGTTGGTGACGAGCGCTCGGTTAAAGGTCCAATGGGACCGGGGGATGCCATATTCGTGTAGTAGTTACCTAGTGATAAAGGTAACCCGGCCTTGTGTTGGCAGAGAGCTGGTTAAGTTCTCGGGACGTCCAGCCAGAGGCGTTTCCATGTGGCTATGGGAAGTTCCTTGGCCTGACCATTTGTTGGAAATCCAAAGAAACAATACGAAACTTGTACGGTTTTAGTTGTATAACCTGCTATGGAATGTGGCGGTAACCTGCTATTGAACATAGTAGCTATAGTAGGCATAAGTGCGGAATGTCTATGCTGGCTAAGATTTATATCTTTATTTTCGAAACGATTTTTTCTACACCATGCACTAGTAATAATATCAAATATTATTTTAAATGTGTATCAAGCATCTTTGACTATCATAAGGAGAAATCTCCTCCGATTCTGCGTTTGCATGTTTGTGTGTGCGGGAGGCCTTACGGTAGTCTCATTTTTAAAAGCATTGCGAATTGATTTAAAAATATTCCTCTATTTTGTTTTCAAAGATAAATAAACTGTTTTGAGTTCTCACACCAGTCACATGACTGACCCGGAGTTTATTGTTTTCCTTCCTAAACTCTAGGTGTCCACCAATTTTCCACACGGGCAGTTAAGAGTTAAGGTTTATCAGGATATTCTGGATATTCTGGAGTTGCTAGAGGCAAGCTGGATGGCATGGCGTATTACTAGTATATAGTATTTCTTTTCCGCTGTTTGTTGTTGTATGTTGTTGTACACTCTGATGATATGATATGATGTAATGAAATGTAATGTAATAACTGATATAGTTCTTTGTTTAAAGATTATTCATTTATTATTATATGTTGTTGCGCTGCGAATTGTGAGATTCTGATGTTGTTCTGTTGTTGTCTATTTTTTTTTCCATTCTCTATTCTCTTTTTCTTCTATTTTAAAATATTCTGTTTTCTTTCTGTTCTATCTTCTATTTTTCTTTCCCCTCCATTTTCTATTCTCTCTAATTTCTATTTTAAAATTCTCTATTTTCTAATCTTCCATCTTTTTCTCTTCTTTTCTTTCCTTTTCTTTTCTTAAATCCTTTTTAAAACCCTAACTATTCGGTTTTTCGGCAACGAAAATCCGTATACGTTACAGACGTTTTCGAGAAATAGAAGGAAATAATGGACTATAACACTGTTGTTATAGTAAATGATTTCCGAAAGGAAATGTTTTGTATAGTATTGGGATTTATATATCTATTTTAATTTCGAATCCCTATACTAGTGATTTTGGGTTGTCGTAACGATGTTTTACGCAACATTCGTTTTGGCCCAAATAAATATGTTTAAGGGAATGATTTCCTTAAAGAATGAAATATGTACTTAATTTCGATTTAAGTATATTGAATATTTTCCAAGTGTTGAAAATAAATAAAATTTGTGAATTACTTATGAATAAATAAGTATGGAAATGTTTTCCAATATAAAGCGAATATTTTGAGAATTTATCTTTTTGAAGATAAATTGAAAAGGAATACTGAAATGAATAATTGGAATCGAATATTCATAGATATTTTGGATTATAAATTCACTAAGGAATTTATAAAGGAAAGGGGAATTTGTCTAAAAATAAATATTGATTTATTTTTGAAGTGTGAAAATAATATATCTTGTAAAGATATTTTGGAAAATAAATAATTTGGAAAATTATTTGGAATCTGGTGATGTGTGCATATCAATTGATAGTTCAATAACCGACTATCGATATTTCCCTTTGAATAGGTAATTAATGTGAATTGTTTGAATTTGAATGCCACACTTATTTTTGAATAAGCGCTCACTATTCGGGTTAACCGGGAAAAGACCATAGGGTCGTATAACCCATTCCGAATATGTGATACGTCGTTGTGAATTGCATTGAAGATCGGTGTTGAAGACCGAGTATTTGTGAAAGCGATAGGATGACCTATCGATTGTCTCTGCACTGGGTAGATCCTGGTATAGAGATTCCTTAAGTGATGGGAAATTCGATCGGGATTGTGAATACCCGGATTGCAAGGGCTTCGTAAGAAGTGCCTTCGGTTTTGTTCGAGCCCAGAACAGACTTGTATGGATTGTATGTCTGACGTTACAAATTGAGATATAAAGCAGATTTCTTTCAAATATATTTCTGTTGGTGGCGGAGAATTTATTCTTTTATCTTAACACCCTTCTCTGAGACGTACGAGCTCAGAGGTTATGTAGTTGAATGTTATCAGCGATATATTCCCAATTTGGTAATGTGACATGCTGAGTGTTGCTGTGAAATGATCATTGTGTTGATTATTTGTGATAGGATCGTTTATTTGATCGTCTATCCTGGTGATCATTTCTATGATCATTTGTTGACCCAAAGCATGGCTTTTGTATAAAGTATGTTTTTGTGGACGTGACTTCGTCGAGCCTCACACCCCGTGAATGGTCAAAACAGGAAAGAAGCAGCAAGGTTATGAGGGGTAGCGCCCTTTAGGATGTGTGCATTTCTTTCTGGAAAAGGGTGGTATCATGGTATGGAGCCCAGATACTTACTCATGTTGAAAACACTTTGTTATGATTGTGTGAATTGATTACGAGTGCTCGGTGAAAGGTCCCAAAGGACCGGGGGATGGCATATTCGGTCAGTTGTTACTCAATTAGGGGTAACCCGGCCTTGTGTTGGTAGAGATCCGGTTTGGTTCTCGGGGATGTCAATCCAGAGGCATTCTCATGTGGCAATGGGAAGTTCCTTGGCCTGATCATTCGTTGGAAATCCAAAGAAACAATACGAGACTTGTACGGTTTTAGTTGTATAACCTGCTATGGAATGTGGCGGTAACCTGCTATTGAACATAGTTAGCTATAGTAGGCATAGTTCGGAATGTCTATGTTGGCTAAGATTTATATTCTACTTTCGAAATGAATTTTTCCTACACTATGCACTAATAATAATATCAAATGTTCTTTTAAATGCGTATCAAGCATCTTTGACTATCATAAGGAGAAATCTCCTCCGATTCTGCGTTTGCATTGTGTGTGTGTGCGGGAGGCCTTATGGTAGTCTCATTTTTAAAAGCATTGCGAATTGACTTTAAAAATATTCCTCTATTTTGATTTTAAAGATAAATAAACTGTTTTGAGTTCTCACACCAGTCACATGACTGACTCGGAGTTTATTGTTTTCCTTCCTAAACTATGGGTGCCCACCAATTTTCACACGGGCAGTCAAGAGTTAAGGTTTATCAGGATATTCTGGATATTCTGGAGTTGCTGGAGGCAAGATGGATGGCATGGCGTATTACTAGTATATAGTATTTCTTTTTCCGCTGCACTGTTTGTTGTTGTATGTTGTTGTACACTCTGATGATATAATGAAATGTGATGTAATGTAATAACTGATATAGTTCTTTGTTTAAAGATTATTCATTTATTATTATATGTTGTTCCGCTGCGAATTGTGAGATTCTGTTGTTGTTGTGTTGTGTTCTGTTCCGTTCTATTTTCTCTCTGTTCTATTCTCCATCTATTTTCCATTTTCTTTCTTTTCTATTTTATTTCCTCTCTATTTTACCTTCTTCTCTCTTCTTCTTTTTCTTTTCTTTTTCTTAAAACCCTAAGTGTTCGGTTTTTCCGTCGTTCGATTGCTCGGCAGTCGATAAAGTGAGTATCGATGTTGAATTTTCGAAAAGACGAAGAATCGTGTCCTTACATAATTAATCTATAACGAATGAAAATTAGTTAAATTGTATGGTTCGTTCGTATTATTCATCATTTTGGTTATGCGACTCAAAAGTGTAAATTCAATAAGCGATTAACATCGAACAGTTCAAATATTAACGTTAGCACGTCACCTTAACTAGTGGTCATTCAGATAGAATTTACTACTTAAACACCTTTTGTTAAAATCCAATTTTACCTATTATAAGTAGTACCCAATTGTAACGATTATTTACACCAATTCTCTTCGTTAAACCTATATCATATTACGACTTATGGAATTTGGTTTTGGTCAAACTTCCAACATCATCCATATTCAACTTTGTACATCCAAAATCAAAGTCCTTGTTTCAAAAATAACATTTATTATTAACCGTATTATTCTAACCAGTTATTTTGACATTGAGTTGACTATAGTTAACTGCGATACTAACCTCATATAACTAAGGGGACGAATTCTTTATCAAATAGTGTTTTACTTCCAATGCTTCAACCTAGGCCCAACTATATCCATTCAATGGAGTGGATGCCACGATTTAAATATAATTAAAGTGGAGTGTCCATATTGAAATTCAACTGTATTCCCAAGTTGAGAGAACCATATAACATTGTCGCTTCAAGATTTTCAATTTGACCTTAGTCATATTAACCAACAGAAAACTCTTTAATAGGTCATTCCATAGTTATCTAATAATTATCAGTACATAACCCCTTAGTGCCCCTAGCTGCCATGAATAATGCACTGCCCAACATTTAGAGAGCATTACGTATTCTAGTGTCAAAGGATGTATCGATATCCAGTCTCGATATATCTTGACTAGGAATACTTGAAATGATATGTTTATTATATTCTCACAAAATGCTCATGGTTACAACACATATTACTTACTATCATAAAACACACCATTCATGGATTTTTTATTTAAGTAATTAAATTAAACAATTAATTACTATAAAATATTTTAACAGTTATATAATAAAAAGAAAAACACCTTTTATTTTAAACGAGCTTTTATTGCAGAGTTAATAATGTACAATAAAATATATAACCTATAGGGAATACCCTTAACTCCAATTATCTCCTAGCACTTGGAACAATCATGGAATCTCAATTCCATCCCTTCAATCCACTTGATGCGAACTGATCGAGATTGTCCCCTCATGAATGGATCTGCCATGTTGTCCTTCGTATCCACTCTTTGAATTGTTACATCGTACTTCTTAGTGAATTATCTAGTTAGCTGGAACTTTCGAAAATGTGTCATGATTTCTTTTGTGCTCTAGGCTCCTTTGCAATCTGCATCATCACATTTTTATCACAAAGCAATGCCATTGGATTCTCCGTGTCGGAAATCACTCCTAGCATGCTTTAAAACATGCACATTCAAATCGCTTTGTTAGCGGCTTCATTGAGGGCAAGGTATTCGACCTCCATCATGGAATAAACTATTGTTTTACTGTTTAGAACTCTTACAACTGACGACCTTACCATTTATAGTAAAGGTGTATACTGACACTGACTTACTATCGTTGTTATCACTTTAAAAGCTAGAGTCTATATGATCCTTCGTATTGAGGTCTCTATTACCATATATAATGTAATAACCCATAATTTTAATGACTGGATATTTAAATAATTAATACTTAATCATTAATTGATGGAACACCTATTATACTCATTTTTTGAGACGGGTGAATTATGACTCGAGACACCTGTAGTTGAGACCATAATTTCGTTATGAGAAAATTGAGTATAAGCCGGCTTCATTTGGATTCAATAAGTTTTTGGAGTGAATAGTGAGTCTTGTGAATTAAATGAATCTGGGCAAAGGCCTATTAGGTTGCCTATAAGTTAGCTAATCCTCTCACTATTTTAGTTTCACTTTTGATTCCACGATACATTTCTTTCCACTTCCCTAATCAGTTTCCTAATTTTTCTTTAAGTCAAAACCATAAATCCACTAATTCTTGCTTAAATAAATTTGCAAAATTCTCGATAAAATCACTACAGTTCCTCTCTACTCATTCCTCACAAACCCATCTTTGGATTAGCTTGAATTTGTTTTTGGAGCTTCATCTAAAATTTCAAGAGAGCATGAAATGGTTTTTGGTGACTAGGAGCTTGGTTTAGGGAAGAAGAGATGAGTGAGATGATTCTCTTACCTTATTTACTTATTATACCTCATAAATTTATTTATTAATGATTATACGGTTATATGAAGATTTAAAGGATGTTTGGTAATGATTTAGGCTTATGTTCATATTATAAACACGATTATATTAGCACATTAATGGTTATGAACTTTAATTACAATTTTTAGAGAAGTTAGTAAGCCATGAAATAGATTTGGATTAATTAAATAATTGTGTGCGATGTTAAGATGGATTATAGGATAATTTAGTGATATGGTTATGCGCATGTAATTAGTTAGTATGAATTAAACTATGTAAATTAGGTTTAAAAAAGTTTGTATGCTAATTAAGCGAGTTTCGGGCTCCACACCTATTATTAAAGTGATTGGAGGCTTGATGAAACCTAATTAGTGCGTATAAATATTGTTTAAGTAAAGATAAAACTTATAAGTAAACAAGACATTTGGTAAAATAGTAAGAGATTTTATAAAATAATATAAATGTGATATCTTATAAAATAGTGTGAGAAACTAATTGCACTTGCTAAAGAGGCCCTTGTGGCTAATTTCCACTTTTATAAAATTGTATTAATGAGGCATTTTATAAAATATTGTAAATGAGATAATTTATAAATTAGCATGAGATTTTATATATAAATGAGATATTGTATAAAATAGTAAGAGCATTTATAAAATAGTGGAAATGAGATGTTTTATATAAATAGTCTTAGATTTTATAAAATAGTATAATTGAGGTATTTTATAAAATAGTAATATATTTTTTAAATAGTATAAATGAGATATTTTATAAAATAGTAAGAGACTTTATAAAATAGTATAAACGGTATATTTTATAAAATAGTGTGAGATTTCATAAAATATTATATACAAGGTACTTTATAAAATAGTAAGAGATTTTATAAATAGTATAAAATGAGATGTTTTATAAAAGAGCGTGAGATTTTATAAAATAGTATAAATGAGATACTTTGTAAAATAATGTGAAAATTTATAAAATAGTTGGAAAATTTTATAAAATAGTATAAAGAGATATAAGACTTTTATTGAAATGATTTAGTAAATAAAAGTTGGATTTGATTAATTAATAATTAAAGTACTTATTTTCAATATATGTTTATGTGTATGTAGTATATACATAGATTGGTATACGTATACGTGTATTTGAAGTTATATAATAATCACGACAATTCTTATATTTTAATTACTATTTTTGTATGTAGTTGTGTGTGTGTATAAGTGTATTTATAAGAATATTTTTTTTTGTAAATGGGTAAGAATTTCATTAAGGCATTTCAGTTAAGAACATAAGGCCCAAATCGATGGCCCAAGTCACATTCAAGTATTTATAAGAATATATGTATGTATGTATGTATGTATGTATGTATGTATGTATGTATGTATGTATGTATGTATGTATCTGTGTGTGTGTGTGCGAATATCTATATTTATATATAAACACGTTGCGAGCATCTCATGTCGCTATAACGACTATCATATATGCTAAGTTCCGTGAGAAGGTACCATCGAGTAAACGTTTCGGCAAAGCCCAAAACATGATTTATATAGTGAGGTCTGTTTGTGTGTTCATATGCATATAAATGTGTACAAATAAATGTATTTACACATGCATAGGCATCACATGAAGGATGAAGGACGAAGTACATTTTAGCATGTTAAAGGAGGTCGGGTATAAAGAACTTCCTATTGAACTCTACGCGTAAAAAGAATGCACTTCATATCGAATTTGGTTTTCGAATATATAAGTAGCCACTTTCAAGATATCGACCATTGGACTCCGAAAGAGGTCGGATGTGGTGAAAGCAAGCTAAAGGAGTTAGATGACTCATCGAGAAAAGCTACTGAAGAAACAGTGCTCGATCGGGGGTCGGTGTGGCATGGAAAGTACCTGCCCAAGCTTACTGTCTAGTGCAAGCTTTTACCAGTCATTGGTGGCTATACCACTAATGCACTAGTGGGATGCAGGCCTAAGCAGTAAGCCCAGTGTAATGTCCCTATTCCGAGGTCCGAAACTAAGTGTCACAAATGCTGCAGTCATCCGTAGTATTAATTTCCAGTGATAAAATACGATTATGTTAATCATATCAATAATCAGCAGCATATGAATATGGAAAAAATTCAAACAGAATTTAATAACAAGTTTTCACATTTCATTTCACAAATAAGATTTCATATTCACTACATAATCCCATTCGATGCCATGTTTAAAGAACATATAATTTTTACAAAATCTAAGAGCGACATATGAAGAAGCCTCCCTTGGTTGATCAGAGTATACTACTACTTGATAGTTACAATTTCTATCATTACATCCATTCAAACAAAATGAATTACAACAGATTAAATATATGTTTAAAATAGCTAGCCTGCCTCTTGCACATCTTCGGAAGCTTATTTGTCTAATTAGAAAGATGAAATCCCTCTTGACATACTCAAATGAGTACCCGAGATTCAAGGGGAAAATCAAAAACTTCGGGTAAGAAAAACAGTCTGCTCTGAATAATAACCTACCATCTCGAACCAAATAGATATCTAGTGAGATCACGCCGCTGAGCAAAACGGGTTTTCCCCTCACTAGTATCTTAGCCAAAACAAATCAACTATATATTATGAACCTGCATCCACAATATATAAAACATAATAACCTAATCATGTGCAAGTATGCAATATGGGTAGGTCTGACTCATCAGTTAACATAAGGTTATATCTACCCTAAGCTCACCCTTTTACAGAGTAATTATCTGTCTCAAACAATAGTTTTCCTAGGTCACTATGAACCTATTAGTTTTTATGGGCTGACTAATTACCTGTCAAAGTTCTTAAGGACTACCTATCCTGAATCATAGTTTTCATGGGATCACTAAGAACCTATTGTTTCTACCAATAACAATTTCCAATCATAGTTTTCGTGGGATCACTTAGAACCTATTGGTTTCTACCAATAACAATTTCCATTCATAGTTTTCATGGGATCACTTCTGATCTATTTTGATCAATTTTGGGCATCCTAGCTCTTCTGATCTATTTGATTTTCTAGATGCAATTCTACTCACTCGGGAGTTAAATCGGATTACACTCACAAATGGGTCAACCTAGCTGGTTACTCTGCCTTTTTATATCCCAACATGCAGTTATAGGTCATGATGATGTGAGTATGACAATAATAATCATGCAAAATAACCAATCAAATAAAAATAAGAACATATAGCATCCATCATTCAAATATATTGAATCAATTGGCATCTTATAATTACTTAACCTTAAGTAATAACTCTCTTTGGTAATTTCATACAAAAACATGGGCTAAACGATAATTTATTCCTTGAAAACATTATCATTACATATGATTAATCCATTAAATTCATATTTAAAATAAGGAAATATAGCCCCTTAATTTACCAATTTCTCATGTCACTTTATAACCATTTTAATACTTCCATGTATACGTTTGGAAATAATAGTTGGATGTCGCATATCTTCATTACAGGGCTTAATACCATAAATTGGAATATGTTCGTCTTTAAAAACTAGTTGTATGGATATAGCCATGTCTCATACCTTCATATCGAAGCCTTTAAAATATTTCTGTTTTTACAAAAACATAGGGCTATAATGCCGAGGTAAATGTTGTAGCAACATAAAAATTTATAGGTTGCCGGACCTATTGAATGTAGCCATTTATATATGAATAAACCTTGAAGCTGACATTGATAACATGCGACATCAATGTTATAAAACATTGATATTGGGTGCTATAAAAACAGTGGCTACTATGTCATGATTAGGGATATCAGAAACTATGATATAGCAGCATCATTGCTATAAACAATCAACATCAAAAGTAAGGTTAGCGGCATCACCACCTTAAAACCATAGTTATTAAAACAGACGGCATGTAGCATTATAGCGATGCCGAAAAGATAGCGACAACAGTGCCATAAATTGTTTAATAATGAAAATAAAGGGTTGTGGCATTACTTAATTGTGGCATCAATGTCGTATTATCAAAACAAGGAAATAAGGTTAGTCGGCATTATCTAGATATATTACAAGATTACCAAGTCGACATTGATAGGATGTCGACATTGATCACTTCAACATGGGCTGAACCATTCCATAACTACTTGAGTAATGGTCATATGCTTCCTTCCATGTCGATGTCACCACTCATAGCTGCGGCATTATCAAGGTGTTGGCATTATGTGCGGCATGGTAATACCGTAATTACCATAAAAGTTATTTATTTCTATATAAGGAAATCTCTTTTCACCAACTCTTATTCTTTCTCAATTTTTATTGATTGAAAACATACTTTCCTAAATTCTTTCCAAAAATCTTCTGCAACACCATTTTTCTTCAGCAAATTTTTTTCCACCCTTTAAATAATATTAATTATTTAATACTTTTTTATAAGCTTTTCGAGCTTAACAAATTCATATAAAATCATAACTTTTTGGTAAAAATCTCCAAAATTCACCGAAAATTAGAATTAACATATTCTTTAATATATTAAATTTTGGGGCCAAAATATTTAATTATTTTTAATAATTAAAACCCGAAAAAATGCCCCATCTCTCTTAGGAAATTCATAAAATATTCCTTTTAATTTGAAAATTTATGAACTTAAAAATCCATCTCCAAAATTATGTTTTACACAACATATCAAAAAAATTGTTTAAAGATCAAAAATTTAGATTTACCCCTAAAACATATTAAAATAATTTCATTAAAATTCCAATAAATAATCATTCAATCCAAACAATGATATAGTCAAACATGGCACATCATAGCATCATCACGAATCGAAATCCATCAAGATTCGAATCAACAAGTAAAAACTGAGATGGTCTATTATTATTCACCTTAGATTGGATGATGGAGTTGAGATTTGATGGAGAATGTTCTTCCTTAGCTTTGCCTCATAAATCCTCTTTAGATTTCCTCTTCTCTAGCTTGTTAATGGTCGGCCATGTTCTTGGTTCTTACTTAGTGGATTTTCAAAAAATAAGATTGGATGAGGGTGACGGTTTAAGGGGTAAAAGGTAGATCTGTTCCTACTTTTCCCCTCTCATACGTTATTTTATTTTTTAAGTTCTAAAACACTCTTAACAATTAATTAGTTAAGACTCGACCTTATTAGTTATAATATATTATCCTCCTTATCTTACTACACATTACATTATTCTATTTAATTCATTTAATAGAATCTCCTTAATAACATTAATAAAAATTAAGGGTGTTACACCCAAACAGAGAGTTTTAATGGTGGGGTTTTTCTCCTCGATTAGGACATGAGTTGGCGTGAAGCTTTGGCATGACATTGGGAAGACTTTGGGTTACTCGAGAAAGTGGAATGCATAGTGAAGCTCATAATTTGAATGCAATGTAAAGTGATGTATATGTGATCGATAATGATCGAGGAATGATCAGACATGATATCGGTCCGGTGACTAGTTGCCAACTCACGCCTGACGTCGTGCACGATTGAACATAGTCAGTCTGTGCCTCTTGGTTTATACCTTGGGGTATATATGCTTTGATATATGGTATTGGTATTATACTAATGACCACACCCAATATTGGTCCTATATTAGTGACTATACATCGTATTAGCCTTATATTAGTAGCCATAAATGTTACTGGTCTTATAGTAGTGGACATCCATATAGATAGGTGATAATGAGATATCAGTCTTCATTCGTTATATGCGTATATGATTGCATGACATTATATTTGATGTGTGTGTGTGTATATCTATATGGCATCGGTGCTCTTTTGTGGCCCCGATAGCATATTATACGGGACATGCCCATCAGTCTTTTTCATATAGGCGAAACATAAATTTGTTAAGAAATCCATGAGGACTAAGAAGGGGGATATGATGACGATCATCTACGAGTGGATCACATATCACTTATGCTTGATGTGGAATACGATGAGATCTGCATAGGTTTATAATATCTAGAGTATGTCATATATCACTTATGCTCGATATGGGGTACAGTGAGATATACATGAGTTCCATCACATTGGATGTGGCTCAAAGTTTATAGTATAATTCGGTTACGACTCTTTGGACCCTCGAGGGAATCGTTAGATTATGATGAATGTCCATTACAGACTCCACTCATCAGCAATGTTGTGTATCAATTTACACACTATTTGATGTATATCATTATGTTATAGACAATGCATAGTATAGTACTTGGTTGATATTACTTTTTATTCTAGGATAGGCCTATATCGTGATATTTATATTAACCTAGCTTTTGTATATTATGTTACATTTATCATGGTATACTAATCATTCATGTTATATTAGTTATGATGACTCGTTGATTACAAGAGAAGAGTAGGTTATGGTATGATTTCTTATCTTCGAGATGGGTTTACTTTCTTGTTTATGTGGAGTACTGATTATCCCTAAGCCATGTTTGTGGAGAGCACCAGTTTTGTGCCATAGCAGCTTCTTATTTATTTTGTATATAGCATTGATATACGGTACTTTGAGATAGTTCCCCTCACACCAGGCTTTAATTTTGATCTACATTTTGTCTTTGTCTATTTATGTCATGACAACTCTCGGGTATTCGATTGAGTAGTTTAGGAGTCAGTGCTTTTAGGGATATGCAATCAGAGTAACATAGTTGGGGAATTCTGAAGGCGTGGTGTAGATATGCTGGATATGTATAATAGATATTGTAGTAGTGCATGGTAGACATGTTAATTTATATATGAGAACTATTGTATCAAATATTACTCAAAATACTGTTTATTGGGGAGCTGATATACCTGACTTTCTTTATTGATATTCATTTATCAATTCTTTCCGCAGTTGCAGTCCTTTATGTATGTGTGTGCATTACATATCCCATTCTATTCATGTATATTTAGCATATTTTATGTTATCATTCTACTGTGAGATTCCATCGATATGCCATGATATAGTGTTTTGTTTCAATTTTACCCCAACAAACTATCTTTTTTATGGTGTTGGAAACTCAGACGTTGTCTTTCTACATTGATTTCGGGGTATTGTGAAGGATAAATTGTTACATATAAGGAATAAGTTCCTAGTATTTCATAGATAATTTAGTGTATATTTTACAATCATCTAATGCTTTTCTCCAGGATTAGACTATTATCGGCTTACGCCTTCTAATACATATGCCACATCCAGTCTAGTACATAGCACGACGTACATTATTGAATCAATTACTGAAGCATACAGTATGCTCCTTATACGCTCTTTCTCCTCATTAGTTTGACGAGCATCCTTTTTAAAAAAGGATGATTTCAAATTGCATCTGAACATTTCTGTGCTTGGAATTCTCTATACCGAACCTTTTCAGTATAGTATCCATGTACATGGGTTTGGGTAATACCATAAGCCTCTTAGTTTTATCTCTATAGATCTTTATACCTAGTATATATGCAGCTTCTTCTAAATCCTTCATGAATAAATTCTTAAAAAGCCAAGCTTTCACTAATTGCAACAATGAAATGTCATTGTTAATAAATTGTAGATCATTGACATATAAATCCAAGAATATAATAGCACTTCCTTATTACTTTCGATATATGCACACTTCCTTTATGTTCTAATAAAAACCAAACTACTTAATTACTTTAACAAAACACTTATTCCAACACCTTGAAGCTTGTTTAAGTTCATAAATGGACTTTAAAAACTTTAAATTCTTTCCCTCACTCCCACTGACCATGAAACCCTCGGGATATGACATATATATGGTATTTTTCAAATAGCTATTTAGAAACAACGTCTTTATTTCCATTTTACATATTCCATACTCATAAAATACTGTAATAGCTAGCATTATTTGAAAGGACTTGAGCATTGCAATTGACGAAAAGGTTTCGTCATGATCAACACCTTGCATTTAACAAAATCCTTTCGCAATTAGCTTTCTTTATATGTCTCCACTTATCCCTCTGCATTTAGATTTTGCTTAAAAATCCATTTATGGCCGATGAGTTTTTATTCCCTCAGGTATGTCAGCCAAAGTTCATACTTTATTTTTATATATAGAATCCATTTCAAATTTCATAGCGCCAAGCCAAAATGCCGAGTCTTTACTCCACAGTGCTTGCTAGAACAAGAGAGGAGTGTCATCATCTAAGACATAGTCTACCTTTTCCTCGTGCATGAGAAAATATCAATATCTCTCTAGTGCACGAGAATCCTTATAGACCTTCTAATAGGTTGTGCGTTTTCATACACAGTGAATTTGGTTCTTCCGTTGATTTGGTCTCCATGTTAGCTTCTTGGATCTCATTCATTCCATAACTTCGTCGTTACTTTTCTCTATAGAAATTCCTTTCTAAAAAGATAACTTTTTGTTCCTCGGTGTTGCAGAAATACCTCTTGAAATTCTTGGGATATCCCTTGTGTTTACACAAGAATGACCTTGCCTCATGTTAATTGGGACTAATGTTCTTAATTTGGGCTAAAAACCCTACAAATTTAAATGTTTCAGGTGGGTTTCTTTCCATGTCATATCTATATGGCATCTTAGGTACAAATTTCATGGGTATCAAATTCAATATATGCAATGTGATTTCTAGCATATATCCCAAATAGAACAGAGGTAACTTTATGGAACGAACAATATCTAATAGGATTTATTCCTTTACTCTGAAATGTTGTAATTTTACGGAGTATACGGTGGAGTAATTTAAGAGATAATCCCATTATCTTTTAAGTATTATTGGAGCTCTTGTCCAACATACTCACCTCCTCTATCGTATTGAATATTTTTAACTTATGGTTCATCTAATTTTCTCACAGATACCGGATTAGTTCTTCATAAGATACACATATCCTAGACTTGAGAAATCATTTGTAAAGCTTGCAAAATAAACAAATTATCTTTGTTAACTATAGGCGTCGAGGCACATACATCACTATTTACAAGACTTAAAAGTTCATCAACACTCTCATTGTTCCCACTAAAGGGGTGCTTGGTCATCTTTTTTTGAGACATTAATCACATTTATTAGATGATTCGTAATCAAATGGTGGAAAAAAATCATTGGTGTGTAGTCATAACTCACTTATACGATCTTGCTTATAATGCCAGAGATAGTTTTCATTTATGTCAACGTTTGAAGAATTACTCATAGCACAAACATAGTTAGTATTAATCATAATAATTCCATTATCTAAGATACCATCGTAGATTATATTACCATTCAACTTAATGTTCATAAAATTATCATCGTAGTGAAACATATAACTAGCCTCAGACAATCTAGACATAGAAATAATACCATAAATAAAGTCTTTTACATAATATCAATTATATAAATTTTAAAACTAATCCATTTGTCAAACTTAAATGAAAATATCCAATTGTTGTTACATCTACTAGACATCCATTAGCAACTTGAAGCCTCGTCTCTCCCTTTATCACATGAAGCATGTTCTTAAGCCCCTGTAATGAATTACAGACGTGAGTTCCAAATCCAGTATATGAAATCCAAGATAATTTGTTGATTAAAAAATAATTTTAAATCACAAATCCACCTATAAAAGCAGCAGAACAATTCTATTTTCTTCTCTTTGACGATCTTTAAGTACTCCGGAAAGTTCCATTTCCAATGACCCTTCTTGTGTCTGTGATGACATTCACCCTTGTCAGTTGGAGCAGTCTTCTTATCCTTTTTATCAACCCTTTTAAACTTCTTCGAACCTTTAAAAGATAATGCATTCCCTTTAAATTCAAGTACTATGCCCGATCCTTAGATAAAGACTCAGCTCACCTCAACATATTAAGAAGCTACACAGGGCTTATATGCAACTACTTTATATTTTAGTTTAATATTAATGGCTCAAACTGAGGAGTAAGAGACCCTAGGGTCAAATCCACTTGCAACTCGTTGCCTATCGTTATATCTGACCGAGAAAGTCCATTAATATAGACTTTTATTATTAGAACATACTTATCCACTTTCATGCCCTTTATCATTTTCATATTAAATAATTTTTTATAAGTCCGTACCTTGCAAAACGAGACTATTCTAGAAACAAAGCTTTAAAGCTGTCAAAATTTTGATGGTGTTCATGTTTTTGTGTTGTATATCAACAGCTTGTCTAACGTAGATAACATGTAAAGTTGGGCGATCTCAAGGTCCAAAACCCATTTGTTTTAGGCTGTGTAATTTGAGATCCACATCATCAGTGGGTTTTTTCCATTGCAGGTTCGGTTATTGATGACATACGTTCGTATATTAGTGGTATGTTGACCACCCTTAACTAGTTTTTGTAGTTAGGTCCGGTGATTTTTTCATTTTTAGAAAACAACTTAGGTGTTGACATTTTCCGCAAATTTTAGCTTAGTAGATTAGGACATTATTCATACGTTTTTAGAATATTAATAAGGTTAAAATTTATATTTATTTTACTGATAAGCTCCTGCTAGTATTTTATGTTTCTCAAAACCCTGAGAGGAAACATTTAAGCTTTTCGGCTTCACTAATGGGTATTAAACTCGTTTGCCTTCGGATTTTGACCTTGGGGAATATCAAAAAATTATACTTTCACAAACGATAGATAACATATTATCGGTTGTATCATATACAACTCTTAACCCATGGTTCTTTATCCTAATCTCATCTCGATTTTGAGGAAGATTAACAAATCGAGAGAGGTTGTTCACTACTGTATACATATATACTTTCATCAGCTTAAAAGATTCAAGACAATGTAACATATATAATTATATATGTTATATATAATTTAATTAATTAAATATTTAATTTATTAATCTACTAATAAGTAATTAATTTTGGAAATTAGTTTATAAATATTCAAAACAATTTTGAAAATCATACTATAAAATTTATAATATTTTCGTCTTTTAAATTTTATTTAATTTCAAAACTGATTTAAAAAATAAACCCAAATCACAAGTTCAAATTAGATATTTTCTATTAGGATAATCTTTGGGCTCACTTTAACTTTTGGTCTAAGTCAATAGCCAGGTAGGGCAAGGTACTTTATTACCTAAACCCATCCTTGACGCTACTATTCTAGATACACTACTAAGTGGGTAAGATTAATTAGTTGGCCCCAACATAACTAATTTAAACTGAATAGGTCATTAGCTTTGATATCGTGATGGAACCAGACCAGTCGAAAGCGAGTTGAATGAGTGAATTTCAAATAAAATATTTTGATCTTCGTTAAGCCTATGAAGTCTAAATGGATTTTAGATCCAATCTAAAATTTTAAATTTTAAATAAAATCTTAATTTTATTTCATTTGTTTAAAATAGTATGACTTTAATTTGAAATTTTATGTATGTCATAATGAGCTCATCAAATGCATCCATGTGTGAAAATGCAAGTGCAACATATAGGAAGTGTACAGAGTTAATGTGAACGTGTGTTAGTGCTGGGATTTACACCGCAATGGAAAAAAATTTCCCTTCATAATAATATTATTGTTTATGAAAAAAATAAGATTTATCATATAGATACATACATACATATACATATACATATACATATACATATACATATACATATACATATACATATACATATACATATACATATAGACATATGTATGCGTGTGTGTATGCACATACATATGTATATATACTAGTTTACACTAAGATTGATATCGATTATTGTAATGTTTTAAAGTCAAGGCGAACAGTTTAAAGTTAGTTTTAACTAAGAAATATTTTAAAATCAAAATTACAATTTTTCACAAAAGTCCATTTTGTAAATCTTGAATTAAGAACATACGCATACCCACATACATACATACATATAAGTATATAATAATAATTAAAGCAATGTTTCAAATTCGAAACAACCTATAACATATGTACTTAATCAATCTGTAATTTAGAAGACATACCTTCCAATGATAAAATCAATCAAATTTAGATCCAATTGTTGTCTAGAGAAAGAAATCATTTTTTTTTATTTTTTCTTCAGAAAACTCCTTTTGTAAGTTTTAAATTGGCTTATATTATTATTATCATACTAGCAATGACTAGAATTATTTTATAATATATTCAATTTTCAAACATATAACATGAAATTTAAATCCTAAACCACAGTTTTTTAATAAAATATTGTTCAGACAATAATTTTAAAATAGAACAAAGTTAGACAACTTAGGCACATATAAATTCATGGTAATGGGACCCAGATATAAATTAAACATAAAATACGAAAAAATTATTAAAAGGAGCAATGGATCTAAAATTATTGACATAAATAACATACGAACGATTGAAGAGAATGACAAATTTGTGTTAAAATCATATCAACAAGATGAGAATAAAAATGATTCAAAGGAAACAAAAAGGGATCCAAATTACATTATGATATTCAACAGAAAAAGGGATACAAGAGGTGAATGATTCAAACCATATAAATAAGATGAATTTGTATTAAATAAAATAGTATAGATGCAGCCAAATGAAGCACCCCGAATGATGAAATGATACCTAGATTCAATGAATCAATCTCTTAATCTTGCAAGAATCCAGAGACAACCACCTTTTTTTGAATTTTTTTTGGAAAAATTATGCCATAATCACCATGAAAATTTTAGCCTCAAAATAGGAAGACAAAGCGCAAAAATGATAGGATGCAATCATTTAAAGGAGGAAATAAATTATAATTAAAGAGAGCGGTGATTCACATCCTTTATCATGATTTGCCCTTTCATTTCAAAAATAAAAATACCCCTCTCTCTTATTTTGACCAGTCATAGCATGGAGGATTTGGGCCTTAAAAATTATACAATCCAATAAACTTTAACCCTATTTAAATCAAATTTAAACATCCTATCGATATCGGATGTCGATACGCACGTCTATAACTTTTATATATGCATTTTAATAAATAATAATGGTAGTCAAAAAATCAAATAGAAATATAATATTTAATATTTCATAAATATTAATTGATTGAATTAATTTACAATGATTAGAAACTAATTGAATGGTGTAGTTCATCGGGATTATTGTCATTACGATTGTGTGAATCAAAGATGAAAATCTATTTAGTGATTAATATCAAACAATTCAAATATTATTGTATGTACGTCACCTTAGCTAGTGATGTGATATTTTGGCTAAATTTAGTTCATACACGTCTTTTGGTAAAATCCAATTTCACTTAAGTTGTACCAGGTAGTTGATTATTTACAACGGTTCTCTTTGTCAAAACTAAATCACATTAGGACATATAGAATTCGATTTTGGTTAGAATACCAACATCATCCACATTTAACTTTGTAAGTCCAAAAACAAAGTCCTTATTTAATATTAATCTTTATTATCAATCATACTACTTTAATAGACTTTAATTTGACTGTAGTTAACCGTGATATTAACTCCATATAACTTAGGGGACAAATTCTCTATTGAATAGTGTTTTACTTCCAATGCTTTAACTAGACCCAACTATAGTTATTCGATGGATATCATACCATGATTTGACTATAATCAAAGTAGAGTGTTCATACTAAAGTTCAATAGTATTCTCAAGTCGAGAGAACCATGTAACATCATCATTTCAAGGTTCACTGTTGGACCTTAGTTATATAAACCAACTGAAGACTCTTGAATGTGTCATTCCATGATTATCTAATAACTACTAGTATGTGACACCTTAATGTCTCCGACAGGCATGAATAGAACACTGTCCAACATTTAGAGAATGTCATATACTCTAGTCTTAACGGATGTATCGATATCCAGTCTCGATATATCTTGATTAGGATTATTTATAACGATATGTTTATTATATTGTAACAAATTGCTCATGGTTACAACATGTTTTAGTTGCTCTCACAAAACATGTTATTTATGGATTTTCTATTAAATATACTTAAAATAAACAATTAATTAACGGGAAAGTCTATTTAGACACAAAATATAGACATAATTAGTGACACAAAGAATCTCCACCATTGGATTGCCCCTTGAATACCACCTTCCCTGTAAAGACAAAAAAATCCAATGGTCCGGATCTTTTGTGTCACCATTTTGTGTTCAACTTTGTGTTCATATAGCCGACCCCTCAATTAATATAACATATCTTAACAAATATATAATTGAAAGAAAAACACCTTTTATTTTGAATGGGAATTTATTATAGATTTAATAATTTACAACAAATTACGAAACTACCTCTAGGGCATACCGCTAACTCCATTGGTAATCTTCCATTTTCTTGCCCTTCGACATCTTCTTGCTAAACAGTTTCATCGTAACTTCGTACCCTATAAAATGAGACCATTTCCCAAACCTAGCATTAAGGCTATCGAAAATTTACTGGAGATTCATTTTTTTGTGCCGCTTGCAATGGTTTGTCCAACATAGGCAGCATGTAAACTTAGGCGATTTGTAGGTCAGCGGCCCATTTGTTATAAGCACTTTTGAGTTTGGGGTTCGCATCTTCAGTTGTCTAACCCTTGGAGGTTCGGTTATCAATGACCATAAGCATTCGTATATGACTGCAATCTTAATCACTCTTAGCCATTCTATTTAGTTAAGTTTTGGTGAACCTGTCATTCCTATAAAACAACTTCGGTGTAGACATATGTTTCGAATTTTAACTTAGTGGATTAGGACATTATTCGTTTTAGATGTTCTTAGATATTAGTAAACGTCGCATTTCATTTTACTAATGAGCTACCACTAGTCTTTTATGTTTGTCAAAACCTTAAGATGAAGTATAGGAGTCTCTCGATTTAACTGGTAGGTGTTAGGACTCGATTGCTGTAACGACCCGGAATTCTCGATCTCAAAAATCCCAGATAGTTAGGAAAAAGAAGAAAAGAGATAGAAGAAGAAGAAATAGAAACACCAAAACATAGATTCTCACATTCACAGCGGATCAAAATATAATATCAAATAAAATAGCAGTTTACAAAGGAAAACTGTATCAGTTATTTTACATCAATACATCAGAGTTACAACATTTTTCACAAAACACTGAACAGTTAAAGCAACATGTTCCAGATACAAATCAATAATACTCAACGGGTTACACTCCATACGTTCCTGCGATCCAGCTCTCCTTCTGAGCTCCAGAACGTCCCTGCCTGAAAATCTATAATACTCGGTCTGACCCGAGCATTACTTCAAAGTAACACCCAGGTCAGGCTGGAAACCAACGTGAGTAAATCCATCTAACATGAAATACTAATGCATAAAACTTATTTAAAACCCGGGGTAACCGTACTTCACTACGAGTTCTCAACTTATAATAGTCAAAACTTATTTCACATATCAATATCTATGTACCTCTACATATTTAAAATGGCCCAATTACTTAAATCATTTCATCCCAGCCTATTTATTTCACATATCAACTCTATAAAGAATTTATAGAAGATTACAAATCGAAGTGGTTTTGGGTATTTACTGATACCTGACCCTGGTCTCTTCGACTCAAATGTCATTTTTAATCCAAGTTACTTAAGTGGAAGCAATTTAATTCATATCAAAGTAATATATTTACATAGCAATTCCATTACCGATAGACAATCCATATTATCATAGTTTAACCCACATATATCATCTCACATAGCATCACAAATCACATTTCAGAGATACCAATAACCCAAGGCATTCAATATTATTCAATCATCCATAAGCAAGATTAGTTATACCATTTCTAATTAATTTAAATAAATTAAATTAATTACTTCCGTCACTACACATCCTTCTCACTTAACCATTAATTAATTTTAATCCAATTAATTAATCATTCCTTAACTATCCATCTTAATTGATCTTCTTTAATTAATTATTCTAAATTAATCATCCTTTATTAATTATTACTTAATTACGTTAAGTAATTAGCCTTTGATTAATTACACAAATTAATTAACCTTCAATCATTCATATTAATTATATTTATCCTTAATTAATTACTCAAATTAATTATCCTATAATCACTTTCATTGATTAGTTATCCTTTACTTAATCACACTCATTAATTAACTAACCCTTAATTAGTTTCCTTAATTAATAAATCCTTAAATTAATTCCATTAAGTAATACCCTTTTTATCACGTCATCAAGTAATCATCCTATTGGTTAATTATCCTTAATTAATTAACCTTTGATTGTTAATTAATTTAACCTTTAATTACTAATTAAATTAATTAATCTTTTAATTACTTACATTAAGTAATCATCGTTTAATAAATCACCTTTAGTAATAAACCATTAATTATCTACCTTAATTAATGACATTAAGTAATTATTCTTTTAATTACGATGATTATCATTAATTAAATACATTAAGTGATTAGTCCTTAATTAATTATCTTTTAATTAATAGCTTAATTAATTATTAATATTAACAAATCAATCTTTAAAATTGATTCCACAAATTCATTAACCTTTAACTAATAAATCAATTAACCATCCTAAAACATTAAATAATTTGTACTTTTATTTAATTAAAATTTTAGTTCACCTTAAAACATATAGGATTTAATTTATTAAATAATTATTAATACAATAATTTGAAAACATTTTAAACTTTGGAAATTTGTTTTAAAACTTGCTAATACCTTGTTTAAAAACTTGGTTAACATATACTTTGAAACTTACCCACTTTTGATAAGCTTTTAAAATTCAGTTACCTCAGCGTACAAAAATCCCGGCCCACACAATATAATCCTCGAGCCAATCCTGATCTTCTCATTACCTCAACTTCGAGTAAAACTCAAATATTCCTGAGCAAACCCCAAAAACACTTGAGTTTGATAACGCGCAGAACTTCATTTACCCGAAGCTCCTAAAACCCATAGCATCGCATACACACAGGTAAACTTATGCACGTGCACCAACGCACGCGACCTCTCCGACCACTAACACCATCACCGGCTAGTCGACCCTGACCTCACTATTCTACGACGACCACTCGAGCTTCAAAACGAACTCGAAAACGAAATCTACCTTGAGCGAACCCAAATCTGGAAGAACCATCAACCAAACTCCTCCCTGTGCTGCCACCTCAGCCACCAGTCATCTTGATACTCCGACCAACTCGTCTTAACAGGCCCACACACCTAGCCCCCCACTCGCGATCAAGCCCGATGTCCTGTCAACGTCGCAATGACCCTGAAATCAATTATGATAAAAACCAGGTTTAAGCCTTGGTTCGTCAATCTCCCGTCGCCTCGTTGATCGATAGGACCAGTTACCATTTTTCCCATGCGCGTCAACCCCGTGACCGCCTTCGACCAAAATCCTAAAGCCTAATACTTCCCCCGACGGCTTGAAATCAACGAAATCCCTTATTCTGTTCATCTCAACCATTCCCATAAACCACAATCTTAAAATTAATGATACTAATCTCAAAAGTCATGATTCTTAACCACGAATCCAATTTTAAAATCAAAACGTGAAAATTTAAAATCGAATTTTTTACTTGAGTTGTTTTTCTACTGTAAATTTCAAATTTCAAATTCCAAATTATTTTCATAATATCTTAACTTGAAACTATTTTTAGAAATGATTTTACCTGTATATAAACATTTCCATTTACAGATCATACCTAAAAATAGATTAGAAAAAGAGAATTTGATTTTTGGAATGAATATTGTGTCTGTGATCAAGAACAGAGACTTTCCAAATTTAATTCACAGATATGCGGAAGCGCACACACACACACACACACAGATATATATATATATATATATATATATATATATATATTTACATTTATAACATGATTTCACTCAAGCAACATTCATCACAGCTTTATTTTTCACATTAATCACTACATCAAGATAATGGTTCAAATCAAGGGTTACTCACCTTATTTTGAAATAACAGAGAAAGTTCCTTCCTGAAACCTATAAATTCTTTAATCTGGAGTTACTTAAGTTTGATCTGATATTGAATTTCGTTGTTGAGTTGATCTTGAATTTGTTTGCTTTGAGAATTTGATTTGCTTTAGGTATAAGATTTATTCTTTGATCTTGATCTTGCCTTTGATCAGATTTAAGCTTGAAAAAAAAATTATTTTAAATCTGCTCAGGTTTTGATTTGTTCACTGGTTTGTATTTATAAATTTGTGGATTTTTTTGAAAAAAATGAAGTGATGAAGTAGGAAGATGTGTATATATAACTTGTTTTTTAAAATTTATTTATTATTTTTGAAAATAAAAAGACAAAATGACACTTGTATTATTTGCTAGCCAATTTACTTACAAATGTTAATATATAATCTAATTATCTTACACTTGTTAAATTATATTACATAATTTACACTTGTCTTTTATTCATGCACTAATTCAAGTTTAAATGTTAATAAAATTTTCATACTATATTTATCTTAGGTTTATAATATTACACTTGTTTAAATGTATGCTAAAATATTTGTAAATGTACATGTATTAATGATTTAATATGTTTTTGGTAAAATTTTATATTATATTCACTATTTGTACATATATGTTTTTTTATATTAAAATTTTTAATTTCAAAATAAACTTCCAAATCACAATATATATATATATATATATATTATACATACTTTATATACTTATGTATGTATATACTTAAAGTTTTTAACACTACAAAGTTTACATTTATTTATTTATGGGATTTATTAATTCACTATAAAAAATTTCATTTCCAAATATTATAATCCAATATTTATTATATTTCCAAATCCATTTATAGACACTTTAACAGCAAATTTTTTATTTGTTTGGCATATATATCAGTACTTTACTAATCCAATCCGGTTAATTGTCAATTAACAGCTGTCCAAAAATCCGGGTTATCGCATTCCTCCCCCTTTGAATCTTTTCGTCCTCGAAAAGGAACGAAGCCAGAATTATTAAAATGCTTATTATCAGAAAAATTATTCTTTTATCACTTTTAAAAAAATTCTAAAATCTACATAATATTATAAAATAGTTTTTATAAAAATACTTTATATAACTTGATGTCTCAACCAGTCCATCCTTGTTCTCACAGAAATTCGTTCATACGTTGATCAGGCGTACGACTGAAAATCTATAAGTACTCAGCAAACTCATTTTCAACACCCAGTGAAAATACTTGGAAAACATTTGGTTGAAAATATAGTAAACATTTTTAAAAATAGAGGAAATATCTTTGGTGAGAATGCTCTGGAAATCATCACCTCCATCCATAGTCGCAGTTAACCCGATGGTTATGTTGCCATCCCGGCAAAATCCATAGATAACTGTAGGCACTACGTGCCCCTCGATTAATCCATGGAACCTGCTATAGATTACACTTACATCTGGGGTTACGTTGCTATCACAGCAAAACCCTTATAAGTGTAGACATCAGCGCCCTCGAATTTCGCTGCCAAAAGAATGAAACTTCTCCACTCCATTCGACCATAGATCGCAGTCTACCGATGTTACGTTGCCTTCCCGACAAAATCAAACGTAGACCGTTGACACTCACCTCCACACGATTTCCGCTATGGTCCACAGTAGATCGCAGCGACATCGAGTTACACTGTCATCACATCATAACCCAAATGCCCCTGTAGGCATCAACGCCCTCGACTTTCGCTACACAATAATCCTAAGGAACTCCAATTTGTCCGGACTTCCTCGAAGAATCCACTTTAGAGCCTCGTCCCTTTTGAGGCTCAGGGCATTACTAACCTATGGTACTCCTGAGAAGTTCATTTCAAGGGAGCGCCTCTTTCTCCAGAGCCATTTCCAAGACACTTTATACTATACACATATAGTATCTTCCAAATCATACACCTAGTATGAATTCCATATAAATCTCCTTTCTCAAAATCGATTATCCTAAAATCGATAATTCTCAAACAAGGCTTTCCAAATTTTCAAAATTGATTTTCCCCAAAAATCAAAAGCCTTTTCAAAATACATAGGTACCAAAAACCTTTTTCATAAAATCATTCTCATAAATCCTATATATATATAACCTTGAAAAATCATTTTGAATCGCTTAATACTTGTATAAATTCCTTTTTATACTTCAAATACCTTTCAAAAAACCTTTCTACTGGCAATTGATTCAACAATGGGAGATTTATCTTATATAACAAAGATATACAACTTTGTTTATTCCAAATCAAATATTCAAATTTGATTACTCTAAAAAGTCACTTACCCAATTACTTACCTCCATAAAGTAAATTTCTACCATAGAAATATCAAAGTTCCACTTTATTTCATCATATATTTCACAAAATATATTTTTCATTTCAAAAAGAAACCATTTTACAATTCTTATCCACAAATTTTTCGGTATCAATTTCATTCGAAACCTTACGATGTACACATATCATTCGTACGCTATATCAATCTGATCGCTCACTCGATCACACAATTTCACTTTCGAACTAGTATCGCCCACCCGACTTCCTAGCACGGACTCAGATCTGGTTTCTTGATTAGAAACCGTCATTCTCCTTGCATAGCCATAACTATGATAGAGGATATCCAGAATTCGATCAATAATCCATATCCAGATTCACCGTCGAAAATCGAATGAAAAATCCCCACTCATACTATTTCGAAATTCTGTGCTCGAATCTGGATCAAATCAGTATATGAATAGAACAATATACGTCATCCTACGTATTTATCTTCATTGATCATTAGCTAAATTAATTCTCTTTTCTATTCACATTCCCTTAGGTTCTCATTCATTTATTCACCATTGCCTCAATCCTCATTTGGATTATCGCCTCAATTGTTATCTCAAATGGATATTTAATCATAAACAGTCTGCACTTTGACCATCTTAAAATAAAAAAATAATTTGAAAAGTTAAAAGTAAATGAAAAATAATTATAAAATAGTTAAGTAATTGTAAAATAGTTGAAAAAAATAGTCAAATAGTTATAGAATAGTAGTTAGTTATAAAGTAGTTGAAAAATAGTAATTAATTTATAAAACAGTTGTAAAATAAGTAAGATAGTTTTGGGTTTTCAAAAGAAAAGTTGTATAGTAAATAGTTAGGAAAATAGATTGAAAACAGTTTATATTAAAATAATTTATTTGAAAATAGTCCAGAGCCAAACTGTTCAATTCTCAATCTCCATTCCTATCAATTCAATTTAAATTTCCATTTCTATTTAAATTGAATTAACTTCAATTCCAATTCAAATTGAATTAACTTCAATTTCTATCCCAAATTCAAATCAATTCCCATTTGAATTTTGAACCTATTCAACTTTAATCACAATTCCAAATTATTCAAATCAATTTGGACTAATTTCAAATTGAAGCCACTTCAATTTCAAATTATTTCAATTCTTGTTTGAATTAATCCCATTTCCAATCTCTAACTTTTAAATCGTCTCGAATTATATAAATTCGAGTTAAATTTTCAAATGTTGGCTTAACCTCTTAAACCAAATTAACCTTTGTTTAAAGTCTTTAAACAATTTAATCCTTGAAATTCAATTTATTATCCAATTTCAATTTTTTGAAACCAATCCTTAACAATTTAAATTTACAAATTCAATTCTTAACATTCAAATCTTAAGTTCAAAGTAATTCCATATCCTTAATTTCAAATTAATTTTAGTTTTCCTTTTATCTCAATAATGGACATACTACCACTCTCCATTTCTTCATTCATTAAAATAAATCCAATTGACAGTTTAAAGATTATTAATAACAATAGGATAATATTATCCAAATTATTTTAAAACATCCATCCATTTCCAATTCAAGTTGTTTGTTCTAAACTTATTTAACTTTCCTAAAGTTAAATTCAATTCAATTTACTCCAGTCAACATTGCTCAATTTGAATCCCCATTTCAAATTTTAAACTTCATACTAATATCCAATCCCATTTATAAGTTGAAACACATTGGACTTTCACGTCACATTCCAAGTGAAAATTTAAAACTCAGCACTTAGAGTTTATTTCAAATCATCTTCGATATTATGTATATCCCTTACTTATACATATTTATTTCCTTTACACACTAAGTTATCCTTAAATTTTAAACCACCTTTGGTTTTAATTCCAAACAAAGTTTTCAAACAACTTCTTATTTTAAAATAAGATTATTTTCAAAAATATTCTGAATAATATTATTTGTCATTCCTTTTTACAATTTAAAAACAAATTTCAAATGCTTTTAATCTTAAGATTCAAACTTCACAATTTAAAACCCGCTTCAATATACAAGTCACACTTATCTAAAAGTTTACTTCCTTAACACATTCCATTTTGCTTTATAAATATTTATAGAAAACAAAAATCCTATTATTAAACACAATAACCATTTTATTTTCTGGTTTGAAACTAATTCTAATTCATCTTATTGGTATAGTTCATTCTATTCAATTCCCATTTTGACATATATATATTTATCACTTAATTCTTAGCCAATTTCAATATCCAACAACCAATTTATTGCTTTATACATAAATATAAGTTTTTTATAGAAATCATTCGTTAAAACCATTTTTAAAACCTTTATATAAGAAAATAACAAGTACGCTCTCATACACACACACACACACACACACTCAACTCATTCTAGGGTATCACTGACCCTATCCTTAAAGAGTACGCCCACCAGAGCCGAGGTTCTCACTTAACCTTCAGCTCTGATACCAAATATAACGACCCAGAACTCTCGATCTCAAAAATCCCAGATAGTTAGAAAAAGGAAGAAAAGAGATAGAAAAGAAGAAACAGAAACACAAAAACATAGGTTCTCACATTCATAGCAGATCAAAATATAATATCAAATAAAATAGCAGTTTACAAAGGAAAACTGTATCAGTTAATTTACATCAATACATCAGAGTTACAACATTTTCACAAAACACTGAATAGTTAAAGTAACATGTTCTAGATACAAATCAATAATACTCAGCGGGTTACACTCCATACGTTCCTGCCATCCAGCTCGCCTTCTGAGCTCCAGAACGTCCCTGCCTGAAAATTTATAATACTCGGTCTGACCCGAGCATTACTTCAAAGTAACACCCAGGTTAGGCTGGAAACCAATGTGAGTAAACCCATCTAACATGAAATACTAATGCACAAAACTTATTTAAAACCCGGGGTAACTCGTACTTCACTACGAGTTCTCAACGTATAATAGTCAAAACTTATTTCACATATCAATATCTATGTACCTCTACATAGTTAAAATGGACCAATTACTTAAATCATTCCATCCCAGCCTATTTATTTCACATATCAACTCTATAAGGAATTTATAGAAGATTACAAATCGAAGTGGTTTCGGGTATTTACTGATACCTGACCCTGGTGTCTTCGAATCAAATGTCATCTTTAATCCAAGTTACTTAAGTGGAAAAAATTTAATTCATATTAGAGTAATATATTTACATAGCAATTCCATTACCGATAGACAATCCATATTATCACAGTTTAACCCACATATATCATCTCACATAGCATCACAAATCACATTTAAGAGATATCAATAACCCAAGGCATTCAATATTATTCAATCATCCATAAGCAAGATTAGTCATACCATTTCTAATTAATTTAAATAAATTAAATTAATTACTTCCATCACTACACATCCTTCTCACTTAACCATTAATTAATTTCAATCCAATTAATTAATCATTCCTTAACTATCCATCCTAATTAATCTTCTTTAATTAATTAATCTTAATTAACCATCCTTGATTAATTATTACTTAATTACGTTAAGTAATTAGCCTTTGATTAATTACACAAATTAATTAACCCTCTATCATTTATATTAATTATATTTATCCTTAATTAATTACTCAAATTAATTAACCTATAATCACTTTCATTGATTAAATATCCTTTACTTAATCACACTCATTAATTAACTAACCCTTAGTTAATTTCCTAAATTAATAAATCCTTAAATTAATTCCATTAAGTAATACCCTTTTTATCACTTCATCAAGTAATTATCCTATTGGTTAATTATCCTTAATTAATTAACCTTTGATAATTAATTAATTTAACCTTTAATTACTAATTAAATTAATTAATCTTTTAATTACTTACATTAAGTAATCATCATTTAATAAATCGCCTTTAGTAATAAACCATTAATTATCTACCTTAATTAATGAGATTAAGCAATTATCCTTTTAATTACAGTAATTATCATTAATTAATTGCATTAAGTGATTAGTCCTTAATTAATCATCCTTTAATTAATAGATTAGTTAATTATTCATATTAATAAATCAATCTTAAAATTGATTTCACAAATTCATTAACCTTTAACTAATAATTAATTAACCATCCTAAAACATTAAATAATATGTACTTTTATTTAATTACAATTTTAGTTCATCTTAAAACATATAGGATTTAATCTATTAAATAATTATTAATACAACAATTTGAAAACATTTTAAACTTTGGAAATTTGTTTTAAAACATGTTAATACCTTGTTTAAAAACTTGGTTAACATATACTTTGAAACTTACCCACTTTTGATAAGCTTTTAAAATTTATTTACTTCAGCCTACAAAAATCCCGGCCCACACAATATAATCCCTGAGCCAATCCCGGTTCTCATTACCTCAACTTCGAGTCAAACTACACATTCCTGAGCAAACCCTAAAAACACTCGAGTTCGATAACGTGCAGAACTTCATTTACCCGAAGCTCCTAAATCCCACAGCATCGCATACACACAGGTGAACTTGTGCACGTGCACCGACGCATGCGACCTCTTCGACCACTAACGCCTTCACTGGCCAGTCGACCCTGACCACATTGTTCGACGACGACCACTCGAGCTTCAAAACGAACTCGAAAACGAAATTTACCCTAAGCGAACCCAAATCTAGAAGAACCATCACTCAAACTCCTCTCTGTGCTACCACCTCCAGCCACAAGTCATCTCGATACTCCGACCAACTCATCTTAACAGGCCCACGCACCTATCCCCCTACTCGCAATCAAGCCCGATGTCCTGTTAACGTCGCAACGACCCTGAAATTAATTGTGATAAAAACCCAGGTTTAAACCCTAGTTCGCCAATCTCCCGTCGCCTCGGTGATCGATAGGACCATTCACCATTTTTCCCATGCACGTCAACCCCGTGGCCACCTTCGACCAAAACCCTAAAGCCTAATACTTTCCCGACCGCCTGAAATCAATGAAATCCCTTATTCCGTTTATCTCCACTATTTCCATAAACCACAATCTTAAAATTCATGATACTTATCCCAAAAATCATGTTTCTGAACCACGAATCCAAATTTAAAATCAAAACGTGAAAATTTAAAATCGAATTTTTCGACTTGAGTTGTTTTTCTACTGTAAGTTTTAAATTCCAAAGTATTTTCATAATGTCTTAACTTGAAACTATTTTTAGAAATGATTTTACCCATATACAAACATTTCCATTTACAGATCATACCTAAAAATAGATTAGAAAAAGAGAATTTGATTTTTGGAATGAATATTGTGTGTGTGATCAAGAACAGAGACTTGCCAAATTTAATTCACAGACATGCACAAGCACACACACACACACACACACACACACACACACATATATATATATATATAACATGATTTCACTCAAGCAACATTCATCACAGCTTTATTTTTCACATTAATCACTGCATCAAGATAATGGTTCAAATCAAAGGGTTGCTCACCTTATTTTAAAATAATAGAGAAAGTTCCTTCCTGAAACCTGTAAATTCTTTAATCTCGAGTTGCTTGAGTTTGATCTAGTATTGAATTTTGCTATTGAGTTGATCTTGAATTTGTTTGCTTTGAGAATTTGATTTGCTTCAGGTATAAGATTTATTCTTTGATCTTGATCTTGCCTTTGATCAGATTTAAGTTTGAATTTTTTTTATTTTAAATCTCCTCAGGTTCTAATTTGTTCACTGGTTTGTATTTATAAATTTGTTGATTCTTTTTGAAGAAAATGAAGTGATGAAGTGGGAAGATATGTATATATAACTTGTTTTTTAAAATTTATTTATTATTTTTGAAAATAAAAGGACAAACGACACTTATATTATTTGCTAGCCATTTACTTACAAATGTTAATATATAATCTAATTATCTTACACTTGTTAAAGTATATTACATGATTTACACTTGTCTTTTATTCATGCACTAATTCAATTTTAAATGTTAATAAAATTTTCGTATTATATTTATCTTAGGTTTATAATATTACACTTGTTTAAATGTATGCTAAAATATTTGTAAATATACATGTATTAATGATTTTCATATGCTTTTGATAAAAATTTATATTATATTCACTATTTGTGTATATATATATATGTTTTTTTATGTTAAAATTTTTAATTTCAAAATAAACTTCCAAATCACAATATATATATATACATATATATATATTGTATTTCCATACTTTATATACTTATATATGTATATACTTAAAGTTTTTAACACTACAAAGTTTACATTTATTTATTTATAGGATTTATTAATTCACTATAAAATTTGTTATTTCCAAATATTATAATCCAATATTTATTATATTTCCAAATCCATTTATAGACACTTTAATTAGCAAAAATTTTATTTGTTTAACATATATATCAGTATTTTACTAATTCAATCTGGTTAATTGTCAATTAATAGCTATCCAAAAATCCGGGTTATCACAGTTGCCTTTGGACTTTGACCTTGAGGAATATCAAAAAATCATATTCCTGCAAATAATGGATAAAATATTATCAGTTGTATCATCTACTCCTCTTAACCCGTTGTTCCTTATCCTAATCTCATTTCGATCTTGAGGAATATCAACAAATCGGAAGAGATTATTCACTCATACTTACTATTTTGCGATGACCTAAGTATAAATGTATGTGCCTTAAGGAATTTCAATAAATACATACATATATCTTACTCGTCTATTCAATATATTAATAGTAGTACGTATAACACCCTTAGCTGTAGGAATATCAACAACCATGGAGCATGCGAGTAATATATTAATATATAAATGGTAATGGACAACTTTATATTAAAAATATATAAACCTTATCATATTTAATTCAATGATATCGACTTATGGAATAATGCATTTCTTATGAAATACCCTCGTAATTCAAGTGTTAGACACATATGAAATCATGGTATACGTGTTGTTCTATGTATTTATTACTTAATTCTTATTATGGTTTCTTATTATTTCACCTTTTATTATACATTTACACTATATAAGTTTTAAATATTGTTATCCCACCTTTTAGTCAAGGTTGGAATATTAACAAACTGGCAAGGAAGAATGGATATTAGGACTGAAGATCGATTGGAAACAAGGCTGTGATTGTAACAACCCGCATATTTAACGATTTTATATTTAAATGTTTAATTTAAATATAGCATCATTAGTCGGATTTTGGTCCGAAATGTTACTTTTTTGCAAACGGCCAAATTGGGACTCGAAACTACCTCCATTGGTTCCAAAATGGCGTTTGCGATCTTTTTGAGTATAATCTTTGATATGTTTGGAGTTTGTGAAATTTCGGCTACTTTTTCTATTGGGTTTGGGTTTGGGTTTAGCCCACTAGCTTAACTAATACTCTAGCTTGGCCACTCCTCTCATTCACTTATTCATTTCTTAAAAACTTAAGCTTAAAACTGAAATGGGGGAAGAGAAAGGAAATTAGAAACTCCTAGCCCTAAATCCAATTGAAAAATCCAAATTCTTGCTCCAAAATCAAAGAGAATCCATTGGTAAGTTCATCTCCATCTTCTCCATCTCTTCTCCTCTTCAATTTCAGTAATTTCCTAACCCTAACTTAGGAAATACTTGCTTTGATTCTAGATTGAAGCTTGTAGTGTTGAAGTGGAGTGTAGTTGGTTGATTCCTTGCATTTGTGCTTCTTCATCTTCTTTGTTTTGTGTAAAAAGGTGAGTTTTGAACTCACATCTACTTCTCTTGATTTCATGGGTGTTGGGTATGAATTCCTAACAAGTATGCATGTGCCATTGCTTTGGATTTAGAAAGAATTTGCATTTCATTGAAAAAGGCTGGAATTGCAAATTCATCAGGTTCGGCCGACCGAGCTCCCTGGGCCGGTCGACCGACCTGCTGCCCCGACCTAGAATTGGGTTTCTGCATCTGGCCGGCCGACCGAGCCCTGCAGTCCGGTCGACCGACCTGCTTTGTTTTGCCTGTTTTCCTTATTTTGCATATTTGATTGATTTTTTCGGATTTTATCGATTCAAATTGCTTTTTAGTGGTTGTTAGTGCATATTTGACTTTGATAACTTACTCTTGACTTCATCCACGGGTTTTTATAAAATGATTTCTCAAATCGCGTTTAAAAGCTCGTTTCTCCAATTCATAAATTCCATTTAAACCCACATACACGATTTCGCACTTCGAGCGAAGTGGAAGGAAGAATAAACGGTTGGGTAAAACACGGACCATGAATCCATGCATTTATCTTTTCGATTAATCCCCGACCTATTCGATTGATCGTTTTGACCCTTGTGTCTGGTTTACCGATGAGGTGAGGTAAATTTGTACTGCTTTGAGTGTGAAATAAACTAACGGATAGTAAATCATTTAGTGCGAACGGCTGGTTATGGGACTCACGTTACCACTTTTCGGATTCCTCTCTGGGAGTTTGTGACACATGCTGCCTTTGGGATAGTGTCTTCGGACTGTCTCCTCTGGGTTGTTTCCTTTAAATATCGCTTTTGGAGTTGGTCCTTTGCCCCGACTCGAAAGATATTTGGGGTTGTCGGTTACCTTTAGTATTGCTTTCGGAGTGGTTTCTTCACCACCGCTCAAGAGATATTGGAGTGGTTTCTTCATCACCGCTCAAGAGATATGGGAGTGGTTTCTTAACCACCGCTCAAGAGATAACGGAGTGGTTTCTTCACCACCGCTCATGATGCTTCATTTATATGTATATTCCCTAGGTATTGCTTTTCTGTATTGGTTCTTTAGAGCCACACGAAATATAGCGTTTACCTTGTGGAACTCGTATTTATTGGTATTTGTTGTTTGCCTTTATGGCTTTCCTTGGGATATTCTTATCCTTTGTTTCTATATGTTGCCGATGATATGAGGCTTGATCTATATGATTCATCTTTCGTTAGATGATTGTGTTATCTCTTTTAGAGATATCTATTATGCTTTGTAACCTTGCAGGTTTATTGTTGTTCAGTTTATCTAACTGATTTGTTTAGCTAGACTGATCCGTGTAATTTATACTCGGGTCAGACCGAGTTGTTTCAGGTTAGGTGCTTTTGGACTTAGCCTATTTTGCTTCCGCATGGACTATTCGCTAACTTCATTTTGTTATAGCGTCTTTAGTGGTCCTTATCTGTTGTAACTCTGATATTTATACTTTTCGACTCGTCTGTATATTGTGGTTTGCTATACCACTTGACTTGTATTATTTTGTATACTCTGAAATGTATCAGCATATGGGTATATGATGATTTACTGTTCTGTGATGTATATTACATTTGAGTTGTTATATTTTCTTCTGATAGATCCTATAGCCATTGTAGTTTTGCTTTAAATATTTATTGAATAGGTCGAATTTTTAATGTTTCTACTTTTCGACGTATTTAGTGAATAGTTAAGGTAAGATTACACATGGTCGCTTCCATTATACTCTATTGTCCGCGTTAGCCGACAGTATTATCTATGTAATACTCTTTGTTAACGAGGCTCTCGGAGTGGGGCGTCACAGCGTGATATCAGAGCTGAGTTCAGAACAAAATATGATAAACACAGAATAGATGCACATATTATGGTACATCAAAGTGTACAAGTGATACAAATCTTTGAATCATCGTGTCTCTTTATTCCATCAAGGTTAGATAGAGTTGGGAATACGTCTAGGATTATTCCGTAGTATCCCATATTGAAATATCTACCTTGTGAATAATCTTTTTCTTATCTTGACTTTCAGCTTATGTTTGGAAGAGGCAGAGGTCGACGTTCGGATGCTGGGCAATCTAGTGGCTCACATCCGGATGGCGTATACATGTCTGCCGATCAGTTTTTGGAGTTGTTTAGGAGCACTCAGCCTCCCGTTCCTCCTCGAGTGTCTCCACCTCGCAAATCTGCTTTTGCACGTCAGTGTAGTGATTTTGCTCATCTTGGAGGAAAGCCGTTTAAAGGCTCTGAATCCGTTCTTGAAGTCCAAGCTTGGCTTCGCACGTGCGAATGTATCTTTTCTCGCATGGATCTTTCTGACCATGATAGAGTTCTTGTGACTTCTAGTTTATTACAAGAGCGTGCTCTTGATTGGTATGAGCTTCTTGTAGCCGAGATTGATGAGTCTACTCTTTCTTGGACTCAGTTTCGGGGACGATTTGAACTCAAGTTCGTTCCTGAATCTGAAAAAGTTTTATTGACCCGTCGCTTCCTTGAGTTGAAGCAAGGGAAATCTTCTATTTCTAAGTATGTCGCATCGTTTGGGGCTTTATCTCAGTATGGTCTTGAATTCATCAGCACTTCTTACAAGAAGAATTTGAAGTTTGTTTCTGGCCTTAAGAAATATCTTAGGAAGTCCTTGTTGCTCCAGCTTAAACTTTCTTTCGAGGAATTGGTTGATTCGGCGCTTCATCTCGAGACCGTCGAGAAGGAGTGTGATAGTGATGTAGATGTTGAGGCTTCTAAGAACCCCAACAAGAGGCCGTTTTCAATTCAGAAGAAGCCTTTTCCTTCTAAGAAAAAGAAGACCGGTGGTCCTAGTTCTCAACCTCAGTCTTCCGGAACTCCTTTCGTTCGAAAATGTTTTAATTGTGGTTCTCCGGATCATATTATTCGAGCTTGTCCTAAGCCTCTCTTCTGCCGTTACTGCAAGAGGGAAGGTCATAGTTCCACTTGTCCCATTGCTCCGAATAATTCTTCATCTGGCAAGTTAAATGTAGCAAATGCTTCTGGAGGTCCTTCTCAATCGAAAGGTATATCTCCATCTATTTTGGAAGGTTCTATTTTATTTTATGACCATGGTATACGAGTTCTTTTCGATACGGGTGCTTCACATTCTTTCGTATCGAAAAAGCTCGTTGATGATTTATCTTTGGATGTTTCTTGTATGGTTACTTCTTTAAGGATTGCGAATCCTATTGGGGGATCCGCGACCCTTAGTTTGCTTTGTGATAATGTTGAGATTGTTTTATGTGGCTTTTCTTTCCGTGCGAATCTGCACGTTGTTTCCCATTTGGGTTTTGATATGATTTTTGGTATGGACTGGCTAGTGAGGTACGATGCCAGGATTATTTGTTCGGAGAGGATTTTATATCTTTGTCATCCTGATTCGCCTTCTCAGTTATCTCTTATTCTTCGGGATGTGGATAATTCCGAGATGGCTTTATATTCTCTTGACTCGCAAGATGATGATGATATATCTCGTATTCCGGTTGCTTGTGACTTTTCTGATGTTTTTGAGCCTGTATCGGGTTTGCCACCCAAACAGGCAATTGAGTTCCGCATTGATCTCATTCCAGGCGCGCAGCCAGTTAGTCGTCCTCCGACGAGGATGTCTACAAAGGAAAATGAGGAACTCAAGAAGCAACTTTTAGAGCTCGAGTCCAAGCAGTTGATTCAGTCCAGTTTTTCTCCGTGGGGATCCGCGGTCGTTTTCGTGAAGAAGTCTGATGGAACTCTTAGGCTTTGCATTGATTATCGCAAGCTTAACGAGTTGACCATTAGGAATAGGTATCCATTGCCTAGGATCGATGATATTTTCGATTTATTGAGTGGTGCTAAGGTCTTTTCTCAGCTTGACCTTGCCACAGGTTTTCATCAGTTACGAGTCGCGGAGGATAGCATACCTCTTACCGCTTTCCGCACTCGATATGGTTCTTTTGAGTGGCTCGTTATGCCGTTCGGTTTGACGAACGCTCCTGCTTTCTTTGTTGATCTCATGAATCGGGTATTCCGGGAATATCTCGATAAGTTCGTGCTTGTCTTCATTGACGATATCCTTATTTATTCCAAGTCTGAAGCTGAGCATGCTAATCACTTGAGAATTGTCTTGAGTACTCTCCGTCATCATCAGCTTAAAGCCAAATTCTCCAAATGCCACTTTTGGGAGAATAAGGTTAAGTTCTTAGGCCATGTTGTATCTTCCGATGGCATTTCTGTCGATCCCTCAAAGATCGAAGCCATTCAGAATTGGAAGAGGCCTGAGAATGTTCATGAGATTCGTAGTTTCCTTGGATTGGCGGGGTATTACCGTCAGTTCATTAAGGATTTTTCCTGTGTTGTGCTTCCTCTCACAAGCCTTACCTGGAAAGGCATTCGTTTTATTTGGTCCGACAAGTGTGAAGCTTCCTTTCAGACATTGAAAGAACTTCTCACTAATGCTCCTATTCTTATGGTTCCCGAAGGGAATCATGATCTTGTTGTCTACACCGATGCTTGTGGTAGTGGTCTCGGTGCTGTGCTTATGCAGAGAGATCGGGTGGTTGCTTATGCTTCTAGGCAACTGCGTCCGAATGAAGTTCGCTATGCCACTCATGATCTTGAGTTAGCCGCCATTGTCTTTGCCTTGAAGATTTGGCGACATTATTTGTTGGGCGAGCGCTTCATTCTCTATACCGATCATAGATCTTTGAAGTATTAGTTTACTCAGAAGGAACTCAATATGAGACAACAACGTTGGCTCGAGTTTCTTGCCTCTTATGACTTTGATATCCAATATACCCCTGGTAAGGGAAATCATGTTGCAGGTGCGCTTAGTCGCAAACATTCGGCTGTTATTTCTATGATGTTTGCCTAATGGGATATTCTTGAGACTCTATCTTTTTGTGAAATTCGTGATCGAGATTCATCTTCTGATTCTCCTATTTTATTATTTAGTTTGGGAGCTCGACCTATTTTATTGGATCGTATTACCGATGCCCAGCGGCGTGATCCTAATTTGTTGCATCTTATTCAGCTTTGTGAGTCTACATCCTGTGATGAGGCGTTGTGGGATTTTAGCATTGATTCTCATGGGTGTCTTCGTAAGAAGAACCGTCTTGTTGTGCCTTCTGATTCTGTACTTAGGCATGATATTCTTGATGATTGCCATCGTTCTAGGTATACCATTCATCCCGGTAGTAGCAAGATGTATGCCGATATGCGTCGCCTTTATTATTGGGAAGGCATGAAGCGCGATGTGGCGAGTTATGTGAGCAATTTCATAACTTGTCAGCATTTTAAGGCCGAGCATCAGCGTCCTTCGGGTCTTCTTCAGCCTCTTGAGATTCCATTGTGGAAGTGGGATCAAATTTCTATGGATTTTATTGACGGCCTACCTCGTTCGAGATCGGGTCATTCTAGTATCTGGGTTATTGTTGATCGCCTCACCAAGTCTGCTCATTTTGTCCCTATTAAGTCTAATAGAAGTGCTTCGCATTTGGATAAGTTGTATGTCAAGGAAATCGTGAGACTTCACGGTGTTCCTAGTTCTATTATGAGTGATCGTGATCCTTTATTCACGAGTCATTTTTGGAAGAGTCTTCAGCAAGCTTTGGGAACAAAGCTTAATTTTTCTACAGCTTATCATCCGCAGTCTGATGGACAGACTGAACGGGTGAATCGTATCTTGGAAGATCTTCTCCGTATTTGTATCTTTGATTTCGGTGGTAGTTTGGAGGATCACCTACCTCTTGTAGAATTCTCCTACAACAATAGTTTTCAGTCTAGTATCGGTATAGCTCCTTTCGAAGCCTTATACAGAAGGCCATGTCGATCACCTTCATGTTGGTTGGAATCTGGAGAGAAGCTTATTCTTGGTCCAGATTTTGCTCATGATTCTTCCGAGAGGATTGATCTTATTCGGTTGAGACTGAAAGAGGCACAGAGTCGCCAGAAATCCTATGCGGACAACCGTAGGAAGCCTCTCGAGTTCTCGATCGGCGATCTTGTTTTTATTCGTGTTTCTCCTTTGAAGGGGGTTATGCGTTTCAGTACGACTGGGAAATTGGCTCCTCGCTTTATAGGACCATTTTCTATTACTGAACGTATTGGCCTTGTGGCTTATAGAGTTTCACTTCCAGCTCATTTATCTGGCATTCATGACGTGTTTCACGTCTCACAACTTCGGAAGTGTCTTCGGGAGTCGGATTCTGTTGTTACTTCTCCTGATTTGCAAGAGCTTGATATCTCACCGGACTTATCTATTGTACAGCAACCTATTCGCGTACTTGACACAGAGGTGCGACACCTTCGGAACAAGGACGTGCCGCTCGTTAAAGTTCAATGGTCCGCTAATCCCAATGACTGTACTTGGGAAACCAGAGAGTATATCGAGCGATCTTATCCGGGTTTTCTTTCTTTGCTTTGAAACGGTGAGTATGTCTTTTCGTTTCTAACTTGTTTACTTCTCTTTTGAATGTTGTATGTAGTTGTTACAAATATTGTCTCTAGAAATTGCGGGGACGCAATTTTGTAAGGAGGGGAGATCTGTAACAACCCGCATATTTAACGATTTTATATTTAAATGTTTAATTTAAATATAGCGTCGTTAGTCGGATTTTGGTCCGAAATGTTACTTTTTTGCAAACGGCCGAATTGGGACTCGAAACTACCTCCATTGGTTCCAAAATGGCGTTTGCGATCTTTTTGAGTATAATCTTTGATATGTTTGGAGTTTGTAAAATTTCGGCTACCTTTTCTATTGGGTTTGGGTTTGGGTTTGGGTTCAGCCCACTAGCTTAACTAATACTCTAGCTTGGCCACTCCTCTCATTCACTTATTCATTTCTTAAAAACTTAAGCTTAAAACTGAAATGGGGGAAGAGAAAGGAAATTAGAAACTCCTAGCCCTAAATCCAATTGAAAAATCCAAATTCTTGCTCCAAAATCAAAGAGAATCCATTGGTAAGTTCATCTCCATCTTCTCCATCTCTTCTCCTCTTCAATTTCAGTAATTTCCTAACCCTAACTTAGGAAATACTTGCTTTGATTCTAGATTGAAGCTTGTAGTGTTGAAGTGGAGTGTAGTTGGTTGATTCCTTCCATTTGTGCTTCTTCATCTTCTTTGTTTTGTGTAAAAAGATGAGTTTTGAACTCACATCTACTTCTCTTGATTTCATGGGTGTTGGGTATGAATTCCTAACAAGTATGCATGTGCCATTGCTTTGGATTTAGAAAGAATTTGCATTTCATTGAAAAAGGCTGGAATTGCAAATTCATCAGGTTCGACCGACCGAGCTCCCTGGGCCGGTCGACCGACCTGCTGCCCCGACCCAGAATTGGGTTTCTGCATCTGGCCGGCCGACCGAGCCCTGCAGTCCGGTCAACTGACCTGCTTTGTTTTGCCTGTTTTCCTTATTTTGCATATTTGATTGATTTTTCCGGATTTTATCGATTCAAGTTGCTTTTTAGTGGTTGCTAGTGCATATTTGACTTTGATAACTTACTCTTGAATTCATCCACGGGTTTTTATAAAATGATTTCTCAAATCGCATTTAAAAGCTCGTTTCTCCAATTCATAAATTCCATTTAAACCCACACACACGATTTCGCACTTCGAGCGAAGTGGAAGGAAGATTAAACGGTTAGGTAAAACACGGACCATGAATCCATGCGTTTATCTTTTCGATTAATCCCCGACCTATTCGATTGATCGTTTTGACCCTTGTGTCTGGTTTACCGATGAGATGAGGTAAATTTGTACTGCTTTGAGTGTGAAATAAACTAACGGATAGTAAACCGTTTAGTGCGAACGGGTGGTTATGGGACTCACGTTACCACTTTTCGGATTCCTCTCTGGGAGTTTGTGACACATGCTGCCTTTGGGATAGTGTCTTCGGACTGTCTTCTCTGGCTTGTTTCCTTTAAATATCGCTTTTGGAGTTGGTCCTTTGCCCCGACTCGAAAGATATTTAGGGTTGTCGGTTACCTTTAGTATTGCTTTCGGAGTGGTTTCTTCACCACCGCTCAAGAGATATTGGAGTGGTTTCTTCACCATCGCTCAAGAGATAACGTAGTGGTTTCTTCACCACCGCTCATGATGCTTCATTTATATGTATATTCCCTAGGTATTGCTTTTCTGTATTGGTTCTTTAGAGCCACACGAAATATAGCGTTTACCTTGTGGAACTCGTATTTATTGGTATTTGTTGTTTGCCTTTATGGCTTGCCTTGGGATATTCTTATCCTTTGTTTCTATATGTTGCCGATGATATGAGGCTTGATCTATATGATTCATCTTTCGTTAGATGATTGTGTTATCTCTTTTAGAGATATCTATTATGCTTTGTAACCTTGCAGGTTTATTGTTGTTCAGTTTATCTAACTGATTTGTTTAGCTAGACTGATCCGTGTAATTTATACTCGGGTCAGACCGAGTTGTTTCAGGTTAGGTGCTTTTGGACTTAGCCTATTTTGCTTCCGCATGGACTATTCGCTAACTTCATTTTGTTATAGCGTCTTTAGTGGTCCTTATCTGTTGTAACTCTGATATTTATACTTTTTCGACTCGTCTGTATATTGTGGTTTGCTATACCACTTGACTTGTATTATTTTGTATACTCCGAAATGTATCAGCATATGGGTATATGATGATTTACTGTTCTGTGATGTATATTACATTTGAGTTGTTATATTTTCTTCTGATAGATCCTATAGCCATTGTAGTTTTGCTTTAAATATTTATTGAATAGGTCGAATTTTTAATGTTTCTACTTTTCGACGTATTTAGTGAATAGTTAAGGTAAGATTACACATGGTCGCTTCCATTATACTCTATTGTCCGCGTTAGCCGACAGTATTATCTATGTAATACTCTTTGTTAACGAGGCTCTCGGAGTGGGGCGTCACAGTGATCGACATCATTAAAATTTGACCGAGCTCCGATTAGGACGAAATCGCTTAGAGGTGATGATCAAGGCTAGGCAAGGCTGCATTTCAAATTTCAGATTAATCGGAGTTCGTATGACAGAGATATGACCGATACAGGACAAAAATGACACACTGTTCACATCCATCGAGAGGAGTCAAATTTCAAATCGATCATATTCGACTTGATCAACATATGTTCGAATCAATCGGGCACGAATCGATCCTTGGCCGTACTATTCAAATCCATCGGGTCAGTATCGATCAGTGTGGAGCTATGCTATTCGTATCGACATTGAGGGGCCTCATTCGTACCGACCAAACATCAATAGTTCGTATCGGTCCATCAGTGCATCCCAATCTTACATTATTCGTATCGATGGAGAGGGCTTTGTTCGTATCGATCCATTGCGCAACGATCGATCGATGCGAACGCTTATAAATGACCGATGCGAATAGCGCCGTAGCTATCGATACATGCAGCACGAAGTGGTCGACACGAACTCAAGTTCGATGTTGGATGCGAATAAGACTCCTTCAACTCGACACAAAAGATGGAGCGATCCAAGAATCTCGCACTACGTCACCTCGCACGCACGTGCCTTGATCGAGTCAAACAGGATGGATACGAAAGCATGGATTCGAACTCAGTAGCACACGAAAATCACAATATTGCATTAATCGTATCTCACGAACCACAGGTTCAAATGCTATGAAATTTTCACAGGAGCTTACGTACAAGATAAAGAACATTCCTGCCAAGTATCAGCTCAACTGGATCATTTTTTGATCGATACGAAATTGGTTCGTATCGATCACGGATCGAGTAGAAACTTTCCGGGATCGATCGCGTGGACCCACTTACGTGCCAAAAGGAGTCTCCGAAGTTTGAGCGCGATATCAGCCTCCTACACCTATAAATAGCCCCCCTAGAGCCTATAGAAAGGGGATCTTTTGGCTATTCCACGTCCAGACTCTGCCAGATTCAATTCTACATCTCACCATTACTGTTATATTCGAGTTCCTTCATTGTAATTGTTGTAATCATCTGTAATCAGCGAAGAACATCAATAAAAGATAAACCTTTGAAGTGGATGTAGGCCGAAGATAGCCGAACCACTATAAATTTTGTGTTTCTGTTCGTTATTTCTGGTGTTGCTTGTTGTAGCGTAGATCTATGACTTGTGCTTGAATATCGTTGATTTATATTCATATATTGGTGCTTTCACGACACTTAGGGTTTGTGACCAATTTTGGCGCGAACAAATATTATATAACTTTTACAATTTAATTAACTTGAATAATATTATTATATATAATCTTATATCAATGTTATTAATTTAATCTTATTTAATTAATTATATATTTTTCAATTAAACATTTTATATCGAATACTTATGCTATAATATTTATAATTATACAACTCATATCTTTATGTATACATATTATACTATTTATCAATTAACATTTAAAAAATTTATTTAATTCAACAATTAAATTATTTCAATTCTGAAAATTTTTTATATGCTTACATCATCTTAAAAAATTCAAGATATTGCAACATATATCATCATATATATTATATAATTCAATTAATTAACAATTTAATTTATTTACCTAATTTATGATTAATTAATTTTTGAAATTAATTTATAAATTTTAAATAATGATTATGAAAATCATATTATAACATATAAAATTATTTTGTTATTTTTAAATTTAAATTTAAAATTTAAAATTTGATTTTAATCTTAAAACATAACTTGAAAAATTAGCCCAATGCCCAAATTCAAATTGGGCCTTTTACATGAGGGATGATCCTTTTGGGCTCACTTCACCTTTCGGGCGAGGATGACATCCAAATAGAGCATGGTACTAGATTATCCAAACCCAACCTAGACACTATTTTTCTAGACACCTTACTAAATGGATAAGCTTAATTAGTTGGCTTTGATATTGCTAGTTTAGGCCGCATAGGTTAATAAGCTCTGATGCCATTGTTGAACTGGACCAGCATGCATTGGGTCTAATGAGTGAATTTCAATTTTTTTACCATTTTGGTTCTTATTGGGCTTATAAAGTCTAAATTGATTTAGATGTGATCTAGATATATTTTTGATAAAACCACTATTTTATTTTATTTATTAATAAAATATTTTATTTGATATTATATATAATATATAGTCTTTACTTGTGTATTATATATACATGTATGTGTAGTAAAATGAAGAAAGTGTTTGGTCAGCTTCAAGCTAGCCGATCCAGAAGGAAGAGGATAGATAGTATAAAACCTTTAGCCATCTTTTCAACTGCATCTGACGCTGCTGCTTCTTCTTAATTGAATATCTCATAGAGTAAAGGGATGACACGTCCAAATATACAGCATGCATGGTTTAACATCTCTGTATCTAAATGTTGGGATTTACACCGTAATGGACATGTTAGCCCCTCCATATACATATGTATGACATCTAATATACACACACATACATGTACTATTAATGTAACATGAAAATTAATTTATATACATTATTCTAGAATAACAATATATGACCAATGGCTCTGGCAATTAGGGCTTCTGTCGCTTCTTCTCATTTCAACCACGTCTAAGTCAACATTCCTCTTTCCATTATTTGTACTCTTTCTCTTCCTTTGAGTCTTGGATTCCCTATGCCGAAGCATCCTAAGAAGAAAAGATTTGTTCCCATTGCATCCATGGGTGGTTCTTTGACTCGAACTGGCTGGAACTACAGCTCGTTCTCCCCTCTTATCAAGGAATCAGAGAGGCCCATAATGTCTGATTCTCAAGTTATTGCTATCGCACCGATTTTTGATGCCTAAATTATTTTTTATAACTCTGGTCTGCTTCCCTATGATGGTTAGATTGCCTCTGGAATTTTGAACCTGCCAATTTTAAAGAACCCTCTAGTCAGCTTGCTTGCTGATTTAGAAACAAACACTACGGATGCTCACCTTGCCTTCAAGGCTAGTAATTGGTAAGCACTCCTTAACTCCTATGTTTGAAGCTGCCTGTAATGTTTCATATTGGAGTGAGAACTCTGCTGGTATACGAAATGAACTGTTTGGATGTGAATTGGGAGAGGCAGTGGAAGTTGATATGACTTTTAGTTCTTCCGCTGTTGTAATGCTGAGGCAGTGGGTAGTGGTAGTAAAAAAAATGCAGCCCGCTTCTCCAGTTTTGCCTAGTTCGGTTGATTTGGGGTCGAAATCTGTTAATGCCTTGTTTGCTGCTTCTAGCACTGCTCAGAACGCAGTCTAGCAAGACCCAGTTGTTTGGACTTCATTATTTACATCCTTGCCGATAAAATGATGGTGCTTACGAGCTCCGCTCTTTAGATTGGTGGAGGTTGACGGTGTCATAATTCCTCCAGTGGAGGTAATTCAAGCAGGTGTTGACTTCTGGTCGGAATATCTAATTGGATTTTTCTTGGATCCAAATCCTTCTTATTCAATAGTTAAAGAGCATAGTCGAAAATCGTGGAAGCTGAAAGGTGGACTTCAAGTTTATATGGACAATTCTTTGTTCTTCTTCAAGTTCTCGAGGCCCGAGGAGCGTCTCCGTTTCCTTAGCGTTAATCCTATCTTTATTAGAGGTAAACCATTTATTTTTACCACTTAAAGTCAGTCTATTGACTGTGCCGGAAACCAGATTTTATCTATTCCATTTGGGCTTACTTTTCTCACATTCCATTTATTTTGCAACCTTTGATTGGTCTTAATTGGTTAGTCAGTAATGTTGGAAAATTGAAATGTTTTGATGTTAATACTATTGCAAGGGAGAAGCTAGTCTATGCAAAAGTGCTAATTGAAATAACTTTGGATAAGCCCGTTTCGAATAAAAATCAACGTCCCTGTTATTGAAATTGTTGTTCGGTATAGCTGGAAACCTGAAATTTGCACATCATGTCATTCTTTTAGTTTCTCTTCGAAGCTTGACCTCAAGCTTTTGACTTTACACCATTGTCGCTCTCTGCTTGGTCCCCTCTTCATCAACATCCCTTCATGAAGTGGATCCCGAAACTGAGCCTAGTGCCTTCTGATACTCATCCCGTGTTGGTGCCTCCTGTGAAGGTTGTTGTTCTACTTGTGGATGATGGTGTTGCTACAGCCGCTGTTTCTGAGACCTCCCCTGAAGCTGCAGCAGATATTATTTCTCTAGTCATGCCAATTTGCTGGGATGTATAGGAAAAGACTTGGATACATATGGAGTATGATATGAGATATAGCCCCTTAGATGATTATTTTTTACAGATTTGTGTCAAATGATCTCTTAGATCTCCGATATCAATATTACTCTGTTTCTGGAGATGCATTGGTTCTTGCTACGAAAGGACAACTAGCGAAAAGGAATGAGGTTATGTTAGCAGATGCTTCCTGGGATAGGTCTTTCATTTTCTCTCTTAACTTGGTGGTTTATGACCCTGAACTTGTAGTGCAGTTCCAAGCTTTCGCTCGAATTAGTGGGTATGAGCCCAAGGTGATTGCTCCAGTGCCTTTGGACATCGGTAGTTCCTCCTCCATGGAGGACTTGTTGTTCAGATCATTCATAGTAGTTCTGGCATTTTCGCCACGTTCATGTGTTGTATTTTATTGCTTTTCATTTTAGTAGTTAAGGTATTCTACCTTACTCCTATTCTGAAGATGTTTTTATTACTTTGGTAATAGAAAGTAGACGGCCTACTATAAAATCGGCTGGCTTTGCAAAAAAAATTAATTTTATATTTAATTAAATATATATATATATATATACACATTTACATGCAATAATGTGGAAGTAATCTTATATAAATGTACACATACATACATAAATTAATATTTATAAATGTAAATATAAAAACAATTTAAATCAAATTCCAAATTTAAATATTAGATCTATATGTATGTACAAATTTTACATTATTAAATTATATATATGTAAGAATTAGATAATATATTATTAAATTATATATATTAGGTTGCAAATAAATTATACATGAGGTCGTAAATAAATTATATATTATTAAATTATATATACAAGGTTGCAAATAAATTATATTATTAAATATATATGAGGTTGCCAATAAATAATATATTTTTAAATTATATATATGTACGAATTTTTTTGTATAAAACATATATATGGGGGTGGGGGTGTTTGCGTGTGTATTATATCAATAATTTAAGAACGCTTATCATGAACCCCATGGGCTATCATTCCTCTTTATATTATATCGTATAATTTACAATTAAATCAAATTAAAATGTACATCGATATTGAATATCAATGCACGTGTGTATAAATTTTATATACACATTACTTTCAATATTAGTTAACACAAATCAAATCAAAAAAAAATTAATTGAAATTTCACAAATATTAATTAATTTATAAAAATTCAATTCAATTAAATCAAGTGGTTTCAGAGTATTCGATGTTGCGGTTGTGTGACTCTTAGGTGTAAATTTGGTCAATGATTAATATCGAACAATTCAAATATTAACGTCATGCGTCATCTTAGCTGCTGGTATGACAGTTTGGTGAAATTTTTCACTTACATAGTTTCGGTAAAATTCAATTTTACTATTTTAAGCGATTCCTAGTAGTGACAAATATTTACGCCAATACTCTTCATCAAACATAGGGTTGGCGCGGGTTGATTTGGAGTCCAAACCGCTTCCGTAGGAAACCATTATACCAATTTTTTAAATGGTTCAGTTTTGGATCCGTTTAATATAATATGATCCGACTTTGGTCCGGTCTGCTTTGAACCCATATTAAATATGATATAAGAGAATTACTTCCATCAACCATCTATTGCGGAGGCAGTTATGTGAAGCTTTTATGCTTAAATGTTAAAACATAAAATGTTATAGTGAAAGGAAAGTTTAGTTCTTAACTGTATGAATATTTCATTTTGACATTTATTTACAAGTGAGTTTTTTTTTTTTGGTGGATTAACCAAACATTGGTGTTAATCAATGCATAATCATTAAGTAAAATGACTAGAATAAGATTACAATTAGATTTATCCAAAAAAATAAGATGAAAAATATTACAATAAAACGATAACTTCTTCCTTTATGACAACGGTTATTATTAATATAACAACAACATACGTTGAAAATAGAATATACATCATTAGAATATAAACTAAGATAGAAATTGCTTATATTTTTATCATAAAATTGTTAGAGTAAATTTTCGGCTTGGTCCGGTTTAATATGGTTGGTCGAATCGCCCGAACTGCAACTGAATCATATTAATGCGAGTCGGTCCGGTTTGGGGTATTTGCTTTGGTTAGAAGAATCGATGAAGATTTCTGCATCATTTTTGCGGTCCGGTACTTGTAGTTTTTGTATAGCAGTGCGGTTTGTGCCCACCCCTAATCAATACCGTATTACATTAGGAAATATGAAATTTGGTAATTGATAATATTCTAATATCTTCCATATTCAACATGTATAGTTCGAACACAAAGCCATTGGTTCAATAAAACAATTATTACTAATCGAACCGCTCTGGCTAGTGATTTTGACTTGACTTCAATTGACTATGATACTAACCTCATATAACCAGGAGACGAATGCTATGTTGAATAGCGTTTCACTTCTAATGCTTAACTTCAGACCCAACTATAGTCAATCAATTGCCATAGTGCCACGATATAACTATAATAAAAAATGGAGTGCCAACATTGAAGTTCAACAATATTCTTAAGTCGAGTGAGCTATGTAATATTGCTACTTTAATATTTTCTACTTGACCTTAGTCATTTTTGGTAGACTAATGGGTATGCCCTAGCGGCAATTCTCTAATTTATTCAAAATTATTAACTCTATAGTCAATTCTCATTCGTAATAAAAGATGTTATATTTGTGTTATATGCTTTTTATAATACGTTATAAATAATTTATTTTAATTATATTTAGCAGAAAATCCATGAATGGCATGTTTGTGATAGTAGCCACAAACAGCTGTAATCATGAATATTTTATCATAATATAATACAGCATTATCTTGAATATTTCTAGTCAAGATGTATAGAGACTAGATATCAATGAATTAATTAAGTTTAGAGTATGTAACACTCTACAGATTTGGGCAGTGTATTACTTATGACCATCGAGAGAACCAAGGTGTTCATACAGATAATTATTAGATAACTATAGAGTGACCCACTCAATTTTCTTCTGTTGGTTAATATGACTTGGTGAAACAGAAAATATCGTTGTGAAAATTTGTATAGTTCTCTTGACTTGAGAATAATATTGATCTTCAATATGAATGCTTTTCTTTAATTATAGTCATATCCTAGCACAATATGGTTGGACCGAGTGGAAGTATTGAAACTGAAACACTGTTCAAGAGAGGATTCATCTCCTCGATTATATGAGGCTAGTATCACCGTTAACTGAAGTCAACTCAAAGTCAAAATCTTTGACCAGAGTTGTGACGACCCAGAATTTTGGACATTTGAAATTGGAATATTTAATTAATTTTAAATATTTAAAAGTTAATTATTAACTTGAATTTCAAATGTTACTATTTATTTAGTGGTTTAATTATTAAATTAAACAATTGAAAATTGGGTAAATTGTTGAATCAGAAATTCTAAGCCTGTTAAATTAATTTGAAGGCTTATAAAATTTATAATGATAATAGTGAAGATAATAGAACTTTTAAAAGTTAAATTTAAAACTACTTTGTTCAGTTTGAAAATATATTGTTTAAATCGATATTTATATAAATAACCTTTCAAGGCACGGTCTCGGAATTCGACGAAACCAGTTCCATTGGATTTCAATTTTCATAGCATTTGGAGTTGTCGTGTGATCGTATGGTAGATAAACGGGCTAAAATCTATATCGACATTTAATATTATAACCGGGTCCAAAACGCTATCTTCTCTATACAGCCGAGTTAGGACTCAAAACCTTTTCCATTGCATTTAGAATAGGGGTTTAACATTATAAACGCCTAGCGACACGTCTCGATAGAAGATCGAGATTTTAAGTTGTTTTTTCTAGATGATTTAAATTTAAGTTTAAATATAAACATGTATATATATTTTCTTTTCACAACAAATCTTTTCCACTCATGTCAATGTTACTCCAGCTTGTTCATTTTTTGCACGTAAGGAAAAAAAATTCAAACACTTCCTCTTTTTCTACACGCGTCTCTTTTTTTAGAAAAAAGAAATAAAAGCAAGGGGCCAACGTTTTATCACAGCTACCAAGTTCGAAACAAATCTAAGGAAATTAAATGATGGAACAGAAAATTTCGAAACCAATTCAAAATCATTCGAGATTCAAAAGATGGGTCGGTCGAATCGCAAACCCTTTATCACGTACTCATTCCCAAATCAAGATTGAATTGACTGCCTCAATGTCTCATTCGTTCGGAACCCAAATCGAGCTCCCGCGTCGTTCATGGCAAAGGGGGGCGCTCAATTGTGAGTTGCTGATGGGATGGTAGTCGCGTGTGCTTGCGACGGAAGTGAAGGCCGGAGGGACGCGCGCGTACGAGAAGGCGGTCGATTTGCAGTTTGTGGTTGGAGACTTTCGTTTAGGGCTAGGGTTTCACGTTTTGGATTTTGGCGGTCCTGAGATCGAGCTCGAATTCGAGCTATGATAGTGGAACGAGCGCAAGGGAAGGCTGTAGCAGTTTGGGTTATGAGCTCGTGGACTTTGAGGCCGCGTACGCAGAGATTGGTGATCGAGTTGACCGAGTTGGTGGCAGGTCATAGGTATATTATCTCCTCCTTTTTAGTTTATAATTTTAGCAAATTTTATGTCTATTTTATACACATATAAATATACAGTTGAGTAATTACTGTTGTTATTTACAGAAGAAAAAATATATTCACAGTAAGATATAGATTAATTCTGTGTTTAATTAAGATATATATATATATATATGCATATGCAGAATTTAATATATATAGATAAACAATATATATTTATGGATAAGGCTTTGAAAAAAAATAGGAATTTTTAAAAGGTTGACGGAGTTTATAAAGATTAGATTTTTATGAAATCTATATAGCTTATTTTATAAAATGTGCATATGAAATTTCAAGTGAAAAAGAAATAAAAATACATATTTTAAATCACGGGTTAATTTAATTATTAATTAATTAAATTTATTAAATGGAAATTAATTATTCGATTATGTCGAATATTGATAAACTGTATAAATATTTATACAAGGTCTAAATCATGGAGAATCAAGTCAAGTTGGAAATTGATTGCAAAATAAAAGGCAAAGGTGAGTTAATCTCACTCATTTGGATTATCGGTTAAATTAAATAATTACAATTTAAATTATTGGATTGATTGCTTGAATTGATAATTTATTATCAGTCTGGATTTGGTATTTTATATATAGTAGTATATATATTAGTGTGATTGATTTCCTACATTATATAGCGGATGAGACCCTATGCTCCCCGCATAATAGCGGATGACCCTTTATACCGCGATACCCTGCCTTGAAGCAGGATTGGTATTTAAATTGTTGTGCTAACATCTGTGGATGCAAGGAAAACAGGTTGGAGTGATCCAACTCGATTCCTCAAAGTATTTAGATTGTTTTAATACTATGCGATATGATTTATTTGATAATCTGTGATAGATTATATTGGTAACTGGAAATATTGAATGCTATGGTTTAATTGAATATATTTGGATATACCGAGTTATCAAAAATACAAGCATTGGATTTTTGAAGGGAAGTAAAAGAGAGAATTCTTAAGTAAATAATTATAGAGGATTTGGATAAATGAATTAGAAAATGATAAAAGTTGATTTTTAAATTCTAATAAATAAATTCCAAGTATGGGAAAGGAGATTTTTGAATAAATGGGAATGATAGATTTTTTTAAAACTTAAGTGATATTATTTAAAGGAATAAAAAAATTATTTTTAAATTTGTGGTTTAAAGGGTTTGGGAAGAAATAAAAGAAGAATTTTGAAATGAAGTATGAAATTTATAATGTCAGTTTTAAATAAGATTTTTAAATCATAATTAAGAAGTAAATCTGGAATTAATGGACTTGTGAAATAAACTTTGAATAAATCGAGAAATAAATTTAATGGGAAATTAAATTTAGAGAATTGATTTTTAAATCGATTAAATGATTGAAACAGTATTTCAAAAGAGAATGAGATTATGAAATTTATATCGAGGTTTATAAATGAAGTGAATGTTTTTTAGTGGATAAATTTGAAGTATAAATTCACGGTGGAAATTTATATGGGGTTGGTAATTTGTTTTAAAAACAAAAAGGGTGGTTTAATTTTTAAAAGTGTGGAAAGGAAATTTACAAGATGCGAACGTAAATTAAATTTGATAAATCGAACAGGATTTATAAAGGATTAGGTTGTTATATTTTAAATGGAAAGTGTATTTCCTTGAAAAGCCAAGCATATTTTCAAAGAAAGATTTCCAAGTATAAGTTAAAAGTTTTAAAATTGTTTTAAAAGAATGTTTTTGAGAAAATTTATTATTTAAGTTGTTTAAAATTTTAAAGGTAAATATTTGTCGGGTTAAGTTATAGTAGCAATTATTTTAAGGTTAAATTGGTATTATGATTTAAAAGATAATTATAAATATTTATATTTTATAAAGTAGCTTTATTTTAATAGTAGTTTGGCTAAGGGTTTTATTTGTAAATTTAGTATAAAATTTCCTAATTTTTATTTTAAATAAAAATGTGTTAAGTAGTTTTTATTTTAATTTTTTTAAAGTATATTTTTTTGTATAAAGTGAGTTAAATTATTTTTAAATCCAAGTATTAAGACTTGGGTGGTTTTCGGGGGAAAATAGAACAATTGGGTGGAAATTTATTTCGCGAGAGAAAAAGTGATTTGAAATCTATTTTCAAAGGATTGAAGTGTAGAAAAAAATATCTTGCGAAGATATTTGAAATAAATAATTTGGGAAATTATTAAAGCCTGATGGTTGTTTTGTGGATGTTATGTGACAGTTAAATAACGGACTATCAATATTAGCCAATGTGTCGATCGTTTCAAAGAGACCAGGATCAGGATTAATTTCCCAAAAACCACTTCGACCCGGTTTGAACGTTTTCATGAGGAAGACAAGTGCTTGGAGTTGAAGATGGAGCATTGAAGTGCAAGGGCTAATCGCTACTAATCCTTAGGGTGATTTCAAAATGGATGTAGTAGGAGTAGTGCCTTTGGTTCCGTTCGAACCCAGAACGGAATTGCATGGATGAATGCTTTCTAAACATCATCAGGAGGACGATGAGTATTCTAAGTGAATGTGTGGTAAAAAGGTAATGCAAAGCCTCGAGCCTCATCAACCGAGAATGGCTAAAACAGGGGAGGTGCACACAATGCTAAGTGGCTAGCAACCAATTAGTATAAGATCATTCCTGTCTAGATGTCCCTTTTATTCGGCTGTGTGGGCGGTTGCTGATCTCAACCGTGGGGTGATCTTATTCGTACTATCCAGTAAGGGGTAGCTCTGGTCTTGTGATGCAAGGGATCAGGGTGGATCCTCGGTACGGTGATCTAGACCACGTACTATGACAGGCGGTACCCCAATATCCCTGCCATTGATGGAAATCCATTCTCCCTACGTGCCTTTACGGTTTTGATTGTAGAACTAAGCATTGCTGGAATTTAATAATGGTAACAATTTCGGCTATTCGAATAAGTATTTGTATATAGACGCTACTATAATATCAGAGGATTTTATAAGAAAATTGTTTTGGTTATCGTAAGGTAAAAACCCGAAATGTTTATTTGTGGCGTTGTCTTACGAGATACCTTTGATTTCAAATGGATTTTGAAACTTCAACAATCCAATTGAGTGTGTTTTCTCACTCTGGTTTTCTAGACCGACTTGGGTGTTATTTAACTATAATGCTTGGGTCAGACCAAGTATTGTAGATACAGGAAGGGATGCTGTGGAGCTCAGGAGACGAGCTGGATGACGAGACGTATCACACGTATTTGATGAATATTCCGTTGTGTATGATTAACTGCATGGTCATTTTTGTGAGGACAGGTTAATATAACTGTCCAGTTGTGTGCTATAGATTTTGTTGTACTCTGATGATGTAATGTATAAACGGATATAGTTCTTTTATTTAAAGATTAGTCATTTATCTATTATATATTGTTCCGCTGTGGTTGTGAGATTCTAATCTTGTTTCTATTTCTTCTTCTACCTCCTTCTTCATTATCCCATAATGGTTTGGTTTTTCGGTATTCGATTGTTCAGCATTAGATACGGTGAACGTATTGTTGTCAATTTTTGGACGTCGAAAAATCGGGTCATTATAGTTGGTATCAAAGCTAAAGGTTAAGCGAGAACCTTGGCTCTGGTGGGGATTACTCATTAGGAATAGAGTTCGTAAGTACTCTAGAATGAGTTTAGCATACTAATAGATATGAGCGCGTATTTGTTAGTGAATATAAAATTATTTTTATATTGTGTTGACTTATCAGTTGAGTGTTTATGGATTCTGGTCGATATGTGGGATGCCACGTCATCGATAGGGGTTTCTAAACTCTTAAATAAGATAAACCAACACAGTATTGTGTAAAAATAGGGTAAATGGAATAATTTTATCCAAATTATTTTTGTATGTAAAAGAAATAATTTTTCGTAAATTATTATAGTTATATATGGTTGCTTGATTGTTAGGAAGTGATAATATTAAATTGTTATCATTATTCTGTGGAAATTGAACAAGAAATAAAAATTATAACCAAAGGTTAAGGAATAAATTTATATAACAAAATGGGATTTGTAAATGTAAATTATAAATGTGGTTTACAATTGGAAATGAAAAAAAATTCCATAGTAATGTTTGAATATGAATTGAAAGGATCTGGAAATCGAAATTTTGAAGTTAAATTCCTTTGATTTGAAAATGGTTTTCAAAAGTTTTGGAGAAAAAATAATGATATTATTTGAGAAATATTTTTTGAATTAGATTTGAAATCTTATGAGATTTGGAATTTAAAAGTATTTAGAAAATGTTTTTATAGAGATAAAGCACTAAACTCTTTTCGGTCGCTGGTTAATTTTCGAGTTTCCAAGGAAGGAATTGCTACTTGAATGTTTTAAATTAGAGATGTTTGCAAAACTGGGTTTGATTTTGAAATTCAAAGAAATGATTTGGGTTGGGTATATATGATTTCAAAAATGTGTTAAATGTTTAAGCAATTTTTTAAACTCGGGAAGTTTAATTAAAAATGTTTATAGAATATGAATATGTTTGATGGGTGATAAAATTAGAAATTTTTAGAACAAAATTTAATTTGGAGAAGAGTTAAATTAAAAGTAAGTGTGATAATAAAATAAAGTGGTAGGTAGACCAATTGAGGAAAGAAAAATCTAAGGAGATTAGTAAGTAGAATGTAAATAAGTTGGAGAACTTATAGGAGTTTAAAATTTAAATTAAAACGGAACTTAACTTGGATTAAGTTAAATAAAAGTGAGTTTGAAAATTTTGTTAGTAGATTAAGCAAAGTGGCCATTGTAATAAAATTTATTTAAGTTGGAAATAAAATTCACAAATGAAAATTTTGTCCGCGAGCATAGCTCAGCTGGTTGAGGACTACCTTGCAAGCACGGAACAAAGTTCATGGAGGTTGCAGGTTCGAGTCCTGCAGTCGAGATATGTTTCCCTTAAGGCTTAGAGCGGTTATCCTCAATAAAACCTACAACCTGGTAGAGGATTGATGCTCTGGGCTGGGCTGCCTAAAAGGAGGATCAGTGTGGCGGATAGCTGCATTTCCCAGCTCTACTCTACGGAGTAGGGTTTAAAAAAAAATTTGCAAATGAAAAAATTAATTTAAATTTGTAAGTAGATAGAACTGAAATTGAAATTGAAGATTGGAATCAATTTAAATTATGTTAAGTAAATTGAAATTGTAGAATTTGTTCTAGGGAGCTAAAAGAAGTAACAAGAAATATTTTGGAAATAACCTTTTATTGAGATTTGAAAATTAAATTTGGAAATGCAGTGATAGATAAAATTGGTAATTTAAACAGATTTGAAATTGAATTTAATTGAAAATGAATTAGTGCATAAAACTAATTACAATAACTAGAAAATTAAATATGGGTTGAGATGTGGTTAGTAGAATTCAATGTCTAAAGTTTGGAAATAAGTTGAGTTTAAATTGAAATTTGAAAAATAAAATTTTGTATAGAATAGATATAAAACTAAGTGATAAAAAGGAAATCATTATAACAAGAGTATAAAGTAATTATTTTAAACTTAAGAAGTGGATAGCAAAGTTCTTAAGTAAATTTGTGTGGGAGAAATATTCCAAGTTAATAATGAATCAAGGATAAGTAAATGGAAAACCAAGTAAATGTGAATATATAAAAGAGAATTGATGTAGCTATTAATTAATTGGGGCAAAATACGTAAGATGTACATATATTATTTCATTCGCATAGTGATTTGATGCAGATTCGAGCATAGAATTTCGAGATAGTTGTACCGATCCGAGTTGGGATTTTTCACTCGATTTTCAATGGTGAACCCTAGATATGGATTTTTGATCGGTTCTGTAAATTCTCTATCATGTCATATGGCTGTGCAAGGAGAATAACGGTTTCTGATCAAGAAACCGGATTTGAGCCCGCACTAGGAAGTCGAGTGGACTATACTAGTTCGGAAGTGAAATTGTGTGATCGAGTGGGCGATCGAAATTGGTATTGTGTACGGAAGATATATGTGCATCGTACGGACTTGAATAAAATAGATATTGAAACTTTTGTAAAGAAATGTATAAAATGATTTTGGATTATGTGATTGGACATTATTGATAAGTAGTGTTAGGTGCATTTCCACTACCGAGCCAACCCCCTCTCTCATGCCTGCCGAACCACCTCATCACCAACCTAATCCACCTACCACCGGTCCAAACCCAACTCTTCACCGGACCAACCTACTCCACCTATCACCGAATCATAGAGTCACCAGACCACGTCCCACCGAACCAACCTTCTCCCAAGCATGACCGAACCAATCCACCACGGGACCATGCGCCACCGAACCAACCCTCTCCCAAGCATGACCGAACCAATCCACCACCGGACCATGCGCCACCGAACCAACCTATATGCCCAGCCTCCACCGGACCAAGCTACATTCATCTACCACCGGACCGAAGCGCTACCGGACCAAGGCGTTGCCGAACCAACGTTGCCAGGCCAGATTGCTTCAGCCCAGGCCCACTAGCTGCTATATACATCCAGGATCCCTGCCTCCAGCCTCACTCTATAAATAGAGGGGCAGGGGTATAACAATGGTAGACAAGTTTGAGAGCTCAAGCACGGATAGAACTTTCAAACAACTTTCAATTACTTGTAATCAAAGCTTTGTACTTGTAATCTGAAGAGAAAAGGAGAATAACATATAAAGTGGACGTAGGCACGTTCTGGCCGAACCACTATAAATCTGTGTGTCTTTTACAGTTTAGTCCCTGCTTTTTATATATTTGCATAAATCACCCAAATCACTAGAAACAACATAAAATCAACTAATTCATACGACTTGGAGGTATTTTCCCATTTTTTGTGCAAACATTTTTGGTGCTTTCATTGAGAGCAGGAGCTCGAAGCTTCAGCTTCTCCCACTCAACCCTTTTTCTATCAACATCGTTCATTTCTTGGAAAACATGCCTCCCGGACGGAAGAAAGATGCTAACAAAGGAAAGAACATCGCAACTGGCAATATCCCAGATCCAGTGATCGGAGACCAAGACAATCGTCCAATTCCAACAGCAAATTTAAATCAGGCAAATCCGACAGCCCCTGCTACGGAACAACCAATTACAAGGGCGGATCTGGACAGGGTTGTGGCTGAAGTAACTAACCGCTTCGCATCTCAACAAGAAGCCTTGGTGGACCAGCTCATGTCACGTTTAAGGGATGCTGAAGAATCCAACCGCAACACTGAATCATGGGGTGAGTCCCGATCTGGAGGATCTAGGAGGCGACAAAGGTCTTTCTTCTTCGAAGAGGCTAACAACAGAAACAGCCATGGTAGGAGCCGAACCCGGACTCAGCCCGAATTCCGACCCGAGGAAACACTTGGAACCGAACCCAACGGGGGAGGTGCCAGGCAGGGGTCGGATGCAGCTGAGCCTGTCATGCTACCTAACCATGAAAACACCAGTAGACGGGGCCGAGCTGGAGTCCGGCCCGAAGTTGGACCCGAGGAAGTGCTGAGAACAGAACCCAGCAGGGGAAGATCAAGGCAAGGGCCAACTGTGGCTGACCCCAGCATGCCCTCAGAAGATCAGAGGCAGCCATTGGAGAATGTTAGGAGTGACATACGATACCATCCCTACAAGTCGTCTGGACAGAATCAGCCCGTAGGGAAGAACCAAACTCATTTTTATCCGCTCCAAGTTTTGATGAAAGGATGGCGCGATTGTTCAGAAAGTGCGTCCAACGGGAGCAAAGGGATCGGGGGATAGGTGCTAGGGTAACCAGCCCCTTCACCCGCAATATCGAAACCGCCATCACCCCCCGGGAATGGAAAATGCCAACAATGGAACCTTACAAGGGAACCTCTAACCCCATAGTACACTTACAGAGATACACCCAGCATATGCTCATGAGCAGAGCAACGGAGGGAGTATTGTGTAAATGCTTCCCACTTTTCTTGGCAGATCTAGCCACCTCCTGGTTCTTCCACCTACCCCAAGGGTCCATCAGCTCATGGGAAATGTTGAAAGAAAAGTTCATCAGCCAGTTCCGCATTCATGTGGAACAACCCAAGGACGCTTATTCCTTATCTAATATCAAACAGAAGCCCGGAGAGACAGTGCAACAATATCTAACCCGATTCAACGCCGCAGCGGCCGCAGTCCAAGATGCAGACGAGAAACTTATCCTAATGGCCCTCTGCAGTGGTGTACATCCGGATACTAAATTTGCTAGAAGTCTAACCAAGGAAAAACCAGCTACTTTACCTGATTTCTTCCATGAAGCTGGAAAGTATATGAGACTTGAAGACGCTGCCACTGAGAGGCAGTCAGAGCAACAGACTAAGACAGCTCCAGACAAGGTTCCCGCTGCAGCAAAGGATGTTCGGAGAAGTGACTCTAGAGACAGTGCTGGGGGAAAGAAGGGAGAAAAGCGCTTATACCGACCAGGACCAAGATTTGACTCCTACACTCCTTTGAATGAAACAATCGAAAACATCTTCCTAGCCACTCAAGACGAAGTTAGATACAAGCGCCCCCCGCACAAGGAGTCAGATAACACACTCAAGTCTGGAAAGTTCTACCGCTTCCACGAATCCCATGGACATGACACCAATGAATGCCACCATCTCCGGGACTTGATTGAAGAACACATTAGAAGGAGGAGACTGGAACCGAGGAGACTGGAACGCTATGTAAAAAGCCAGAACAGGACTCCAGCTCCAGCCAATGAAAACCCAAGGCTACCCCTCCCAGAAGTAGGCGGAGGAAATCGCAACACCAGCGGCTCTAGTCAGGAGAAGATGGTGGTCCATACCATATCAGGAGGACCACACATCGCCGACAGAAGCTGGGCAGAGATGGAAAGATACGGTAAGTCACTTAGAAACGCTGAAGGCTACGTTAATTCTGTTATAGAAGAACACCACCCGAAACGGAAAGAGAATGACGACATCACATTCAGTAGGCGTGATCTAGAGGGAAGACAGTACCCACACATGGATCCTATGGTCATCTCTGCCTGGTTCGGTCCAGCTAAAGTTTTCCGAATTTTAGTAGACACTGGAAGCTCGGTGAATATCCTATTCAAGCATGCTTTCGACAAAATGAAGCTGTCAATGAAGGATGTGTCTCCCTGCAACAAACCACTACATGGTTTCACTGGAGATGCGAAGATGCCTCTCGGGCAACTGGACTTTTTTGTTGAAATAGGAAGTCATCCCCGCTCCGTTGTGCGAAAACAAACGTTTGTACTAATAGAGAATCATTCGGCCTACAACGCCTTTTTGGGAAGACCAGCCTTGTCTGACTTCCAAATTGTCCTAGCCCAATGGTGCCTGAAAATGAAATTTCCAACAGGTAACGGAATAGGAGAAATGGAGGGAGATCAAGACACTGCTCGAGACTGCTATGTAAATGAACTTCGCAATAACCGCAGAAAGGATAAAGGGAAAAATGCAGAGACTACTATCTGCATGAAAAGTTTGGAAGCATAGCAACTAAAGAAAGCCCCTCCTCTTTGATATACCAGTGACCCTTTCGATGAATTAGACCCCAGGGACAAAGAGGAGGAGGCCACCGCCGAGCCCGCAGAGGCTATGGAATTCGTAGCTGTAGACAAATATGACTCAAGTAGACTATTGAAAATCGGATCTCAACTAAAAGAAGAATTAAAGGATCAACTCATTGATTTTCTTCGCCACAACATGGATGTATTTGCATGGACGCATGCTGACATGACACGAATCTCCCCAGACGTAGCATGCCACGTGCTGAACATCGATCCCACCAAGGTGCCGGTAAAGCAGAAAAAGAGAAGCATGGGGGCAGAACGATCAGCAGCCCTCGAGGAAGAAGTAAAGAACATACTTGCCAATAACTTCATACGAGAAGCCATCTACCCAGAATGGATCGCCAACCCGGTACTGGTAAAGAAGGCTAATGGGAAGTGGCGAACATGCATCGACTACTCCAACTTAAATGACGCGTGTCCGAAGGACTGCTTCCCACTCCCCCGAATCGATTAGCTCGTGGACAGCACCGCCGGACACGGACTCTTATCCTTTATGGACGCATACTCAGGATATAACCAGATCCCTATGCACGCCCCCGATCAAGACCACACTAGTTTCATCACTGACCGGGGATTGTACTGCTACAGAGTAATGCCTTTTGGACTTAAAAATGCCGGAGCTACTTATCAGCGCCTCGTCAACAAGATGTTTGCGGAACTAATAGGATGAACTATGGAGGTTTATGTGGATGACATGTTGGTAAAATCGAGGAAAGCCAACGATCATATAAACCACCTGGATGAGATGTTTCAAGTACTTCGCCAATATGGAATGAAGCTGAACCCTCTAAAGTGCTCCTTCGGAGTATCGTCGGGAAAGTTCTTGGGATTCATCGTCCATGCCAGGGGGATTGAAGAAAACCCCGAACAAGTTCGGGCTTTGCAAGATATCAAGATACCATCCACTCGAAGATAGATGCAAAGCCTAAACGGGAAAGTGGCCGTCCTAAGCAGGTTCATCTCTAAAGCAACCGACAAATGCATCCCTTTCTTTGAAGCTCTAAAGAAAGACAAAGGAAAGTTCGAATGGACTGACGAATGCTCGACAGCCTTCCTTAACTTAATCGAACACCTTCAGAGACCACCAGTACTCTCAACTCCAAATGAAGGCGAGGAACTATACATATACCTTGCTGTATCGTCCCATGCTTTAAGTGCCGCTTTGGTGAGAGAAGACGACCGCGCGCAGCAGCCCGTATACTTTGTAAGCAAGATATTTACGGAGGCAGAAGCCAGACACCCTAAACTTAAAAAGCTAGCATACTATTTGCTAATCACGTCACGGAAACTGCGACACTATTTCCAATCTCATTCCATCAGAGTTTTTACCGATCAACCGCTAAGGCAGGTACTCCATCGTCCCGACACTTCTGGGCAACTACTTAAGTGGTGCATCGAACTGAGTCAATATGATATCACCTACCATCCTCGCACCGCTATCAAGGGGCAAGCCATAGCTGATTTCATTGCCGAATTCACTACTAACGAAGGTAAGGAGCAATCTGAAATAGCCGAAGATATCAAGTGGAATCTCTTCGTAAATGGAGCAGCAAATGAACAAGGCTCGGGGGCAGGTGTTGTGATAATCACCCCCAGGTGGAGGAAGCTGCACTACGCCCTAAGGCTGGAATTCGCTGCCACCAACAATGACGCAGAATACGAAGCAGTGATAGCTGGATTAGAACTTGCCCTGGAGATTGGAGTCGGTTCTTTATGTCTCCATAGTGATTCTCAACTTATTGTAAATCAAATACTGGGAGAATTCCAGGCTCGAGGAGAACGACGCACAGCATATCTAAAGAAGACCAAGCTGCTGCTCAATCAATTGGATCACTATTTAATCAAACACATTCCTCGAGAAGAGAATCAGGAGGCCGACGAACTGGCAAAGCAGCTAGCATGAAGGACGACACTGCTTCCCGAACAATAACCATCTCAAAGCAACTGGCCCCGAGCTACGAGCCAATGAATATGATAGCTGCAATTGAAGAAGAAACTTGGATGACCCCCATTCAAAAGTACTTACAAAGTGGCACACTGCCCGACGGACGTAACGAAGCTAAGAAAATCTTAAGGAAAGCTTCCCGCTACACATTACAAGAAGGCATCCTCTATCGGCGCGGCTTCTCTGATCCCTTATTTAGGTGTATCGCTGGAAGGGAAGCCAGGGAAGTCTTGTCCAACATCCATCAAGGAAGTTGCGGAGATCACACCGGAGGACAGACTCTAGCAAAGAAAATACTCCGATACGGGTATTACTGGCCCACTTTAAACAAAGACGCCTTAGACTTCGTCAAAAGATGTGACAGATGTCAGAAATTTGCTAATATTCCTCGACTACTAACAAATGAAATTACTCAAATGACCAGCCCTTGGCCCTTTGCAATATGGGGAATTGACTTGATTGGCGAACTGCCAATGGGCCGAGGCGGAGCCAAATATGCCATAGTGGCAGTCGACTATTTCACCAAATGGGTGGAAGCGGAACCTCTAAATAAAATATCTTCGGCAAAAGTTATTAACTTCTTGATCAAAAATGTTTTATGCAGGTACGGGGTTCCACTCAAAATCATATCGGATAACGAACTTCAATTTGACAGCGAAGAGTTCACCGATTGGTGCCAAAAGCACGGAATTCATAAAAGCTTCTCATCTGTAGCTTACCCCCAGGCAAACGGACAAGTCGAAGCTGTCAACAAAATTCTCAAAACTCTGGTCAAGAAGAAACTTGAAAAGTCAAAAGGCGCTTGGGTGGATGAACTTCCTACGGCACTTTGGGCCTACCGCACATCTTACAGAACATCAACAGGGCATACTCCTTTCTCTTTGGCATACGGATCGGAGGCCATGATCCCAGTTGAAACTGTAGTGCCTTCCCACCGTAGGATCCACTACAACCCAGAAGAGAATGAAGAACTCCTACACATGTCTTTGGATCTAATTGAAGAAAGAAGAAATGATGCAGCACTTAAAGCGGCAGCTCACAAGCAAAAAGTGGCAGCACAATACAACTCCAAAGTCAAGCACCACAGCTTACGAGAAGGAGATCTTGTCCTCAGACGGATCTTCCCGCGCCCCAGAGCGCTAGATCCAATCTGGGACGGACCCTATGTAATTCATAAAGATCTCCACAACGGAGCTTATATTTTGTCAACAATGGACGGAGAGGTGTTCCAGAGGGCATGGAACATCCAACACCTCCGTCGATACTTTTCTTAACTTGTACTGCCCATATGAAGTGAATTAACAAAGAGAATTAGTAGACGTAGGCATTTTCGTGCTGAACCACTTTAAAAATCTTGTCTCATGTTAACTTGTTCCTTTATGTCTTGGCTACTTGTTGAGTTTTATCCTATTCTGTTGAACAAAATCCTACATTTCCACCCTGAACACTTCACGACACAACCTCGCCTGGACAAGACCCAACACGTACTATGCAAATCTATGCACTCGCCAATGAGACACTTTTGCTCCAGCATCCCTCTGCTGCGGGTTAACTCGTTGCTCGCGACTGCCCTTAAAGCCAACTGTAATGAGCCGTTATAAGCCATCAAGAAGGCCGACTATAGCCGATGGCAGCTCATTACGGCGTTCGGCTCGCCGGCAACTGTGAACCTACTTTAAGCCCCAACATAAGGTGTGGCCAGCCAGGGGTAGTTCATGGTTGATGATCGGTACACATGCTAGCCGGCCACAGTAAATCGAATAATACCCACGATTACGGGCCATAATGGCTCCGATACGTCTTAAGTGCGGCTGTGGTAAAAAAGATAAACTCACCGCGGAGGCGTAAGATGGGTGACAAGTGTCTCCAAGACCCACAGCTAGGGAAAGTGACTACAAAACCCGTTTGCCACGAACTTAAGCATATCGACGACCTTCCGTGATTGGAAGTTTTACTGTTTCTCATATTTCCATTACATTTAAAAACTTTTCTCCTATCCTATATAACAGTCCCTAAAATACAGGTCACAAGATAGGGGAACTCTCGCTTGTGGAAATATGAACTCACATCCGAATGACGGAACACTCAGCTACATTCCATACTCAGTCACGCAAGACATTCAAAGCAACCCTCTACAACCAAAACACGAAGGGCGGTACTTTCTTCTCTTGTATACAAATATGTAGCTTTAATTTATTCACATGTCATATTGACATTACAAGACATGAAATAATATTTTAGGCAAGAACATAGTATCAAACACGATTGAAGCACATACACAGCTATACTTCTTGTGCAACACATCAGAATAACAAAAGCATTCAAGTGTTGCAGAATCAGTTTATGTTATGAAATTACATAAAGTCGTTCATTGCAATGACATAATTACAACTTGAACGTACATTAATGTTTTAGAACTAGTGTATACAGGAATGTCAAGTAAAACCAAAAATGCCCAGATCAAGTCAAAATAGTCGGCAGCATCAGAACTTTATCTCTATCCTTCCAACCCACCAAGATCTACTTGACCTCAGGATCAGAACTCCCAGCATGCTGACCAAAGGTTCCACCTATCCAATTCAGAAGAAGAATCTATTAGACCAACGATAAGCAATCAAGTTGAGAAAAGATTAAAAAGGGAAGACTTACCAGCGTCCGCTCCCTGATCATCGTCCTCCAATTGCACACCCACTTCCTCGGCGGCAAGCAGCCGCATGCCTTCCTTCACCGCCGCCTTCTCCTCCTTGGTAAATCGTGCGGTAACCACATCCATTCTGAAGGCCGCGCCACCCTCTTTATCCGCTTCAGCCTTGGCTTCCTCCAAAGCCCGAAGATATATCCTAGCCATAACCCGGGGATAATCGTCCATCCAGGACAGGTTGCCTTGCCTCCAAGTACGGAAATACATGTCCTGGAGCATCTCATCCATCATCCCCTCATTCTCCTCAAACTCTTTCATCCGGGACTCAGAAGCCGACAGCCGTGCGATGGTGGCATCTCTTTCCAATCGGTATCTCGAGCAGTCAGCCTGAAGGGACTTCCGCATCACTTCCACCTCCTCCTTCAGCTTGGCCTGAGAAAGCTCTGCGGCCTCAAGCCTCCCAGATAACTCCTCTACCTGCTCAAGATCCGCTCTCCGAACCTCGTCCACCGTTGCAATGGCCATGTCAATTCGTTCTTTGCAAACAGCCTCCATTTTTCGCAACTCAGCCTTGCTAGCCTCTTTCATGGTTCTCTTTAGTCGTCTGGAGGCCGCCTCATGCTGGGATATCTGGATAGCCTGATCGGCAAGCTGCTTGGCCTGATCGGAAACCATTAGCCGCAACCGAACGTTAGCACTTCCGATTTCCTCTCCAGCCTTGGCCAGTCGAGCGTGATGCTCCATTAGCCTCTTGGTCTCTTCAGCCACCCGGTCGATGTTTGCCTTGGCCTCATCCCCCATGGTCACAATCCGAGTAGTAAGCAAATCAAGGTCTAAGGACTTAGCCTCATCAAGGACCCGTACCATGGGATTGCGGGGAAGAAGATGCTCACCCGTGACCTCGTCAAAAGAAATGCCCTGAAAACTCGGGTCCAGATCCGGGTGGCCTACAAATGGGTTGCGAACCAAACCGGGGTGGTTTATCGGGGCGACGGTTGGATTTTCGGATAGGTGTGGGGAGGGCATAAACTCAGTACCTTCCTCAGTAATATCATGGATAGGCTGGACTGGAGGTTGAGGGCCAGGTGAAGGTTCAAACAAAGATCACCCCCTCTTCCTCTTTTGCCTATCTTCTTCAATAACTCCGAGAAGAGGGCGATGCCAACCACATCCCGGGGACGGCTAGTTGATGGCTTTGGCTTGGCGGAAGCTTTGAGTAGCTTGTACTGCCCAAGGCGGTGCCGGATATCTGATGTCTTGGCCACCTTACCCGTTCCTGAAATAAGAACCAAGTGTTACAAGCATGCATGAAACTACGATCCGAGAAATATGTTAAGTTAAAAGGAGTAGGAAAACGCGTTTATTTTACAAACCCTGAGGGGGAGTGAGATACTGCAATAAGTCCTGAATCTCATTCCAGGACAGGAGTTGGCCATAAAATATTACTAAGTCCTTATCATAAAGGGAGTCTGCGAAAGCTAAGAATTCACCTTAAACCGCCGGAGTTGCCTTAGCTGAAATACCCTCAAAAGATAGACTGGCACCTGTCCCGGCCTTATCAGACTTCTTCGATTTCTCCACCAAGGCCGGCCCTTCCCCCAACCCCTCGAAGGCTTGATGGAAGGCATCATCAGTCAACTCTTGAATCTCACCCGCTTGCTCAGAAGTCAAGGCACCAGCGCCACTACCACTCTGCCCTTCGCCACCGTTACCACCGTCACCTTCTCCATCACCTCCGCTCTCCTCCTCGCCTCTTTCTTCCTCTCCACTTTCCTCCTCCGGAACATCTGGGCATGTGCTGGGAGAGGGTCCATCAGATTTCTTAAGCTTCTTCCCCCCGACGACTGGAGGTACCGAGAAAGGTCTCCTCTTGCTACTCTTCGCAGTAGCCCCGTCTTTAGCTTTGGCAGCCCTCTCCTCAGCTGTATCTCTCTGCTTAACCACAGATTGACGTGGCAGAATTAAGTTATACTCCAGGAGAGTGGCATTCCTGATCAGGTAAGAAGCCGACCTATCCCGTCCCGAAATGGCCTTTATTTCCACAGCCATCCGAGCCAAGGAATCATTCTCCACGACCGCAAAGTCACCTGTCGCTAGCAAGAAATAAAAGCATAGAAGAGGAAGCATTGGAGTCGAAACAAGGAAAATATAAATGAAGTTCAACTTACAGCCGGAAGTGAAAAGACAGAAGGAAATAGAGTCATCCTTGATGAAGAACCATTCTTTCTTGAACATACTGAGCTTCGAATACAAATCCAGGACGGGCTTATAGGGCACGGCCGCTTCCAAGCTGATATATGGAGATCCCTTCTTATAGCCTCTCAAGTTGTAGAAATACCGGATCTCCCGGTTGGAAGGGGGACGCCCATATTTCCTCTGAAAAATGATGAACAAGCACACCAGGATAGCATAGGAATTGGGCTGAAGTTGGAATGGAGCCACCTTCAAATAGGTAAGAAAGCTGACTATCCAGGCATTGAGTGGGGGAATGGCCCCGCACATACAATGGTATCGGCTGTAAGCGAAATATCCTTCAGGAGGATCGTACGGCATCACACCATCTCCCGGCAACAGCATATTCGCCCTGTCAATCCCAAAGGAGCGAGCAATGACATCAAGTTGCCCTTCTTTGAGGGAGCTCGGATAACAATCGGGAGGAGAGTTCAGAAGCTCTTGGGAGCCATATCCGTCCACTAATGACCTCGGGGCAGGTCCCTGTCACGCTGGTCCTGGCTGGACAGGGGGCACAACGGGAGGTTCACTTCGGTCCGTAGATTTTCTCTTCTCTGATCGAGTTTCAACTTTACGAGACATTTATCTGCAACACCAAAAAACAGACGCACTGTTAAAATGAGGAGTATAAAGATATAAGTAAACAAAGGCATATGGTCTGGAATTTCGCTCGAATTTAAAACTCAAGGGATGAAGGTTTTCAGGTTCATTCGGTAGCACAAGACCGAAAGGCCATTCGGCACTCACACCACGGAGCACATTCGGTAAAGCAAAGCACGAGACTCATTCGGCACTTGAGCTCCAAGGAGTTCATTCGGTGGTACAGAGTAAAACCTCATTCGGCAATTCAAAGACAAAAGGTCATTCAGCATAGTAGACCCTCACCTGGTTCGGCAAAACTAAGAATTTATTCAGCTAACACGTTCGATTCGGCAGAGACGATGGTTTGATTCGGCAAAACAGGGAGTTGGTTCGGCTAATGGGGAAAACGAAAGCGTTGAGCCCCTATTTATAGGCAAATATTAATGACCGGACCAGGTGGTTCGGCGATAGAAACCGGATGGAAGCACCCAAGTTCAAAGCAAAGCATGCCATGTACATGCACATGCCCTACTTTGGGGGGCAAGTGTTAGGTGCATTTCCACTACCGAGCCAACCCCCTCTCTCATGCCTGCCGAACCACCTCATCACCAACCTAATCCACCTACCACCGGTCCAAACCCAACTCTTCACTGGACCAACCTACTCCACCTATCACCGAATCATAGAGTCACCGGACCACGTCCCACCGAACCAACCCTCTCCCAAGCATGACCGAACCAATCCACCACCGAACCATGCGCCACCGAACCAACCCTCTCCCAAGCATGACCGAACCAATCCACCACCGGACCATGCGCCATCGAACCAACCCATATGCCCAGCCTCCACCGGACCAAGCTACATTCATCTACCACCGGACCGAAGCGCTACCGGACCAAGGCGTTGCCGAACCAACGTTGCCAGGCCAGATTGCTTCAGCCCAGGCCCACCAGCTGCTATATACATCCAGGACCCCTGCCCCCAGCCTCACTCTATAAATAGAGGGGTAGGGGTACAACAATGGCAGACAAGTTTGAGAGCTCAAGCACGGATAGAACTTTCAAACAACTTTCAATTACTTGTAATCAAAGCTTTGTACTTGTAATCTGAAGGGAAAAGGAGAATAACATATAAAGTGGACGTAGGCACGTTCTGGCCGAACCACTATAAATCTGTGTGTCTTTTACAGTTTAGTCCCTGCATTTTATATATTTGCGTAAATCACCCAAATCACTAGAAACAACATAAAATCAACTAATTCATACGACTTGGAGGTGTTTGCCCATTTTTTGTGCAAACAAGTAGCATGTAGGTAAATAAAAGCAAAAGAGAAATTTGTCTTTTAGATTTCAGAAGATGAAATTTAATTGCACAACAAAAAGTACGCATTTAAATTTCTGTATGAAATTTGATGATTTTCTTGTCTAGCCACTTGGCGTTTTGTTTTCTTTTAAAATCTAGGGGCCGTAGAGGCATTTTGTAGTTGTACCAATCTAGCCGTGCAAAGGAGCGCTGGTGAAATTTTTCAAAAATTTAGGGAGATAGAAAAATTTTGAGAAAATTCTTACAATTTAAAATTTGGTTTTAAATTAAAATTGAAATAGTTGAGTGAATAATATTGTTTAAAACCCATGGATCGGATTGGAAAGTTAGCAAAGGTGGTAGTGTGTCTTTAAGTATAAAAAAATTTGGTGTTGTTAAACTGTTTGGTTCTGGGATAAAAAGTTAACGGGTTATGGACCATTCTTCTTATCTAGTAATTTCGGAGATGAAATTCTTTTAAGGTTGAGGAATGTGACGACCCAGCATTTTGGACATTTGAAAATGGACTATTTAATTGATTTTAAATATTTAAAAGTTAATTATTAACTTGAATTTCAAATGTCACTATTTATTGAGTGGTTTAATTATTCAATTAAACAATTGAAAATTGGGTAATTTGTTGAATCCGAAATTCTTAGCTTGTTAAAAATAATTTGAAGGCTTATAAAATTTATAATGACAATATTGGAGATAATAGAACTTTTGAAAGTTAAATTTAAAACTTTTGTTCAGTTTGAAAATATATTGTTTAAATCGATATTTAAAAAATAACCTTCTGAGGCATTGTCTCGGAATTCGAAGAAACCAGTTCCATTGGATCCGTAATAGTGTACTATTATCGGATTTTAATTTTCGTAGCATTCAGAGTTGTCGTGTGATCGTACGGTAGATAAACACGCTAAAATCTATATCAAAATTTAATATTATAACTGGGTCCAAAAAGCTATCTTCTACATACTACCGATTTAGGACTCGAAACCCTTTCCATTGCGTTTAGAATAAGGGTTTAACATTATAAACGTCTAGCGGCATGCCTCGATATGAGATCGAAATTTTGAGTTGTTTTTTCGAGACGAATTTAAATTTAAATTTACATATAAACATGTGTATATATTTTTTCTTTTCACATCAAAGATTTTTCCACTCATTTCAATGTTACTCCAACTTGTTCGTTTTTGGCACGTAAGGAAAAAATAACACATTTGTACTCTTTTTCTACACGCTTCTATTTAAAAAAAAGAAATAAAAGCAAGGGCCAACGTTTTATCGCAACTACCAGGTTCGAAATAAATCTGAAGAAATTAATTGGTGGAATAGAAAATTTTGAAACCAATTCAAAATCATTCGAGATTCAAAAGATAGGGCCGATCGAATCGCAAACCCTTCACCGTGTAAATATTCCCAATTCAAGATAGAATCGACTGCCTCGATGTCTCATTTGTTCGAAACCCAAATCGAGCTCGCATGTCGTTCATGGCAAAGGTGGGGCGCTTACTTGCGAGTTTCTGATGGGATAGTAGTCGCGTGTGCTGGTAGCGGCAATAAAGGCCGGAGGGGCGTGCGTACGAGGAGGCGATCGATTTGCAGTTTTTGGTCGGGGATTTTTGTTTAGGGCTAGGGTTTCACATTTTGGATTTTGGAGATCCTGAGCTCAAGCTCGAATTCGAGCTATGATGGTGAAACGAGCGCAAGGGAAGGCTATAGCAGTTTGGGTTGCGAGCTCGTAGACTTTAAGGCCACGTACGCAGAGGTTGGTGATTGAGTTGACCAAGTTGGTGGCATGCCGTAGGTATATTATCTCCTTCTTTTTAGTTTATAATTTTAGAAAATTTTATTTCTATTTTATACACATATAAATATACAATAGAGTAATTACTGTTGTTATTTACAGAAGAAAAAATATTCACAGTAAGATATAGATTAATTCTGCCTTTGATTAAAATATATATATATATGCACATATATAATTTAATATATATAGATAAACAGTATGTATATTCATGGTAAGTCTTTGAAAAAAAAATAATAGGAATTTTTAAAAGGTTCAAGGAGTTTATAAAGATTAGATTTTTATGAAATCTATATATCTTATTTTATAAAATGTATATATAAAATTTCAAATGAAAAATAAATAAAAATTATTATAAATCACTAGTTAATTTAATTATTAATTAATTAAATTTATTAAATGGAAATTAATCGTTCAATTATTTCGAATATTAATAAATTGTATAAATATTTATACAGGGTCTAAATCATGGAGAGTCAAGTCAAGATGGAAATGGATTGCAAAATAAAAAGCAAAGGTGAGTTAATCTCACTCATTTGGATTATCGGTTAAATTAAATAATTACAATTTAAATTATTGGACTGATTGCTTGAATTGATAATTTATTATCAGTCTGGATTTGGTTTTTATATCTAGTAGTGTATGTGTATATATATATATATATACATACATACATACATACATATATATATATATATATATATATATATATATATTGGAGTGATTGATTTCCCGCATTATATATTATGCTCCCCGCATAATAGCGGATGACCCTTTATATCACGATATCCTTCCTTGAAGTGGGATTGGTATTTAAATTTTTGTTCTAACATCTATGGATGCAGGGAAAACAGCTTGGAGGGATCCAACGTGATTCGTCGAAATATTTAGATTGTTTTAAAACTCTGTGATGTGATTTATTTGATAATCAATGATAGATTATATTGATAATTGAAAATATTGAATGCTATGGTTTAATTGAATATATTTGGATATACTGGGTTATCAAAAATATAAGGATTGTAGTTTTGACGGGAAGTAAAAGAGAGCATTTTTAAGTTAATAATTATAGAGGATTTGGATAAATGAATTGGAAAAGGATAAAGTTGATTTTTAAATTCTAATAAATAAATTCCAAGTATGGGAAAGGAGATTTTTGAATAAATGGGAATGAATGATTTTTTTAAACTTAAGTGATATTATTTAAAGGAATAAAATAAATTATTTTTAAATTCAGGGTTTAAGTGGCCTGGGAAGAAATTAAACATGAATTTTGAAATGGAGTATGAAATTTATAATTTCATTTTTAAATAAGATTTTTAAATCATAATTAAGAAGTAAATCTGGAATTAATGGATTTCTGAAATAAACTTTGAATGAATCGAGAAATAAATTTTATAGGAAATTAAATTTAGAGAATCAATTTTTAAATCGATTAAGTGATTGAAACAGTATTTCAAAAGAGACTGAGATTATGAAATTTATATCGGGATTTAAAAATAAAGTTAATATTTATCAGTGGATAAATTTGAAGTATAAATTCACGGAGGAAATTTATAAGGCGATGGTAATTTGTTTTAAAAATAAAAAGGATGGTTTTATTTTTAAAAGTATGGAAAGGAAATTTACTGGATGGGAACGTAAATTAAATTTGATAAATCGAACAGGATTTATAAAGGATTAGATGGTTATATTTTAAATGGGAAGTGTATTTCCGTGAAAAGCCAAGCATGTTTTCAAAGAAAGATTTCCAAGTATAAGTTAAAGTTTTAAAATTGTTATAAATGAATGTTTTTGAAAAAAATTATTATTTAATTGTTTAAAATTTTAAAGGTATATATTTATTGGGTTAAGTTATAGTAGTAATTATTTTAAGGTTAAATTGTTATTATGATTTAAAAATAATTATCAAATATTTATATTTTATAAAGTAGCTTTATTTTAATAGTAGTTTGGCTAAGGGTTTTATTAGAAAATTTAGTATAAAATTTCATAACTTTTATTTTAGATAAAAATGTATTAAGTAGTTTTTTTAAATGTTTTAAAGTATATTTTTTTGCATAAAGTTATTTAAATTATTTTTAAATCTAAATATTAAGACTTGGTGGTTTTTTGGGGAAAATAGAACAATTGGGTGGAAATTTATTCCGCAAGAGAAAAAGTGATTTGAACGCTATTTTCAAAGGATTGAAGTGTAGAAAAAAATATCTTGCGAAGATATTTGAAATAAATAATTTGGGAAATCATTAAAGCCTGGTAGTTGTTTTGTGGAAGTTATGTGATAGTTAAATAACTAACTATCAATATTAACCAATGCGCTGATCGTTTCGAAGAGACCGTGATCGGGGTTAATTTCCCAAAAACCACTTCAATCTGGTTTAAACGTTTTCGTGAGGAAGACTAGAGCTTGGAATTGAAGATGGAGAAGTGAAGTGCAAGGGCTAATCGCTACTAATTGTTCGTCGACAGAAATTCTATCGGTTCAGAAAACCGTCGAACGAATTTAAATTAAAAATAAACGCAAGCGCACGGCGTACTATTGAAGCACGTGGCGAATACGGGTTGATCGTAGGGAATTGATGATTTTAAAATACTATTCAATCAAATTAACCAAAGTTGAAAGAGTGATTAACTAAAAAAAAAGAAAAATGACAAAAGAAAATAGATAAAAATGTGAGAGTGTTAAGACAATTTAGAGGCAATTTCCACTCTCTAGATCACATAAATCAACAAAATGAAGTTATGATCTCTCTTTTCTTTGTCATTAGTTAGCTTAATTGATGTGCTTATCATAAGTATGGAGTATTTGTGCTATTAATTAGCTCAACATAAGCCATCAAACTATAGCACACCCCTTAAACCATTTACTAACTCACATGAAAAATGAAAACAAAGTTGAAAGCAAAATCTATTTTAAGTATGGCCTATTAACTATTAATTAGAAATATAGACCATCAAATTTTAATCTCAACATTCACTTCATTACCATCATCATATGTAGATGAAGAGGTAATTTGTGTTAGTGATTGTTTAAGTATAGCCTATTTGGTGTCAACAATATAGGCTATCAAATTCAAAGAAAAAACAACAAGTTAACTACTTCATACATTTTCATTAAAGCACAAAAAGAGAGTATAAAACATCAAAATGTTGAAGCTACATGATTAGAGGCTTCATTACCCCTAAATTGAAGGGATTAACCTCTCATTTGTGTTATCATATCAACACAAGTTACATGCAACATGAAAGCAAAAAGAAAGAAAAATGAAAGCTAATGGAAAAGAGATCTATTCTATTTGCATAAAGAAAAAGATAACTACACTACAACATGAAAGGAAATAAACAAAGAAAGGAAAAGATCATGTATTGCATAAAAAAAGAAATTGCATGAGAATAAAAATGGCTAAGTAGCCATGAAAAAAGAAAGAGAAGAGCTTTGTTTATTTTGATCCTAAAACTAATGAAGAGGAAGGATAAGAGAGGAGGAGAGATTACATGAAACATATGGGTATTTATACATGTATGAAACCCTAATTCATATTTTGGGGAATGCCCAAAATACCCTTAGGTAGTGTGGCCACCAAGTCATCATTAACATGTCATAATCCCCATTTAAGTGTACATGAAGCCATTAATTCCATAAGCATTTTGCATTAGCCTCTAATTTGTACATTAAGGTGGTGGGTAGGTGGGGTCCTCCATGATCTTCACTTTGAATTATTTCCATCTTCATTCCTTTATATTCTTTGTGCATGCATATTCCTTTATGAAACCACTTCTATTTGAGACCAAATTCCTACAAAAATATATATAAATTTCCAATTAATTTTTCTCAAAGAAATATATGCACACAAATGACCGTTTTACCCCTATATGAAGATGGATATGTGACAATTTGGAATTAATATTGATTTTGGTTAAAACAAGTTAAAATACCCAATATGATTATTTATTTAATTTAAAAAGAATAAATATGGTGATAAAAATTATGCAAATTACGTGCACATCAAATACCCCCACACTTATCTTTTTATTCGTCCTAGAATAAAAGAAAAAAAACTAAGATAAATCCGTTTTCGTGGGGAGCACGATTGCATTGAGCATATGCAACAAGCCGTTAAACCTCTGAGTGTCTCCAGTAGGACGAGTGTTGTCTCGTAAGGGTTTTCAGCGGATACTATCCACAAAATCCAAATGCAGGATGAAAATGTTTACAAAATGCAAAATTTGTTTACAGAGAGATGAATGCGAATTTTTGGAAATATTTACAAATGAAAGATTTACTTTTAAATTGACACAGATAAGTTAAATATAGGTTTCGGTCATTTTCTTGAAAATTTAAGTCATTCACTCATGTTTTTATTAACATGGCGAGTACACGCACTTTCGTGCATACACCGATCGACCGTAGGTGGTTTTTATTAAGTCTGATTTTTTTACATGTGTTCCATACATGCATAACCGCGAGGACTTTTAAATGAGTATGAAAGCACATAATCAAAGATTCCAAGCAATTCATCCATGCATAACCGTGAGGAATTTTAAATGAGAGTGAATACTTTGGATGTTATTATTTTTTATTTTTTTATTTTTTTAACAGAGAGAGAGTTTGACAAAATCATCTTAGCACCACTTAACTTAGAAGACCAAAAAAATGTTATATCCTTTACTTTAAATCAACCGCTTTTTAAAACAAAGATTTTCAATTCGGATGTACTTCATATTTAACACGTATGAATCTTTCTATATACCAGTTAAACTATTATTATTTGTAATAAAACTTCATTTTTATTTTTGTTAAGATGAATAAATTTTTTAAAATTTCAATTTAGTAAACCAAAACCATATATTTATCCTATAGTGTTTCTTTAAAAATAAATCAAAAGAAAATTTGTTTATGGGATTTTTTTCAGATTTTAAAAGAAAAAGGCAAAATAAACCATAAAAATAAAAAAATTGAAGATAAGTCTCCCCCCACACTTGACTTTGACTGTGTCTCCACAGTCAATCCAAGTGAAAGGAAGGTTATTATTATTTACATGAAAATCCAATGTATTTACACGGCATCAGAAAGTATGTCGTTAAAAAGTAAATGAAACAGTCTTCCAAAAACCGATTCATTTATCTCGCCAAGTGTGCGAGACATAGCTTAAGCGTAGAAAACCAAATCGTAAAAGATTTCAAAATTGAATGTTGATTTGGCAAAACGAATGTCGTTTTATTGAAAATCGTACGAGTTGTTTTATTTTCGATGATTTTTGGGGTAGATATAACAATTGATTGAAATTCAAGTTTATTTTTATCAAACTGAAATTTAGGTTCGTCATTCAAAAATTCTTTAAAATTATAGATTTCAAAATCAAAGTGGTGATTTAAATCTTCCCCGTCGGAATTTAACAACTCATCATCCAAAAGACCAAAAAATTCATGTTCATTAAATTCATCTTCCTTTGTTGGATTATCAACAACTTCATTGCATATCTCAAGTTCAAAATTCAAAGTTGTTGTATTCAAATTTTTGTAATCAAGAAAAGGAAGATCGAATTTTAAACTTGGTTCCACACCCTCAAAAGAATTGAAATCCAACTCAATTACCATGTTTTCAACAACTTCATTAAGATTGTTATTTTCAGTTTCAAAAGTTGTTGTTTGAAAATCATCAATTTGGGTAAAAGATGGAATATCATTTAACTCGTCACATGTTGGGATTCGATTTTTTTTATCACGTTGTTTCATATATGTTTCAAACAACAAATTTGTGTGATCATCGTAAATTTCATTCATTTTCTCAACAAAGTCAAATTTGTAATTATTAACTTGAAAATTTTCGATTTGGACTCGTTGAGAATAAGAATTGTCAATTTTGATAAACGCTAGATTATTATTTGATTCTTCGCAAGTTGAGATTTGATTATGATTTTCACGAAAAGTTTTGTATTTTTCAAGTAATAAATCCCCATTATCTTTTTCCATTTGGTCAACAAAATCAAATTCATGATTATTAACTTGAAAATATTCATTTTGAATTTGTTGATAACCAAAGTTTTCAATCGTATCTTTATTGAAACTATTTCCATTGCCAAAATTATTTGAAAATTGGTTCACATTTTCATCTTGATTTTGAAATTCATTTTGAAGCTCGAAATTGAATTGGCATGGGTTATACTCGAAATCATTTGAATTTTGAAGCGAATTCAAATTTTGATTATTTTGGAAAACTTTGATTCGAGTTATCGTACAAATATGAATTACATAACTCATTTATCATTTGATTTTGTTGTGTAGAGATTTCAAGTAAAGATGAAATGCTATTTTCAAGAGTAGAGGGTTGGTCATTGTTTTGAAAAATTTGTTGTTCGAAATTCGAATTATTTACATAATAGTTGTTGTTAAAATATCCATATGAATTTGGAGTGAAATCATATGGATTATACTGATTTTCACAACTATTGTAAAATTCAAGTGAATATAGAAATTCAGACATTTTCAAGAATGTTTTTAGTTTTTTTTAATAAAGAAAAAATATTTACAATTAGAATTTATTTTTCAAAAGGGAAAGTGATTTTTTTTCTTTTGGATTTTCAAATTTTTTTGTCTTTTTTTTAAAATGGTTTTATATATTTTTTTGGATTTTTGTTTTTCTAATTTTTTTGGATTCTGGAAATTTCAAAGGAAAAGGATTTAAAATTTTCAAAGAAAAATAAAAGGAATATTGACGGTTTTTTTTTTTAGTTTTGGATTTTTGAAATTTTTTTTGTTTTTTTTTTAAATATGCATGAACTAATGCAACTAAATGAATGCAAGGGTTAATTACAAATGATTTATCCTAAGTTAACACAAAATTGCATAATCACACATTGTCTTAGATAAACAAGATAGTTCTCGGCCAGGTAACGGACATGATTTATCGGTGCACCATGAATCACCATAGCAATGCAGCCGAAGGTTTAAGTACCTTCAGAGGAACAACCACTATAATATTTACGAATCACCGTAATATTTATAAATGGTTATTACTCTGCCGTAGCCTAGACACCAAGAAATTAAATTGTTCAAAGAAGACAAATTGTTAATATACAATTACGTGTTATCGATGTCTAACTGCTATTATTAATCAAAATCTAGAATGAAATGCAAAACAGAAATTAAACGTGTATTAACAATGCAACAATGAATGAATATTTGTTTTTTAAAAATGCAAGTAAACAACAGTGCAAGAGAAACAAACACAATAGATATATACAATGCAAAGCAAATAAAAAGAAAACTATAAATAAGCAAGCAGTTATATATATTTTTCTTTGCAAGCTCGACAAATCAAGCAATTTATTTTAGCAAGCACTTCTGCTCCTTCTGCAATTCTGCTTTGGCAACCTGAAATAAAACAAGGTATATACAAGATCTTTTTTTATATCGAGAAGGGACTTAAAAGAAATGAAAAGCAAAACAAATTAAACTAAAACGAATTTATTTTTTTAAACAACTTGTTTTTTTTATGTTTTTTTTTAATTTTTTTTCAAAAGAGTAGGAAACTTAAGACAATCTAACTTAACCAAATTATTAAATCAAACAAAAATCCTCTTTTTTTATGAAAGAGATTAAAAAAAACTTAAGACTAAATAAAAAAATAACAACAAAAGGAAGACATGTATTCACAAACCCGGCCCGCTTTAAATTTCTAAACTTCCCCTATTTCTCATTCAAAGAAAACCGATATTTGGCAACCAAAATTTCACAAAATCCACTGAAATTCACAACCAAAATTGTCAGTTGTAGGATGTGTATTGGATTGTCGACTTCTCGATTGGGGTTGTGGGTCGCAATTTGAAGATGGAGGCTAGGTTATACGGCGATTTTGGGGGCATTGGGAAATTGGGTGTGGCGGGTTGCTGCGATGATTACAGTTTGTTGTTTGGTTCGATTTGGGTGGTCTCGTTCGAGGTTGTCATGGTTGATGAATTGGTGTTCGTTCAGATGAGTTGTGTTGTTTGCAATGGTGAAAGGAAGGGTGAGGCAAATGGCAATGAAACGAGATGTTAACTGCTGTTTTGATGTTATGGATGGCCAGAGGGGATATGAGTTGAAGGTATTGCAGCAGTTTTCAAAGGAAGGTAGTCGAAGTGGGTTGGTGCACAGCAGAGTGGTGGGTGGTTAGCAAGGAGGAGCATTTGTGGAAGTGTAGATGGAGGATATGAGGTGACACCGTGATAACGGGAGGAGGACAGGTGATTGATGAAGTTGTTATGGCTGTTATGGTTGGAGAGTTGTGATGAAATGTGGTTTCAGACTGCAGTGTACTACAAAGCTTGTTTTCAAGGCTGATTGAAGTGTACTTTAGAAGTTTTTTCTTGTTATATATGTGTATGTAAATGATGGAATGTGTAATGCTGGATGAGGTTGTATTGCAGTGAGGTGTTCGAATGGGATGTGTGGATGATGGTGAGTTCAGGGATGATGATGATGTTAGATTATGAGGGCGATGGAGCAGTAGCAGCAACTTGATGGTGCAGGAAGGTTGTGATATTGCTGTGTTGTGGAATGACTAGGCAAGTGGGTTCTCTGGTGAGTGGTATGGTATTTGGCAGTGTAGTTGTATGTGCTTGACGAAGCTGCTGTGTTGCTGTTTGGATAAGGGGATGGTGAAGTTTGTGGAACTGTTGTGTAGGCAATGCCATGGTGGTTGCTAGTGGTAGTGGTATTTTGTTTTGGTGGTTGGAGATGCTTTGTATGGTGGACAGAGGAGAGGTGATGTGATCAGTATATGCTGTGCTTGGTGTGGTTGCAGGTTGAATGTTGAGGAGCAGCAAGTTAATGTGGTGAAGTGGAATTGTGGGTGGTGATGGAGTGAAATATGGTGGAAATATCTAGCAAGGTTATGTTGAAGCAAGTTTGAATGGTAGACTAGTGTAACAGAGAGGAGAAACTACAGTTTTGTAACAGAGAGGGAGAAATGTAGAGGGAGGATAGAAAAGAAGGTTGTTTGTATATTTTTTTTAAAAGAAAAAAGAAAGTTGTAAATGAGCAAAAGAAAATGAATAAAAAGAAAATTATTTTTGGAATGAAATTGTGAGTTTTTTTTAAAATAGAAAAATAGAAATGCAAATGCAAAATGAAAAACTACAAACACACAAACAAATGCAAGCACAAATCAAACACACACAACAATTTTTTTTAATGCACTCAACACACAAAACAAATACACAATATAATCAAAAGAAAATAATTCGAAGAATAGAAAATAAAATCAAACAAATCCCCGGCAACGGCGCCAAAAACTTGTTCGTTGACGGAAATTCTATATGTTTAGAAAACCGTTGAACGAATTTAAATTAAAAATAACCGCAAGCGCATGGCATACTATTGAAGCACGTGGCAAATACGGGTCGATCCATAGGGAATTGATGATTTTAAAATTCTACTCAATCAAATTAACCAGAGTTGAAAGAGTGATTAAATAAAAAAAAGAAAAATGACAAAAGAAAATAGAAAAAAATATGAGAGTGTTAAGACAATTTAGAGGCAATTTCCACTCTCTAGATCACATAAATCAACAAATGAAGTTATGATCTCTCTTTTCTTTGTCATTAGTTAGCTTAATTGATGTGCTTATCATAAGTATGGCATATTTGTGCTATTAATTAGCTCAACATAAGCCATCAAACTATAGCACACCCCTTAAACCATTTACTAACTCACATGAAAAATGATAACAAAATTGAAAGCAAAATCCATTTTAAGTATGGCCTATTAACTATTAATTAGAAATATGGACCATCAAATTTTAATCTCAACATTCACTTCATTACCATCATCATATGTAGATGAAGAGGTAATTTGTGTTAATGATTGTTCAAGTATAGCCTATTTGGTGTCAACAATATAGGCTATCAAATTCAAAGCAAAAACAACAAGTTAACCACTTCATACATTCTCATTAAAGCACAAAAAGAGAGTATAAAACATCAAAATGTTGAAGCTACATGATTAGAGGCTTCATTACCCCTAAATTGAAGGGATTAGCCTCTCATTTGTGTTATCGTATCAACACAAGTAGCATGCAACATGAAAGCAAAAAGAAAGAAAAATGAAAGCTAATGGAAAAGAGATCTATTCTATTTGCATAAAAGAAAAAGAGATCTACACTACAACATGAAAGGAAATAAACAAAGAAAGGAAAAGATCATGTATTGCATAAAAAAAAGAAATTACATGAGAACAAAAATGGCTAAGTAGCCACAAAAAAAGAAAGAGAAGAGCTTTGTTTATTTTGATCCTAAAACTAATGAAGAGGAAGGATAAGAGAGGAGGAGAGATTACATGAAACATATGGGTATTTATACATGTATGAAACCCTAATTCATATTTTTAGGGAATGTCCAAAATGCCCTTGAGGTAGTGTGGCCACCAAGTAATCATTAACATGTCATAATCCCCATTTAAGTGTACATGAAGCCATTAATTCCATAAGCATGTGCATTAGCCTCTAATTTGTATATTAAGGTGGTGGGTAGGTGGGGTCCTCCATGATCTTCAATTTGAATTATTTCCATCTTCATTCCTTTATATTCTTTGTGCATGCATATTCCTTCATGAAACCACTCATATTTGAGACCAAATTCCTACAAAAATATATATAAATTTCCAATTAATTTTTCTCAAAGAAATATATGCACACAAATGACCGTTTTACCCCTATATGAAGATGGATATGCGACAATTTGAAATTAATATGGATTTTGGTTAAAACAAGTTAAAATACCCAATAAGATTATTTATTTAATTTAAAAAGAATAAATATGGTGGTAAAAATTATGCAAATTACGTGCACATCACTAATCCTGAAGGTGATTCCAAAATGGATGTAGTAGGAGTAGTGCCTTCGGTTCCGTCCAAACCCGAATGGACTTGTATGGATGAATGCTTTCAGAATATCGTCAGGAGGACGATGAGTATTCTAAGTGAATGTGTGCTAAAAAGGTAATGCAAAGTCTCGATCCTCATCAACCAGGAATGGCTAAAACTGGGGAGGTGCACACAAGGCTAAGTGGCTAGCAACCAATTAGAGTAAGGTCATCCCTGTCTGGATGTCACTTTTATTCGGCTGTGTGGGTAGTTGCCGATCCCAACCACGGGGTAATCTTATTCGGACTATCCAGAAAGGGGTAGCTCCGGTCTTGTGATGCAAGGGATTAGAGTGGATCCTCGGTACGGTGATCTAGACCACGTACTTTGACGGGCGGTACCCCAGTAGCCGTGCCATTGATGGAAATCCATTCTCCCTACGTGCCTTTACGGTTTTGATTGTAGAACCTAGTATTGCTGGAATTTAATAATGATAATAATTTCGGCTATTTGAGTAAGTATTTGTATATAAACACTACTATAATATCAGAGGATTTTATAAGAAAATTGTTTTGGTTATCGTAAGGTAAAAACCCGACATGTTTATATGTGGCGTGGTCTTACAAGATACCTTTGATTTCAAAAGGATTTTGAAACTTTATCCAATTGAGTGTTTTTTCTCACTCTGGTTTTTAAGACTAACTCGGGTGTTCTTTAACTATAATGCCCGCGTTAGAGCGAGTATTATATATACAGAAAAGGATGCTGTAGAGCTCAAGAGACGAGCTAGATTGCGAGACGTATCACATGTATTTGATGAGTATACCGCTTTATATGATTAACTGCATGGTCAGTTTTGTGAGGACAGGTTAATGTAACTGTCCAGTTGAGTGCTATAGATTTTGTTGTACTCTAATGATGTAATGTATAAACAGATATAGTTCTTTTGTTTAAAGATTAGTCATTTATCTATTATATATTGTTCCGTTGCGATTGTGAGATTCTGATATTGTTTCTATTTCTTCTTCTACCTCCTTCTTCTTTAGCCCCTAATGGTTCGGTATTACGACATTCAATTGTTCGGCATTAGATACAGTGAACGTATTGATGTTGATTTTTGGGCGTCGAATCTGGTCGTTACAAGAGTAGTTCGATTAATAATAATTGTTATTATTGAACCAAAACTTAGTGTTTGGAATGTAATGATGAATATGTGTGATATTGGAATTTCGACCATTGCTAAATTCTGTAAGTCATAATGTGATATAGTTTTGATGAAGAGAATTGGTATAAATAATTGTCACTACTGGGTAACACTTAAATAGAGTAAAATTGGATTTTGCCGAAGCTAAGTGAGTGATAAATTTGGCCATAACATCACACAACCTGCTAAGTGATTTGTGAACAATAGTATTTAAATTGTTTGATATTAATCGCTAACCAAATTTACACCTAAACATCACACAACTAAAATGTTGAATACTCCTGTTACCATCCGATTTAATTAAATTACAATTTCTATAATTAATTAACATTGTGAAATATTAATTATAAATTTTATTTAATTAGTGTTGATCTATATTAAATAGCGTGTATATAATAGTTATAAATACACATATCGATTTACGAAATCAATATGCATTTGAATTGGATTTAAATTGTTAATTATTTATTGGGTTTAAAGTGATTTTGATGCCCATATCGGGATTGATGTAGGCATCTATGATATGACAAAGATGATTGGCCATTAGATGGCTAAGAGAAGGGTTGATTTTGAATTGATGAGTGGAGAATAGGTAAGAGAAAGATAAGGATCTAGATCCTTATTTTGCTCCTTGGTTTCTCATTATTTAAATTGATTTATCCCTCACTTTTTGATTTTAACTTTTTTCTCTCCTCTATACCTGATAAGGCCTGCTACTTCCCTTTCTTCTTACCTCAACTCTTCAAGCTAAAAATGCAAATCAAATTAAGTTCGTGCTTCGGTGGTAGTTGCATTCAAGATAGTAGCATATTCAAGATTCAGGATTCGAAGCATGTTTGGATTCAACGTTTCCAGGTGTATCAATTAGACTTTGGTGAAAGGTAATAATCTACTTAATATCGTTTATATATGTATATTATTCATTATGTACATATATGTTATTTTTTATATACTCAATATCACCAACCTACATATATAAGTGCCACCGCCATTGGATGGATTATATGTATTTGTATATATTTAAAAAAAAATATGTATAACCTACTATATGATCAGGGCCACAAATTTTTTTTTTTACATTATTCGAAATTTTATAGTATCATAAATTAATTTTAATGTAAAAACTAATTATTACCATATATCTAACATATGTTTGTATTTTATTTAATAAATGTTTATATATATTTATAATGCTTTCAAAAAAATTATTATATATATATATATATATAATTTTATATAAAACATATATATATATATATTAATTATTTTAAAAACTTGAATTTAATTTGTATATGTAATGCATGCAAATAAATGTCATAAAATTTTACAAATATTATAATGTAAAATATATAAACTTAAACTATTTTAAAATTTTAAAATTATTCTTTTAGTTTCTTTGCAAGTTTCCATACGAAAATTAATTTAAAAATATTTAACTAAGAAAACCTTTATATAGCTGAAAGCATATTTATATATTTTATTATTATTTTATTTAACATATTTATGTGTATTTACATATATTATAAATATATATATATAATTTTAAATATTACATTGACATATATATACATATACATACTTATATTATATATGTTAATAAATTAATTTGTTATATTAAATTTAAATTTGTCTTATAATAAAATTACATACAAATATGTTTTTGTGCGTGTGTTGACAACACTTATGTTTACAAAGGCTCTAGCATGTCCGTTGCGGTGTAAATCTCAGCATCTCTAGACAGGCGTGTTAAACCATGTACACCTTATTATATTGCATGTGTAGGTGCACACATAAGTGTATATGTTACACACATCATACAATATAATACAAGCATAATAAAATATATCTTTATTTACAAAATAAAATAAAATATTGATTTTATTTAAAATAAATTTAGACAAGACCTGAATAAACTTATACTTCATAGGCCAAATAAAATGGAAATAACAGAAACAAGTTCAAAATTTTACCTATTTACTCCGTTATGGGTTAAGTAGTTCCAACAATAGTACCAAAAACCAATAGCCTATGTGGTCTAAGTTAGTCATGCTAGGGTTAACCGATTATGCTTAAAACCCAGTTAGTAGGATGTCAAGAATGTAGTGTCGATAGATTAAGTTTGGTTAATCAAGTACCATGCCCTACTTGGTTATAAGTCTGGCCTTAAAAGTTATGTGAGCCAAAGGTTTTGTCTAATAGAAAAGCCCCAATTTGAATTATGCCTTGGGCTACTTTTCAAAATAGTTTTCAAAATTAAAATAAAAGATTTCAAATTTAAATTTAAAATAAGAAATGTATATTTTATGTTCCTGTCTAATATTCTGCACTATATACAAATATAACTTGATAGAAACATTAGTATCTATATTTTATATAACGTAATATGGTTATCATCATCAGAACTAATGCCTAAGTACTAGAAATCTCCCCATTTTTAATGATGACAACTGTATATAAAATATGTTATAACCCCCACCGAGTTACAAAGCTCCCCCTTATTTCTTAGATTCCTAGATTTTATATATTTCTCCCTCTTTGTCATCAATCAAAAATCTAACTAAAAAGTCCTCATAAGTAAGATACTACATAATATATAATATTGAGATATAAAAGCAAGTAAATAAGAAATAATAGTAATTTAAAAGTAATAAGAATAATAAATGATACTAGTGATAGGCGATGACATAAACAACTTGTATTAATCACAATAATCCAAGTAAATCAAACAAATTAATCATAAATCAAACTAATCTACCCATGCATATCAATTCAATCCGCAAAAATCCATATTGTAATAACATTTTATTATACAACTTTAAATCCAAACCTACTTAACTAGACGTTTCAAGAATCTTCAACCCAATCACCAACGCCAAAGATTGGGTCTGCTTTGATAGTATCCCCATCTTCATCATCTTTGTTGATGGCATATTCTAGATTGTTGGTTAGTTTTTCTTTGGTAAGAATAGAAATCATCCATCGAATAGCGTCAAAATGCTTCTCTTGCTCTTTAATCATCTAGTTTGGCTTGGTTCTAAGTGTCTTTGATTTCTAAGAATGAAAGTAAGGATATTCTTGAACGATTCAAGTGTTTATTCAAGATTTTCGCAAAGTTTTTGATGTGGAGAAGGCACTATTGAGAAGATAAGTTTATATATGAAAGAGAGCGAAGATAGATATTGAAAATAATGGTTTTCTGAAGTGAATCTGTATATATAGGGGTAAGAAGTCGTTTGAAATGAATTGGTGTTTGGTAGTTATTTAATTTTTAAATTTTTAAATTTTTTTAAAACTGATTGTTATATTTCGATATAGATGATTTGCATATGTCGACATATGCACTATATTTTTCAAAACAACTTTTTTTTATAATTCTATTATTTATGGCCTATACTATTATATTTATATGACTATCTAGAGATAATTGACAATGTATAACAGCAAGAAATAAAATTTTCATCAATAATAAGAATGTGTACAAGGAATAAAAAGAAAGATACATCAGATTCATCATAAAATTAAAACTAGAAAATCCAAATACAACGATAGTTAAACAAACAACTAGAAAGATGTGGATAAAGATAAAGAAGAATCGCCAACCTTGCGGATGATCTTTCCAAAGAATTTATCCATTTTGTTGAAAATTGAGGTAAATCTCTTTGAGAACGATTTCTTAAGCTTTCTTTGGTTGTGAATCATCTTCTCTTTGTTTTTGGTAGATATTTGTTTGATGGATTATGTGGCATGTTGATACTTTCCATGAAAGTAACCTCCTCCTCTTCTTGTTCATCCTCCTTGACTTCCATTTCTTCTCCTACCGCTTCTTCCTCTTCTCTTATATCTTTCTCCTCTTCCCAAGCCAACCTTTGTTCCTTTTTCGCAAGCATTTCATAAAGCTCGAAAAAGGATGAAATATGCATAGGTGAAACGTTGGCCTTGTCAAATACTTCTCGAGGAATTGTTTCCCCTCCTTTAAGGTCAACACCAAAATAATTGAAAACTCAAGTAAGACACACACCATGAAATAGTGTGTTTTCACTACTACAAAACAGGCCATTTGCATCGCCTCATTTGAATCGGTTGAAGTAAAAACTGATGCAAATAGAACTATTTGCATCAGTTCTGTCTTAATAACTGATGCAATTGGTACGTGGAAAGCAATAGGTAATAAAAAATCAAATTTGCATCAGTTGTCACCAACAACCGATGCAAATACGTCGATGCAAATAGTTTTAGTCGCATCGGTTTTAAAATTAACTGATGCGACTATGTCCAAAATAATAATTTTTGCATCGGTTCCCCAGCGGAGGCGATGCAATTTCAAATTATCTAGGTTATTCGTTGCTCACCTGTTCCATCCCGCCTTTCCAATTTTTTTTCGTCGCTCCCATACTTTTCCCCAAATAATTCGCCTGTTAAATAAAAATTTGATTTTCCTCTATTTTTTTTAAAAGATTGACTTTTCTCTGTTCAAGGCAAAGAAGAGGGGATTGTCGCTACAGATAAGTGGTCTTCATGGGTTTTCGTTGCGGTGGTAGAGAGTCTAATTGAAGGCGGGTTGATGTCGAGTTCGATTAGGGATTCACGATTGTAGTTCGAATGTTGGAGGAACGGAGTTCGGTAGTGGTTTCGTGGTGGAAAATTAGTGATATGTGGCAATGAATTTGGGCTTGAAGTGTGATTCTAGAAGGTTGATGCGAGTTCGATTGCGTTTCAGGTGGTGATTTCGGGTGGTGATTGGGGTTGCTGTCAGGGGAGTCAAGGCCAGTGAAGGTAAGGCGTTGTCGTATTCAGGCAAGTTTCTGCACTTTTTTTTGTCAGTAGGAAGTGGCAGTGATTTGGATACAAGGCAGTTCTCTTGTAGGCAAGTGTGGCTGTATTCAGAGGTTAGGAAATGATGGTTATGCAGTGGCTATAGGAGTTGTAACTGTGAATGTTGATGTTACGGGGGATGGCAGCAATATTTTGAGGAGGGGCAGTGCAAAAGTCAGGTTAGGTTAGGAGTGTGATAAAGGAGGGGGGAGTTGTTGATGAAGCTGTATGTGGTTGTTGTAAGAGGATAGGAAGTTGTGGTTTTGGGGATTTCGCAGCAAAGTGACGGTATATGCTACTATCATCCTCTCCACTCTTGCATTTATCTTCGAAAGGTATTATAAACAATTGTGTACACACATTTACTACTACTACATTTCACTTTTCTTCTCTTAATTTCTTTATACTTTCAGAGACAGAAGACCACCATTTAACTTCCACTTCCTCTCACGCACATTCATCATCGGCTTTCTCCAGTTAGTTTTATTTCTCTTCTACTTAGAATCCATAGCGTTTCACATAAATGGATTCTAAACGTTATAGTTATGCTTCTTTTTAGGATATCTGTAGGTCAACTGCTATTAACAACGAGCCTTCGGTACATAACTGGAGCAACACAGACAATAATTCTGAACACGATACCTGTCACAGTGTTTCTTCTTGCAGTCATAACAAGGCGTGAGCCTTTCAGCTTTAAAAGCGTATTGGGCCAGGTTAAGTTATTGGCTCTCGTTATCTCTACCATTGGCGCTACCATGTTAGTTTTCTTGTCAAAATTAGGAGATGATTCGGGTTCCGGGTCGGGTTCGATGTGGTGGGTTGGGTGTGTTTTGGTTGAACTTGCTGTTGTTTTGGCTTCTGTCGGGTCCCTTTTTGTGGTAGGTTAGTTAATGTCTATGGTGTGTTACTTACATGCTAGTTAATTTAGTTTTATATTTTAGTTTTACAGAAATAATTATTCGATAAATTTAGATATGTAAGGTTTAAAATGTTTGATATATTTGTATGAATTGGGCCAAAAAGAAGATTATCTTCAAGATGGAGTTGATGAAGACTGATAGGAAGAGAAGAAATGGACAACGGTATCTGACTCTTGAAATTATTACCTGCAAGCTCTAGCTCTTTCAAGTAAGTGCAATTCCTTAAAGATTTGAAAAGTGCATCAAACTTTATGGTGCTAGTTGATAGATTGTTGTAGGATAAATGAAGGTATTCAAAAAAAGGCATTTTATCAAAAATACCAGTTGGTACTTCTCCTATAAAATAATTTGACTCGAAATCTATCCATTTGAGTGCAGAAAAGTTTGACGTAGAATAAGGAATCGGACCCTCCAAATGGTTCGACCAGAGATTGAGAAATCTTAAGTTCTTGATCGTGCAATGGTCTTTCATTGTGATTTTTCCAGACAATGAATTGTTAGAAAGATCAATGTATCTTAAAGAAGTGCTATTACAAAAGATCAATGAATGGTTCGAACTTGTAAGTTGATTCCAGAGGTAAAGGGAAATTAGGATTTCGACGAAGAATCATTTATTAAGAAAAAAAATGGACGTTTGAACTTCAAAATACACAATTCAAAACCAAATTAAATCTTATATAGAAAATGAAGGGGCTTCAAAGCTAAAGAAACTATACTCATATAGCATAAATTTCAACAATTGGTAGCATGTTGTAAACAGTAATAACATATCTTATATCTGACGATAGATAAATGCTTCAATGCAGGAATTATTTATGACTTTTTCGTGTTAAGAAAAATGAAAGATGAAAGTCTTACAGAACCTCTTACTGTCAAATATTTTGAAAAATGTTTAGTTGCTTAAAAATTAAGGACATGAAGGGAAATTTGAAGATTTCAAAAGAGTCGAGTGAGTTCTACAGTTTTACAAATACGGAACTCATTTCTTCTTACAGTTTTACTTTGCAGTGACAAAGTTGAAATTTGGACCTTTTAATAAAATGATGGGGAGGGTAGCCCTATTCTTGATAGCAATTTTATTTTTGGCTCATTGCCCATAATCAGATGAGTTTATTTTAACTGTTCATGTAACCTACTTAACATATTTTAGCTCACCTATGTAGGGCTTGACTTTTTACCAGTTTATTTCTGCACTGTCTTTATTATGTAGCGGCTATTTGGTTTCTATGCTCCTGTCATTATATCCATTACTAATCATATGCCATCAAATGTATACCATTTGCCAAGGTTGCTACATGACTAAACATTTGACTATTGTTAAGGTGAATTAATGAATTATGGTTAATTATTAGTAAATATAATTGATTTTAAATTAAGTCATTATTACAGTGTAAATGTATTCCTCACGGGCTTACTTATTAATAAATAATTAGATATTACTTTATTACAATGGTCGCATGACATTAATTATTTACCACATTATACCAAATGTTAGCCAGTAAATAAATCATCTCAACTTCACTAGGAGTCCATGGTATAGATCAATACAATTGACATAACCATTGAACAAACGAAAGCTTTATGTATTTCGGGATACACTAGCATAGTTTTGATATATCTGATACAATAAACACTAATTTAGACTTCTAAATCATATAATGTCATTACGAATGCCTAGGTATCCTAGTGATCAAATTAACAGAGCTAAAATCAACTCAATATTGGATTGGCATCATTCCAACCTACATTGCGGCGCAGGTATTATTCTACTATAACACATGTTATTCAACATTCACATATATATGCAGTGTGGTAATCTTTTCAAATCTGAACAAGTTTCCTCCAAATTCAAACTTATTTGAATACCACATGAAAGTAAACAACACATTTACTTAACCATAGTAGATATTGTTATTATTCAGAAAGCTTTGTTATGGCTACAATACTTGGGCCTACATTTGGAATTCGACTGAACCCGGTTACCGCTAGCAAGGCTGAGAAACTTCTGACTTCATCTCTCAAAATAATAGAAACCTTTTGGCTGAAAGGAAATGCAAAGTTCCTACTAGGAAATCCTTTACCATCTATTGCAGACCTCAGCTTGTCTGTGAAATTATGGAACTACAGGTAAAATATATCGGTTTATTCATCTATAACAAGTATAAAGAAAACAATATATTGTGTATGTTAACCAACTCCAATGTATGGGTTTGTTTTTGTGGAAATAGGAATACATTTATAGGGGACTACATGGTCAATTTTAACACCGCCTGTAAAATTTTTAACATTCTCTTCAGATTTTATTTCGTTTTTGCTTTAGGATTTTAGGTAATTTTTGCTTTAGCCTTTTTCTAATTTCTTTAAGATTCACTCTACACTATGTTTGCTTATTATGTTTTTTAATTTCATTTTTCCAAACTTGATTGCTCTGTTTATTTTGAAACATTTGTAACTGTCATTTACATGAAATTAGCTATCTCGAATATCATATGCTATTTATTCATTACATCCTCCATATTAATGGAAATTTTGGTAAAATTAATTTTTTAAGAAATGTTTGTGTCACTCCGTTTATTCATTATTTATATAACAAAATATGATAAACTTATTGAAAGATCCAAGTTAGGATTTGCATAGCTAAGAAGGTTATATGAATAAGAAAATTATAGTGTACTAATTTCTTCTTATAATTTTACCACTTTGACTTTTAACATTATAGCTACCGTGTACATTTATCTGAGACAATAAGAGTGATGCTGTATTTTTATATTGACCAAAGCCTTCATATAAAAATTAATAGTGATTCGAAATTTATATATACATGTTTATTATAGGAAATGATGACATTGTTTGTTTTCTTTTTCCATGACATATGTTGCTCCATTTGCTTGATTACAAAACTTAATATTCCAAATTTTATTAGTAGTAAATTCTCTGTGATTTTCTTCTGAATTTGTTTGATGACCTTATTTGTTTGGATATTGCAAACAAATTATGATAACATATAGTTGTTTTACTCACTGTTTTGGCAAATTACAGTAGATGAATTTAGGTTTTTTGGATGCAAAGAAAATGCGATGATTTTTTTCAAACTTTTTTACTACTTGATACCTTAAGAAATAAGCTGTATGTAAACAAGGGAAGGACTAGATGAGGGAAAGGATGAACATCTAAACCAAACTCAAACATAAATTGCATGTGAAAAACATACTGTAGAGCATGACATCCTCTTTTGATTTTATTTTGACTTTCCTTTAAGATTTCAGGTAATTTTCGCAGTAGCCTTTTCTAATTACTTCAGGAATCACATAAAAATGTAGCAACGTGACACATAATATATAAAAAAAATCGAGAATGCAAACTTGGACTAAATTTTGTTATCGGTTGTTAAAATCCACTTCCAGTTTAACCTTTATCAAATACCCTTTTACTGCATGTGGTGGCTCGTCCAAAATAAATATTAAATGCACCGTACCTTTTTTTCTATCTTTATATTACAGAAAAGAAAAGATATTACTGGTAGCTATATATTGTTTTGTTTCCATGTTTGCATAACTTACGCCTCTTATCTCAGGGCAGCTAAGATTTTGCGAGACAACGAACATGATAATATCAATGGATGGAGGGGATGTTTCAAGAAAATGAATAAAGGAAATGGTGTGATTGTTGGATTCTTCTTTACCTTCTTCTTTTTCTTTTCCTGCATTTTCTTAATTTTGTTGGTATAAAACAAACAAGAAAATAGGTAAAAAACCAAACTTAAAAAAAAATTAAACTGAAGTACGGCACGATTATTTTTTGACTGAATGACAATGCTAGTTACAACTAGCATTTTGTATAGTGTAAAACTAAGTATAATGCTAGTTATAAGTTATAGCTAGCATTTTGTATAGTGTAAACGTCGAATGTAATACTAAATATAACTAGCATTTGTCCTTCGTCCTAAATATAAATCTAAATGTCCTGTAAAACTAAGTATAATGCTAGTTAATTTCTGTTTTTACAACATCGCGGTGTATAACACATTGGTTACACACTGGTTATCATCTTGGTTAAGAAATGGGAGGGAAATCTCAATAATACAGAATATGACTATCAAAAAGGTAGTTATGTTTTATGTGTGTGTTGGATGCAACAATCAGGGGCTATTAATAGGAGTCCATAATTTTATTAAATGTAGAAATAACTTTAAATAATTGTATTCGGTTGTAACTTGTAACAAACAAGGTGTTGTGATGTAGTTTATTTGCCTAAGGTTTACATGCAATTGTTGCAAGGTTGAATCCTTCGAAAGCTTGTGTTTTTCTCCCTTTCATTATATTTTTTTAATATTTTTTTTAGCTATTTAAAAAGACATTTTCTTTTGCCTGGGTCCAAAAATTTATTTGGCTGGACCGATAACAATACTTTTTGGATGTTTATTGTTTGACAATTTAGAACTCACATCACCTACCTTAAATCTACCAAGCATCTAGTTTGAGTCAAATCAGTTAAGGTTTGACTTCGCTTTGGCTTGGACAGAAATGTTAATGTAGCTCACTACTTCATGTTAGTATGGATTATATAGTTTAACCTCTTTATCTTAGATAGATCATGAGATCCTTCTTTGTGTACAAGAAGTTGCACCAGACAATGAATTCGAAAAACGCATTAGACCTGAAGTCATCCATGTTAATGAAATTGGTGTAACATTTGCCAATATAGGAGCCTTAGATGACATCAAAGAATCACTACAAGAACTTGTAATGCTTCCACTACCTGATCTATTTAAAGGTGGTCTCCTCAAACCATGCAAGGGAATTTTATTGTTTGGACCTAAAACCCATGCCCTACTAGAGATGCTTTTAGTACGTTAATCTTAACTTGATTGCATATGTGCAGGTTTTAACCTTTTATTTGAGGCGAACCTTTGTTAAATTCTCATGAAATATCACAAAAAATGGAAATTGTGCACAGGTTGAATACCTGCAGTAGATTCCAGTGTAGCTTTGTCATTCTTAAAAAAAACAGCTATAGGATTATTTCACCTTTTAATGAATAACTCATCAGTAAAAAGTCTGTTTATAATCCACTTAGTATTTTCTATGAAGGAAGTTTAAGACTGTTAGAGAGGAGTTTTGTATCCTATTTTTATTTTTTTGAACACTGGCTAGTATATTTGTCCAATGGATTGAACCCAATACATCTAGCCATGTAAACCAAATATTTTAACTTTGTAGTGTTATTCACTTGCATGTTCTTCGATTGGCAGAATTATGGTCGGATTACCGTCAATAGAGAACAGAGAGTTGATATTGAAGAAATTATTGGCCAAGGAAAAGGTTGAAGAAGATCTTGACTATAAAAAACTTGCAACCATGACAGAGGGGTTTAGTGGAAGTGATCTTAAGGTTTGTTGTACTATGCTGTGCAATAGTGGTTTAACTACTGTAATCATTGCGTTGCTGTCTAATGTAATTTGGATTATAGTATATTTACTAATGCATTTGTTCACAGAACTTGTGCACGACAGCAACATATAGACCTGCAAGGGAGCTAATTCGAAAAGAGAGACTGAAGGAACTGGTATAATCCTAAAAATTTGATGCTTGTTAGTTCTAAATAGTGAAGCATTTTAATGCAATGTACACTTATGGTTTGAACATTGAGTTAGCATGCAATTAGACTGCTCTAATTTCTTTTTTTCATCTTATAAATGACCAGTCTTACTTTTTTTTTACTGTCAACCAAACATTCAAACATATACTGTTTTGCACAGGAGAGGATGAAAAAAATAAAACAAGGTGAGGATTCAGAAGCTATTAAAGAAATAGGAACACCAGCAGTGGGTTTAATTACATATAACTACATTAATTTGTTTCACTGAGTAAATTGTTGATTTTGTGATGCTATAGGCTGAAAGTTGGAGCTTATCACGCGTATCTGAATACGGTTACTCAAGATTACGTGCTACTAAAGGGCATTTAAGTCTAGAGGTGAGTGTAACTTAAGATACTTTGTTTTATCAAATATAAAGTATAAACTGATTATAAAAAATTATACTTCATTTTCGTTAATTTTGCATTCAGTTTGTCAATTCAAACACAAAGGCAGTGCAAGACAAGTTCCATATTATCAAGAACAACAGCAAATAGAATGACATATACTTGTGCATTAGAGTGTTTTTTCCTTTTTCTTTTATACTTATGATGGGAGGGTGTAATCAAAAGAAAGCGTTTGTATATTGGAAACTTTGTATGTGTATTACTCAAGTTATGATTGATCTAAGTAAATATACATATTTACATTAGTAGTAATTACTACTCATTAGCTGCCAGGAATTACTTGTGTATGTTTTTTCTTATATATATATATATATATATATATATATAAAGATTATCAATAATATATATAGTCTATTTGAGTACTGTAATAATGGTTTCTGAGGGATTTGTTTGCATTGGTTGTTATTAAAAACCGATGCAATAGAGGGATTAGTTTGCATCGGTTTTCAACAACAACCGATGCAACAAGTTCCTTTGTTGCATCGGTTTTCATTACAACCGATGCAACATGGGGGCTGTGTTCAAGCAACCAACCATGATATTTTGCATTAGTTGTTAGTGCCAACCGATGCAAAAAGGACCTTTTTGCATCGGTTTCAGAACTGATGCAAAAGTGTTAAGCCTGTGACATCGGTTGCATATGCATCGGTTGTTGAACTGATGCAAAAGGGGGGTAAACAACCGATGCAAATGGCCTGTTTTGCATTAGTGTTTCATGTTTAGAAAGATTTTTAGGAAAAAGTTCATCCAAAATGACTTAAGACCAATTTATGTCATATTGATCATAGATGGAAAAAGGGTTTTGAAAACTTTTTGTTTTTGGTTATTATAATTACCTATTCTAGAAATGATACTTTGTTGCAAAAGAAGGCTTAAAATTCTTGCTTTTGGACGCAATCTTTGGTTTTTAAATTCAAAATCATCATCACTATCAGAAATGTGACGAATCGCTTCATGGTTTTGAAAATCAATTTGAAAAGTTGAAAGGTCAATTCCACTAGATTGCATCTAAGAATGTGACCCAAAAGTTCACAATATAAAACAGTTTGTGTTCCCTTGACACTGCTCCAAACTTATCATTCTCTTCCATTATAATACTTTCCTTTCAAATTTGCATAGAATATCTTCAGCAATTTTGGATAACAAGTGAAATCATTTTAAGAAGCATCGATTAAAATAGGTATTTCATTTTGCAAATAAAAAATTAAAAGACCATAAGTAGGAAAGTCTTCAAAGATATATACTCAAATAGGCTAGAATGGCTTCTTGATCATTAAAAAGATGTTCTTTTATTTTCTTAGAAAGCCTCATTGTTGTCTTAGTATTGCTTGAGGATGCCACCGAAGAATAGTTTGAAGAGACAAGTGTAACAAACTTATTCAATAATTATATTGAGACCGCATTTTTATAATAATTTTTGGGATTGATTAAGAGGAATTGGAAACTTTTAGTTAAAAGGAATAAGTAAAAAATGGGATTTTTGTGTAATTTAAAAGAGATGATTTGTTTTAGAAAATTTGATTCGAATTAATGGAGAATTTGTGAACTAGTAGTGTTTCATTAAAAAAAAGATATCACTCTTATTAAAATATGTTGTAACAAATAATTTTTAAAAGTGGGAAATTCTCTTTTTAGACAAATATATGGATTTTATTGAATATTAGAAGATGAGGATTTAAAATAGAAATAAATTGCTAAAATTAATTTAAAATGTGTTAAAGTAAATGGAGATTTGAGAAAGAAGAGATGAAGAGCAAAATCATGTATCAGTTATTCATCACACAGATTCGTACATGTTTATATACAACAGCTTGTAATCCTAGTTACACACACATGCGGGCTTAAGCCTTATTACACACAGTCATGGGCCGAAGCCTTATTGGGCTGAGAAAACAAGTATAACATGAAATATGTATAACACCGCATCACTATTCAACACAGATCAGATAACACTCCCCCTCAAGTTGAAGCATACTTATTAATCATGCTCAACTTGCTGCAAAGGTACTCCACTCTCGCACCACTCAACGCCTTGGTGAATATGTCAGCCAGTTGATCTCCAGATCTGACAAACCCAGTTACGATCAAACCCTGCTGTATCTTCTCGCGAATGAAGTGACAGTCCACTTTGATATGTTTGGTTCTCTCATGGAATACTGGATTAGAAGCAATATGCATTGCTGCTTGGTTATCACACCATAATTTCGTTGGCAACTTTGGTTTCAAACCTATCTCAGACATAAAGTGATTTATCCACATTAGTTCACAAATAGCATTAGCCATACCTCTATATTCTGATTCAGTACTGGACCTAGACACCACATTTTGTTTTTTACTTTTCCATGAGACTAAGTTACCTCCAACAAATACACAAAATCCAGAGGTTGATCTTTTATCTGACCTAGACCCTGCCCAGTCAGCATCCGAGAAAGCTTCTATCTCCTCATGTCCATGATTAGCATACACAATACCTTGTCCCACTGTTCCTTTTAAGTAACATAGAATTTGTTTTAGAGCATTCCAATGATGAATAGTTGGAGAACTCATGAATTGACTCATGACACTAACTGAAAAAGCAAGATCTGGCCTTGTTACTGTCAAGTAATTCAGTTTACCCACTAACCTCCTATATTTTTATGGATCATTAAATAGTTCACCATCATTTGTCAAACTGATATTGGTAATCATAGGAGTAGTACAAGGCTTTGCACCCAATTTTCCAGTCTCGGTTAACAAATCAATGATGTATTTTCTTTGTGACAAAAAGATCTGCCTATTTTCTCTTATCACTTCAATACCCAAGAAGTACTTTAACTCACCAAGATCTTTTGTATGAAACTATTTTTGAATAAAAACTTTAAGATCTGAAATTCCTTTCCTATCACTTCCAGTAATTACAATATCATCTACATATACTACTAACAATATAATTCCTTCTTTTGAATTTCTATAGAACACAGAATGATCAAAATTGCTCTTAGTTATGCCAAATGCTTCAATCACTTGACTGAACTTACCAAACCATGCTCTTGGACTTTGTTTTAGTCCATACAAGCTTTTCTTTAGTCTACATACCTTTCCCGTCTCCCCCTGAGCAACAAACCCAGGTGGTTGTTCCATATATACCTCTTCAATCAAATCCCCATGAAGAAAAGCATTTTTAATATCAAGTTGATGCAGTTTCCAGTCATATCTTGCTGCTAAAGAGATAAACAATCTTATGGACGTCATTTTAGCCACTGGAGAGAAGGTTTCTGAATAATCTGTCCCATAAGTTTGTGCATATCCTTTTGCCACTAACCTAGCCTTTAGTCTAGCCACTGGCCCATCTGGGTTAACTTTAACTGAGAACACCCATTTACACCCTATCACCTTTCTATTATCTGGTAGTTGAACCAAATTCCAGGTTTTATTATGATCCAAAGCTTCAATCTCTTCTAACATTGCTTTTTGCCATTCTGGTTTAGACAATGGCTCTCCAACATTTTTTGGAACGGAAACAGTATCAAGATTGGAAATAAAAGTGTAACTTGCTGGATATAGTTTATCATATGATACAAAGGAGGATATAGGATTTGTAAATTGACGTGTACCTTTTCTAAGTGCTATTGGTAAATCAAGACTGGGATCATGTGCTGGAATTTCCTCATTATCAGATTCTTTTAAATTTGTTTCCACCCTTTGATTTAGTTCACTATGTTCACTCCCTTGTGACAAAGTTGTAGGATAAATCAACCAATCATCACTCCCACTTTCCTCTTGAACATAAGACTTTGAATCAGACAGTGGGAAGAATGGAAGATCTTCTACAAAAGTAACATCAATTGACACCAAGTATTTATGCAAACTAGGACAAAAACATTTGTAACCTTTTTGAAGTCTTGAATAGCCAACAAATATGCACTTCAATGATTTTGGATCTAATTTGGTTAGTTTTGGGTTCACATCCCTAACATAACACACACAACCAAACATTCTTGGCTTCACTGGATACAAAGATTTATTAGGGCATAGGACTTGGAAGGGGATCTCATACTTTAGCACTGTTGAAGGCATTCTGTTGATCAGAAAACATGATGTGGCCACTGCATCTGCCCAAAAAACTTTGGGTACATTCATATGGAACAAGAGTGCTCGAGTAGTCTCAATTAAGTGCCTGTTCTTCCTCTCAGCAACTCCATTTTGAGAAGCAGTATCAACACATGAAGTCTCATGAAGAATGCCATTATTAGCCATGTAATCACTAAACAAACTGGATGTACATTCCTTTGCATTATCACTTCTTAAAGTTTTAAGTGAAACATTAAACTAGTTTTTTATTTCAGCACAAAAGTTACAAAAAATAGATAATAGCTCAGATATATTTTTCATTAGGTATAACCATGTTACTCTTGAATGATCATCAACAAATGTAACAAAGTATCTATATCCTTTCTTTGAAACAACGGAACAAGGACCCCATACATCAGAGTGCACTAAATCAAACACTGAATTAGCCCTTTTATTTAATCTAGGACATGAACTAACACGATGATGTTTGGAAAATTGACATGATTCACAATTTATTGTAGACAGAAAATTAAACTGTGGACAAAGTTTCTTGAGCAATGTAAGAGATGGATGACCTAACTGGCAGTGAACTTTAAGAGCAGATATCATACTTGAGCAAGCAATGTTTTTGGATAATTCTTCATTGAGTGTGTACAAGCCTCCAGATTCTTGTCCCCTACCAATAATCTGCTTCGTTGTAAGGCCCTGAAACAAATAGTGATCGGGGATGAAAGATACACAACAATTAAGTTTGCTAGTGATTTGACTTACTGACATTAAGTTGAATGACAGATTTGGTAAATATAAAACTGATTTCAGTGGCAGTTGAGTATGCGAGTTTGCTTTCCCAGTTCCATAAACATGAGTTTGTGATCCGTCAGCTAAAGTGACAGCATGTGTTGATTCATTACTTTGAATATCAGAAAGCAAATAACTGTTACCTGTCATATGATCTGTTGCTCCTGAATCTATGATCCATTTAGATGATGGTTTTTCAATACTAGCAACAACAGCTGTAGTAGAGGAAGATATATGACCCGATGGATTCTTCTCAAGAGTTTCTTGATACTTTGCATATCTCTCAAATTCGTCAGCAGTCATCAAAACTGTTTTATTTGTATTTGCATTATTGTTATTGTTGGCCAAGGAGTTTTTATATTGCAATTTTCTACACTCAAATTTTGTGTGACCGGGTTTCTTGCAATATGCACAAAATTTATTTTGATTTGGTGGCCTAAATGGTTGAGACATCTGATTTGGAGCAGAGAATCTTCATGCATTATTACTGTTGCTTTGTGTATTATTCCATGGTGGTGCATTATTCTTACTATTACTTATCAAAGCACTGTCAACTGGAGTACTTGATATTTGAGTCACCTAAGTAGGAGAATTCAACTAAACACCTCCTGCAATGATGATATCTCCGATCCAAATAGTATTTGTGATTTTGCTGGTTCGAATTCAGATGGTAACCCAGCCAAGAAGCTCATTATTGCCATCTGCTCCCTTTGTTTTTGTTGAACCTTAACATCAGGGCAGATTGGAAGCAGCACGTTAAATTCCTCATATGTTTTCTTAAAATTCATAAAGTAGTTCATCAGTGTTTGTTCTTGCTTCTCTGCTCTATAAAACGATTTGCATACATCATACATTCTGGTCACATTTCCTTTTCCAGAGTATAGAAACTCCAAATACTCCATCAATTCTTTCACGAACTCATAGTGATCAACCAATCCAATGACCTCTCCATCAATTGAATTCCGGATCTGAAGAAACAGTCGCGCATCATCTCTTAACCACATCAGATCCTTTTCCTCGATTGAATCTAGTTTTGGTGGACTTTCAGTTAAATGATTACCCTTATCAATGAATCGGAGATAAAGACGAATTGTTTTGCTCCAGTTTAGATAATTCAGATTGTTTAATTTGTGATCAGTGATTTTCGGCATCATCTGGATCGAATCAACTGAGATCTTATTTTCAGACATAGTAACAAATCTTTGAATTAGGGAAGATAAACGATATAAAGAATGATATGGGATCTGAAGATAGAAGGTAAAACCCTAGTTGGATTCAAACTTCGTAATTTTATGCTCTGATACCATGTTAAAGTAAATGGAGATTTGAGAAAGAAGAGATGAAGACCAAAATCATGTATCAGTTATTCATCACACAGATTCGTACATGTTTATATACAACAGCTTGTAATCCTAGTTACACACACATGCGGGCTTAAGCCTTATTACACACAGTCATGGGCCGAAGCCTTATTGGGCTGAGAAAACAAGTATAACATGAAATATGTATAACACCGCATCACCATTCAACACAGATCAGATAACAAAATGTTAGTAATATCATAAAATATGTAGAAATTAGTTATTTTTTTAAGTTGTGATTAATTTGGGAGTTTAAAAGATTTTATAAAAGTGTTAGAAAGCTTTGTTTGGAAAAAGAATGGTTAAAAAATGATTAAATTGGTAAATTAGTGTTAAAATGATGATTTTGTCTAACTGGGTCAAGCCATTGGTACTTAGCAAAATTAAGAGAGACAGAAGAAGTATTTTCTTCTCATTCTAAACATCGGTATGTATTTTCATCTCAAAACCAGAAAACAAACAAAATTAAAACCCTCTTCTCAAAAAATAAAAAACCCTAGAAATAATTTGAAATAAATTCCTAAAAATTGAGATAAAATCTGAGTATGTATCTCTTATCTATCTCTATCTTATAGAAGCTTCAATTTCAGTTTTCGATTATTGTAATGATCTCTTTTTGGACATAATTTATTAATTTTAGGGTTGGATATAATGAGTAAAGGAGATTGATTTCTAGGCTTGGTTTGGTAGCTAATTTTGGTTTAAAGGTGAGAAACCCTCACAGTTATTAGTAAATTATCAACTGTGTGTGATTTATTCTCTGATTTGTAGTGGTTTATGATTGCATGTTGATTATAATTGACCATATGAAGTTGGAATGAAAATCTAAAAACTAGAGACACAAAATATGTTTAATTTCTTTGATACATTATATGTTTGTGATTGCATTGATGTTTAATGATGTTAATCAGGAGTAGTATGATGTTTGCAGACCACAAACACCTCAAAGCACCCGTCAGAATCGACAAAGTTCGCTGTAAAAGGAGAATGAATTCCTAGGAGCAGCGCGCAAGAATCGTTCAAACTAGTCCACCGATTTTCCCTAACGGGTCCACTAGTTCACGAATTTTCTAGGCACTACGCCCAAGCAGTTTGTTCCTGTTTTGATTGTTGTTTTGCTTCATGATTTGTTTGTTGATTTTTTAAGATGGTTAGCTAAATACAAATTGATTTTTAAAGAGGGTTAACTGAATACAAACCGATTTTTGAAAATGGTTAACTGAATACATATGGAGTATTCATGACTACTCAGGGGATTATGGAGCTAGTCAGGAATGTCCAGTCCTCCGGTACTGACTCGGTAGAGCCTACAGCTCCTCATTCATCTTTTGCTCGAATGTGTAGTGATTATGCTCATTTAAAAGGAGGGAATTTTAAGGGAACGAAGGGTGTCGTAGAGATCCATGCATGGGTGAAGACACGTGAGATGATATTTGGCCGCTGGGACTTTCTGATTTGCATAAGGTGCAAGTGGCGTCTAGTCAGCTACAGGAGAGGACGTTGGATTGGTGTGATTTGCTTATTGCAGAGGTGGATGAGGCTGAGTTATCTTAAAGAGATTTCAGAAGTGGGTTTGAGATGTAGTTCATGTTGTAAGCACAAAAAGAAGCCTTGGCCTGGAGATTCATACATCCCAAGCAGGGAAATTCTTCTATAGATGAGTATGTGGCAACATTTGAAGCGTTGTCTAACTATGAGGTGAATCTCATTGATATGCCCCACAAGAAGAACCAGAAGTTCGTGTATGGTTTGAGGAGGCCTTTGAAGAAGGCAGTTTTGTCTCACTTGGATGTTACTTTCGAGAAGTTGGTTTACACGGCTCTTATGTATGAAGAGTCGGAGCGAGACAGTGATGAGGAGGATCATCAGTAGAAGAAGTTTTTCTTTAATAAGAAGAAGAAGCAGTTTGGGAAATTTAAGCCTAATTACTCGAATATAAGAACAAGACGTAAAGTTTGGGAGCAGTGGATCAGAACACTACGCCATAGATGACCTTCTGCAACATTTTTGCAAGGTGTTGCTAACTAAAATGTTGCGACGGCTATAAAATTTTGGTCCTACTGCAACGTTGTATTTTTGGTGTTACCTTAGCCATAAAAATGTGTTGCTCTAGCTAAAAAAGTGTAATACGATGCAACATTTTTATATAGTGTTGCCATAGATATATTCTAATTAAAAAAAATTAAATTTTTTTTACACCTCAGCGATCCACACCACCATTTAAAACAAAATCTCAACCGTCGATTCACACCATCGATCCACACCTTACCAATTTCCATTTCCCGCTTTACTTTTCTTTCTCATTCCTCTCTCTGTGAAAATTAGGGCACGCGATTTTTCTTTCTCATTCCTCTCTGTGAAAACTAGGGCACGCGATTCCAGTTGCTTTGATGCTCTGATTGATCGAATCTAGTGTAAGAAACGTTCCTGATAGCTTGCTCCTTCATTCTCCTTGATTGATTGCTCGAATTGCTTTGACTTCGTCGTCGGGTGCGATGTGAGATTATTTGGTATGTTTTCTGCCTTCTGGTTTACTTGATTATTCTCAATTTTGGTTACACTCGCACGCTTTTGCCGATGATGAATTGGGATTTATTTATAGGCTTTATTTCCTATAATCTCGAGTTTAATCTTTCTGTTGGACTTTGAGAAATCTGGTATGTTGGATTGCGATGATGTATTGGTATGTTGGATTTTGGTCCACTGGCTTGATTTTGCTTTGCCGATGATGAATTGCGATGTGATATTATTTGTTATGTTGGATTTTGGTTCACTAGCTTGTTTTTGATTTCTGATCTGAGCTTGTTAGCTCCTTCTGCTGCATTTGTTAAACCAGAACTTGAACCTTTGTTAAACTTGTTCACATACCTTTGTACCTTGCTGCATTTGTTAAAGCAGAACTTGAAGTATTTGTATTCTGTTGTCCTCTTGAAAACTGCTTCACTTGAAAACTTCTGCATTTTTGAAAATCAGAACTTTGAAAGTGATCTTTGGTTTTATTAAACTGTTGACTAATTTGAACATTGAGTTTTGGTTTCCACGATATATACAAACATATGTGTGTTGAGCTTTGTTGGTTTTGCTTGGTCTGGACTAAACTAGTACCATGCTAACCTTGTTCTTTAACATGAACTAATGCTCCAAGTCCTCTGTATATCATATTACTGCCTATGTTTCTCTTGTACATGCCTGATGCATTCACTGTTTTTGCTTGATGGGCTGCCTATGTGTACTGCTGTGTTTCTTGCACTAGCTTGTCTACATTTTGCTGAACCTGGTTCTTGTTTATTTTGTTGGTTGCTTGGCCCTGAGTTGAATCCAGTCGATGACTCGGGTTTGACCTTGTGCCGTGTCCATTTTTTTTGGCTTGTCTACATATCTGGCTGCACTTGAGTATGAACTTGCACTTGAGTAGTTGCACTTGAGTAGTTTCTTGTACCAAGCCTTATGATGCATGTATGTTCATCCATGTACATGCATTTCTTGGTCATGTTATGTTGCTTGCTGTGTTAAGTACTACTTTGTGCACTTGGCTTCTCCTTTGTGCATTTTTGCCTGAACGGTTGCTTGCTGTCTTCCATACTGTCTTGTATCCATGTGTTGCATTCATGTTTGGCTTATGCACTTGTGAACAGCTGACTTGTGCATTCACAGGTTGTCCGTGCAAATATTTGGTCCCTGTCAGAAAAAATATGAAAAGAAACAACCCAAATACCTGAGGCAAATAATATAACAAAAATATTTTCATTTTCTGTTCGAGTTAAATATTATTTTCTAGATTACTGCTTTTGAATTATATGTGACAGGTATTGAAGACTGGACAGCTGGATATAAGCTTGAAGACAGAGTCAAATCAAATGTGCTTGAGCTTGAAGACTGGACCCGCTACTCGGCTCGCCTTCGGCTCGGCGCTCGGCTCGTCATATATTTGTCAGTGTCGGTGTCTGTATAAATTGAAACTGCATATGTAATGAGTGAACTGAGTGATGTAGTGAGGAATATCTGTATATGTGAATATCAGTGTTATATATCATTGAATTGTAAAATAGTGGAGTCAGGAATTTGTACTATTTCAAATGTTGAAATAAAATATTTATTTAAATAAATTACTTTTTGAATATCAAATTCTGTGCAATAGCATTTTATTAAATAAATATTTATTTCTATTAAAAAATCAAATATGCTCTACATTGTGGGCCCCACAAATTTAGAAAGTTAATATCTATAGCAACATTTTGGAATGTTGCTACAGACACATATGAATGTTGCTATAGACCAAATAGGGTTCTATTGCAACAATATTACTTATGTTGCCTTAGATAGTCAAAATATTGCCTTTGAGTTCTAAGGCAACGGCAAAAATTGCATCACCCGAAAAGTGTTGCCATAGACCTATGGCAACATTTTTTGGGCCTGACCCAACATTTTTTTGTGTTGCAGAAGGCCATTTATGGCGTAGTGGAAGAAGATGCAGGTGGAATGCTATAAGTGTGGTATTCGAGGGCATTATTCCCAAGAGTACCCCCAGTCTCATCCTTCAGCACCAGTTTCTTCTTAGGGATGTTTTTATTATAAGAACAAAGGGAATCATACTGATGGTTATCCAGTTTTAGCCGGTAAGCGGTAGGGGAAGTTGCGTGTTGTAGAGGCTTCAAGAGGTCCGATTCAGTAGAGAGATATATCATATCTATTCTTGAAGGATCTATCTTACTTCATGATCATTGTATTAGAGTGCTATTCGATACGGGAGCATCACACTCATTTGTGTCAAAGGAACTAGTGGATAGTTGTTTTTTGGATGTTGGTTGTTTGCTCTCTTCGTTGAGGATTGCGAATTTATTAGCGGTTTCTTAACTCTTTGTTTGCTTTGTAAGGATGTTGAGGTTATTCTTAGTGGGTTTTCTTTCTTGGCCGACTTGTATGTTATTTCTCACATGGATTTCGACATGATATTGGGGTAAGATTAGCTTGATAGATATGGAGCTACTATTTTTTGTCCAGAGCATATTATCTGTCTTAAGCATCCATCTTCTAGTGATTTGATTTCTTTTGCTCTTAGATAAGTTAGTTTGGATCTTAGTTTTTCTCTCTTTGCTATTAAATCTCAAGAAGGGGATGACATGGCTCGTATTCCAATTGTGTGTGATTTTTTCAATATCTTTGTGCGTATTTTTGAATTTCCTCCTCAGCGGGTAATCGAATTCCATATTTATTTGATGCTTGAAGCTCAGCTAGTTAGTCATCCTCCTACGAGGATGTCCATAAAGGAAAATGAAGAGCTGAAGAAGTAATTAGTCGAGCTCAAGGCAAAGTAGCTTCTCCAGTCTTGTAGTTCGTCATGGGGAGCAGCCGTGGTATTTGTGAGGAAGGCTGATGGTACACTTAGATTGTGTATCGACTATAGGAAGTTGGCATGCTATTAAAATTCATTATCCTTTACCTCATATCGACGACATGTTCAACCAGTTGAATGATGCTAAGATCTTTTCTCAATTAGACTTGGCGATTGGTTACTATTAGCTTTGTGTCGCTAACAATAATGTTCCTTTGATAGCTTTTAGGACCCATTACGGTTCATACAAGTGGCTGGTCATGCCATTCTAGTTAACAAATGCGCCCACGTATTTTGTTGACCTACTGAATCATGTATTTCAAGAATATCTTAATAAATTTGTGCTTGTCTTTATTGATGATATCTTGGTTTATTCTCGATCAAAATAGGAGCATGAGAAGCATATTCATATTGTGTCAGAGACATCTCTTAGTCATCAACTTAAAGCCAAATTTTTGCAGAGTCATTTTTGGCAAAAAAATGAAGTTTTTAGGCCATGTTGTTTCTGAAGAAGGTATTTCTGTTGACCCAACGAAGATTGGATCTGTCCATATTTGAAAGAGGCTAGAAAGTGTGATAGAAATTCATTATTTCCAGGCTTAGCTGGTTACTATAAATGAGTTATTAAAGACTTTTCTAAAGTCATTCTTCCGCTCACTAGCTTAACCATAAACGGAGTGAAGGTTGTTTGGTCAGAGAAGCGTGAGCTTGCTTTTTAAAATTGAAGGATCTTCTTACCCACGCACATATTCTCATTATTCTCGAAGGGAACAAAGACTTGGTTTTCTATACATATAGGTATGGTTAAGGCTTTGGTGCAGTGCTTATGCACATGGATAGAGTGGTTGCTTATGCTTTGCAACAATTGTGTCCTAACGAGATCTGTTATGCCACTCATGATCTCGAACTTGCAGCTATTTTTTTGCACTCAAGCTTTAGTGCCATTATCTTTTAGGAGAGAGATTTATTCTTTATGCCAACCATAAATCATTGAAATATCTCTTTTCACGGAAGGAGCTAAATATGTGCCAACAGAGGTGGTTGGAGTTTTTTTAGGCTTATAATTTGAGATACAGTATACTCTTGGTAAGGGTAATTCCATGGCTGATGCTCTTAGTCACAAACATCAAGCAGTGGTTTCTTTAGTGTTGGTAGGATGGAGAGTTCTTGGGGTTCTTTCTAGGTGTGATATTAGAGATTGGGATTCGATTTTCAGACTAGATATGGTATTATTGAGTTTGAAGGCTTGTACTTCCACACTTGATCGTATTGAGAAAGGCCAAAAGGTAAGATCCCTAATTGTTAGAGCTTTTTCGGAGCCTTTCGAGTGGAGGTGTTATGGAGAAGTTAAAGGAGTTTTCTCTTGACACTCATGGTTATATTTGGAGAAGAGGTAGGCTTGTTGTGCTCGATATTGATAATCTACGAAGAGATATTATGGAGGAGTGCCATTACTCTTGCTATACCATCTTTACGGGTAGCAACAAGATGTATGCGGATATGCAAAGGCTTTATTACTGGAAGGGCATGAAGCGGGATATTTCTCAGTTTATAGATCGCAGTGTTACCTACCATTTGGTTAAGGTGGAACACCAGAGGCCTAGCGGTCTTCTTCATCCTTTGGAAATCCCATTGTAGAAATGGGATCAGATAAATATGGACTTAGTTATATTTGAGTTCATATTTACTCCTTTATTTCTATTGAATTGACCTAATATTGGTCAAATTACCTTTATGTGAAGGTGTCTCTGGATTTCATTGATGGCTTGCCTCGTTCCAAATTGGGGAATGATAGTTTGAGGATGATTGTAAGTCGGTTAACTAAATCAGCTAATTTTTCCTAATCAAGTCTAACCAAACTGCACATCTTTGGGCTAAGCTTTATATCAAGGAAGTTGTTAGGTTGCATGGCATCCTTAGTGCCATCGTGAGTGGCCGAGATTTATTGTTTACCGGTGGGTTCTACAAGAGTCTTCAGTCAGCTTTGGGTACTAAGCTTATCTTTAGCACAGCCTACTATCCTCAGTCCGATGGTCAGATAGAATGAGTAGAAAAGACTTTGGAGGATTTACATTGTTCGTGCATTCTTGATTTTGGTAGTAGTTGGAAGGAGCATATTTATCTTGTGGAGTTTGCTTATAATAATAGTTTCCAATCGAGCATTCGTATGGTTCCTTTCGAAGCTTTATATGGAAGGCCGTGCCGTTTGCCATATTGTTGGTTGGTGTCTAGAGAGAAGTTTATGTTCGGTCCGGATTCTACTCGTGAGGCTTATGAGAAGATTGTTCTTGTTAGGAAGAGGATAAAAGAGGCCCAAGTTAGGCAGAGTCATATGCAGACCATAGCAGGAAGGATTTGGAGTTCGGTGTTGGTGATCTTTTGTTTGTTTGTGTTTCTAAGGAAGGGAGTGCCATGTTTCAGTCAATTTGGGAGGTTGGCCCTTCATTTTATTGGACCATACCCAATTGTTGATTGTATTGGTAAGCTAGCTTATCATGTTGTTGTACCTATTCACACCTCGAGCGTACATGATGTTTTCCATGTTTCCCAACTTTTGTAAGTGCCTTCAAGATTCGGATTATGTTCTTACCTTTTGGCAGATCGAGAAGCCTAACATTTCTCCCGGTTTGACTTATTTTTATGAGCATATTTGTATTATTTCTTCGAGAATCCAAAGACTTAAAAGCAAGAATGTTCCTCTAATCAAAGCCCAGTGGTTCAAAAATTCTAAGGATTGTGCTTGGGAAACCAGAGAGTCTATGGAGCGGACTTATGCTAAATTATTTTCTAGTACTGCTCCGTTTCAAATCCATGCACCCATTTCTAAAAGTCGTACGGCATTTTTCGGCATTTTGGACGGATGTTGGACCTTGCACCATAGATGTTGCACCATGTGGATATCGATTCTTCGGAGGACCATAACTGTTGGCTTGTTTAGAGTTACGGGAGCCATAACCAGTCAAAACGAAGCTCTATGTGAGTTCTACGGCTATGACCGCTTTAAGCCATCACTGGTTAGTTTCATACCCAAAAAAGTCTATCGGAACCTATTTTTCCCTAATTTATCAACTTCGTTTGATTATCTAATTGCAAGGACATAATTTCTTATGAGGGGTAGTTCTGTAACAAACCTATTCGATAATTATTTTAGGACTAGATTTTTATAATAACTTTTGGGATTAGTTAAGAGGATTTGGAAATTTTTAGTTAAAAGATATAAGTTAAAAATGGGATTTTGTGTAATCTAAAAGAGATGATTTGTTTTAGATAATTTGATTTGAATTAATGGAGAATTTGTGAATTAGTAATGTTTCATTAAAAAAAAGATATAACTCTTATTAAAATACGATTAATGAAATAGATTTATTATAATGCTGTTATAAATAATTTTTAAAAGTGGAAAATTCTCTTTTTAGACAAACATATGGATTTTATTGGATATTAGAAAATGAGGATTTAAATTAGAAGCAAATTGGAAAAACTGATTTATAATGTTAGTAATTTCATAAATATGTAGAATTTAATTATTTTCTTAAGTTGTGATTAATTTGAGATTTTAAAATATTTTAGAAAAGTGTTAGAAAGCTTTTTTTGGAAAAAGAATGGTTAAAACAATAATTAAATTGGAAATTTGGTGTTAAAACGATGATTTTTTCTAATTGGGTCAAGCTCATTAGTACTTAGCAAAATAAGTGAAACAAAGGAAGTATATTCTCCTTATTCTAAACATCAATAAGTTCTCTAATCTCAAAACCAAAAAACGAACAGAATCAAAACCTTCTTCTCTAAATCGATAAAAAAATCCTAGAAATAATTTGAAATAGATTCCTAAAAATTGAGATAAAATCTAGGTGTGTATCTCTTACCTTTATCTATCTTATAGAAGCTTTAATTTCAGTTTTCAACTATTGTAGTTATCTCTTTTTGCATGCAATTTACTAATTTGAGGGTTGGAGATATTGAATGAAGGATATTGATTTCTAGGCTTGGTTTTGTAGCTAATTTTGGTTTAAAGGTGAGAAACCTTCACAATTGTCAGTAAACTATCAATTGTAATTGATTTTTCTCTGATTTGTAGTGGTATACGATTGCATGTTGATTTGAATTGACCATATGAAGTTAGGATGAAAAATCTAAAAACAGCAGACATAAAATATGTTTAATTGATTTGATAAATCATGTGTTTGTGATTGCATGATGGCTGAGGATGTTAGTTAGATGTAGTATGATATTTGCAGACCCCAAATACCCCAAAACATTCATCGGAATCAACAAAGTTTGCCGGAAAAAGAGAATGAATTCTTAGGAGCATCGCTCAGGAATCGTTTGAACCGGTCCACCGGTTTACCCCAATAGATCCACCGGTTCACGAAATTTCCTAGGCACTATGCCCAGGCAGTTTGTCCTTGTTTCGGTTGTTGTTTTGCTTCATGTTTTGTTTGTTGATTTCTGAAGATGGTTAAATGAATACAAACTAATTTTCAACCTTGTATTGGCTTAGATTAATGAAAGAATGATTTGAAAATATATATACATATACACACACAAATATGGTTTTATACAAAGTACATTATATATAGGTTTTTGAAGAAAGGCATTTGTATATGATATCCATATAAAATATATTTTAGTTGTAATAATCATTTTTGACTTATGTGTAATCATATTGATATTTTTAACTCAGAAATCTTAGATTTACAAATAAATATAGTATTTTATTTAATATAAAAGAAACAAATTATTTGAAGATGCCCCTTTGGTGAACTATGGAATGAGAATTATATTTAAACGATAGGGTAATAAATAGTGGTTATGGGACATTAATTATCACCTTATCGCTTAACTATATGACTCGTTGGTGTATTAATTTGTGTAGTGGAATTTACCAATCACTAGAAAATACGTTAGCATAACCCGGTGGTTATGAGATATGGGAATTTACATTAGTAATTACTAGTGAATTAGTAAGTGACACTATAGGATCAATTAGCAGCTTATGAAACTGCTCTAGTTGCTATAATTCGTTAGTGCATTAGTAGCTTGACCTTGAGGCTAGTGTTCACCTAGTGACTTAAGTGCAGAGGGCACTCATTGAGTCGTGGTATTCGTTTCGTTTTTAGTGTTGGACCGATACCACTTAGCCAGTAGTCTGTATAGTAGGGCTATATTTGATATCATAACTCGTTTCCTATAGCACTGAAAAGCATAATTGTGTGTGATATGAGATGGATATCCGATACTTTAGGACTGTAGGAGTTAATGGACAACTCCTGGAGCGTTCATCTCCCATTGGAATAGAGTATTTGACAATAAGAATATTTTTTATATAAGGATGGCTATAGATCCATAAAATTAGTTGGGACTACCTCATGTGGTCACTTAGTCGGTTCGTTCCTATGAATCGTGTGATTTGCGTGCTTTGGATGCCATTATTTAATTAACGACTTATGTGTTCATTTCATGGTAATATGATCACCATGTTTAAGTTAATTAATGATATTTGACATGAATTAACTATTGAACTAAATGGTGAATGGTTAGTAATATTGTTTATAAGTTCATATACATATGACATGCTACTATATGCAAACTATTATTTGTGAAACTTGTGGGCATACGTTTACTGGAAAAGGATCTCACCTTTTGATATTTAGTGATAATCTAACTCAAGTGTTATTTTCTATAATGCTTGGGTCAAATCGAGGTGAATAGATCAGTAAGAGTATTGTTTCGATAGATAACTTTTCTATAGAGTTCATTAATATCTGAACTCATTAGTTTACCCCCATCTTCCAGGTAGTGGGACACAGTGATATGGATACTTATGCTTGTTTGGAGCTTGGAGACCTTTTGTATTATGTTACTTGGAGTTACCTTATCATCATTAGGCTTAGTGATATATATATATATATATATATATATATATATATATATAGTATCTCTCTTAGTTGATTAACATCCTCTTATGTATATTTTGGGAGTTCAGATGTAGTTGTATATATGTAAGTATTTGGGCTAGACCTATTTTGTGACACTATGTATTTGTTGGGCATTATATTTTTCTTTCTGCTATGATATATGTTTCTATGATTTGTGATATGTATTATATTTGTTATGATTTGTATTTAGAGCCAACATACTTATTTCTTTATGTTGAGACTATTCACTTATATATATTTAATTCAAATGAAAAGGTAAAATGTGATAGTGTTAGCCTAAAGCAATAGATATGGATGGTCGCTCCTGACTAGTCTTATTCTTTATATTACTCGACAATATTACTTGTAATATTCTAAGGTAATATGGATATAGAGGAGGGGCATCACAATAAAAGAGTTTATGATTTTTGAGTTTGAAAATGAAATTGAAAAATAAATGGAAATAGATAGATTGAATAATTATAGAATCAAAGAACATGTTCTTTGGTCAAGCGATATCTTTTCAGAACACAAGAGTTGGTGAAAAGATGAGGGGAAATTCAAATTTTGAAATTGAAATTCAAAATCTGCCTACATATGCCGAAATATCATATGGGGTATGTCAACATATAGATCGAAATTTTTCGAAAGGAGAAATTCAACAAATGATTCCTATTTATCTCTACTTATAATTATTATTTAATATGTACATTGAATAATTTATAAAAATTTAGAATTTTTTTTTTAATATTTTATAAATAATATATATGTATAAAATATTTAAAATATATGCACACATTATTCAACCAATATCATTACTAATCTATAGGTTATTCCTAGCATTCAAAACCAATCAATAACTAAAATTCCGAGTTTAGCTTAAATTTTAGTTTAAATGCGTACCTATTTTAGTTCCGTTTCAATAGAGTTGTCATTAAATGTTGTTGTGAAGGTGTGTTTTTTGGTTTCTCGGGATGTGGACAGTTTCTTTTTATATGGCCAAGTTCATCACAATTAAAGTATCTAGCGCCATTTCTATTACTATTTCCTATTTTTATTATCATATCTCCTAAGATTATTCATCTTTCTATACTTCAGAAATTTTCTGAAATATCTCATCATGAAAGCGATTTCCTCATCATCATATGTTTTGAATCCAGATCATCTGTTATGGCATTGAAAGCAAAGGATTTCTTCTCTATTTCCTTGCTTTCTCTCTTGCCCTGCATTTGTGCTTCAAATGACATTAAATTGCTAATTAACTCTTTAATTTTCAGAGTGCTGACGTCATTAGCCTCTTCAATCGCAAAAGTCTGTTGGTCCCATTCAGGAGTAACTGAATTGAGAATTTTTCTAACTTAATCCTCTTTAGCAAAAGTTTTGTCAAGTACAATTAGTGAACAAACTATATCTTGAAAACTACTATACATATTAGAAATTGACTCATTTGGACTCATTTTAAATAATCGAAATTGATTTGTTAACAAATAAATATTGATCTATTTGAATTTACTAGTGTATTTATGTGTAACTTGCAATGTTCTCTATATTTCAAATGCAGGCTTACAGATAGACATTCTATTAAATACATTTCTACCCAATGAAAAAAAAAATATTCATGGCTTTAGAGTTACTTTTGCAATAGCTTTTTTGGTCAGCGGTCCAAGTTGAAAAATTAGCCTCGTTCTCATTTTGTGTGAAGTTCTAAATATCTAAGCCAATTGATTGTAAATATATTTTTATTCTATATGGCTAATACGTGTAACTACTGCCATTAAAAGGTGGAGTCTAGCAGTAGATTGTCCTTCTACAAATGAATTACTAACAAGTAGATTAACAGTATTATTAACAGTGTTGTTAGCCATTAAAACTTTTAAAAAATCAAAATTATGAATACTTTTAAAACAATGCTCTGATACCAAATGTAAGTTTAACGGAAGGTGGATCTTAATGCTACTTTAACATTAAAGGGGGAGTGAATAGTGTTTTACAATTTTTGTGAATCCTTTTGAATTCTTTTAAGATTATAGTTCAAACAATGCAATTAACAATCACAGATTCAAACGCAAATAAATATAAATGCAGTAAAAGTAAAAAGGAAAGAGAACGCTAGGTTTTATACTGGTTCGGAGTTATTTTACATCTAATCCTGTATAATTCTTTATACGGAGTTCTTTTCAAATAGCAAAGAAAATACAATCTCGATTTCGAGGCAACGAGACACACCCTCCAAACCTTCCGACCTCTTGATAGATCAATTAATTTACACGGGCCACAAGGAGACTCGATAGATTTTCAGACTCCTAAGCACACCCAATTCATTTTCACAGGCTACAATCATACCCGCAAGTATAACTGTATGATTTGATAGAGTTTTATAGACTCGAGTCGTTGATTTTTGTTACAAATGATCTTATAACCTCTTGAATAGCACTTTGATCTAGTTTGAGTGAGAGAGATGAGAGAAATCAGAGAGTAATCAGTATAGAACCAAATCAACGGAGTTTGAATTTGATTCTGATTGAATTTGAGAATATTTTAAGTAGATTTTATTTAAGAATTAAAGGAAGTAAAAGAGGAAATAAAATATAAGAAAGAAGTTAAATAAAATTCGCTGGTATAACAACTATTTATAGAGAATAGTATTCATGTCCACTCGCAAAGAGATACGCTAAAAAAACACTTCAATTCAAATTTGAATTTTGAAATCTGTCTGCAGTTCATATGTCGACATATGGGGTTAGGGTATGTCGACATATCCTTTACAAAATTGAAAAACACTTTATAAATATTATTTTGAAAATATTAAGGTTTGTTAAATATTTTAATACTTTGTAAAATCATCTAAACATAGTTTATACATATTTTAATCATATCAAAACTTAAGAAAACTTTAAAGAAATATATTTAAATATATAAAGGATTTAAATATGAATTTCTTTTGAAAATAATAAATATGAAGTAAAAGTGAATATATTTGAAATCAAAGTAATAGCAATTGTTATAATAAACTTATAAATACTTAGAAATCTTTAAAAACTAAAAGTATAACAAAGTATAATTTTCAAAGTATATTAAAAATACTTAAAACTTAAAATATAATAAAATTAAAAGATAGAAATAATTTGAAGGCTACTTTGGAAAATTGTTTTGAAAACAAAAATTCTTTTAAAACCATGTTTAAGGTATTTGAAAATCATTTGAAAAGGAGAAATAGAGAGGGAGAAAGATCAAAGAAGTGCTATCAGGGTTTTAATAAAAATTCCATGACTCTATAACTTATCTGCGATATCTTGAGTCTTCAATATCTATGAGTCATCAATCTCTAACTCTTGAATCTCCATATTATCCTCTTGAATCTTTATTTGATATTGTACTGTCTTCTTTCTCAATACCTGTCGAATGTCATGCACTATATCTAACATAACTTGATAAATACATTACCATCTTTATTTTGCATAATGTCATATGGTTGTTATCATCAAAACCAATGCTTAAGATACTAATATATATGTATATAAAAGACTTTTCAAAATTAGTAATATTTAACTATTTTTTTAATTTAATAAATTAATTTAAAAAGTTAATTAATTAATAAAATACGCATATATAAAGATATATGTGTATGGCTATAAATGTTATAGTATATAATTGAATATAAAATTATAATTAAATAATACAAAATTAATTAAAATGTTAATTAATTAAATTAATTAATTAAGATTTAATTAATATAATGTTATACATAAGACTGTTATATAAGTTAATTGAAAGTATAAAATTTATATATCAATGAAACTTATATAGTATTGATGCATAAATTAAAGATAGAACGTTAGAACCCTAATTAGACGTAAGGAATAAATACATAAAGTATGTATACCGTGATTTTCGATGTGTTTGACAGTTGAATCACGAGGGTATTTAATAAGAAATACATTAATCCATAAGTTGATATCACCCAATGCAATATATTAAAGATTATGAATCTTTAATATAAAGTTGTCCTCTACCATTTATATACCAATAAATTACTTGCATACTCTCTAGTTATTAGGCAAACCCAAGCTAGAGATGTTATGTGTAGTACTATTAGTACATAAAATAGACGAGATAAGATAGCTATATGTATTTGTTAAGCAATTCAAGGTACAAATACTATTCTTAGGTTGTTGTGAAATGAAGGTACAACTGATAATCCCTTTCAATTTGTTAAGCAAACTCATAGTCGAAATGAGATTAGGATAAGGTACCACATGTTAGGAGTTTTATATGATACAACTAATAAGGATTTATCCAAAACTTGTTGGGCTATGGCTTTTTGAGAAAACTTAAGGTTGGAATCCCAAGAGAGACAAGTCCTAATGCTCACTAGTGAAGTCGAAAGACTTCTATGTTTCACCTTAGGGTTTGAAGAAACATAAAAGGCTAATGGAAGATTATTAATAAAATGAAACATAAAGTTTTGCATTATTAATATTATAAGAACATCTTCTATGAAATTGTCCTAATCTACCAATTTAAAACCGCAGAAAATATCTACACCAAAACTGTTTTCTGAAAGTGAAAAGCTTATCAGACCCAACTTTATCGATTTGCAAAGAGCGATCAAGATAGCATTGACTTACAAGCATCCATTTCCTACAATCCTAAAGGAAAACCCGTTGATGATGTAGGCTACGAACTTAGGCTTGCTTATGAGAAATGAGTTTTAGACATAAAGAGGTAGCATGAAAATATGTCTATGTAGTTTTCATGCTGCCTGCGTTAGATAAGCTATTGCTGATGCAGCGCAAAAACGTTTCCGTCCATGAGATATTTGATAGTATCAAGGCCCTATTTGGTGAATAGTAATAAGCAATGATAAAGGATGGAAAGTAGACGATTATGTAGTAATGATAAAGGGCTATACTGATAGGGTTTTATAATTGGACAGCAATAAGCAATGAATTATAGGTTGATTTGATCCTTGGCTCTCTTACGCCTCGATATGAAACATTCACACTGAATTACAATATGAACCAGTTGAATATGAATCTCGCGAGGATCCTTAATGTGTTGAGGTTGGTAGAGTCTACATCTAAGGATCAAGGGATTTTGCTTTTCGTGCATCATCTTCGAAAAGGTTCGAAGAAAAAGAAGAAGGTTACCGACTAAAGTAAGAAAACTACTACTGCTAACATGGACGAGTGTCATCCTTGTCATAAGAAAGGTCATTAGAAATGAAACCGTCCAAAGTACTTGAAGATTGATAAAGAAAAGAAACATAATAGTTCTGCTGCTCCATCATGTACATCTATGATCCAAAATTGTTTTACAATCAATAAATTATCTTAGATGTTGGACTTTGGATCTGAAACTCATATTTGTAATTCGTTACATAGGCTTAAGAACCAGCAATCATAGGGAAAAGGGAGAAATGAGGCTTCATGTTCCGTATGGATCTATTATAGATGCAACGATGGATGAAGACTTTCGATTTGTGTTAATACTAAATAATTGTTATTTTGCTAAAGAATTTATTTTTGGAATTATATCAATGTCTAGATTATCTGAGACTGGTTTGTGTTTAATTTTATAAACATTATTTTAGGTGGTAAAAAATTCTATGATGGTATTTGAAAAATGGCATTTATGTGATTAATGTGAATTATGTCTTTTATGAGTTATTGAGTAGTTCTTTGAATAATAATATAAATAATACTTATCTTTGGCATTGTACGCTAGGTTATATAGAGATAAACAACTACACAAATTGAAATCAAAGGTTTTCTCCCGTCACTTAATTCTGAATCATTTGACATGTGTAAGTCATGTCTCAAAGGAAAGATGACCAAGCATCCCTTCAGTGAGAATAACGAAAGAGTTGATGAATTCTTGGGTCTTATACATAGCGATGTATGTTGCCTGATGCCTATAATCATTAAGGATAATAGTTCTTACTTTGTAACATTCGCTAATGATTTCTCAAGGCTACGATTTGTTTATCTTATGAAAAAAATCTAATGTCTATGAGAAATTTATTGAAAACAAGAATAAGGTACAAAACTAGACGAAGCATAAGATTATGATTCTTTGATCCAATCGAGGAGATGAGTACGTTGGACAAGAACTCCCACAGTACTTAAAAGACAATAGGATTACCTCTTAAGTTACTCCACCCTATACTATACAACACAACGATGTGTCAGAATAAAGTCGAACCCTATTAAATATGGTCCGTTCCATGATAAGTAAGGCTGGGTTACCTCTATCCTATTGGGGATATGTACTGGAAACCAAAGCACATCTGTTGACTTGTTGCCCACTAAATCTATGCCCAAAACACCATATAAGATGTGGTGTGGAAATAAAACCAACTCAAGTATTTGAAGGTGTGGGCTTGTCCAGCCTACATTAAGAACATTGGTCCAAATAAGCTCAAGGCAGGATCGGTATTGTGTAAATTTATAGGATATCCTAAAAACTTGACAGGATATATATTCTATAATACCAAGAACAAAGGGTCATTGTTTCTTGGCATGCTATCTTTACGGAGAAGGCATTTACATCAAAAGAAATTAACAACAAGGTTGTAGACTTGGATAAGACCCAAGAAATTAACATTGATGCCGAACCAGTGGGAGAATCAAGTTCACCCGTATATAAAAACACGCATAGAAGGTCCAATAGAGAATCCCACACACCAGAGAGATACTACATTTTTCTCATAGACGGTGAAAAGGAGAACCATGTCTTAGATGACGACACTCCTCTATCATTCCAACAAGCACTACAAAGTAAAGACTCCACAATTTGGCTTGGAATGATGGAATCCGAGATGGATTCCATGTACGAAAACAAAATGTGGACTTTGTATGACGTACATAAAGGGATAAACCCCATCAGTTGCAAATGAATTTTTAAGAGAAAGCTAAATGTATATGGATAGGTCGAGACTTATAAAGCTAGGCAAGTTGCAAAAATTTGATGAAATTCAAGGTATTGACTATGGCGAGAGCTTCTTTTCCTATAGCCATGCTTATGTCCATTCGGATTATGTTGGCGATTGATGCATTCTATGACTATGAAATATGGAAAATGGATGTAAAGACAGTGTTTCTAAATGAGATTTAGAAGAGACCATCTATATATCGCAACCGGAGGGTTTTATGGTCAGTGGGAGTGAGTGCAAGTCTCGCAAGTTGTTAAAGTCTATTTATGGACTTAAACAAGATTCAATAAGTTGGAACAAGTGTTTTGACAAAGTAATAAAATATTTGGTTTTTATCAAAACATAGAGAATGCATGTGTATACTGGAAAGAACAGGGCAACGCTATTGTATTATTAGCTCTATATGTGGACGATCTTCTATTAGTTGACAATAACATTTCATTATTGTGGTCAGTGAAAGCTTAGTCTTCCAAGAACTTCACAATAAAATATTTGGGATAAACAGCTTATATACTGGGTATAAAGATCTATAGAGATAGATCTAAGAAGCTACTGGAATTATCCCAATCCATTTACATAAATACTACATTAAAAGGGTTTAATATGGAGAATTTAAAGTATGGAAATGTTCCAATGTAATATGGAATCCTCCTTTCTAAGAAGGACACTCCTCATATTGATGAGGAGAAAGAGCGTATGAAGTGGATACCGTATGCATCAGCCATTGGTTCCGTAATGCACATTATTCTATGTATTAGACTGGATGGGGCATATGCATGGATGCGTTTGCCGATGCCAGTCTAATCCTGGATAAAAGCATTGGAAAATTGTAAAATGTATGCTAAAGTATCTAAGAAATACTCAGACTTATTCCTAATATATAGGAACGAAGATCTCCTTATGAAGGGGTGTACTGAATATAGCTTTCAGAGCGATGTCGATGACATAAGTCTATGTCAGGTTATATTTTTCGCTTAATGGTTGGGCTGTTAGTTGGAAAAGTTTCAAATAGAAAACAATATCTGATTCCATGATGAAGGCCGAGTACATCGCCCTTAATGAAGCAGCTAAAGAAGAGGCATGGATGCATAAGTTTTTAGGGGAGTTCGAAGTGATTCTCGATATGAAGAATCTGATAGCATTGTTCTATGACCACAATGCAGTGATACAGATCGCAAAAGATCCCAGAGCACACAAGAAGTCATGGCATATCCTTTGAAGGTTCCACCTTACCACAAAATTTGTTGCGAAGAAAGTTATCATGATACAAAGGGTAAATACTAAAGACAACATTGCTGATCCATTCATTAAGGGTCTAACTCGGTCAATTATAGAACTGGTGATTGAAGGGATGCGATTGAGATTCCATAATTGGCCCCAAGTGCAAGTGGGAGATTGATAGACTTAGGGGTATGACCTAGGGGCAAATTCTGTAATTTATTTCAAATTATTAACTCTGTATTCAATTCTCGTTCATAATAAAAGGTATATTCTTTCTGTTATATGCTTGTTATAATACGTTATAATTAGGGGATTTCACTTCAAGAGCTTATTTGTGTAGGGTAATAAGTTTTAAGGATACTACTTCTGAAAAATTAGTTTTAAGGACATTTTACAGAAAAAAAATAAAAGAATTTATCTTTTTCAGTTATACAAAAATTATGATAAAATGATTTATCATTTTCGTGTATAACTTAAAAAGATAAATGAATTTATCATTATGCTGTAAATTGTCCTTAAAACTAATTGTTCAGAAGTGGTGTCCTTAAAACTTATTACCCTACAAATAAAAGCCCTTTAATCTAATTTCCACTTATAATTAACTATTTATTTAATTTATGTATTTTTAATAGAAAATCTATAAATGATGTGTTTGTGATAGTAATTAAAAATAGTTGCAATCACAATTATTTTATCACAATATAACAACTATATTAAATATTCGTAGTCAAGATGTATCGAGATTGGATATTGATGCACCCGTTAAGACTAGAGTACACAAAGCTCTCAAAATGGACAATGTATTACTCATAGCTGCTTGGGGGCACCAAGAGGTTACGTATTGATAATTATTGGATAACAACAACATGACTCACTCAATAGTTTTCTGTTGGTTAATATAATTAGGGTTAAGCAAGAAATATCGATGTGACAAATTTAGTTTTCCTTACGTGAGAATACAATGATCTTCAATATGAAAACTCAGCTTTTATTATAGTCTAATCATGGCACGACATCTATAGATGACTATAGTTGGGTCGAATGGAAGTATTGGAAGTGAAACACTATTTAAAAGAGAATTTGTCTCCTAAGTAATAGAAACACTATTGGAAGTATTGGAAGTGAATCACTATCTCCGGATAGCAGCGTCTTCTAGATTCAAGATTCTATTTAAGGAGTGTTTGGATTATTACATCAAAATAGTGATTTTGCAACATTTATATTCGTTAATCTCTAACGGTTGTAAATGTTAATGTTGTATATGTAAGCATTTTCTAATGCTTCCCCCTTCCATCACTAGTATCGGCCGCATAATTTTCAATGAGGTTAGGTTTCCCCTTCGCGCATTCCATCACCAGCGTCAACAGTCATTCACGCATCCTCCAAGTTACCGGACATTTAACATCGAGCGGCTTAAGACTAGGGTTCCCCTTTTCAGTTGGCGCGTCATCTCTAGTTGAGCATCATACTCTTCATTTTTAAATCTATCACGGCATCGAGGAGCATCACATTTGAAACTGAAAGCTAATCACGTCTAAATCAGAAGCTATCCTGGTCAGTAATCATTTTTTTTGGCTTGTCGCTATTCTTTCGTCCATATCCATCCAGATCTGCCGCAGTTTTTGCCAATGTTCTGTGGAAATTAGGCGTTTGGCTGCAAGTAACGGAGTTTGTTTCCTTATCTTTCTCATTTTTAACACATTGATTTTCTTGTCTTGACCATATAATTGCGTACTCGAGCGAGCATTTGTTGTTAGAAATTGCATATTTACAACCTAATAAAAATCCTCGACTTATTGTATATTGGTCTGAATATTCAGTTGTGCTCATGATCGGCTATTATTTGGTTAATTGTCTTTACAAATGTTTGTTTCTATTTTAAATTTCTGATGTTCCCAGAAGTAACAGTAAATATGCTTAATTTTGTTTCCCTATAATGACAATTGCATGTTGGTACATCATTGCATCTGCTATGGACTCTTGTAGTTTGCACTTGTAAGAAATTATCAGGGATTATGCTAGTATTTATGTCAATCAATTTGTATAAAATTATCAGAGTTTGAAGCGAATCAATTTGAAATTATATCATACGAACATGGCCAGTGCAGGTATGCAAGTGTAGATGTTCTAGGAGCATTTCTTACTATTAAAATGTACAGCATGTGATTGTTCAAACTGATTCAGTTTAATAAATGTGTATAATGATTATATAGCTTTTTTAGATAAGAAGTGTTCTTTTCTAAAATCTTGATGGTGGTTACCAAATTTTTTCAACTTTAGTACGTATTCTCATACAATAATAATTAATTATACTATGAAAGTTGTGTTTCAGTCTATTTTGAAATGTGTTCTAGCACAGTTTCAAATTATTGTCCAACCTTAGTTCAACACTTTCTTTGCTGTCAATCCGATTTTAAATGGTAAACGATAGTGGTGGAATGGCATCCCATTATGAATATATGACTGAAAATTCTAATTTATCATCCCTATATGTTTTCCCAGTAATTCCCACTGATGTGTTGTAATAAATACATACATCTGATAATTTTTTTTTTTGTGAATTTTAGGAATTTTTTGTGAAATAAATTAGATGGCTGTTTAGATTGCACTGTAACAAATAAATTTGCAAGTCAACTAAAAAGATGAGGATTATAATGACTATGAGCTAACAATGTCAGATTGGTACTTCAACTACTGAAGTTTTATATTTACTCGTTTATTTACTTATTTCTGTGTTGTTGTTATTTTTCTTTCACACCAAACAATGATATGACTCCATTATTTTTTACTATAGCATTAAAGTCGGTTTGCAGTTTTCCAAATTGTACATGCTTGCTGTGCACTGATTTACTGAACAACGATATACTAGCCTTCAATATTTTACATGTATAAAGAAGTATTACATCTGTCGGTACCCCCATCCCATGTTCACAAAATCATCTTACCCATAAATAGATTAGTCACTCATAACATGCCAGCCTATACAAAATACACGTTTATGTCAATGTGACAAGTCAACATCTAGAAAGAAGCAGACAATATGACATGTGTTGTCCAAACTGAACATTTGATTACAAGTTCGGTATTCTGTCAAGCAGGGGGCATAATTTAAATTAACTGCATTCATATGCACATCCATATCCCGTTGTAAAATGAATAAACATTTTAGTTTCAAATGGTCTGGTTATACACATCATGTACGAGCACATGTTATACACATTCCATCAACCGCACCAAACGAACCTTTTTTATTCAGAGAGAGAGTTAAAAACCATCTAAATTCTACTATGGAAAGTTCTTCCTGTTATCAAAATTGAGACATTCAATGCCAGAGGGAGCAGCCTTGTAATTTTTAACTGATGGCATTCTCCCATATGAGGTGTGTCTGTACTCTGAAAAAATGGCCAATGGGCTCCACTGTGCATTTGAATTTTTTTGGAAACTTGCTTCAGAAGTAGGAGGGAGAGGATGAACAGTCTGATTACCAAAGACAACGTCATGGCTGCTAGAAACAGCTGCATGCTTTGTCCCACTGCTTGGCCATACGATAGTTTTCTTTTATTTTTTTCTAGCTATAATAATATAAGCCTGTGTTTGTATTGTGATGATATGTTTAAATTAGATTTAAAAGCTATTTTTTATCTATTACTAAGAATGATGACCATTTTGATTTACAGAGATGAAGTGGAAGGAAACTGAAAATTGAATTTATTCAAGAAGAGCTATGTATTATTCTATCATAAAATAGTACCGCGTATATTGAATATGCAACTTTTACATTGATCAACAGTTTGTATGAAACATTGGTTGTTGAAATATGCAAGGAAATGAAGGAATTGCAGTACAGAGATGTTCCTTCAAAAGCATCATAGTCCTACTTTCATTATGATTGTATAATGTGTTCTCCCCTGTTAGTTTTAAGAACAACTGCATTAGTGCAGAATGAATTTGAATTCCAATTCATGTACTTCATGACACTGGTTCAATAAAATGCATACAACTTTCTATTATCTCAGTTTCATGAGTTTATATTAGCAGTTATTTTCATTGTCTTTATCGTTTTTATACCTTCAACATTATGTACTAAAATCTTTTTTATGTAGGCCTAAATGTCGAACAATTGCAATGCCAGTGCATCTAAAAGTACAAGCATATAATCCTTCTTTAACAAATGATAAAAAATACTCAATAACTGTTGACTTTAAGGGCGTCAAAGGGAAAGATGAAGCTAAATGGAGCTCCAGATGTAGAGCCCTAATTCGTTGCCATATACCAATTAGCTATGACGAGTGGAGAAATGTAGATGATTACTACAAGAACATTTTATGGCAAGAACTATTGGTATGTCACGAATTCACCTTATTTAGGCATTTATGTTTTGCACAAGATTATCCTTACTACTGAAATTTCTTTGTTAAACAGAATGAATTTGACATGGATAAAGATCTCGATCTAGCTCGGCCAATTTTAGAAAAAACCTTTCCACGATTGACGCAGCGTGGAAAGCGAACTCGACGATATAAATCGAATTCGTCCAGGATCTCACACGATTAGCGGAAATAATCGGTGAATCGATGATAAATCGATGGATTTAAAAATACCGAAAGGCCCAAATCCGTTGATCACGAAGATACCGTACTTTAGCAATCCTCGACACGTTGATCGCGCACGATACCGTGAGAGAAAATCTTCAATTCTTCGAACGTTGATCAAGCGCACTTGATTCCGTGAATTGGCTTCAACAATCGTTGATTCGAGCGCACTCGAATGCCGAAAGTGGATATAGGATATAACACTCAACTACCAATTTAAATGGAGGCACAAAGCACAAACCAATTTTATTTCAAAAAATCAACAACCTTTTACAATGACTCAACTCGCCTATTTATAGGTTTACAACCCACACTAGGTCGTTTGGCGACCTACGACATAACCCAGGTCGTTTGCGACCTAAAGACAACACAACACAAATATTACAGCACATGGCATAACATATTTACATCACATGCGACTTACGACTTAAGAAACAAGTGACTCAACTTATATACAACACTACTCAAAACAGCAGCGACCTATCTTCCAGCGGCACAAGGTCAAGCGACCTAAAATACTTGCAACTTAAGCTTCAATTCAAGAGATCTTGGCAGCGACCTACGGCATAGTCTCGTTCGCGATTTAGGGCGAAGCAACGAAGCGACCTATGAAACTTGTTCACACGACCTACTGAAGCTCGTTCACGCGACCTACTGCCGATCGCGACTTAGTCGTTTTCTTATAGCTCATGCGCGACATATGGAGGAGGAGGAGGAGCAAGCTATGATTTCGCGACCTAGGGCGGAGGAAGGTCGTTCGTGAGGTGGTTCTGGGGTGGTGGCACGACCTAGGGTAAGTCGCTCGCGATCTTCACCATCCTCCCCTTGTTGGAAGGAATTTGACCTCGAATTCACACTCACCTCATCTTCGACAAGTTCCTCCCCATAATACGGAATTAAGTGTTTGACATTGAAAACATCAGAAATATGAAACTCTTCCGGTAACCTTAATTGATACGCATTATCATTGATCTTCTTTATGATTTCTAAAGGACCAATCTTTCTAGCAGCTAGTTTGTTGTAAGTACCAACAGGAAATCGATCCTTGGTCAATACTACATATACAAAATCTCCTTCTTTGAAGACAACACTTCTTCGTTTCTTATCCGCCATTTGTTTATACTTCTCATTCGTCTTCTCCAATCGTTTCTGAACGATTCTATGGCATGCTGCCAACCCGTCAACAAAATCAGCAGCCCGCTTAACTGTCCCCTTCTGTTGTGGCACTATTGTCAAATCCAACGGCCCCTTTGATAAGCTTGAATATACAATTTGAAATGGACTGAAACCCGTACTATGGTTGATAGCATGATTATGTGCAAACTCCGCTTGACATAACTTCACATCCCAACTCTTCAAATTGTCTTTCACAAGACATCTCAGTAAATTTCCCAACGATCGGTTAACCACCTCTGTTTGCCCATCAGTTTGCGGATGGTAAGCGCTACTAAAATTCAGCTTCGTTCCCACCATCTTCCACAAACTTAGCCAAAAATGACTCAGAAATCTGGTATCCCTGTCTGAAACTATAGATTCTGGTAAACCATGAAGACGATAAATCTCCTTGAAGTATAACTGCGCCACAAGAACTGCATCTGCCGTCTCCTTACAAGCAACAAAATGTACCATCTTCGAGAAATGATCCACTACAACATATATAGAGTCATTTCCCCTTTGAGTTCTAGGTAAGCCCATCACAAAATCCATGCTTACATCAACCCACGGTTTTGTAGGAACAGGTAAAGGCATATACAAACCCGCATTTGTAGTTGTTCCTTTCGAAACTTGACAAACATAACATCTACGCACAAACTTTTCAACTTCCCGTCTCATAGAAGGCCAAAAATATGACTGAGAAATCAACTGTAATGTACGATCCCGACCAACATGTCCTTCTTCGTGCAACTCTTTTACAATTTTCATTCTCAAGCTGCAATTTGGTACGCACAATCGATTTCCCTTGAATAAGAATCCATCTACCAATACAAACTCACCAGTGCTCCCATCCTTAACTTTTTCAACAATTTTTGCAAAGTAAGGGTCCTCCTCAAACAACTCCGGTAGTAGTTCAAATCCTATCACTTCAACCTTCATTTATGTCAACAAATGATTCCTCCTGCTCAAGGCATCTGCTACACGATTCGTCATCCCTGATTTGTGTTTTACAACAAAAGTAAACTGCTGCAGATACGTGACCCATGAAGCGTGTCGAGCTGAAATTTTGTCCTGCCCTTGCAAATGTTTCAAAGCTTCATGATCCGTATAAAGAACAAACTCCTTTTGAAACAGATAATGTCTCCAATGCTTCACAGCTTGAACAATCGCGTAAAACTCTACATCATATGTACTATATCTCAACTTTGCTCCAGACAATTTCTCACTGAAATAAGCAACTGGTCTTCCATTTTGACTCAATACTCCACCAATTCCAACCTTCGAAGCATCAGTGTGTAACTCAAACAACAACTGAAAATTTGGCAGACCAGAATTGGTGATGTCGTCAAAAGTGTTTTGACCTTCTCAAAAGCTAACCCCGCTTCCTCTATCCACACGAACTTCTTTCCTTTCATGTAATCGGTTACAGGTGCCATCACACTGCTAAAGTGTGGAATGAACCTTCGATAAAAAGATACCAACCCATGAAAACTCCTTACTTCAGTAATTGTCTGCGGTTGTGGCCAACTCCTGACAGCTTCTACTTTGCTCTCATCCACTTGAATACCCTCCTTCGACAGAACATATCCCAAAAACAACACTGTCCGTCATAAACACGCGCTTCTTTGCTGCCGCATAGAACTGCTCCTGTCGTAGAATCAACAGTACTTCTCGCAAATGTTGGACGTGCTCTTCCGTACTCCCACTATAAATCAAAATATCATCAAAGTAAACTACTACAAACTTCCCAATAAATGGTCTGAAAATCCGGTTCATCACTCTCATAAAAGTACTAGGAGCATTTGAGAAGCCAAATAGCATAACCAACGATTCGTATAAACTTTTCAAGTCAATTTTCGAGAACACAACAGCTCCACTCAATTGATCAATCAAATCATCAAACCTCGGCATAGGAAATTTGTATCTCACAGTGATCTTGTTTAGAGCCCGACTTTCCGTACACATCCTCCACGTCCCATCCTTCTTGGGTACCAATAAGGCTGGCACGGCACATGGACTCAAAATCTCCTGAACACTCCCTTGTTATAACAGCTCCTCCACCTGCCTTCTGAGTTCTTCATGTTCCTTAGGACTCATCCTGTAATGTGGCCTGTGAGGTAATACTGATCCTGGCACAAGATCAATCTGATGTTGAATATCCCTCAACGGTGGTAACTCCTTCGGCAATTCTTCTGGAAACACATCTTTAAATTCTTCCACTACTGGCTTTACGTCCTCTGGGATTTCAACAGATTCAGTAGCTTCATGTCCAACCAACAAAAATACCTCTGGACTCTCCTCTACTTCTTCAACGAATTCCTTCAAAGTCAACAGAGTCTTTAATTTTTCAATCTCCTCCAACTTGTTTTCTTCTTGTTGTCGTTTCTTAGGAACTAAAGTGATTTTTGTGCCTTCAAACATGAAACTGTAGCTATTGGTGCGACCGTCATGTTGCACAACCCTATCATACTGCCACTTTCTTCCCAGCAATAGATGACATACATCCATATCCACAACATCGCACCAAATCTCATCTTTGTATTTCTTCCCAATCGAAAAATTTACACAAGCCCTTCGACAGACTTTCACTTCATCACCCTTCCTCAACCAAGCTAACTTGTAAGGTTTTGGATGCTTCTCTGTTTTCAATGCTAGCTTCTTCACAGCCTCTGTAGAAATAATATTATCACAACTGCCCCATCTATAATAAACTTGCAAACTTTCTCCAGAATAGTGCATGTTGACTGAAAATTGTTGCTCCTCAACCAGCTAGAATCATCCTCTTGTTTTGGTGTTAAACAAGACCTCCTCATCATTGATTACATCCCTCATCTCCTGACAATTCTTCTTCCTCCTCAATTGGACTAGAATCACCTTCACCAACATCCTCATCTTCAATCTCAGCAATCATTGCCCGCTTCTTCGGCTTTAGACATTCATTGCTCTTGTGGCCAAATTCTTGACAATTAAAACACTTGATACTATTGTTGACCTTGGTCTTTTGCAACCTCATTGACAATCGGTTTAGTAACAGCTTTTGAAACAGTAGCATTGCTACTAGTTCCCTTCACTTGATTGTTGGAATTTGTAAACACACCACCACCTCTTCTGCCTTGCTTCTCCCAAGGTAACGCCTTCTGGTGTGCTTCTGCAACAGATCTAGGATCAAACATATTCACCATATCTTGAATCTTCATTCTCAACCCCCCAACAAACCTAGCAGTCAACTGTTCCTCTGTCTCCATGATATCATTCCTGGCAATCAGTTGATAAAATTCATCTGCATAATCATACACTGACTTTGTTCCCTGTCTCAAGTTCTGTAACCGTTGATACATAAGAGATTGATAATTATACGGCAAGAAGGTAGCCTTCATCAATTTCTTCATCTTCTCCCAATCAACCAATCGGTCCGGTCGTGTCTATTTGCCTATAAGTATGGGCCATACGCTTTCGTCATTCCTTACTAACTGAAATAGCCGAATCTGATTCTCTCCTACCGAATCAAACGCACAGCCGAATCACGTTAGATTACCGAATCAGGTGATTTAGCCTTCTCTCGCCGAATGGCTTTTATGTTTTTGGACGACCGAATGAGTCTGGGGATTCCGAGTACCGAATGAACTTAAATACTTGAATTACCGGATGAACCCGGAGATTCCCAGTACCGAATGAACTTAAATACTTGAATTACCGGATGAACCCGGAGATTCCGAGTACCGAATGAGCTTTCGGCCTTGAATTCCCGAATGACCATGGGGAGTATGATTGCCGAATGAGATTGGGAGTTTGAATGCCGAATGAACCTTATGCCTTTTATGTTTTAACTTATAAATGAAATTCTAGACTTCATGCACTTGCTTGTTTACTTCCCTCATTCTAACAACGCGCTTTTTGTGTTTGCAGATAAATGTCTCGTAAAGTGGAAACTCGATCAGATAAGAAGAAATCCAAGGACAGAGAAGAGTCCTCCACAGTGCCCCTAAAGCTATATACATCCAAGACCCCTGCCCCCAGCCTCACTCTATAAATAGAGGGGCAGGGGTGCAACAATGGCAGACAAGTTTGAGAGTTCTAGCACGGACAGAACTTTCAAACAACTTTCATATACTTGTAATCAAAGCTTTATACTTGTAATCTGAAGAGTGAAAGAGAATAACATATAAAATGGACGTAGGCACATTCTGGCCGAACCATTATAAATCTGTGTGTCTTTTACAGTTTAGTCCCTACTTTTTACATATTTGCATGAATCACCCAAATAACTAAGAACAACTTAAAATCGACTAAATCATACGGCTTGGAGGTGTTTGCCCATTTTTTATGAAAACATTTTTGATGCTTTCACTGAGAGCGGAGCTCGAAGCTTCAGCTTCTCCCACTTAACCTTTTTCCTATCAGCATCGCTCATTGCTTGGAAAACATGCCTCCCAGGCAGAAGAAAGATGCTAACAAAGGGAAGAACATCGCAACTAGCAGTATTCTAGATCCAGTGATCACTGATCAAGAGATTCGTCCCGTTCCAACAGCGGTACAAAATGGAAGTCAGATAAATCCGACAGCCCCTGCCACGGAACAACCGGCAGCGATTACTAGGGCAGATCTAGACAGGGTTGTGGCTGAAGTGACTGATCGCTTCACATCCCAACAAGAAGCCTTGGTGAACCAACTCATGTCACGCTTAAGGGATGTTGAAGAATCCCACCACAACACTGAATCATGGGGTGAATCCCAGTCTGGAGGATCTGGGAGACGACAAGATCTTTCTTCTTCGAAGAGGCTAACAACAGAAACAACAATGGTAGGAGCCGAGCCCGGACTCAGCCCGAATTCCGACCCGAGGAAACACTTGGAACCGAACCCAATAGGGGAGGTACCAAGCAGAGGTCGGATGTAGCTGAGCCTATCATGCTACCTAACCATGGAAACACCAATGGACGGGGCCGAGCTGGAGTCCAGCCCAAAGTTGGACTCGAGGAAGTGCTTAGAACAGAACCCAGCAGAGGAAGATCAAGGCAAGGGCTAACTGTGGCTGACCCCAGCATGCCCCTGGAAGACCAGAGGCGGCCATTGGAGAATGTTAGGAGTGATAGACGATACCATCCTTACATGTCATCTGGACGGAATCAATCCCGCAGAGAAGAACCAAATTCCTTCCTATCCACCCCAAATTCCGATGAAAGAATGACACGATTGTTCAGAGAGTGCGTCCGACGGGATCAAAAAGATCGAGAATAGGCGCTAGAGTAACCAGCCCCTTCACCCGCAATAGCGAAATTGCCATCACCCCCCGAGAATGGAAAATGCCAACAATGGAGCCTTACAGGGGAACCTCTAACCCCGTCATACACTTACAAAGATACACACAGCATATGCTCATGAGCAGAGCGACAGAAGGAGTATTGTGTAAATGATTTCCACCATTCTTGGCAAATCTAGCTACCTCCTGGTTCTGCCATCTACCCCAAGGGTCCATCAGCTCATGGAAAATGTTGAAAGAAAAGTTCATCAGCCAATTCTGCATTCATGTGGAACAACCCAAGGACGCTTATTCCTTATCCAATATCAAACAAAAGCCCGGAGAGACAGTGCAACAATATCTAACCCGATTCAATGCCGTAGCGGCCGCAGTCCAGGATGCCGATGAGAAACTTATCCTAATGGCCCTCTGCAGTGGTGTGCATCCAGATACTAAATTTGCTAGGAGATTAACGAAAGAAAAGCCAGCTACCTTACCCGATTTCTTCCATGAAGCCAAAAAATATATGAGACTTGAAGACGCTGTCATTGAAAGGCAGACGGGGCAACAAGCTAAGGCAGCTCATGGCAACACACCCGCAGTAGCAAAGGACGTTCGAAGAAATGACTCCAGAGATAGTGCTGGGGGCAAGAAGGGAGAAAAGCGTCTATATCGGCCAGCACCGAGATTTGACACTTACACTCCTTTGAATGAAACAATCGAAAACATCTTCCTGGCCACCCAAGATGAAGTTAAATACAGACCCCCCCCCCCCCCCCCCCGCACAAGAAGGAATCAGATAACGCAATTAAATCTGGAAAGTTCTGTCGTTTCCACGAATCTCATGGGCATGATACTAATGAATGCCATCATCTCCGGGACTTAATTGAAGAACACATCAGAAGGAAGAGACTGGAACGCTATGCAAAATTGCAGAACAGGACTCCAGCTCCTGCCAATAAAAGCCCGAGGCTATCACCCCCGGAAGTAGGCGGAGGAAATCGCAACACCAGCGGCTCTAGTCAAGAGAAGATAGTGGTCCATACCATATCGGAAGGACCACACATCGCCGACAGAAGCTGGGCAGAGATGGAAAAATATGGAAAGTCGCTTAGAAATAATGAAGACTGCGTTAATTCCGTTATAGAAGAACGCCACCCAAAGCGGAAAGAGAACAATGACATCAGATTCGATAGGCGTGACCTAGAAGGAAGGTAGTACCCTATCCTATGGTCATCTCTGCCTGGTTCGGTCCAGTCAAAGTTTTCCGAATTCTAGTAGACACTGGAAGCTCAGTAAATATCCTATTTAAGCATGATTTTGACAAAATGAAGCTGTCGATGAAGGATGTGTCTCCCTGCAACAAACCGCTACATAGTTTCACTGGAGATGCGAAGATGCCCCTCGGGCAACTGGACCTCTTTGTTGAAATAGGAAGTCATCCCCGCTCCGTTGTGCGGAAACAAAGATTTGTGCTAATAGAAAACCACTCGGCCTACAACGCCTTTTTGGGAAGACCAACCTTGTCTGACTTCCAAATTGTCCTGGCCCCGTGGTGCCTGAAGATGAAATTCCCAACAAACATGGAATAGGAGAAGTAGAGGGAGATCAAGACGTTGCTTGAGACTGCTACGTAACTGAACTTCGCAATAACCGCAGAAGGGATAAAGGGAAGAATGCAGAGACCACTCTCTGCATGAAAAGCTTGGAAGCATAGCAACTAAAGAGAGCCCCTCCTCTTCGATATACCAGTGATCCTTTCAATGAGTTAGACCCCAGGGACAAAGAGGAGGAGGCCACCGCCGAGCCTGCAGACGATATGGAGTTTGTATCTGTAGACAAACATGACTCAAGTAGACTATTGAAAATCGGATCTCAACTAAAAGCAGAATTGAAGGATCAACTCATTGATTTTCTCCGCCACAACTTGGATGTATTTGCATGGACGCACACTGATATGACTGGAATCTCCCTAGACGTAGCGTGCCACGTACTGAACATCGATCCTACCAAAGTGCTAGTAAAGCAGAAAAAGAGAAGCATGGGGGCAGAACGATCAGCGGCCCTCGATGAAGAAGTAAAGAACCTGCTTGCCAATAACTTCATACGAGAAGCCATCTACCCAGAGTGGATCGCTAATCCGGTACTAGTAAAGAAGGCTAATGGGAAGTGGCGAACGTGCATTGACTTCTCCAACTTAAATGATGATTGCCCAAAGGATTGCTTCCCACTCCCTCGAATCGATCGGCTGGTGGACAGCACAGCCGGGCACAAACTCTTATCTTTTATGGACGCATGCTCAGGATATAACTAAATTCCTATGCACACTCCCGATCAAGACCACACTAGTTTTATCACTGACTGAGGATTTTACTGCTACAGAGTAATGCCTTTTGGACTTAAAAACGCCGAAGCTACTTATCAGCGCCTCGTCAACAAGATGTTCGCAGAACTAATAGGACAAACTATGGAAGTTTATGTGGACGACATGCTACTAAAATCAGGGAAAGCCAACGACCACATAATCCACGTAAGCAAGATGTTTCAAGTACTTCGCCAATATGGAATGAAGCTGAATCCTCTAAAGTGCTCCTTCGGAGTATCATCGGGAAAGTTCTTAGGATTCATCGTCCATGCCAGAGGAATTGAAGCGAACCCTGAACAAGTTTGGGCTCTGAAAGAAATTAGGATATCTTCCACTCGAAGAGAAATGCAAAGCCTAAATGGGAAAGTGGCTGCCCTAAGCAGATTCATCTCTAAAGCAACTGACAAGTGCGTCCCATTCTTCGAAGCTCTAGAGAAGGACAAAGGAAAGTTCGAGTGGACTGACGAATGCTTAAAAGCCTTCATTAACCTAATCGAACACCTCCAGAGACCACCAGTACTCTCAACTCCAAATGAAGGCAAAGAGCTATACTTATACCTTGATGTGTCATCTCATGCTCTAAGCGCCACTTTGGTAAGAGAAGACAACCGCGCACGGCGGCCAGTATACTTTGTAAGCAAGAGGTTTACGGGGGCAGAAGCCAGATATCCTAAACTTGAGAAGCTAGCATACTGTTTACTAATCACATCACAGAAACTGCGACACTGCTTCCAATCTCATTCCATAAGAGTTCTAACCGATCAACCGCTAAGGCAGGTACTCCATCTTCCCGACACTTCCGGGTGACTACTTAAATGGTGCATCGAGCTGAGTCAATATGATATTACCTACCATCCTCGCACTGCCATCAAGGGACAGGCCATGGCCGATTTCGTTGCCGAATTCACTACCAACGAAGGAAAGGAGCAATCTGAAATAGCGGAAAACATCAAGTGGAATCTCTTTGTGGATGGAGCATCAAACGAACAAGGATCGGGGGCAGGTATTGTAATAATCACTCCCAGGGGAAGGAAGCTACACTATGCTCTAAGGTTGGAATTCATTGCCACCAACAACGATGCAGAATACGAAGCAGTGATAGCTGGATTAGAACTTGCCTTGGAGATTGGAGTCGGTTCTTTATGTCTCCATAGTAATTCTCAACTTGTTGTAAATCAAATACTGGGAGAATTCCAGACTCGAGGAGAACGACTCACAGCATATCTAAAGAAGACCAAGCTGTTGCTCGATCAATTGGATCACTGTTTAATCAAACACATTCCTCGAGAAGAGAATCAAGAGGCCAACGAACTGGCAAAGCAAGCTAGCATGAAGGACGGCACCACTTCCGGAACAGTAACCATCTCAAAGCAACTAGCCCCGAGTTTCGAGCAAGTGAATTTGATAGCTGCAATCGAAAAGGAAACTTGGATGACTCCCATCCGGAAATACTTACAAAGTGGCACACTGCCCGACGGGCGTAACGAAGTTAAGAAAATCTTGAGGAAAGCTTCCTGCTACACAATACAAGAAGGCATCCTCTATCGGCGCGGCTTCTCTAACCCTTTATTAAGGTGTGTCGCTGGAAGGGAAGCCAAGGAAATCTTATCCAACATCCATTAAGGAAGTTGCGGAGATCACACTGGAGGGCAGACTCTGGCAAAGAAGATACTCCGATATGGATATTTCTGGCCCACCTTAAACAAAGACGCCTTGGACTTCGTCAAAAAATGCGACAGATGTCAGAAATTTGCTAGGTTCCCTCGACTACCAGCAAATGAGATTACTCAGATGACCAGCCCTTGGCCCTTTGCAGTATGGGGAATTGACTTGATTTGCGAACTCCTAGTGGACCGAGGCGGAGCCAAATATGCCATAGTGGCAGTCGACTATTTCACCAAATGGGTGGAAGAGGAACCTCTAAATAAAGTATCTTCAGCAAAAGTTATTAACTTCTTGATCAAAAATGTTCTATGCAGGTATGGGGTTCCACTCAAAATCATATCGGACAATGGACTTCAGTTTGACAGCAAGGAGTTCGCCGACTGGTGCCAAAAGCATGGAATTTACAAAAGCTTATTGTCCGTGGCTTATCCCCAGGCAAATGGACAAGTCGAAGCTGTCAACAAAATTCTCAAAACTCTAATCAAGAAGAAGCTTGAAAAGTCAAAAGGCGCTTGGGTGGATGAACTTCCTACGGCACTTTGGGCCTACCGCACGTCTTTTAGAACATCAACTGGGCATACTCCTTTCTCTTTGGCATACGGATCGGAGGCCATGCTCCCAGTTGAAACTGTAGTGCCTTCCCACCGCAGGATCCACTACAACCCGGAAGAAAACGAAGAACTCCTCCATATGTCTTTGGACCTAATCGAAGAAAAAAGAAATGATGCAGCACTCAAAGCGGTATCTCACAAGCAAAAGGTGGCAGCACAATACAACTCCAAAGTCAAGCATCGCAGCTTGCAAGAAGGAGATCTTGTCCTCAAGCGAATCTTCCCGCGCCCCGGAGCGCTAGATCCAATCTGGGACGGACCATATGTAATTCATAAAGATCTCCACAATAGAGCTTATATTTTGTCAACAGTGGACGGAGAGGTGTTCCAGAGGGCATGGAATATCCAACACCTTTGTCGATACTTTTCTTAACTTGTACTGCCCATATGAAGTGAATTAACGAAGAGAATCGATGGACGTAGGCATTTTTGTGTCGAACCACTTTAAAAATCTTGTCTCTTTTTTAACTTGTTCCTCTATATCTTGGCTGCTTGTTAACTTTATCATTTTCTGTTGAACAAAATCATGTGTTTCTATTCAAGACACATCACGATGCGACTTCACCTGGACAAGACCTAACAGGTACTATACGAATCTATGCCTTCGCCAACGAGACACTTTTGCTCCAGCATCCCTCTGCTGCGGGTTAACTCATTGCTCGCGACGGCCCTCAAAGCCAACTGTAATGAGCCGATTATAAGCCACAGAGGAGGCCGAAAATAGCCTAGGCAGCTCATTACGGCGTTCGGCTCGCCGGCAACTGTGAACCTACTTTAAGCCCCAACATAAGGTGTGGCCAGCCAGGGGTAGTTCACGGTTGACGATCGGCACCCGCGCTAGCCGGCCATGGTAAATCGAACCCACGATTACGGGCCATAATGGCCCGGGTAGTTACCGTACGCGATCTTGGCTCCGATGTGTCTTAAATACGGCTATGGTAAAAAAGAAAACTCCCCACGGAGGCGTAAGATGGGTGACAAATGTCTCCAAGACCCACAGCTAGGGAAAGTGACTACAAAACCCGTTTGCCACGAACTTAAGCACATCGAAGGCCTTTCGTGATTGGAAGTTTTATTATTTCTTATATTCCTATTTTATTTAAAAACTCTCCTCATATCCTATATAATGATCCTTAAAGTACAGGGCACAAAATAGGAGACACTCGCAAATGGGGTTAGGAACTCGCAACTGGACGACAGGACACTTAGCTGCATTTCATACTCGGTCACACAAGAACTTCAAAGCTACCATCTACAACTAAAACACGAAGGGCGGTACTCTCTTCCTTTGTCTATGAATGCGTAGCTATAATTTATTTGCACATCACACAAACTTTTCAAGATATGAAATTATATTTTAAGTAAGAACTTAGCATCAAACACGATTGAATCACAGACATGTGCACAGCTGTATTTCTTATGCAACACATCAAAATAACAAGAGCATTCAAATATAGCAAAATCAGTTTAAGTTAAAAGTTACATGCCAAAAATCAAGTTGTTCGTTACATAATTACAGCCTAAAAATGACATTAATGTTTTAAGACTAACATAGACAACAATGTCAAGTAAACCAAAAAATGTCTAGATCAAGCCAAGGAGTCGGCTGCATCGGGGCTTCGCCTCTATCCTGCTGGCCCTCCGAGATCTACTTAACCACAGGATCAGAACTCCCAACATGTTGACCAGAGGTAGTTGGCGCTTCAGAGGTCCCGCCTGTCCAATTCAAGAGAGGATCCATTAAATAAACAATAAACAACCAAGTTATGAAAAGGATAAAAGGGAAGACTTACAGCATCTGTTCCTTGATCATCATCCCCCAACTGCACACCTACTTCCTCAACAGCGAGCAGCCGCATACCCTCCTTCACCGCCACTTTCTCCTCCTTGGTGAATTGGGCCGTAACCACATCCATTCTGAAGGTCATGCCACCCTCCATATCCGCATCAACCTTGGCCTCCTCTAGAGCCCTGAGATAAATCCTGGCCATGACTCGGGGATAATCATCCATCCAGGATAGGTTGCCCTGTTTCCAAGTACAGAAGTACATATCCTGGAGCATCTCATCCATCATCCCCTCGTTCTCCTCAAACTCCCTCATTCGGACCTCAGAAGCCAACAGCTTTGCAACGGCCGCATCCCTCTCTGATCGGTATCGCGAGCGGTCAGCCTGAAGAGATTTCCTTATTGCCTCCATCTCCTCCTTTAGCTTGGTTTGAGCAAGCTCTGATGCTTCAAGCTTCCCGGATAACTCCTCTACCCGCTCGAGATCCTCTTTCTGGACCTCATCCACCGTTGCAATAGCCATATTGATCCGTTCTTTGCAGGCAACCTCCATTCTCCGTAACTCTGCTCTGCTTGCCTCTTCCATGGTTTTCTTTAGTCGCCCGGAGGCGGCCTCATGCTGAGAGATCTGGATGGCCTGATCGGCGAGTTGTTTGGCCTGGTCGGAAATCATTAACTGCAATCGAATATTGGCACTCCCGATTTCTTCCCCAGCCTTGACCAGTGGGCATGATGCCCCATCAGCTTCCTGGTCTCCTCAGCAACCCAGTCGATGTTTGCCTTAGCTTCGTCCCCTATAGTTACAATCCGAGTAGTAAGCAAATCAAGGTCCAGGGACTTAGCCTCATCAAGCACCCGTACCATAGGATTGCGAGGGAGAAGGTGCTCGCCAGTAGCCTCGTCAAAGGAAATATCATGAGAGCCTGGATCCAGGTCCGGATGACCCGCAAACGGATTACTAGCCAAGCCGGGATGATCTATTGGGGTAACAGTAGGGTTTTTAGACGGGTGCGGAGAAGGTATAAACTCAATATTCTCCTCCGTGGTATCCCAAAGAGGTTGAGTTAGGGGCCGAGGACCAGGTGAGGATTCGAACAAGGAACATCTCCTCTTCCTCTTTTGGATGTCCTCTTCGATGACCCCAAGAAGAGGACGGTAGCTGATTACGTCTCCGGGGCAGTTAGTCGAAGGCTTCGGCTTAGTAGAAGCTTTGAGAAGTTTGTATTGTTCAAGACGGTGCCGAACATCTGATGTCTTGGCCGCTTCGCCCTCTCCTGGAATAAAAACCAAGTGTTACAAGCATACATTGAGCTATAATTCAAGAAACGTATCAAGTTAAGAAGAGTAAAAAGACGCTTTTGTTATACAAACCCTGGGGAGGAGTAGGATACTGCAATAAGTCCTGGATCTCATTCCAGGACGGAAGCTGGCCATAAAATATTCCTAAATCCTTATCATAAATGGAGTCGTCAGGAGTCAAAAATTCACCTTGAATCGCAGGGGTTGCCTTAGCTGAAATGCTCTTAGAACATGAATCGACACCAGTCCCGGATTTGTCAGCTTTCTTTGGCTTCTCCACCAAGGCCGATCCTTCCTCCAACCCCTCAAAAGCCTGGCGAAAAGCATCATCTGTCCACTCTTGGATCTCCCCTTCTTGCCCAGAGGACAAAGCCCCAGCGCCATCACCGCTCTGTCCTTCGCCACCATCATCACCATCACCTTCTCCATCACCTCCGTTCTCCTCCTCGCCTCTTTCCTCCTCCATATTTTTCTCCTCCGGAACATCTGGACATGTGCTGGGGGAGGGTCCATCGGACTACTTGAGTTTCTTCCCCCAGGCGACTGGGTGTATCGAGAAGGGTTTCCTTTTTGCTGCTCTTCGCCGCATCCCCTCCTTTAGCCTTGGCAGCCCTCTCCTCAGCTGTGTCTCTCTGCTTGACCACAGACTGACTTGGTAGAATCAAATTGTGCCCCAGAAGAGTAGCATTCTTGATCAAGTAAGAAGCTGACCTCTCCCTTCCAGAAATGGCTTCTATTTCCGCAGCCATCTGAACCAGGCGATCGTTCTCCACAACCGCAAAGCCACTTGTCACTAGCAAGAAATAAAAACACATAAGAAGAAGCATTGCAGTCAGAACGGAAATTATAAATAAGCTTCAACTTACAGCCAGAGGTGAAGCGACGGATAGAAACAGAGTCACCTTGACGAAAAACCATTCCTTCTTGAACATGCTGAACTTCGAATATAGGTCAAGGATCGGCTTGAAGGACACGGCCGATTCTAAGCTAATGTGGGGAGACCCCTTCTTGTAGCCTCTCAAATTGTACAGGTACCGAATCTCCCGGTTGGAGGGGGGACGCCCGTACTTTCTCTGGAAGATGATAAATAGACTAACCAAGATAACATAAGAGTTGGGCTGAAGCTGGAAAGGGGCCACCTTCAAATAGGTGATGAAGCTGACTATCCAAGCACTGATCAGGGGAATGGCCCTACACATACAATGGTACCTTCTATAAGCAAAATATCCTTCAGGAGGGTCATATGGAATAACTCCATTCCCTGGCAGCACATGTGTGCTCTGTCAATCCCGAAAGAACGAGATTTAACATCAAGCTGCTCCTCTTTAAGGGAGCTAGGAAAGCAGTCAGGTGGCGAGTTCAGGAGCTCCTGAGGGCCGTACCCATCTACTAGTGATCTCGGGGGAGGTCCATGACGTCCCGATCCTGACTGAGCTGAGGGCACTGTGGAGGACTCTTCTTTGTCCTTGGATTTCTTCTTATCTGATCGAGTTTCCACTTTACGAGACATTTATCTACAAACACAAAAAACGCGTCGTTAGAATGAGGGAAGTAAACAAGCAAGTGCATGAAGTCTACAATTTCATTTATAAGTTAAAACATAAAAGGCATAAGGTTCATTCGGCATTCAAACTCCCAACCCATTCGGCAATCATACTCCCCATGGTCATTCGGGAATTCAAGGCCGAAAGATCATACGGTACTCAGAATCTCCGGGTTCATCCGGTAATCCAAGTATTTAAGTTCATTTGGTACTCGAAATCTCCGGTTTCATCCGGTAATTCAAGTATTTAAGTTCATTCGGTACTCGGAATCCCCAGACTCATTCGGTAATCCAAAAACATAAAAGCCATTCGACGAGAGAAGGCTAAATCACCTGATTCGGTAATCTAACGTGATTCGGCAGTGCGTTTGATTCGGCAGGAGAGAATCTGATTCGGCTATTTCAGTTAGTAAGGAATGACGAAAGCGTATGGCCCATACTTATAGGCAAATAGACACGACTGGACCGATTGGTTCGGCGCTCGAGACCGAATGAGAATGTCAAAGATGAATGGCCCAAAACAAAGCACGGCATATGCTGGCATATGCCCCACTTTGGGGGGCAAATGTTGGGTGCGTTTCCACCACCGAACCAAAGAAAGAAAGCATCACCGAACCAAAAGGGGGAAGGCCCTACCGAACCAATCCACTCTCCACTAACTACCGAATCAATTCACCACCGAATCAACCCCCACCGATCCAAGGCCTCACCGGACCAGCCTCCACCGAATCAACCACACCGAACCAATCCCATCTCCTCTACCACCGGACCAAAACGCTAGTCCAACCATCTACTACCGAACCAACGTTGCCAGGCCAGATCACTTCAGCCCAGGCCCACCAGCAGCTATATACATCCAAGACCCCTGCCCCCAGCCTCACTCTATAAATAGAGGGGCAGGGGTACAACAATGGCAGACAAGTTTGAGAGCTCAAGCACAGACAGAACTTTCAAGCAACTTTCATATACTTGTAATCAAAGCTTTGTACTTGTAATCTGAAGAGTGAAAGAGAATAACATATAAAGTGGATGTAGGCACATTCTGGCCGAACCACTATAAATTTGTGTGTCTTTTATAGTTTAGTCCCTGCTTTTTACATATTTGCATGAATCACCCAAATCACTAAGAACAACTTAAAATCAACTAAATCATACGACTTGGAGGTGTTTGCCCATTTTTTGTGCAAATATTCGACTTCCCCATCCGTTCTCGTGTAAGTTTGGTTTACTTCCACCACGCCATAGCTCTTCCCCTCAACCTAGTAGCAACCAACTTCACTCGATGATCTTTCGGAACCTCCTTGAAATCAAAGATCTCTTCAACATTAGATAATCAATCTAGAAATTCTTCAGCCTGCATACCACCCTTAAACTCTGGAATTTCAATTTTCATTCCGGACTCCCATTTGTGATCATACTCTGAATGATTTCTTCCTTGGCTTCGATTTCGACTATGAACACTACCACCGTTAAACTCCTCATCAAAATCTGATGCATATCGTTGTCGATCATGACCACCAACATCTCTACCACCACCATTTCTTCGATCTACATTCCTCTGATCACGATAATCCACATCTCTTCGATTTCGTTCATCAACATTCCTTTCATGATCGTCAACATTCCTCCAATCATGATCTCCTCTTCTCTCCCGATATGACTGCGGTGAAACTCTGTTTCCCCCATGACTCGATTCACGTGACACCCTTCTTCTACTTTGATTCATTTCAAGCATCATTCTCTCCAATCAACCAATCCCTTCATTCAACTTCTCAGTGAAACTCTCGTTGATTCGTTGCTCCATTTCATCGGCCTCTTCTCTTCCATATAAAGCATTAATATTGCGATGACGTTGAGCTCGTCCCGGTGGCATGATTGAACTTCAACAAATTAAAAAAAAATTCAAACACTTTTCGATCTTTGATCCAAAATGATATGGATCGAAACTCCCAACTTGTTGCAACTTCACGATGAACACAATGAACAACAAAATTCTCAACAATTGCAAATCTGAACTCCAAACTACAAATTCTCGTAACCCAATTCTCCAAATGATACAAACTTCGTGCGATCTAGCTTTGATACCAAACTGACGCAGCGTGGAATGCGAACTCGACGATGTAAATCGAATTCGTCCAGGATCTCACACGATTAGCGGAAATAATCGGTGAATCGATGATAAATCGATGGATTTAAAAATACTGAAAGGCCCAAATCCGTTGATCACGAAGATACCGGACTTTAGCAATCTTCGACACATTGATCGTGCACGATACCGTGAGAGAAGATCTTCAATTCTTCGAACGTTGATCAAGCGCACTTGATTTCGTGAATTGGCTTCAACAATCGTTGATTCGAGCGCACTCGAATGCCGAAAGTGGAGATAGGAGATAACACTCAACTACCAATTTAAATGGAGGCACAAAGAACAAACCAATTTTATTTCAAAAAAACAACAACCTTTTACAATGACTCAACTCGTCTATTTATAGTTTTACAACCCAACTAGGTCGTTTGGCGACCTACGACATAACACAGGTCATTTGCGACCTAAAGACAACACAACACAAACATTACAACACACGACACAGCATATTTACATCACACGCGACTGATGACTTAAGAAACAAGTGACTCAACTTATATACAACACTACTCAAAACAGCAGCGACCTATCTTCCAGCGGCACAAGGTCAAGCGACCTAAAATACTTGTGACTTAAGCTTCAATTCAAGAGATCTTGGCAGCGACCTACGGCATAGTCTCGTTCGCGATTTAGGGCGAAGCAACGAAGCGACCTATGAAACTTGTTCACGCGACCTACTGAAGCTCGTTCACGCGATCTACTGCCGATCGCGACTTAGTCGTTTGCTTATAGCTCGTGCGCGACATACAGAGGAGGAGGAGCAAGCTATGATTTCGCGACCTAGGGCGGAGGAAGGTCGTTCGCGAGGTGGTTCTGGGGTGGCGGCGCGACCTAGGGTAAGTCGCTCGCGATCTTCACCAACGATATTATCGCATGGTAAAGTCTACTTCGCGGAATAAATTGCTCAGAGTGGAACCACCATACCCAAGAATATTGTTATTACAAAATGTCCCACGGGCATTGACAAAGTATGGTGGGAAAAGTTTATAGACAATGAATATTCGGATATAAAAAAAAGAGCATTGTAGAAAAATGGCCCAAGCCAAAGCTACTATCACTCATACATTAGGAATAAAAACATATCATAAAGTTTACGATGAAATGGTAAGAAATAGTATAAAAAATATTTCTTGTAAATATTAATAATGAATAGTTAAATAGTTTTAAAAAAAATTTGCAAGTCAAGGAAAATCCGAAAGAGAAAAGCGGACAATAGTTTGGTAGATGGGACGTATAAATGAGAAATCTGGACAAGTTCTTCCATCTGCAGCAGAAGCATGTATAAGTATTTTTCTGAACCATTTACATTTTCATTTTTAATACCTTGCGCATTTTGAATATTATTTTGCATACTGGTTAGGTAGTTATTTTATGGAAATTTTTTGGTTATTAAAAAATAAATAATATTTTGATTTAAGTTAGTAGTTACTAACAAGCTTATTCACCCTCTGGAACTTGTAACTCACGACATAAGAGTATATGATCTTATAAGAAAATTTGAAAGTTACTAAAAAAACCAATAGAATTTCAGTATATGAGCTTATATTCTTTTTGCAAAACATAGCATAATGAGCTTCCTACAAAACATAACATAATGTAATGAAATATAAGTGATGAAGTTAATTTCAGTACAATAAGAGTGCTTGAATATATGTACTTATGTACTAAAAGTAGCTGAATACTGCAATTACGCTCCCCAAAATGAACAACATTTCCATACTTGTCAGCAAGAACCTATAGATGAGGCCATTTTGTATTAAAAATAGCTAATAAAATAAAATACATGTTGGTAAGGTTCAATTAAAAGGTGATACTATATGAACAAGTATAATTATAAGAGAAGCAAGAATTTATCTGTTACCAAAAAAATATTCCTTTTGCATAAATCAACAGATAATAGACAATGTCTTCTATCTAATCAACTCAACAATAAATTTAAGAAAATATGTGCAATAAAAAAAATTCCAGAATAATATTCCAGCCTATAGCTAATTTGCGTTCAACCAACTTGATGAGAGAGAAAACTGATTCATGGAATCAAAAAGATACTCGACGATTTAAAACTAGACATAATAAAAATACACAGGATAGCCTAGTCATTTGGAAGATGGAAGCATGTAAAGTGAAATCTTCTAGATTTGAAATCAAATTTATCCTAAGAAAAGTGTAAAGCTTTACAATCCTTATTCTTGGTATTTTTTACTGAATTACTAATAAATTATTACTAAGTAGTAGCTTTCAATAAATTTACAATTTTCATTTGATTGCCCTAAGCATCACATATCAATACTCATGCATAACACAAGTGAACTTTATTACAGCACTTCTGCAAAAGAGGAAGGCAAATTGCACCTGAAATTCAATGTGTTCATGAATCCCATCATTCCTAGAGGCAGCTACTTCGCTTTTAGCTTACTGCCAAATATATGGGTAGTTATTAGAAGAAACTGAAGTGGGATAACATAACAAAATTCAATAATCTGATCATAAATACTGGGATTTTCGCGTTTCACTGGGCGATAATATTAAGCATTATATAACACATCTATTTTGATCACTCAGCTCATGACAAAAATTTCATTGGGTAGACGCGGTGTTTTACCATATTCTTTCTTTTGAGTTTTTTTTTCAATCATCATTAACATATATTTAATAGGAACGTGTTAACATTTCTTAAATAAAATAATGGAACATTTTAGTAATCATTGTATAAATTTGTGTTAATTAATCAAATGCATATAAAAAACAAAATCTTGTGCTTTGTTGTACAAAATATTGATAATTTTTTGATGGTATCTTGCAAAAAGTAGATAACAAATGCTTAGATGGTGGATTATTTCAAAATTTCAAATAACTAAGAAGATGAAATAGTTATAAATTGAAAAGTTTATTAAATGAAACTTAAACAAAATTATTTTTCATGATTGAAAAGTTTTGAAATTACGTCGTGTTAAAATTTTCATGTGTTAAACTAAGTTGATATTTGATTCATACATTAAATCTCATGTGATGAAATGTTTAGTAAATTCAAGTGTGATTTATACATTAGATTCATAAGAAAAAGCACTTCATATATTGGATGATTCTTATGTTAAAACTATTTTATAATAAGTTGATGTTGCATTTATACACAAATCAAGCAATTTTATTCTAAAATTTTGTGGTACCGCAGCATGAGCTTCCTTTGTGATTATTCGGACATTCTCCTTTCCTGTCCAAACTCTTGGCATTGAATCTTTGTCATGATTGAAAACTACAGAAAACCTGTAAATAGAATTAGGTTGATTTATAGTATGTATATGATATAAACAAATGAAATTTGGAGATGAATATGTACCTATCTTTCTTATGCATCAAAACCTTGCCAGCTTCTTCTCTGGATTTCTTTTCAATTATACGTTCCTATATAAGAAAAATTATTGTCGTGCAATTAGCTCCACTCCCTCTACAAAACAAGTAAAGTTGATGCAAGCTTCAAAAGCACTTGCCGATAAGAATAAAAAGGAAGATTTTCGTCAGTGGTCATCCAAATTACAAAACCAAGTGGCAAATCAAGTTGCAAGTCAAGTGATGAATCAAGTGTCGAGCCAAATCAATGAGGCTCTTAAATCAGTTGCTTCATTTTTCCTAACCATAGTACCGGGGTTACAACATAACCTTAATGCTGGTAATGTGATGCCTTTGATGGAAACCGCTTCTAACTTGGATAAATCTCCTTTAAATATTGGAGTTGCTAGTTCGCTTATTCCGTCAAATGATGTTGGATCATCTTCATGAGATAAACAATTTGTAATGCTACTACCAGAAGATATGAAGAAGAATGTAGCAAAAGCTTATATTGGAACATAAACTATGTGTCATTTCAGAGAGATAGTACCGAAAGTTGGGAAAGTTGTTTAGATAACGGAAGTTTCAGAACCAGAAGCACCGATTCACGATGATTGTGAATTTTCAGATGGGGGCTTTGTGGTATGGCCCATGTTTCGTCTTTGCAATATCCAAAATTCAACTTATCAGTAGCTTATATTATATTGGATATTTAAAATTGGATATGAAATTGCTTTTTTGTAATTTGATATGATATTGTGGTATTTTGAAACTGAAAAGTTTGTAGCTCATATTATAGTATTTAGATAATATGATATTGTTGCATTCGAGATATAGAAGCATTTTAGACTTCATATTGAATTGATATGATGAATTATATATGTGATATGGACATCATCGTTTATGAGATATTATATTCATTTGTTTTAAGAATTTAATATTAATTGTGCATAAAATAGGGTAAAAACATAATTTCAGATAAGAGTTACCAATATTTTGGATAACAACGCTTATCTACGTTACAAACTTAAATGATAAGCAAATAAATTTATGTGTAACAACACATACATGTGTTAATAAATAATCATTTTCCCACACTTATAAGCGTAACCGTATATTTCTGTACCAACACTTATAAGTGTTACCGTATATTTAGGTACCAACAGTTAAGCGTTAGTAATACGTATGTTCGTAACACTTATAAGTGTTACGAATTCGACCGCTCCAATCCTCACTTCCCATTAGTAACACTTAAAAAGTGTTACTGAAATTATTTGTAACACTTATAAATGTTAGGATTTGCCTATTTTGGTGTAGTGGATTCAACGTTTCTAGGTGCATCAATTAGGCTTTGGTGGAAGGTAAACTACTTAATACTATATATATTATTTATTATGTAATGATGTTATTATTTATATGCTTAACATCACGAATCGACATATATTAATGTTGTCACTATTGGGTGGATTATATATTTTTGTATATATTTAAAAATATGTATATATAACTTACTATATGCTCATGGCTAGAAATTCAAATTTTTTTGGATAGTTCAAAATTTAATAGTATTATAAATTGATTTTAATATAATTAATCAATTAATACAATATGTATAATGTATAAAGTTTGTATTTTATTTGATAAATTTTTGTATTTTATTTGACAAAATGTTTATATATATATATATATAATGTTTTTGAAAATATATATTATATACATATATATATATATATATATTTAAAATCCAAACACACACACACACGTACACGTATAACCACCAATACCCAATTATGTAAAAATACCAATATCCAATCCAATCATAGAAATATGAAGAGAAATGAATAAAGAACAAAATTAAAACAATCAGAAAGCAAGTAAATAGAGACACAAATTTATAGTGGTTCGGTTAACTCCGGCCTGCGTCCACTCCAAAGATTTTCCTTTTGTTAGTTTATATTGCTGATTACAGTTACAAATTCATAAAATTCAAGAATAAAATTGGCAAAGTATAGGCTACGTAGAAGATGAAGTAAAGCAGGAAGAAGAACCTTTGTTTGACGCTATGCCTGTTGTATTTATAGGGGAAGACGAGCATAAATTAGGCTGAAATTTCTGCAAAAGAACCTCCAAGCCATAACGAGGGCCACCTAAGAATTTTCAAGCCCATTAGAGCCCACAATAGGGATCGGTAATGATCCATATTTTGATGTCCAAATGGGGTGCAATCTTTTTGAGGGGTTTCCCATGATGTTAGCTTCTTGCTCTATGAATTTTGTGCCATTTCGACTTATGGTTTGTGAGGTATAGCATTTTCCATGAAGTGGTGTTGCATATATTCTAATTTCAACCGATCCCTTTGGAGGGATAAGGGCTGATCACTCCAAACTCCCGCAAATTACATGCAATCCCTAAGGGAGCTTCTTCATATTATATTAAGTATAGCCTCCAAGTTTCAGGACAATTGGATTGGTAGAACTCGAGTTATTGATCGATCTTTGTTGCAATATGATGCGAAGGCTGATTATAGCTGATCCCTATGAAGGGATAGGGACCGATCCCTTCAACTTGCTTCAAATTTTGTGCGATCCCTATGGGGTGTTCCACATGTTGTAGTTATATTGTGCTCCATGTTTCATGTCAGTTGGATGCGTAGATGTTGAGATATCGATTGTTTTCCATTGAGTTGTACTTGCTTGGCTGACATAAGCCAACCCCTTTTATACTGATCCCTTATTTAGGTGAAGTAATTTGCCTATAACTTGAGCACACAAACTCTAATCGACTTGAAATTTGAAATATAGCCACATGGAGCCATCCTTGTCATTTTATACGGTCTTACCCTATTTGGGACAAAAATTGAGGATATTGATCGATCCCTTATGGGAAGGGATATGCACTGATTCACTACCAAGGGAGGTACTAATCCATACCTAGAATATTCTGGAGATTCTATCTCTTGGACTCGATTGATTGCTTAATATCATTGCATGTACTTGATTTTCGGACCTCACAATCATTTCTTTGGGCTACTGGCCTTGATAATCTTGAAGTTTGTTGGGCTAAATCCGCCTGTCCAATGCCATGGCAAAAGGTGGGTTAACACTCCCCCTCCCAAAACATGCCTTGCAACAGGAAGGTGTGTTTTGAATTGCCATAAATCCAAAATCTGAAATCCAAAATCCATTTATAGTTGTATTTTTCAATCAACAATCCAATCCAAATCCACGACCTCTCCGTATCGTTCTACCCGCATCCATCCACAACCAAATCCATTTATGTTCGAAACTGATATCCAAATCCTTGACCTCACCGAGTTGTTATCCTAATCCAAATCCTCGATCTCACCGGATCTCTACCGAGCATAATCCATACTCGACGACCTGAGTAGGCCGATCCATCGCGTTCAAGCGAAGCGACCTACCACTTGCTAGGTATAGTCTATAACTGACGACCTTGATCTCTCCGAATCCTTGCCAAGCATAATCCATATTCAATGACCTGAGTAGGTCAATCCATCACGTTCGAGCGAAGCGACCTACCCTTTTCTAGGCATAATCTATACCTAACAACTGTTGGGTTTTATTCTTCAACCTCGATACCCAGTTGAGGACTTAACCAAGATGCATGAGTCTTTGTCGTCGTGTTCACCTGAGAAAAGACCCATACCTTGCGATTGTTATACCATTTCTACAGATATGACCACGACCCGTATATCTATTAAATTGATCCAAATTTAAGTATTCCTAAGTCCATTTACCAAAATATAAAATAAGAGTCCGTGCAACCAATAAACTAAAGTTCAAATAAAGCTAGAAAAACAAGAATTCGAAGCAAATAAGAAGAAAAAACAAATTTCATAAATTCGAGCACTACGGTTTATCACCATCGCAGAGCATGCCTAGGGATCGTCCTTGATCCTGTACATATGTAAGTGACTTAGTCGTCCTACCGTGGAGTTTGTTACTTATTCCATGCCATCATGACAAGTTGATAATGATGCCTTGTTCCATTGCCATTTTCATTCGAGATAGACAGTAGCTGCTCCTGTTCTACTGCCGCAGCCCAAGTACTTACATATTGTTGTAACTGACCATTCCTCATGCGCTCCTTAATGATATTCTTAAAATGCCTACAGTCATTTGTATTGTGCCTACTCAACTCAAGGAATAGGCAACGCTTTTCTAATGTCCGTTCACGTTCGGAGGGTTTCCTCCTTGCCGGCCTTCGATATGGAAGGCGTCCTCAAGTATCCAGATACATCTATTCTAGGTTTTATTCAATTCCAAGTAAGAAGAGAATTTGGGTTCTCCCCTCTGTCACTTCGATCCACCGAAGCTATTGTCAATGTTCTATTTACCCTTGTCCTTTCCTGAGCATTTATCAGCCAGTTTTCCACCTCGTATCATATTAACTTCCATTGCCTCTCTATCTATTTTGCATCTTCTTGTCGTAGAAACTTTTCTACCTCATGGTACAATTTCCCGAGATCCATTGTTGGATTCCATATCAATGATATCTTAAAATCTGAATTATTTGCAACTCCTGACACTGCCGCCATGAAAATCGTCAACGGATCTGGTCAATACACTGAAACAACTGCCGCATTGAACCTGGTTAAGAAATTCTTGAGTGATTCCCTTGCCCACTGCTTTATTGATGTCAATGTCATCCCATTCTTGGGTCTTGTAATGTAAGCCCAAAATTGCTTCATAAATTTTTTGACCAATTCCGTCCATGTGCTAATAGAACCGCTTTCCAATTGTCTGAACCATAGTGCAGCTACAACCGTTAAGTACAGGAGGAAGCATCGTGCTAAGACTTCTTCCGATGCCACCAGTACTTCCATGTTTGGTATATACCTCATCATGTGCATAGTCGGATCTGACTTTCTGTCGTAAATCTCCAGTGCTAGTAGTTATAATTCTGGTAGATTCTTAGCACACCTAACATTAGAAGCGACTGAGCATCTATTTACATCATCTAGATCCCTGTTCACCAATCGTCTATGCATAGGCTTGATCATCTCGACAAACCAGTTATTATCTTTCGGTGGTAGTCTCCTATCATCATGCCCAGACTGCCCCCCGAGTCTACGAGGGAATTCTGGAAAGTATTCCTTCTAACGAGCATCCAAATTTCGATTCACACCAAGCTCCATGGGATTGATCGTGGGTCCTCTAGCATCACGATCAACCAGACCTGGAGGCATGCCTCCTTGTCTTTGGGGATCAGTGCTGATCCCTTTAAGATGGTGGGGGCCGCCCCCAACTGCTCTGTTCCATTCCTTTGTCCGTTGGCCCCATTTCCATATTCCCGGTTCTAATTTCCAGCAAATCATGCTACTTCAACTCCTTGATCCAAGTTATCATTAGCTCCTACTGCTCTATTCCCTTGATTATGTGCATTAGCTTGTCCAAACTATAGGATTAAATTCTGCATCATCTCCTCCTATCTTCTCAAGATCCCCTCCTGTATAGTATCCATCATCATTCCCATTTCAACCCTGGTGATGTAGATAGATGCTTGATCAGCTCTAACTCCCGAGGAAGCCTCCTAAATCCCTCCATGATGGCTCCTTTCCGGTAGCACTCACGTTGTTTATTGCCCAGCCATTGCTTCCTAGATCCAAGTATCCATGCTTCCAAATCCACGAGTGCAAGCCTTCTCAGTGAAAGCACTAAAATGTTGGCGTCAAAATTGGCCACCAACATCCAATTATGTAAAAGCACCAACAATCAATTCAAGCACAGAAATTTGAAGAGAAATAAAAAAAGAACAAAATTAAAACAATTAGAAAGCAAGTAAATAGAGACACTGATTTACAGTGGTTCGACTAACTCCAGCCTATGTCCACTCCAAAGGTTTTTCCATTTATTAGTTTATATTCCTTATTACAGTTACAAATCCATGAAATTTAAGAATAAAATTGGCAGAGTATAGCCTACATAGAAGATGAAATGAACAGGAAGAAGATCTTTTTCTAATGCCATGCCTGCTGTATTTATAGAGAAATACGTGTAACGATCGGGCTAAAATTCGCTAGAAGAACTCCATGCCATGATGAGGCCACACAGGAATTTTCCGGCCTATTAGGGCCCATAATAGGGATCGGTAACGGTCCCTGTTTTGGTTTCCAAATAGGGTACAATCCCTCTAGGAGGTTCCCAATAATTTTAGTTTCTTGCCCTTCAAATTTCACGCCATTTCAACTTACGGTTCATGAGATATAGCGTTTTTCGTGAAGTGGTGTTGCATATATTCTGAATTTAGCTGATCCCTTTGGAGGAATAGGGGCCAATTCCCCAAACTCCTCCAAATGACATGAGATCCCTAGGAGAGCTTCTCTAGGTTATGTTATGCATTGCCTTCAAGTTTCACACCAATTGGAGTAGTATAATTCAAGGTATTGATCGATCTTTATTGCAATATGGTGCGAAGGCTGATTATAGCCAATCCCTATGGAAAGATAAGGGTCGATCCCACCAACTTGCTCCAAATGATGTGCGATCCCTGTGGGATGTTCCACATGTTATAGTTAGCTTGTGCTTCAAGTTTCATGTTAATTGGTTGTGTCAATGTTGAGATATTGATTTTTTTTCCGTTGAGTTGTACTTGATTGCTTGAAATATGTCGACCCCTTTTATACTGATCCCTTTTTTAGGTGAAATAATTTACCCATAACTTGAGCATACATACTCCAAACGACTTAAAATTTGAAATGTAGCCTTGTGGGGCTTTCCTTGTCACTTTATACCAGTCTCACCTAGTTTAGGACAAAATTTGAGGATATGTATCGATCCCCTAGGGGAAGGAATATGCACCGATCCCCTGCCGGAGGTGGTACAAATCCGTACTTAGAATATTTTGAAGATTCTGTCTCTTGGTCTCGGTTGATCATCGGTTCATATCATTGCTCGTACTTTGATTTATGGACTTCACAATCATAGCTTTGGGCTACTGGCCATGATAATCGTGAAGTCTGTTAGTATGTATGTATGTATGTATATACAACTTACTTTGAAAACTTGAATTTAATATATATATAATGCATGCAAATGTAATAAAATTTCTACAAATATTATAATGTAAAATAAATATACTTATGTTATTTTAGAAATTTAGAAATCATTTTTTAGTCTATTTGCTAATTTCTATATAGAAATTAAATTGCAAAAAAATTAACCAAAAAACACATTTGCATGGTTGAAAGTATATATGTATGTATACATATTTTTATTTAAGTATTTATATGTATTTACATATATTATAAATATATACACAATTTTAAATATTACTTTAACATATACTTACATGCATACATATATATATGGAGAGTATTCAACTGTGCTCCCAACAGCACCCTTACAGCCCCTTGATATACATCTCATATTATATTTTCTCTTTCTTCTCGCTAACTCTCTCCCTACAAACCATTATTTAAATAGAGACTCGTGGCTGAAAATATGGGCAGTTGGGGTGTTTCCAAACAGGAGTGCCATGGAGTGCTCCTACACACACCATATTTCTTATTTTGGATTATTTAATATCCATATAAACATTTTTTGAAAATGGGCTCTTTATTAAAGATGAAAAGAACAATAGGTGTTGCACATCCTTAAAAACCCTTGTCAGATCATATAAACACACAAACACACACACAAACATAAATATACACACATATATTTTATAATGATTATTATATTAAATTTAAAATTAAGTGTGTGTGTGTGTGTGTGATGACAAGACACATATATACAGAGGGACCAACATGTCTGTTGCGGTGTAAATCCCAACATCTATATACGGGCATGTTAAACCATGTACACCTTATTATGTTGTACATGCACCTATACACATATGTGTATATGATACACATATCATACAATATAATACAAACTTAATAAAATAAAACTTTATTTATAAAATAAAATATTGTTTATAAGATCTAAATAAACTTAGACTTCATAGACCCAATAAGATCCAAATGGAAGAATATTAATCGAATTTTTCTCATTTACTCCGCCGCTGGTTAATTTGCCCAGCTGCAATAATATTAACAAACAGAAAACTATTGAATGGGTCATTCAATGATTATCCAATAACTATTAGTACATAACTCTTTGGTCCTCCCAGGAGCCATGAGTAATGCATTGCCCAACATTTGGAGAGCGTTATGTATTCTAGTCTCAACGGATGTATCAATATCGAGTTTCAATACATCTTAATACGAATAATTAAAACGATATGTTTATTATATTATAATTAATTACTCATATTTACAACACATTGCGAATACTATCACAAAACATGCTATTTATGGATTTTATATCGATATACTTAACTTTAAAAATAATTAATATAACACAATATAACAAGCATACAATAGAAAAAATATCTTTTATTTCAAATGAGATTTTAGTACAAATCTGATAATTTACAATAAATTAAAGAATTATCTCTATGGTATGCCCCCGCCTCTATTGAGCAGTACGTTACCTTGAACATAAAATATAGTAAGACCATGCGGCTAAAACATGGAATGGATTTTCCCCTCACCACAACACAGTATTCAACATAATCAACTTCAAGTTAAGCATACCTAACCTTTAGCATTTTACCATGGCATAAGGCATATCTGAAACAAAATGATTATGAATACTAAACCATAATTATTCAAGAAACTAACCCTAAACCAAATACCAAAATCTTGACTGCCCCAAGGCCTTAAACCTTATACTAAAGGTATATGGTTAAAGTCCAAACCTTCGGTTTCCACATAGGCGTTATTCCCACACAGTTTACTAAAGTCCAAAAAAAAAAACTAATAGTCTTGGTTGCAACCTAGGCCTTAAACCTTCACTGCTCACTTCGGTTACCACTCCTAGCTTCACGCCTAATTCGTTTTCTATTGCTACTTAGTCCATATACCCAAGCTATCATATTTCGATTTCCACTTCAGGCCTTACACCTACTTCTTTCTCGATTTCCTAATTTCGGCCTCACGTCATCCACATTCCCTTAATTGCCACCCTAGGCCTTACACTAATTGCTTTCGTGTCAAAATGATTGGAACTTCGAGCCTTACATCACACTTTCGGTTTGACTGCCACATAAGGCCTTACACCTATGCTTCCTGTCTTGGCTGCTACTTCCAGTCTTACGCTGGTTTCATTTTAGATTTCCATAGTAGGCCTTACAACCATGCTTTTAGATCTCTTGACTGCCACCTTAGGGCTTATGTCCATAACCGAACATGCCACCTAGTCATTCACTATTAGGCTATTTAATTAGCTATTTATCAAGCTAGCAAGACTTCGACTTCTATTCGGCTTCCCATTACAACCTACTACATTACCACAATGTTTAAATACTAGTTTCAATCATCTTAAGACTTAACATGCGATTCAACCTTTGAAAGTTATCGGTTCCAGTTTAGAATTTTTTCTAAGAGGTACATGCAATCACTACTCGTAGTCTCGTCTTATAAAGCCTACCTTATTTTTATCTTTTGTGGCTTATGAATTTTAAATCTATAAGTTTTGAAATCCCTTCCTCTTCCCATAGTTCCTCCTTCAACGCCATCGTACCCTCGGTCTGCCTTCAACCATCGAGTAATCCTTCGATTAACCGAGTAAAGTGTATGCGTCATCGCTTTCTTACTTAAGTCTTGTTACTTAGGTTTTGGTTATTTCCCTAGGTTCGATACACGTTAGGAACCACCTTTTGCATATCCGACACTCACTTTACATATGTTGACTTCAGATTCTTTTGGCTTAGTTCTTTTTGACTGTTATGGAGTATTATACTGACATGTTCAGCACAATTTGTGGATCAAGTCTGTTGCCAATTATTTTACACTTTATTTAATTAAGTTACCTTCCGGCCTCCATTAATTGTCTTTCGGTTCCTTATTATAACCTTTTAGCCAAGCGTAAATTCTTTCAAAAATTATTTATTTGGTTTCCAGAAAATCGAAGAATACATTAATCATGATTTATTTCTATATAGTTACTCAACCTCCTTATTTCTAACCATTTTCTCTATTATATGGCCTTCATTTAATTCATTTCAATTTATCTACTTACAGGGAAATTCTATAGATCCAAACCCACCATTAAAAACATGTTATCAACCTCACATTAAATTTTTGGAGCATTTGGATTATGTAAAGTAGAGATATTCATTATAAATGTAGCCGTGAGGAATTTATGAAAGAAAAAGGGGTTATAGAATATATTAATAGCCTAGATTCCTTAGTTAATGAAGTATTCAGTTCCTTTAGCATTAAATTTTCTTTTCTTCTTCTTTTCCTTTAGGCCGCAATCACCGTTATTGAGCTCAAACTTTTGTTTTTAGCTTAAATGAGCAAGTATAGGACTGAAACGATTTGTATTATTCAACCCTATGGACTTTCAGCCCACCATTCCCCTTTTTGATTTAATTTACATAAAATAGGCTTTATTAAGCACTAGTGTTAATAAGTAAATATACACCCAAGTACTTGTCACCTTACACTATATAATTTTATTATTAGATTATTTGGACATTCATTTACATATCTAATCCTTTAGCTAATTACTTATTAATTTACTGAGTGTTACATGCTTGCCCCTTATAGGAATTTTGTCATTGAAATTCAAATAAGGCATAATAGTGACTCTTAAACTTTCCCATGCCGAAGTGGCATAAATACACATAAGTCCCTTACCCATGTATTTCAAACAAAATGTACCAGTGCATTCAACACATATAGAATCAACCATAATATCACACACACACACACACATACATATATGTATGTATGTATGTATGTATGTATGTATGTATGTATGTATGTATGTATGTATATGATTTACCATAAACCATAGCAAATATGCATGCTAATCTAAACAAACAACTTGGGATAAGTCCTCTTGACCATATCCTTCATTTCCCACATACAATCATCTCGATCTTCACTCTATTGAACCCGCACAAGCTTCACTGTCTTATTTCAAAGAGTTTTGTCGTCTCGGTCTATAATCCGAATATGCTTCTTTACATAAATCATGTTTGGTCCAACAACCAAATCTTCCACTACTCTTGGAATGACAAAATCCTTATAGTCTCAGACACACTTCCTTAGATGTGATACATGAAACAAATTATAAACCATAGCGATAGCACTCGACAATCCAACTCCATAAGCTACTTTGTCAACCCTTTCTAGTACCATAAATGGACCAACATATCTCAATGCCAACTTTCTAGCCTTTCCAAATCACATAGTGCGTCTCGTTAGTAACACCTTGACACTCATATGATCCCCTAGATCAAACTCCAAGTTTTTTCACCTTGTATTGGCAGCTCTATGGCCTGGGTTGATCATCTTTCATCTTTTGTCGAATTTATTTGAATTTCTATGAAGCTTCTTTTACAAGATCTGGTCCTAGAACAAGTCTATCTGCTATCTCACACTAACTAGCATAGTGGTAACTTACAAGGTCTTCCATACAATGTCTCAAATGATGCCATCCCAATACTGATCTGGTAACTATTGTTGTATGAAAATTCTATCGAGTGAAGGCGATCTATCCAAGATCCACCAAAATCTAACACATATGCCCTTACTAGATCTACCAACACTCAGTTGACCCTCTCAGTCTGGTCATCTATCTGCAGATGATAATCATTGCTCATACACAATTCCAAACCCAAAGTACTCTACATTTTTTACCAAAACTCACCGCTAAACAATGGGTCTCGGTCACAAACTATAGTACTTGTAATTCCATGAAGTCTCACTATAGTCTTAACATATATCTCGGCTAGCTTGGCTTCCGTAATAGTGGACTTTACCGTAGTGAAATAGGCACTCTTAGTCGACATATCGACCATGACCTATGCCCTACACTTGTCCTCAACGAGAAATTTACAAAGTCCATCGAAACCAAATCCCACTTTCATATCAAAACCTCTAAAGGCTGCAAAGACCATTTGGCTTTTGATGTAATGCCTTACCAGTTGGCTTGTGAAATGTCACTTCACACGTTCCCCAATGTCTCTCTTCACCCCTTCTCGGTAGAAGTTCTACTTTACATCTCTGTAGATCTTAATTCCTCCAGGATGAATAGAAAATCTTGAACGATGACATTCATTTAAGACTAATTTACGAAGGTCTCCTCTATCCGGAACATACAACCTTCCTTTCTGTCGGAACTAACGCTTCTCATCAGTACCGAAGCCAAATCTTCGATCATGGCCAAAACGCAACTCTAGTGCTTTCATCTTAAGGCGTCGGCAACCTTATTTCCTGTCCCTAGGGTATAACCTATCTTGAAACCATAAGATGATACAAACTATAATCATCTTTGTTGTATCAACTCTAACTCCTTTTGAGAGAACAAATGCCTCGACGACTTATGGCACTAAACAAATCAAACCATTCTCCATGAAGGCAATGCCTCCAAAATCTTTAGCCCAAAATTAATATTTGCTAATTCTAAATCATGCTTTTTGATACTGAACCTCATAGGGTCTCAACTTCCTAGATGCATAAGCTATTATCTTGCCTTCTACATCAATATTGCTCCTAACCCTGATCCCGAAGGATCTGTGTACACCACCATATCCTCATTCCCTTCCCACATCACTAAAATGGGTGCTTCAATCAGCTGAAGCTTCAACTCTTGGAATTCTAGATCACACTCCTTCGTCCAAACATACCTTTCATTCTTCTGAGTAAGTCCGTCCAATGGCGATGCTATCCTATAGTAGTCCTTAATGAATCTCTGATAGTATCTAACCGACTCCAAGAAACTCCTTGTCTCGGTAACCATCTCTAATATCTTCCAATCATTTTTGACTTCAACCTTTGAAAGATTTACCGCCAATCCCTTCTTTTAAACCACATCGCATAGGAACCTAACTTCTAGATCACAAAAATGACACTTGGAAATTTTTTCCTTTAACTTATATTGTCTCAAGGCCTCCAATACCAATCTAAGATGAACCTTATGATCTGGTTCATCCTTAGAGTACAACAAGATATCATTTATAAAAACCAACACAAACTTATCCAATTGATCACGAAGGACTTGGTTTATAAGATCTAAAGTAAATGTCGATGCATTGGTCAGTCCAAAAGGCATAACCAACCACTAGTACGAATCATACCTTGTCCTAAATGCAGTCAAAGGAATATTCTCTTCAACAACTCTTAGCTGATGGAATTCCATAGCCAAATTTACGAGAATACTCAAAGCTCCACTTAGTTGATTAAATAGATCGTTTGTACTCGGTAATGGACAATGATTCTTACTGTCACTTCATTCTACCTCCGACAGTCGATGAACATTTGAAGAGATCCATTAGACTTCTTCAAAAATACCGCAGAAACTTCCCATGCTGAACTGCCTAAGCAAATGAAAATCCTAGGCTCAAATTCCACTAGTTTCTTCTTCAACTCCTCCATATCTTTGGGCAACATTCTGCTAGGTGGTCTATAAACAAGTTATTCCATACTACTAAATCAGTGTGAAACCGTATATGTCTTCTCGAAGGTAATCTCATTACCAGTTCGAATATATCAACAAATTCCCAAATCACAAAGACTCTATCAATCCCCTCTTCCAAACTTTCCATTGCACATAATGAAACCCCATACCATTCCTTTATCTCATCCAATTATACTAAGAATTTATCTCTTCCTTCTAGGCTCCATTGGGCAATGATTCTTTCAACATAATAAATTTTGGCATCGTTCTACACTAACCAGTCTATTCCCAAAATCACTATGTACCCTTTAAAGTCAAACACAAATGGATTACAAGAGAACACAAAGAACAAACTCTAGATCAGTGCACCTTAACCCAAGAGTGGCATACTCACTAATCGAATTAACCACATGCAAAGAAGTAACTAGATAGGTAACATCCAACCCCAATCTATCAACCTCGTCTTTGAAATGAAAGAATGTGTCACTTGATTATTAAACAAAATTCTAGCTGAAAAACTAAATCTGGAAAGCATGCCATCCAAAACAACACTCTTGCCTTTCTCCTTGGTTAATGGTCCTTCTCTTGGTCCTTCAAGGTAAACAACATTGTCTACTTTAGCTTAGGACAATGCACATTTTTTCGGTTCGGCTTGTCACAGTTATAGCACCTGACCTTATTGCTCCTTCTGGCTTCGAGAACCTAGTTGCATGGTGCCACCTCTGTCTATGGTTGTAGCAATAACTTCCAAAATATCCTTTCGGTCTTCACACTCTTTAGTCTTTCCATTTGGTTATTGCCCCTTCTTCCCCATTAGTAATGAGAAAATCTCTTCTTTGGATCCATATTGGGCGTTCCTTCCGTCCTTCTATGTGCTTGGTACATGCTACTATATCTTCTTGCCAAGTCTATGATGAAATCGAAAGGGGATATCAGATGCATCATCACCTTATGATCTAATCCCTACTTCAAACCCCTAATAAACTTCTTATTCTTCTTCAATGAGGTGTTAATCAACTTTTGGCCATATTTCCCCAAGGCATGAACTCTCTTAATAACAAACTCCTCTAAGACTCGGAAATGAATCGAGCCGCGAGCATTTCCCTTAACTTCCCCCAAGTAATCTCCTATTCGGGAGTTTTAACTGTCACTGTCTCCCACCAATCTAATGCATCTCCATGTAATTGCCTAAAAGCTAGCCTACTCTTCCATGCATTAGTCAGCTCCAAATCCTTGAAAATATGCTCACACACATTCAACCAGTTTAATACTTGAACCACTGGCTCTCTCTTGGTAAACATCTTACCTCCTAAATTCCTTAAGTCTTGATTCAACTTCAAAATGTCTTCCCTTATAGTCACTCTCATCTCAACTACTTTCAGCATGGTTCCATCATCATTTGTGCTATAAATATCCGAAAAAAACATTTACATCTATGCCTGGGATAGGTGGAATAACTTCATTCACTTTTGTCGAACGCACTTCCTACCATTGTCTTCAACAGTTTCAGTACCATCATTCTCTCTTCTAGCATTGGCTCCTCCTACCGTAACTCTTGCACTTCTCAAATATTTCTGCTAAGAAAGTCTTTATTAGAAACGAAAACAAAGAGAGTGAAACAAAAATAGAGGAATACATATATGTATGTATGTATGTATGTATGTATGTATAGCAAACACGAATGCATTATACACTATTGTATACCCTACTAAGGTATTTATTTTCTACTAACTTATTTATTCTAACACTTTACTTAGCTCTGTCTTAATTATGTGTCCTCTAACCTAAGCTCTGATACCAACTGTAACATCCCTTATTTCAAGACCCAAAGATGGAACTCCAACGTGTCAAATACTCCTAAGCTCTTGCTCCATCTTCGGCATACTTTAGTCATCCATCCAAAAGGCATGATGTCTAAGCCTATAAACTCAACCTACTCAAATGAGTACCTTTGAGTTTTTAGAAAAATAATTATAAAAACACAAGTTAGACATAAAGTCTGGTAAGAGCAGTATATTACCCAAAGTATAAAATATAGTGTGATCACGTTGTTAAAGCACGGAATGAGTTTTTCCTCTCATTATATCACAATATTCATTTAACCAACTTTAAAATAAGCATACAAAATCTTAAGCATTTTACCCATGTTGTAAGGTTGTATCCTAAACTAATGATTTGATTACCCAACCATAACAATGAAAGAAACTAAGCCTAACCCAAATACCTTAATCTTGGCAGACTCAAAGCCGTAAACCCTATCTAAAGGTAGTGGTTATAGTCCAAACCTTCGGCTGTTGAATATGCTAGTATATGATTTTTGTTTGATGATAATAAACATATATATTCATTCAAATGTATTTTTCATTGTACTATTTTATTTTCACATAATTAAATAAATATTTGTTGAATAAAATAAATAACATAGAATTTAAATACAAACAAATATTTTATTCAAACAAATATTTTATTACAATTTTTGAATAGTACACAATTTGAGCTCTCACTATATGTACAAAATTTCAATTACAATACAATTTCAAATTACAACACAATTTTTCACTATACAATTGTCATATACATTTGCACCTCACTATATATCACTCGTTCACTCATATTTGTTCTTCAACTATATTCCAATTTGTATCCATCATCTGAATTATCTGCAAAATAAGCACCGAAGCAGTAAAATTGAAAAAGAAATATTTTTGTAGTGTAAAATTAAATGTATTTTTGAAAATATTATTTGCCTCGGTTATTTTGGTTGTTCGTCATCATTTTTGTTTTGAATTCATCAATCACGAACAGCTTGTGACATGCACAGTGTATCACTATACATGTCATAAGGCCATGCACATCGATATACACTTGATAAAACTGCAAGGACAGGTGAGCACAAGGTTAAAACCAACCACAAGCTAGTTTCAACTCAAGTGCAATACAAATAAAATCAAGACTTGAGCACAAGGTCAAACCCGAGCCAAAGCTAGGTTCAACTAAAGTGTAATACAAAAACAAAAATAGAATATAGTCAAGTACAAGTTTCAATGATGGGAACAAGCTCGGGCACGCTTGAGCAGAGATGTATGCTTATGAATTGAAGACTCGACACAAGGTAACACAGTCAAACAAACAAGCTCCAGACCAACAACAAATTCAACCAGAATAAAATGTACAAACCACCGGTGAATTAATGAAGAAACACAACAACAATGATGAATACATATACAAGTGCATCTAACTAGTCAACTCTAAGATCATGGAGATCGATATCAAGTGCATACCACGTACTAAATTAGATGCAAAACAACTAAGCAAGCCAGAGAAGGCAAGTTACAATGAAACCATGTGCAAGTCAACTGAGCAATGTCTCAATATCAAATAGCAACAAAACTGGAGTATGCATATACATCAACATGACCACATACATATATACATATGATTGCACACAAACACACTGCACACGTATATACATGCATTCAGACTTCAAAACCAAACATACAATAGAAGTGAATCAAGACTGCAACAAGCTCCAGACCAAACTTCAAAAGTAACCCAGACCATCAATAAACATTTCAACATGTACAAAGGATGATGCCAGAGAATCACCAGACCAGATTATATGGATATACAAGCACTACACACTAGAATAAGCAAGCAAATTGACATATGTATGCACATATGCATATAAGTACATACATATGTAACATGTCAGAGACGTGAACAACTAGAGTACATGATGCAAATGTAACAGAGGCGACAATAGAGCATCACAAGCATACATATATACATGCGCAAACACACATGTATACATGTATATATATGCAGTGACAATATGGGATGTAGTAAAGAAGTAAACAAAGTGACATATGCATATGGATATGTATTCGAAGCAACCAGACTACAATGCACCAGATCAACAAAACAGCTTGAGCACATGTATAGTGATGTACACATGAAGCCAGAAGCAACAAGTTCAACTAATATTTCAACCCAGAAATGAAGACTCCAAATATTCAAGAATGAAAGTCCAAAAACAACACCAAGACTGCAACTCAAAAGGAGACGGCAAACATATATACATACAAGTATGTATGTATGTATGTATGTATATGGAGAAAATAGATTACTAGTACAAGACAATACAAGGCAAACATCTCCAATTAAATGACCTAACAAATATACACCGTTAAAATATTTCAGTTTATAAAATAGTAGCAAGCACTAGAGCATTAACAATTCTAACAAAGTCAAGGGCGAGACAAAAGAAATTTTTTTTAATCAGACGATCAAGTGATGTAGTTTGAACAAGAATCAAGGTAACAGTTTCAAACCAAGTCAAGATTAAATGCCAAAGAATCAATACCATGGTGACCAAGGAAGGGTTCGAACAGGTCAGAGTCAAATCCAGGTGATAACAAAAATTGAACAAATCCAGATCATATCAAAGTTCAAATAATAAAGTCGTAGGAGAAAAGCCTGGAGCAAATTCAAATTTATCAAGCAACATGTATGAAATGAAAAGGTTGGAAAACATCACAACATTAGATTACAAATCAATGGACGAGCATAGCAATTTGAAGAATTCAAATTGAATTATACTAACGTAAACTAAGGGTTTCAGTCCCTATATAAATCCTCTTAACATCATCGGTAAAAAATCACAGATTCGTGTTTAAGTAAATTGTAGAACCAAGTTTTAAAAATTAAATTCCAAATCAATAACTCTAATCAAGTCGAGCATAAGCAAATTGGAAAAGCAAAATCACATACCACTTTTATCTTTCGAGCTCGATGCATTGGAGTAGTCGTATGCAAATCATAGCCAAAGTTGATTAACGAAGCAAACTGAAGAAAGATCATCATTCAATTAAACTGTTTGAATCAGAGGCATCAGTTTCACAAAGCCATAATTTATTTTGAAAGAGGAATGGACATTCTCGAGCAAAAGAAAATAGGAAGACATTTTCACAAAGGATACATGTCGAACAGAAAGAAATAAAGGGAGACATCTTTTTTATTAAATGGGCCGTCTTAGTTTTATATAAATTTGAGCTTCAACTTTAAATAGGGTTTTTATTTTATAGTTTTTATATTTTGTAATTTTTCTCTATTAAATTGCTTAAGTTTCTAGTTGTGTAACTAGGTACAAACTACGTGGCGTAGTTTGAAAATTCACAACTCAGTGGCTGAGTCTTGGTAGGGTTTTGAGCATGGAGTTAGGTTAGTCGATAGCAGGTGTCGCAAGTTTGTATGTGTAAGTGTATGACTACTTAATTTCTTGTAGAAACCTTAGGGGCAGCACGTAGGCAGGGTTTTTCCGAAGCTGGGTAAATTTGTATTGTTTTATTTCTGCTTTTATTATTCTTCTATTATTTGTGTTGTAATTATTTTATATATTTCTGCATTAATTTTTATTATTATTAGTATCACCCTATTTACCCCCCTCTAACCAGAATAAAATGTACAAACCACCAGTGAATTAATGAAGCAACACAACAACAATGATGAATACATATACAAGTGCATCTAACCAGACCACTCTATAATCATGGAGATCGATATCAAGTCCAGACCATGTAATAAATCAGTTCTAAAACAACCAAGCAAGCCAGAGAAGGCAAGTTACAATGCAACCATGTACAAGTCAACTGAGCAAAGCCTCGATATCAAATTACAACAAAACTGGGGCACGCATATACATCAACATGAACACATACATATACATATGATTGCACACAAAACACACAGCATGCATATATATACATGCATTTAGACATCAAAACCAAACATACAACAGAAGTGAACCAAGACTACAACAAGCTCCAGACCAAACTTCAAAAGGAGCCCAGACCATCAATAAACATTTCAACATTGCAAAGGATGATGCCAGAGAATCACCACACCGGAGTATATGGATATAAAAGCACTACATACTGGAATAAGCAAGTAAAGTGACATATGTATGCACATATGCATATAAGTACACACATATGTAACAGGTCAGAGACATGAAAAACCAAAGTACAGGATGCAAATGCAACAGAGGTGGCAACAGAGCATCAAGCCGAGCAAGGCATCACAAGCATACAAATGTACATCTGCAAACACACATGTATACACGTATATATGCAGTGATAATATGGGATGCAGTGAAGAAGTAAACAAAATGACATATGCATATGGACATGTAATCGAAGCAACCAGACTACAATGCACCAGATCAATAAAACAGCTTCAGCACATGTATAGTGATGCACACATGAAGCCAGCAGCAACAAGTTCAACTTGAAAGTGAGTGCGGATTAAGGATCTTAAGGCTAACTTAACACTAGAGGGGGGTGAATAGTGTTTAATGGATTCTAAGACTTATATGGACTAATTTAAAATTATGACACAAACAAATGCAGAAATTAATCACAGAACAATCACAGAATCAAATACAGATGCAGAAAGTAAATAAAAAGCAGTAAAAGAAAAGAACACACTGGATTTTACACTGGTTCAGAGTTACCCTAGATCATTCATGTACCAAGGCAAACCACCTCATACAGATTTTATTATACCTATCGAGATTACAATCCTCGATTTTTAAAGGCCTTGAAGCACCCTCCTGTCTCATGAGTCCGGGGCAAACTCTCTTGATTTACGGCACTCATGATCACCCAATTGATTTCCAGGCACAACCATACCTTATAAAGAGACTCGATAAACATTTGATTACAAATTGATCCTATAACTCTGAATAGCACTTTGATCTTCGAGGGAGGGTAGAGAATCAAACAAGAATGAGATTCTAATTTGATTCACTTGAGAATTCCGCAGAATTTCGGCACGATCTTAGAAATATGAAAATTATAGAATATGGATTTGTGGAGAAGAAGAAGTGAAGAAAATATGAAATTAGTTAGTTGAAAAATTCGTTTATGAAGGCTATTTATAAAGCACCAATGGTCATAACCATTCGTGAAGGGATTTAGACGAATATACACTTCTTTTGAAAATTGAAACTTTTGAATTCAATGGCCACCGTGTCGACATGGGGTATCCCATGATATCGACATCCCTATGTTAAAAACAATGTAAAATTTGTTTTGTAAATGACATTGAAAGGAAAACAAGAGTTTATTTTAAAAAAACAAAGAATATTTTAAGGCTAAAATATCTTTTCGAAAATCATTTGAAAAGATAATTTTTAAGGCTAAAGCATTTTGAAAAACAGTTTTAAAAACCATTTTGAAAAACCATTTTGAAGTAGTTTTGCAAGCTTCTTCCTGTAGTATATTTCATCACATTAGGACTCGAGAACTTATACCAAACTAGGATGTTCATGGGTTTGTAAGCCACTTGTCGTAGGTTTGTAAGCTAATTGTCGTGGGTTTGTAAGCCACTAAGAAGGTAGAAATGGATTCCATCCCAACCGAAATTCGGAATGAAGATTTCCATGCTATTATGAAGTTTTAACAAAAACTAGACACATATCTTGAAATCTTGGTCTTGATACTAGAGTCTTCAATCTTGGGTCCTGAGTCTTTATACTGATCGGTCTTTAGTAATCAATACCTGCATATATATATATATATATATATATATATATATATATATATATATATCTTGCATATACATATCTATCTAGACAACAGTGTTAGTATATATTTTATAATAAGATAAGTTAAAAAGGTTGTTTTCATCATAACCAACATCACAGTTCCTAATACAACTAACATTTCAACCTAGAAATGAAGACTCCAAATGTACAAGAATGCAAGTCCAAAAACAACAACAAGACTGCAAATCAAAAGGAGACAACAAACATATATACATACAAGTATAAACGTATATACATGCAGAAAATAGATTACTAGTACAAGACAATACAAGGAAAATATCTCCAGTTAAATGAACTAACAAATATATATAGTTTAAATATTTCAGTCTGCAAAATAGTAGCAAGTAACAGAGAATTTAACAATTCTAACAAAGTCAAGGCTAAGATAAAAGAAAAAAAGTCAATCAGATGATCAAGTTATGCAGTTTGAGCAAGAATCAAGGTAACGGTTTCAAACCAAGTCAATATTAAATGCCAAAGAATCAAAACCGTGGTGACCAAGGAAGAGTTCGAACAAGTCAAAGCCAGGCGATAACACCAATTGTTCAAGTCTAGATTGTAATGACCCATAAAATTCGGTAATTAAATTTAAGATTTTGGTAACTTAATTTTGAAGGAAATACAAATTTAGTGAATTATTAATGGAAATAATAACTTGGATAAGATTGGTAAGTTAAATTTAATAACTTGAATGAAACAGTATAAATGTAAGTCAATTGTTAATAACTTGGATGTAATTCCAAGTAGTGAAACAATGTAAATGTTAATTATATTCTTATTGTAATAAAAGAATGTTACCAAGATGAAATGATTAATTTGATTTAAAATCTTAATTATTGTGTGCATTAATTCATAATGGGATATAAAAGGTAAATTAATAATGTGAAATGTTGACTTACCAATAAAATAATGTATAATGAATGGAAATGGATGAATTAATGTATGAACTAATGGTTGCACTTGTTGTAAGCTAATAAGTAAATTAAAACGTAACAAGTGCTATTTAGATTAATAATTAATAGGTAGAATGAAATGTCAATCAATGAATTTATTTTAAATTGTAAAGTTATAATAACATATAGTAATTGGTTGGGAAGAATAAAGATAACTAAACATAATTTAATGATAAATAATATAATAACGGAAAGTGTGGGTGTAAATTAAAAGGGAAACGGAAAATTTATTTTTAAGACAGTAATTGGTGTAATAGAAAGCTAAATAAATTTATTGGGAATATAAATTGAAATTGATGTAGATTAATGTGATAACGTTAATGCAAGTTGATAAATAACTAATTTAGTGCAACGCTATTAATTGGAACCTATTGCAATAAATGGAAATTAAATATTACATTAGTGTATATTTAAGGTAATAATGGGTAATAGGGTATGGTTAGTGGTTTTTGAATGAATTGATGATTAAAATTAAAGGTAGTGATGTTAATATAAGTTGACTATAAACAAATTGAATGAAATTCAAATCAATGGAAATAATGCAGATGTATACTTAGCTACAAATTTAATATATGAATACAAAATGTAAGCACTGAATTAGATTAATGAATTTAAATTATAATAAATGGTAATTGAATAAAATCAATGTTCTGGAAGTAATTATAATATATTTTTTGAAGTAAATAAACTTAAAGGTAATTAAAGTTTAATGGTTATAATTGTTATAAATTACCCATTTGTTTAGTTCATAGAAATTGGTTGGAAAGCAATTGTAGTAATTGACTTAATCAGTGCAATCTTAATTAATTAAAGCAATTAGTTGGATAAGAAGAATGAAAATCAAGATTTATCAATTTATTGGGATTTGAACTATAATGATAATAAGATTAATTGCAATTAATGGTAATTAAATAGTACGTTAATTGGAATTAAGTTAAAATGGAAGAATATTATGAACCAAGATTTAAAAGCAATGTTAGCTATATTCTTATTGGAATAAGACTCGGATAACAAGGGTTAAGAATTTAATAATTGGATTTTGGAGTTTTATTTTATAATTTCTAAATTTAATGAAATTGAAATTAAATACTGAAATTGAGGTTAACATTGGAATTGATGAATTAATGAACTCAAAATTGACATTTAAATTTGTTTAAAATCATTGTGAATGATTGAGAAATATAAAAGTGCTGAAAAAATTCAATTATAGAATTGGGATTTAAAACTGGATTTAATTAATTTAATATTAGCTTTTTAATTAAGGTAAATAGCCATTTTGGCCACTGACTCGAATTTCGATGAAATCAGTTTCATCGGATCCGTAACGGTGAATTATTGTAGGATTTCAAGTTTCGTAGCGGTCGGACTTGTCGTTTGATCGTACGAACGTGAAACGCCTTGAAATCAATGAAATTGAAAAAATATTTTAAAATATCTATTTTGATATATGGGTTGACCCAATTTCATTCCGAAGTCGAAACGGGCTTTTTGGGCCACTTTGTCGTTAGCGCGTATATTCATCCCGATCCATCTATTCTATTTCAACCCTACTTCTAAATACCCGATTATAAACCCTAGCCTACTCCTATTTCTCATTTGTTTGTACGTATTTTTCAACTATCTCTCCTCCTCAATGGCAGACAAACAAACTCTAGATCCAAACACAATTTAAAAATCAAATTGAAATTTCAAACGCCTCAAAAAAATTCAAAAAAATTATATTGAAGCTCTTGACGAGCGCATCTCAGATCCATGATTCGTTTTTCGTTTTGGTTCATCATATGATCGGTAAAAATCGAAGAAGTTTCGACCATTCATTGCTCGACGACGAACCTCGTCTGATCGGGAAATCACTTCCTTGTATTGTAGAGCACTGAGGGGATTGCGTCGGCATTGTTTGTTTGACGATTCGATGGCAAGATCGCTCGGAAAAATTCGACTAACGTTTAAGCTTATGGCGGCCGGAGCCGTTGGGGCACGATCGTGATCGATCGGACCTTGCTAGTGACGTGCAGCCTGACGAGGCAAAGAGGGCGGCGGTGTAACAACCCGCATAATTAACGATTTTATATTTAAATGTTTGATTTAAATATAGCGTCGTTACTCGGATTTTGGGGTCCGAAATGTTACTTTCCGCAAATGGCCGAATTTGAGCTCGAAACCATTTCCATTGAGTCCAAAATGGCGTTTGCGATCTTTTTGAGTATAATCTTTGATATATTTGGAGTAAGTTGAAATTTGACCCTTTTTCTACTTGGGCTTGAGTTTGGGTTCAGCCCATTGGCTAGCTAACTCACTTAACCTTCTACTTCAGCCCCTTCCCCTCATCTCTCTTCATTTCATTTTATTTCTTAAGCTAAAAACTGAAATGGGGGAAAGGAAAGAGAAATAGAAATTAGCAAGCCCGAGTTTCTCCTTTGTAACTTGATTCTTGCTCCAAAATCAAAGAGAATCCATTGGTAAGTTCATCTCCACCTTCTCCATCTTTTCTCCTCTTCAATTTCAGTAATTTCCTAACCCTAACTTAGGAAATACATGCTTTGATTCTAGATTGAAGCTTGTAGTTTGAAGTGGAGTGTAGTTGGTTGATTCCTTGCAATTGTGCTTCTTCATCTTCTTTGTTTTGTGTGCAAAGGTGAGTTTTGAACTCACATCTACTTCTCTTGATTTCATTGATGTTGGGTATGAATTCTTAACACCTTGTTCATATGCACTTGCATTTGGTTTGGGTTGAATTGGGGAATAATCCAATTTTTAGTGTTTTGGGTTCAAATCTTTGAAATCCTAACTTTGATGTTTTAATCATGTTTTGGTGATGCATCGAGGAACATATAGGGCCGGGTTGTCGATTGACATAAGCCCTTAGAGCCAATGTTCGTCCGATTGCATTTTGGGAGAGTTTGCTCTTCATTTGAATAAGGCTGAAAAACAGCCCAGGCATGATTCAGTCGACTGAAAACTCTGTTCAGTCGACTGAACCTGTAACCCGAAAGTTTCCAGGCATGATTCAGTCGACTGAAAAACTCTGCACAGTCGACTGAACCTGGAAACAGAAAGTTTCCTAAACCTGGAAAATTTCCAGGCACAGGGTCAGTCGACTGAAAACTCTGTTCAGTCGACTGAACCTGCTGTTTGAGTCCAATTTGCCTTTTTGGATTGAATTTCCAATTTGAATCGATTCATGATGATCCCATGTACGATTATCAATTGTTTTGACTTTGATGGTTCCTTTTAATTTTAATCCACGGGTTTTTATAAAATAATCTCTCGAATCGCATTTAAAAGTTTGTTTCTCTAATTTATAAATTCTATTTAAAACACACACATTCGCACTTCGAACGAAGTGGAAGGGTGATTAAATGGTTGGGCAAAACATGGACCATGAATCTGTGCGTTTATCTTTCCGATTAATCCTCGACCTATTCGATTGATTGTTTTGACCTTCGGGTTTGGTTTATCGATGATATGAGGTAAACTTTGTACTGCTTTGAGTGTGAAAGGGACTGACGGATAGTAAACCGTTTAGTGCGAACGAGTGGTTATGGGACATACGTTAACACTTTTCGGATTCCTTTTCGAGAGTTGTGACACATTCCGCCAGTTTGTGGTGTCCAGTACTGGGTCTTCGACCTTCACCACTACGGTTTGTTGCCTCTGGGATAGTGTCTTCGGACTGCCTCCCTAGGTTTGTTCCCTTCGGGTATGTTGCCTTCGGGTATGTTGCTTTCGGGTGTGTGCCTTCGGGTTTGTTGCCCTATATAGTTTCGCTCTGATGTTGGCCTTATGTGCCGCATGGGTGATACTTGGGTTTGGAGTCTTCGGGCTCATGGATCCTTGTTTGTACAGTACTGAGCTCGAGCAAATTTTATGATGTTTCATTGATATGTATATTCCCTTGGTATCGCCCTTCGGAGTTGGTCTTTTTGAGCCGCATGGAGTATAGCGATTACCTTGTGGAACTTGTATACCTTATGGGTATTTGTTATTTGCCTTCTGGCTTCTTTTGGGATAATCGTATCCTTTGTTTCTATATGTTGATGATGATATGAGGCTTGTTCTATATGATTCATCTCTTGTTGATGATTGTGTTATCTCCCCTAGAGATATTTATTATACTGTATGACCTTGCAGGTATTATTGTTCAGTTTATCTAACTGATTTGTTACCTAGACTGATCCGTGTATTTTATACTCGGGTCAGACCGAGATGTTTCAGGTTAGGTGCTTTTGGACTTAGCCTATTTTGCTTCCGCATGGACTATTCGCTAGCTTCTTTTTGTTATAGCGTCTTTTGTAGTATTTATTTGTTGTAACTATGATTTATACTCTTTCGTCTCGTCTATATTGTGGTCTCCTGTACCACTTGACATGTATTATTTTGTATACTCTGTTGTGTATCTGTGTATGTGTATATTATGATCGACTGTTCTGTGATGTATATTACATTTGAATTGTTATATTTTCTTCTGATAGATCCTATAGCCATTGTAGTTTTGCTTTAAATATTTATTGAATAGGTCGAATTTTAATGTGTTTCTACTTTTCGACATATTTAGTGAATAGTTAAGGTAAGATTGCACATAGTCGCTTCCATTGTACTCTATTGTCCGCGTTAGTCGACAGTATTATCTATGTAATACTCTTTGTTAACGAGGCTCTCGGAGTGGGGCGTCACAGCGTGGTATCAGAGCTAGGTTCAGAACAAAATATGATAAACACAGAATAGATGCACATATTATAGTACATCAGAGTGTACAAGTGATACAGATCCTTGAATCATAGTGTCTCTTTATTCCATCAAGGTTAGATAGAGTTTGGGAATACGTCTAGGATTATTCCGTAGTATCCCATATTGAAATATCTACCTTGTGAATAATCTTTTCCTTATCTTGACTTTCAGCTTATGTCTGGAAGAGGCAGAGGTCGACGTTCGGATGCTGGGCAATCTAGTGGCTCACATCCGGATGGCGTATATATGTCTGCCGATCAGTTTATGGAGTTGTTTAGGAGCACTCAGCCTTCCGTTCCTCCTCGAGTGTCTCCATCTCGCAAATCTGCTTTTGCACGTCAGTGTAGTGATTTTGCTCATCTTGGAGGAAAACCGTTTAAAGGCTCTGAATCCGTTCTTGAAGTTCAAGCTTGGCTTCGCACGTGCGAGCGTATTTTCTCTCGCATGGATCTTTCTGACCATGATAGAGTTCTTGTAACTTCTAGCTTATTACAAGAGCGTGCTCTTGACTGGTATGAGCTTCTTGTAGCTGAAATTGATGAGTCTACTTTTTCTTGTACTCAGTTTCGGGGACGATTTGAACTCAAGTTCGTTCCTGAATCTGAAAAAGTTTTATTGACCCGTCGCTTCCTTGAGTTGAAGCAAGGGAAATCTTCTGTTTCTGAGTATGTCGCATCGTTCGAGGCTTTATCTCAGTATGGTCTTGAATTTATCAGCACTTCTTATAAGAAGAATTTGAAGTTTGTTTCTGGCCTTAAGAAATATCTTAAGAAGTCCTTGTTGCTCCAGCTTAAGCTTTCTTTCGAGGAATTGGTGGATTCGGCACTTCATCTCGAGACCGTCGAGAAGGAGTGTGATAGTGATGTAGATGTTGAGGTTTCTAAGAACCCCAACAAGAGGCCGTTTCCAATTCAGAAGAAGCCTTTTCCTTCTAAGAAGAAGAAGACCGGTGGTCCTAGCTCTCAGCCTCAATCTTCCGGAACACCTTTCGTTCGAAAGTGTTTCAATTGTGGTTCTCCGGATCATATTATTCGAGCTTGTCCTAAGCCTCTCTTCTGCCGTAATTGCAAGAAGGAAGGTCATCATGTTTCAGCTTGTCCTACTGCTCCTGCTAATGCAAAATCTAGTAAGCTCAATGTGGCTAATGCTTCTGGAGGTCCTTCTCAATCCAAAGGTATGACTCCATCTATTTTGGAGGGTTCAATTCTATTTCATGATCATAATATACGAGTTCTTTTCGATACGGGTGCTTCACATTCTTTCGTATCAAAGAAGCTTGTAGATGATTTATCTTTGGATGTTTCTTGTATGGTTACTTCTTTAAGGATTGCGAATCCTATTGGGGGATCCGCGACCCTTAATTTGCTTTGTGATGATATTGAGATTGTTTTATGTGGCTTTTCTTTCCGTGCGAATCTGCACGTTGTTTCTTATTTGGGTTTTGATATGATTTTTGGTATGGACTGGGTAGTGAGGCACGATGCCAGGATTATTTGTTCCGAGAGAATTTTATATCTTTGTCATCCTAATTCGCCTTCTCAGTTATCTCTTGTTCTTCGGGATGTGGATAATTCCGAGATGGCTTTATATTCTCTTGATTCGCGAGATGATGAGGATATATCTCGTATTCCTATTGCTTGTGACTTTTCTGATGTTTTTGAACCTGTTTCGGGTTTGCCACCCAAACGGGCAATTGAGTTCCGCATTGATCTCATTCCAGGCGCGCAGCCAGTTAGTCGTCCTCCCACGAGGATGTCTACAAAGGAAAATGAGGAACTTAAGAAGCAGCTTTTAGAGCTCGAGTCCAAGCAGTTGATTCAGTCCAGTTTTTCTCCGTGGGGATCCGCGGTCGTTTTTGTGAAGAAGTCTGATGGAACTCTTAGGCTTTGCATTGATTATCGCAAGCTTAACGAGTTGACCATCATAAATAGGTATCCAATGCCTAGGATCGATGACATGTTCGATCTATTGAGTGGTGCTAAGGTCTTTTCTCAGCTAGACCTTGCCACAGGTTTTCATCAATTACGAGTCGTGGAGGATAGCATACCTCTTACCGCTTTCCACACTCGTTATGGTTCTTTTGAGTGGCTCGTTATGCCATTCGGTTTGACGAACGCTCCTGCTTTCTTTGTTGATCTCATGAATCGGGTATTCTGGGAATATCTCGATAAGTTTGTTCTTGTCTTCATTGATGATATCCTTATTTATTCTAAGTCTGAAGCTGAGCATGCTAATCACTTGAGAATTGTCTTGAGTACTCTTCGTCGTCATCTGCTTAAAGCCAAATTCTCCAAGTGCCACTTTTGGGAGAATAAGGTTAAGTTCTTAGGCCATGTTGTATCTTCCGATGGCATTTCTGTCGATCCCTCAAAGATCGAAGCCATCCAGTATTGGAAGAGGCCTGAGAATGTGCATGAGATTCGTAGTTTCCTTGGATTGGTGGGTTATTACCGGCGGTTCATTAAGGACTTTTCCCGTGTTGTGCTTCCTCTCACTTGCCTTACTCGGAAAGGCATTCGTTTTATTTGGTCCGACAAGTGTGAAGCTTCCTTTCAGACATTGAAAGAACTTCTCACTAATGCTCCTATTCTTGTGGTTCCCGAAGGAAGTCATGATCTTGTTGTCTACATCGATGCTTGTGGTAGTGGTCTCGGTGCTGTGCTTATGCAGAGGGATCGGGTAGTTACTTATGCTTCTAGGCAACTGCGTCCGAATGAAGTTCGCTATGCCACTCATGATCTTGAGTTAGCCGCCATTGTCTTTTCCTTGAAGATTTGGCGACATTATTTATTGGGCGAGCGCTTCATTCTCTATACCGATCATAAATCTTTGAAGTATTTGTTCACTTAGAAGGAACTCAATATGAGACAACAGCGTTGGCTCGAGTTTCTTGCTTCCTATGACTTTGATATCCAGTATACCCCTGGTAAGGGTAATCGTGTTGCAGATGCGCTTAGTCGCAAACATTCGGCTGTTATTTCTATGATGCTGGTCGAATGGAATGTTCTTGAGACTCTATCTTTTTGTGAAATTCGTGATCGAGGTTCATCTTCTGATTCTCCTATTCTATTATTTAGTTTGGGAGCTCGACTTATTTTATTGGATCGTATTGCCGATGCTCAGCGGCGTGATCCTGATTTGTTGCATCTTATTCAACTTTGTGAGTCTGAATCCTGTGATGAGGCATTGCAAGATTTTAGCATTGATTCTCATGGGTGTCTTCGTAAGAAGAACCGTCTTTTTGTGCCTTCTGATTTTGCACATAGGCATGACATTCTTGATGATTGCCATCGTTCTAAGTATACCATTCATCCCGGTAGTAGTATGATGTATGCCGATATGCGTCGTCTTTATTATTGGGAAGGCATGAAGCGCGATGTGGCGAGTTATGTGAGCAACTGCATGACATGTCAACGTGTGAAGGCCGAACATCAGCATCCTTCTAGACTTCTTCAACCTCCTGAGATTCCATTGTGGAAATGGGATCAAGTTTCTATGGATTTCATTGACGGCCTACCTCGTTCGAGATCTGGTCATTCTAGTATTTGGGTTATTGTTGATCGTCTCACTAAGTCTGCTCATTTTGTCCCTATTAAGTCTAATAGAACAGCTTCGCATATGGCCAAGTTGTATGTCAAGAAAATCGTGAGACTTCACGGTGTTCCTAGTTCTATTGTGAGTGATCGTGATCCTTTTTTCACGAGTCATTTTTGGAAGAGTCTTCAGCAAGCTTTGGGAACAAAGATTAATTTTTCTACAGCTTATCATCCGCAGTCTGACGGACAGACTGAACGGGTGAATCATATCTTGGAAGATCTTCTCCGTATTTGTATCTTTGATTTCGGTGGTAGTTGGGAGGATCACCTACCTCTTGTAGAGTTCTCCTACAACAATAGTTTTTAGTCTAGTATCGGTATGGCTCCTTTCGAAGCCTTATACGGAAGGCCATGTCGATCACCTTCATGTTGGTTGGAATCTGGAGAGAAGCTTATTCTTGGTCCAGATTTTGTTCGTGATTCTTCTGAGAAGATTGATCTTATCCGATTGAGAATGAAAGAGGCGCAGAGTCGTCAAAAATCCTACGCGGACAACCGTAGGAAGCCTCTCGAGTTCTCAATTGGTGATCTTGTTTTTATTCGTGTTTCTCCTTTGAAAGGGGTTATGCGTTTCAGTACGACTGGGAAATTGGCTCCACGCTTTATAGGACCGTTTTCTATTACTGAACGTATTGGCCCTGTGGCTTATAGAGTTTCACTTCCAGCTCATTTATCTGGCATTCATGACGTGTTTCACGTCTCACAACTTCGGAAGTGTCTTCGAGAATCGGATTCTGTAATTACTTCTCCTGATTTGCAAGAGCTTGAGGTCTCACCGGACTTATCTATTGTACAGCAACCTATTCGCGTGCTCGACACGGAGGTGCGACACCTTCGGAACAAGGACGTGCCGCTCGTTAAAGTTCAATGGTCCGCTAATCCCAATGACTGTACTTGGGAAACCAGAGAGTATATCGAGCGATCTTATCCGGGTTTTCTATCCTTGCTTCGTAATGGTAAGTCTATTTCTGTGTCTCAAATTTATTGTTTCTTTTGTATGTTGTATGTATGTAGTTGTTACAAATATCGTCTCTAGGAATTGCGGGGACGCAATTTTGTAAGGAGGGGAGATCTGTAACAACCCGCATATTTAACGATTTTATATTTAAATGTTTGATTTAAATATAGCGTCGTTACTCGGATTTTGGGGTCTGAAATGTTACTTTCTGCAAATGGACGAATTGGAGCTCGAAACCATTTCCATTGAGTCCAAAATGGCGTTTGCGATCTTTTTGAGTATAATCTTTGATATATTTGGAGTAAGTTGAAATTTGACCCTTTTTCTACTTGGGCTTGAGTTTGGGTTCAGCCCATTGGCTAGCTAACTCACTTAACCTTCTACTTCAGCCCCTTCCCCTCATCTCTCTTCATTTCATTTTATTTCTTAAGCTAAAAACTGAAATGGGGGAAAGGAAAGAGAAAAAGAAATTAGCAAGCCCGAGTTTCTCCTTTGTAACTTGATTCTTGCTCCAAAATCAAAGAGAATCCATTGGTAAGTTCATCTCCACCTTCTCCATCTTTTCTCCTCTTCAATTTCAGTAATTTCCTAACCCTAACTTAGGAAATACATGCTTTGATTCTATATTGAAGCTTGTAGTTTGAAGTGGAGTGTAGTTGGTTGATTCCTTGCAATTGTGCTTCTTCATCTTCTTTGTTTTGTGTGCAAAGGTGAGTTTTGAACTCACATCTACTTCTCTTGATTTCATTGATGTTGGGTATGAATTCCTAACACCTTGTTCATATGCACTTGCATTTGGTTTGGGTTGAATTGGGGAATAATCCAATTTTTAGTGTTTTGGGTTCAAATCTTTGAAATCCTAACTTTGATGTTTTAATCATGTTTTGGTGATGCGTCGAGGAACATATAGGGCCGGGTTGTCGATTGGCATAAGCCCTTAGAGCCAATGTTCGTCCGATTGCATTTTGGGAGAGTTTGCTCTTCATTTGAATAAGGCTGAAAAATAGCCCAGGCATGATTCAGTCGACTGAAAACTCTGTTCAGTCGACTGAACCTGGAACCCGAAAGTTTCAAGGCATGATTCAGTCGACTGAAAAACTCTGCACAGTCGACTGAACCTGGAAACAGAAAGTTTTCTAAACCTGGAAAATTTCCACGCACAGGGTCAGTCGACTGAAAACTCTGTTCAGTCGACTGAACCTACTGTTTGAGTCCAATTTGCCTTTTTGGATTGAATTTCCAATTTGAATCGATTCATGATGATCCCATGTACGATTATCAATTGTTTTGACTTTGATGGTTCCTTTTAATTTTAATCCATGGGTTTTTATAAAATAATCTCTCGAATCGCATTTAAAAGTTCGTTTCTCTAATTTATAAATTCTATTTAAAACACACACTTTCGCACTTCGAACGAAGTGGAAGGGTGATTAAATGGTTGGGCAAAACATGGACCATGAATCTGTGCGTTTATCTTTCCGATTAATCCTCGACCTATTCGATTGATTGTTTTGACCTTCGGGTTTGGTTTATTGATGATATGAGGTAAACTTTGTACTGCTTTGAGTGTGAAAGGGACTGACGGATAGTAAACCGTTTAGTGCGAACGAGTGGTAATGGGACATACGTTAACACTTTTCGGATTCCTTTTCGAGAGTTGTGACACATTCCGCCAGTTAGTGGTGTCCAGTACTGGGTCTTCGACCTTCACCACTACGGTTTGTTGCCTCTGGGATAGTGTCTTCGGACTGTCTACCTAGGTTTGTTGCCTTCGGGTATGTTGCCTTCGGGTATGTTGCCTTCGGGTGTGTGCCTTCGGGTTTGTTGCCCTATATAGTTTCGCTCTGATGTTGGCCTTATGTGCCGCATGGGTGATACTTGGGTTTGGAGTCTTCGGGCTCATGGATCCTTGTTTGTACAGTACTGAGCTCGAGCAAATTTTATGATGTTTCATTGATATGTATATTCCCTTGGTATCGCCCTTCGGAGTTGGTCTTTTTGAGCCGCATGGAGTATAGCGATTACCTTGTGGAACTTGTATACCTTATGGGTATTTGTTATTTGCCTTCTGGCTTGTTTTGGGATAATCGTATCCTTTGTTTCTATATGTTGCCGATGATATGATGCTTGTTCTATATGATTCATCTCTTGTTGATGATTGTGTTATCTCCCCTAGAGATATTTATTATACTGTATGACCTTGCAGGTATTATTGTTCAGTTTATCTAACTGATTTCTTACCTAGACTGATCCGTGTATTTTATACTCAGGTCAGACCGAGATGTTTCAGGTTAGGTGCTTTTGGACTTAGCCTATTTTGCTTCCGCATGGACTATTCGCTAGCTTCTTTTTGTTATAGCGTCTTTTGTAGTCCTTATCTGTTGTAACTCTGATTTATACTCTTTCGTCTCGTCTATATTGTGGTCTCCTGTACCACTTGACATGTATTATTTTGTATACTCTGTTGTGTATCTGTGAATGTGTATATTATGATCGACTGTTCTGTGATGTATATTACATTTGAATTGTTATATTTTCTTCTGATAGATCCTATAGCCATTGTAGTTTTGCTTTAAATATTTATTGAATAGGTCGAATTTTAATGTGTTTCTACTTTTCGACATATTTAGTGAATAGTTAAGGTAAGATTGCACATGGTCGCTTCCATTGTACTCTATTGTCCGCGTTAGCCGACAGTATTATCTATGTAATACTCTTTGTTAACGAGGCTCTCGGAGTGGGGCGTCACAAGCGGGATGCCTAGATCTGGAGCGACGTGTTAGCGTTGCGGTGGCCGGTCAACGATTAGCTTGGGATATCAGCCGGGTCTAGAATTCGCGTGAGAAGTTTGAGCTGGTGACATGGCTTGTGAAGTAATTTTCCATTGTTTTGTTCTATTTTATTTAAATTAAATTTACAATCGTTCTAACTAGCGTAACTTTCGCATACGGACTCAGATTCGCGCACGGTTTTCTCCGCTGAAATCGTATCGGAATTCCAAACACTTTGACGCTGGTTTGGGCGAATTTGGAGACTGATCAATTTTTGAATTTAAATTGGATTTAAATTCAATTTAAATTCAAAAGGTGAGTGTTTTAACTCACTCACAACTTCTAAAATTTCTTATGTTTGGTAAATTAATTTATGTTATGATTATACATTTTTTTATGGCTGTTCGTATATTTTTAATCATCATCTCGGTTAATTGCATTTATTGAAATTAAATCGTTATTTAATTTATTGTTGAATATAACTGCCAATTAATTACCTGTTATATATTATCGGTTATATATTGATATTGATTGATTGTTTTGTATGATGATTGTGATGGACGTATGATTTTATGATGGGTGAATGGATGTTTTATTTATATCATCATAACCTGCAAGTTGTTATGCATTTAGTTTGATTCGGGATTGTAGTTTCAAATGATATACAAGCGCATTTTTATTTTTAAATTACGGATTGAAATGATAAATATCCATATCACTTGACCATAGGATAGAAATTATATACATACACCATCGGTCTATATATATATATATATATGAATATTTTAAAAATTATTTCTATGGTTTTGGAAGATATATACGGGTTAATAAATATTAAATTTTGATATTATATAAATATTATTTTATATATACAGTTAAATTCTTGAATTAAAGCTATGTATAAATTTGTTTAATAAAAATAAGTTTATTCATGGAGTTTGATTGTTTTATATTATATAGTTAAGTACCTTTTTAAGATATTGTATATATATATATAGAGTTTTAATGACTTAAATAAAAATTAAGTTGGAAGATAAATATGAAATAGGTTTAATTTAAAGTAATTAAGAATTTTACGCGAATAAATTTGATTTGAAATAAAAAAAATTAAGATTTAAAGGTTGGGGTTCTTATAACTTGATTTGGCTTAGAGTGATTTAAAAAAAAATATAAAGTTGATATACCAAGTTAATAAATTGAAAGAATATCCAGTTAGGTGAAGTAAAAGTTTTACTTAAATTATATTGGATTTATTAAGTAAACATTTCAAATCTAAATAATTGTAGTTGAAATTGATATATATATGAAATTATCAAAGAATAAGTTTTGAAATGGTGTAATAATTAAAGCTTTGAAATATATGGAAATTATATTGGTTTATTTGGGAATTTAAAATCCATATTGGAATTGATTTGTGAAGGTGAAGAAGCTATTTTACTATATAAAGTAATTAAATATTAAACCATTTAAGTGGTGTAGTATGTTTCAAAGTTGTGAAATTCGAAGTTTTATTTTTTGAAAGGCTATATTTCAAGTTTTGGTTTCAAAATATTATAACTTTGAAATGTTATAGTTTTAGAAAAGGATATATTTGAAAATGATATCAAATTTGATTTGGGGTTTTAAAATAGAATGATATCGTATTTATATGGTTTTGAAATTGATATTTTATTCTGGTTTTAAAGTATAAATTATTTTGAAAAGACCCCGGTGTTATAATAACATTTGGTTGTTAAAAAGACCGGGATCGGAAGTTGTCATACTCTCCGCCAACTTCGAAAACCACTTTAACAACCATGTACGCGGTGGAGATTCCAGAATGAAGTAGGATGGTGGTGGCGTTTCCTTTGAGGTAAATACGTGGACCCGACTCCCGTGAATTGGCATAAGGTGGCTAAAACAGGAGCGATTGACGGGCTAATGAGGTAGCCCCTTTGATCGGACACATCCCTTCGATATTATACTCAGACTTTTGGATTAATTCGGTGGCCACTTTTTATTTTTTTATTTGGGGGTGTGGCTCGAGGTGGGCGATAGCTGCGCGCTACGCGTTACCACCGGCCCGGAAGCATAATTGGTATATCTAACCTGGCATTGCCTAGTTGTGCCGTGTCACCTACCCTATCGCGCCTTGTACGAGTTTGGTTTTCTCCCGTAGCCCGTGTGGTATCATCAGGTGGCTTCCCGATCAGGAGGGACCATGATATTGGACGGACTACTGGGACTATTACGTGTTAAGGGCTATATGGGTAATCCCTTAATGCTATGAAAAAAGTAAGTTTATTTTACTATTAGACACTATTATAATAGCGAAATATTACTACATAGTAAATAGTTTAACGGATACTTAGGAGATGTGAATCCCAAGCATCTCTTAATTTACCACACTCATATTAGACACTGGATAGGAGATGTCAAACCCCGTAAACATCTCCGACGCCGTTACACTCATATTTATTTCAGTTGATTTAACTTACATAAGATCTCTAGTTCTGGCTCGAGTGTTTTGTCTTTTCAATTCGTTGGGTCAGTCCGAGAATTTCAGGATCAAATACTTTATTTCTGAAGGATGAAGACGAAGATTTCATTATTATTATTATATTATATTGTTCCACTACACTCTGTATTCCGCTACATCGATTATTATTCGTTGGTATGTGCAACTTTGATATGTATTGTATAAATATAATCAAATGTTTATAAAACAGCTTCATGAACTGTATATTTGATTATTATATTTTATCATTCCGCTGCAAGATTCTATTTTGTTTTTTTCTTTCTCTACTTTTCTTATTTACCCCATAACAATCCGCCCTTATGTGTGGTTTAAGTCTGACGTGTGTGGTTTATCGTTGATTTAAAGGGTACGAAAGAGTGGGACGTTACATCTGGTATCAGAGTTTTGGTTTAGCGATAAACCTTAGCTTTGTGGGGTTTGACTCTTTACTAATAGGGTAGTAATACCTTACGGTGAGTCGCTGAGTGTGTATATATGAGAGAGCGTATTTGTTAGTGTTATAAAAAGGTTTTTGATATTGTGTTAATTTGTTCATTTTGTATTTATAAATTTTGGCTGGTGCATGAGACGCTATGACATAGGGATTTCTAAATGCTTAATAGGACAGACCGACACAATATTTGTTTTTGGAATATAGGTGAATGAAATAATTTTGCCTATTATATTTTCTATATAAAAAAATAAGTTTTATTAATGATATATATATTTGGTTGCAATATATTGGTTGTTAGGTAATGAAATTTATAAACAATAGTTGAAATAAGATTTAAAATAAAATAAATAAAATTGGAAATTTAGAACTTAAGTTCCGGGCTATTGAAAATTTCTTTCGAATGATTTTGGAATAAAATAATATTGTTTATAAGTATTTTCTGATATAAATATTTCAATATAATTTAGAAGAATTGTTTTAAAGAAACTTTGAAAAGAAATAAGTTCTATACTCCCCTCTCTGTCGCTGGAAAATAATTTCGGTGATGGCGACCGCATCATCAACATTCATTTTCAAGTTTCGAAGTGGGAAGGCCACTATAGTAGTTTACTGCAGATTTATTTTGTTAAACGAAATATAAATTTTAAACTGTTAAAATATAATTGGATATATAAAGTGTAAGTATATACATTTATTTATTATTTTAAAACGATTTTTGAATAAAACCCAGTATTTAAATTCTTAAGTTTCCGTTATTTAATAGTTTCAATTAGTGTAGCAAAGTGGAAGTTAACTAATAATTGGAATCTCTAAAGGAAATAAAGTATTTAATGCTAGGTTATAAATAAAATTAAAAGAAAGCTGAAATATGTCACCTAAGATATGATTATTGAACATTAAATTTTATTAAAGGGAATGAGAAAACTTGTATAACTTTCAGTTACATCCTTAAAAACATATATATAACTTACCGATTTTAAAAGTTGAGATGTTAATAAGAAAATTTAATGGGAAATTTTACAAATAAACTTGAAGTAATGGGAGTGTTCAATGAATCACCTTGATAAATAAGAATTTGATGTTGTAGTGTTATAGACTTAAGTATAATTGAAATGCTACTAGTTTAATAGAAATGTAAGTATTATAAATAATTGATAATAAACTTAAGTAAACGGTTGAAGCTGTTATAAATAAAATAAGTAGAAAAGATGGATGCATTAAATATATGATGGTACACTAAAGTTAATGTATTGAGATGATAAGTAAATGAATGTAATGCAAATAAATGAATGAATGAAAACGAAAATTTGCAAGAAATAAATGTGAATTAAAAGAAATCATTATATGAATAAAAGGAAATCAAACAACAAATGTATGAATGGAATTAATAAGGATAAACTAAATCCGTTGTTTGAAATGGTTGTTGTTTGTTTTGGTTTATGCTTGTTTGGGTAAGGATACTTTAAAAAAAATTGGATGTATAAATGATCTATTTAGCTTCATCAAAGACCATTGAGTAAATGGTGCGCCTAGTAGTAATTTTTTCATCCTATACAATTTAAAGTTTTGAACCCGAACAGCTATTTTTTTGTTTGATATGAATGAATGATTGATTTGTGTTGATTTCTATTTGATGGTTGTATGCCTGGTTGTAAGTGATTGTTGTATGTATTGATTGTTTGTTGGTGGTTGAAAACAACCTTAAATATTTCATTTTATGTAATTATTAACCTTGTTGGACTATATAAGTGAAATACATGCTATGGAAGCAATTGCTACTACTTTTGGTTTCATAATTTACGCGTTGTTTGCCCGACAAATAGGTACGTTTTCGGATTTCGGTTTATAGCGTTATTGTATTACTTTACCGGGTTGGGATATATATTATTTTGGAAAATATATGTTATATATTGTTATATTTGATATTGTATTTTCTCCAGAGCCTCTCTATACAAAGGAGACTCTGTCGAAATTTTTCGTAAAATTTTGGACTTAAAAAATATTTTGAAAAATGTTTTCCAAACTTTATTAATTTGAGTATAAAAGATTTAATGGTTATAAATTGGTATATTTTACTTAAATTAATTGATTTTGTAAATTTATTTGTTTATAAATTTAATATTTTAAGTAAGACATATTGATTTCTTAATTCTTCTTTTCCCTTCTTTTTCCTTTTCGGGGGCGAAAAGTTTTGAGTGGGGGAGAGTGTAACGACCCATAATATTCGGTAAATAAATTTCTTAATTTAAGAAGATTTTGGTAACTTAATGTTGAAAGAAATACAAATTTAGTGAATTATTAATGGAAATAATAACTTGGATAAGATTGGTAAGTTAATTTTAATAACTTGAATGTAACAGTACAAATGTAAGTTAATTATTAATAACTTGGATGTAATTCCAAGTAGTGAAACAATGTAAATGTTAATTATATTCTTATTGTAATAAAAGAATGTTACCAAGATGAAATGGTTAATTTGATTTAAAATCTTAATTAATGTGTGCATTAATTCATAATGGATATAAAAGGTAAATTAATAATGTAAAATGTTGACTTACCAATAAAATAATGTATAATGAATGGAAATGATGAATTAGTTTATGAACTAATGGTAGCACTTATTGTAAGCTAATAAGTAAATTAAAACGTAACAAATGCTATTTAGATTAATAATTAATAGGTAGAATGAAATGTCAATCAATGAATTTATTTAAAATTGTAAAGTTATAATAACATATAGTAATTGGTTAGGAAGAATAAAGTTAACTAAATATACTTTAATGATAAATAATATTATAACAGAAAGTGTCGGTGTAAACTAAAAGGGAAACGGAAAATTTATTTTTAAGATAGTAATTGGTGTAATAGAAAGCTAAATAAATTTATTGGGAACATAAATTGAAATTGGATGTACGTTAATGCAAGTTGATAAATAACTAATTTAGTGCAATCACTATTGATTGGAACCTATTGCAATAAATGGAAATTAAATATTACATTAGTGTAGATTTAAGGTAATATTGGGTAATAGGGTATGGTTAGTGGTTTTTGAATGAATTGATGATTAAAATTAAAGGTAGTGATGTTAATATAAGTTGACTATAAACAAATTGAATGAAATTCAATTCAATGGAAATAATGCAGATGTATACTTAGCTACAAATTTAATATACGAAAACAAAATGTAAGAACTGAATTAGATTAAAGAATTTAAATTATAATAAATGGTCACTGAATAAAATCAATGTTCTGGAAGTAATTATAATATTTGTTTCAAGTAAATAAACTTAAAGGTAATTAAAGTTTAATGGTTACAGTTGTTATAAATTACCTATTTGTTTAGTTCATTGAAATTGGTTGGAAAGCAATTGTAGTAATTGACTTAATCAGTGCAATCTTAATTAATTAAAGCAATTGGTTGGATAATAAGAATGAAAATCAAGATTTATCAATTTATTGGGATTTGAACTATAATGATAATAAGATTAATTGCAATTAATGGTAATTAAATAGTACGTTAATTGGAATTAAGTTAAAATGGAAGAACATTATGAACCAAGATTTAAAAGCAATGTTAGCTATATTCTTATCAGTGTAAGACTCGGATAACAAGGGTTAAGAATTTAATAATTGGATTTTGGAGTTTTATTTTATAATTTCTAAATTTAATGAAATTGAAATTAAATATTGAAATTGAGGTTAACATTGGAATTGATGAATTAATGAACTCAAAATTGACATTTAAATTTGTTTAAAATCATTGTGAATGATTGAGAAATATAAAAGTGCTAAAAAAAATTCAATTATAGAATTGGGATTTAAAACTGGATTTAATTAATTTAATATTAGCTTTTTAATTAAGGTAAAAATAGCCATTTTGGCCACTGACTCGAATTTCGATGAAATCAGTATCATCGGATCCGTAACGGTGAATTATTGTAGGATTTCAAGTTTCGTAGCGGTCGGACTTGTCGTTTGATCGTACGAACGTGAAACGCCTTGAAATCAATGAAATTGAAATCAATTAGATAAAATATTGATTTTAGCATAACTTCTTCATACTATGGAATTTGGACTTGAAACCTTTTCCATTGCGTTTAAAAATTTTTAAAACATCTATTTTGATATATGGGTTGTTCCAATTTCATTCCGGAGTCGAAACGGGCTTTTTGGGCCACTTTGTCGTTAGCGCGTATATTCAACCCGATCCATCTATTCTATTTCAACCCTACCTACAAAAACCCGGTTATAAACCCTAGCCTACTCCTATTTCTCATTTGTCTATACGTATTTTTCAACTATCTCTCCTCCTCAATGGCAGACAAACAAACTCTAGATCCAAACACAATTCAAAAATCAAATTGAAATTTCAAACACCTCAAAAAAATTCAGAAAAATTATATATCGAAGCTCTCGACGAGCGCATCTCAGATCCATGATTCATTTTTCGTTTTGGTTCATCGTCTGATCAGTAAAAATCGAAGAAGCTTCGGTTGTTCATCGCTCGACGACGAACCTCATCTGATCGGGAAATCACTTCTGTGTATTGTAGGGAGCATTGAGGGGATTGCATCGGCATCGTTTGTTTGATGATTCGACGGCTAGATCGCTCGGAAAAAAACGACTAGGGTTTAAGCTTATGGCGGCCGGAGGCGTTGGGGCACGATCATGGACCTTGTTAGTGACGTGCGGCCTAACGAGGCAAAGAGGGCGATGGGGGTGCCGAGGTCTGGAGCGACATGTTGGCGTTGCGGTGGTCGGTCAACGATTAGCTTGGGATATCAGCGGGGTCTGGAATTCGCGTGAGAAGTTTGAGCGGGTGACGTGGCTTGTGAAGTAATTTTCCTTTGTTTTGTTCTATTTTATTTAAATTAAATTTACAATCGTTCTAACTAGCGTAACTTTTGCATACAGACTCAGATTCATGCACGGTTTTCTCCACTGAAATCGTATCGGAATTCCAAACACTTTGTCGCTTGTTTGGGCGAATTTGGAGATCGTTCAATTTTTGAATTTAAATTGGATTTAAATTGGATTTAAATTCAATTTAAATTCAAAAGTGAGTATTTTAACCCACTCACAACTTCTAAAATTTCTTATGTTTGGTAAATTAATTTATGTTGTGATTATGCATTTGTTTATGGCTGTTCGTACATTTTTAATCATCATCACAGTTAATTGCATTTATTATGATTAAATCGTTATTTAATTTATTATTGAATATAACTGCCAATTAATTACCTGTTATATATTATCAGTTATATATTGATATTGATTGATTGTTTTGTATGATTATTGTTATGGATGTATGATTTTATGATGGATGAATGGATGTTTTATTTATATCATCATAATTTGCAAGTTGTTATGCATTTATTTTGATTCGGGATTGTGGTTTGAAATGATATACAACCGCATTTTTATTTTAAAATTACAGATTGAAATGATAAATCTGTATCACTTGACCATAGGATAGAAATTATATACAGACACCGTCGGTCTATATATATGAATTTTTTGAAAATGATTTCGATGGTTTTGGAATAAATATACGGGTTAATAAATATTAAATTTTGATATTATATAAATATTATTTTATATATACAGTTAAATTCTTGAATTTAAGCTATGTATAAATTTGTTTAATAAAAATAAGTTTATTCATGGAGTTTGATTGTTTTATATTATGTAGTTAAGTACCTGTTTAAGATACTGTATATATATAGAGTTTTAATGACTTAAATAAAAATTAAGTTGGAAGACAAATATGAAATTGGTTTTATTTGAAGTAATTAAGAATTTTACTCGAATAAATTTGATTTGAAATAAAAAAAATGAGATTTAAAGGATGGGGTTCTTATAACTTGATTTGGCTTAGAGTGATTTAAAAAAAAATAAAGTTGATATACCAAGTTAATAACTTGAAAGAATATCCAGTTAGGTGAAGTAAAAATTTTTACTTAAATTATATTGGATTTATTAAGTAAACATTTAAAATCTAAATAATAGTAGTTGAAATTGATATATATGAAATTATCAAAGAATAAGTTTTTAAATGGTGGAATAATTAAAGCTTTGAAATATATGGAAATTATATTGGTTTATTTGGGAATTTAAAATCCATATTGGAATTTATTTGTGAAGGTAAAGAAGCTATTTTACTATATAAAGTAATTAAATATTTAAACCATTTAAGTGGTGTAGGATGTTTCAAAGTTATGAAATTCAAAGTTTTATGTTTTGAAAGGCTATATTTCAAGTTTTGGTTTCGAAATATTATAAATTTGAAATGTTATAGTTTTAGAAAAGGATATATTTGAAAATGATATCAAATTTGATTTGGGGTTTTAAAATAGAATGATATCGTATTTATATGGTTTTGAAATCGATATTTTATTCTGGTTTTAAAGTATAAACTATTTTGAAAAAGACCGCTGTGTTATAATAACGTTTGGTTGTTAAAGAGACCGGGATCGGAAGTTGTCATACTCTCTGCCAACTCCGAAAACCACTTTAACAACCGTACGCGGTGGAGATTCCAAAATGAAGTAGGATGGTGGCGGCGTTTCCTTTGAGGTAAATACGTGGACCCGACTCCCGTGAGTTGGCATAAGGTGGCTAAAACAGGAGCGATTGACGGGCTAATGAGGTAGCTCCTTTGATCGAACACATCCCTTCGATATTATACTCAGACTTTTGGATTGATTCGATGGCCACTTTTGATTTTTTGATTTGGAGGTGTGGCTCGAGGTGGGCGGTAGCTGTGCGCTACACGTTACCACCGGCCCGGAAGCGTAATTGGTATATCTACCCTGGTATTGCCTAGTTGTGTTGTGTCACCTACCCTATCGCGCCTTGTACGAGTTTGGTTTTCTCCCGTAGCCCGTGTGGTATCCTCTGGTGGCTTCCCGATCAGGAGGGACCATGATATTGGATGGACTACTGGGATTATTACGTGTTAAGGGCTATATGGGTAACCCCTTGCTGCTATGAAAAAAGTAAGCTTATTTTACTATTAGACACTATTATAATAGCAAAATATTACTACATAGTAAATAGTTTAACAGATCCATAGGAGATGTGAATCCCGAGCATCTCTTAAGTTACTGCACTCATATTAGACACTGGATAGGAGATGTCAAACCCCGTAAACATCTCCGACACTGTTGCACTCATATTTATTTCAGTTGATTTAACTTACATAAGATCTCTAGTTCTGACTCGAGTGTTTTGTCTTTTCAATTCGCTCGGGTCAGTCCGAGCATTTCAAGATCGAAGTCTTTATTTCTGGAGGACAAAGACGAAGCTTTCATTATTATTATTATTATATTATATTGTTCCATTCCACACTGTATTCTGCTGCATCGATTATTATTCGTTGGTATGTGCAACTGTGATATGTATTGTGTTAATATAATCAAATGTTTATAAAACAGCTTCATGAACTGTATATTTGATTATTATATTTTATCGTTCCGCTGCAAGATTCTATTTTGTTTTTTTCTTTCTCTACTTTTTCTTATTTACCCCATAACAATCCGCCCTTCTGTATGGTTTAAGTCTTACGTGTGTGGTTTATCGTCGATTTAAAGCGTACGAAAGGACAGGATGTTACATAGATCATATCAAAGTTCAAATAACAAAGTCGCGGGAGAAAAGACCGGAGCAAATTCAAACTTATCAAGCAACATGTGTGAAATGAAAAAGTCAGAAAACATCATCAATATTGGATTACAAATCAATGGCCGAGCTTAGCAATTTGAGGAATTCAAATTGAATTATACGAACGTAAACTAAGGGTTTCAATCCCAAAATAAATTCCCTTAACATCATCGGCAAAAATCACAAATTCGAGTTCAAGTAAATCGCAGAACCAAGTTTTAAAATTAAAGCCTAAATCAATAACTTGAATCAAGTGGAGCATAAGCAAATTGGAAAAGCAAAATCACATACCACTTTTATCATTCGAGCTCAACGCATTGGAGCAACCGTATGCAAATCATAGCCACATGTTGATTGTCGAAGCAAACTGAAGAAAAATCATCATTTAATCAAACCGTTTGAATCGACGGCCTAAGTTTCACAAAGCCCTAATTTATTTTGAAAGAGGAAAGAATGTTCTGAGCAAAGGAAAACAAGGCAAACTTTTTCACAAAGGATACGGGCCGAACAGAAAGAAATAAAGGGAAACATATTTTTTTTATTAAATGGGCTATTTTTGTTTTATATAAATTTGGGCTTCAACTTTAAAAAGCATTTTTATTTTATAGTTTTTATATTTTGTAATTTTCTCTTTTAAATTGCTTAATTTTCTAGTTGGGTAACTAGGTACAAACTACGGGGCGTAGTTTGAGAATTCACAACTCAGTGGCTGAGTTGTGCTAGGGTTTTGAGCGTAGAATTAGATTAGTCGATAACGAATGTCACAAGTTTATGTGTGTAAGCATTTGACTACTTAATTTCTAGTAGAAACCTTAGGGGCAGCATGTAGGCAGGGTTTTGCCGAAGGTGGGTAAATCTGTGTTGTTTTATTTCTGCTTTTATTATTCTTCTATTATTTGTGCTGCAATTATTTTATATATTTCCGCATTAATTTTTTATTATTAGTATCACCTAATTCAACCTCCCTCTATGGTGAAATTGATCCTACATCGGCTGCGTAGGCCTTAAACCCGTACAGTTTACTTAAGTCCAACAAAAACACTAACGGTCTCGGATGCCACCAAGGCTTTAAACATTCACTACGTGTTTTGGATGACACTCCTAGACTCATGCCTAATTCGTCTTTAGTTGGCACATTAATCCTTACACACATTCTTTCATAGCCACTTAAGGCCTTAAATCTACTCCGTTCTTTATTTCCTGATTTTACACACATGCTTTCGTAGCCACTTAAGGCCTCACATCTACTGTGTTCTTCTCGACTGTCACTCCCAGTCTCACGTCTTCCACCTTTTCTTTGATTGCCACCCTAAGCCTTACACCAATTCCTTTCACATTCGGAGGGTACTCGCGTTGGGAACTTACACCGTGCTTCAAGCTTCGTTGCTACATTAGGCCTTATTTTTATGCTTTTGGTCTTGGCTGCCACTCCCGACCTCATGCCTATTTTGTTCTTGGCTTCCATATTAGGGGTCACACTTATGCTTCCGGTCTCTTAACTACCATCCTAGGCCTCATGTCCTTAATTGGACATACTACATAACTATTCACTATTAGGCTTTTTAATTAGCTATTCATATAGCTAACACGACTCCGACATCTATTCGGCTACCCATTACTACCTACTACATTTTCATTAATATTTAAGTACTAGTTTCGACCATCTTAAGCCTTAGCATGTGATTCAACCATCAAAACTTACTAGTTTTGGTTTACATTCTTTTCTGAGAGCTACACTACTCTCAGAAATCACTGCACTTAGTCTCTCCTGGGAAAGCCTACTTTAGTTTTGTCTGTGGTGGCTTACGAATTTTAAATCGTCAAATTCTGTATAGTTCCTCATTTAACCATCCCCCTACCCTTATTACACCTTCAGCCTTCTAGTACTCCACCTATTAACGAATTAAAGTGAATGCCTCATAGCCTTATTACTTAGGTCTTGCTTTATTGCCCTCAGTTCGGCATATGTTGGGGACCTCCTTCTACACATCTGATACTCACTTTACACATGTCGACTCCTGATTTGTTTCGCTTAGTCCTTTCTGACCTTTATATAATAATTTACCGACACATTAAGTATGATTTGTGGATTTGGTCTGTTGACTAATTATTTATAACTTTATTTAATTAAGTTACTTCCGACCTCTATTAATTGCCTTCCATCTCCCTATTATAACCCTTCGACCAACCCTAAATTCTTTTGGAAATTACTTTTGGTTTCTGGAAAATCATAGAATACATTATCATGACTTGTTTCTAAACTCTTTGTTTTGAACCATTTTTCTATTATACAGCTCTCAGTTAATTCATATCAATTTATATACTTAAGGGAAAATTCTGTAAATTAAAGCTCGTCTTTATAAACACGTTATCGGTATCATATTATTCTAAAGCATTTGGATTACGAAAAGCACAAGAAATATTCATCATAAACATAGCCATGATAATTTATGAAAAAAATGGGTTAGATGATATTTATTCACCTAGATTACTTAGTTAATCAAGTCTTTAGTTCCCTTTGCTTTTCTTTTCTTCTTCTTTTTCCCTTAGATCGTAACCATCGATAATGAGATCAAGCTTTTATTTTTAGTTTGAGCAAATAGGGAGTTACGTAGGACTGAAATAATTATTATTATTCACCATCGGCCTAGCATTCCTCTTCCTTATTTAATTTACTTAAAACGGGCTTTATCATACACTACCTTTGATAAGTAAATGTATGACCAAGTGTTATTCACCTTATAATATTTAATTCCATAATTAGGTCATCTAGATTTTTATTCGCATAATTAATCCTTTAATTAATTAATTATTAATTTATGGGATTAAAGATAGCGATCTAACTAAGTGAAAACATGATGAATAGGTCGTAGGTGTATAATTAACCATTGGAAATTATGGTTAATAAATATAATGTCAATGTAATAACCATTTCAACATGGGTATGTATAGATCATATATATAATGATTGATTATGTATATGTGAATATGGGTGCATTTTATCTATTTATTTATTTTAGACATGTATTTATTCAATATAAATTATTTTAAAATTTATGTTAATATGTGTGTACGTGTATATGTATGTATTGGAATTTTATGTTTGGATTATAGTAACATGGTTTACTTTCATTTATTATTATTATAATTTCAAAATATTTTATATAATTGGAAAATAGGCTTCAAGTGATTTTTATTTTGTTTTTTGACTGAAGGACACGACTTTTATTTCATTGTACAAAGGACATGTGCTTTAATTTTTGGCTGAAGGAAAAACATAAAAAAGAAAAATCATGCCGCTAAGTTCATCTTCCTCACAAAAACTTTCATCGATCTTTCATTATTGTGAATGTCGACTTTGATTCAACTTTGATTTTTCTTCAATTTCTATAAATCTCATTTTTGTTGCATTTTATATTTGAACGAAGTTCGATAATTTTGACGTCAACTTTTTGATCAATTCTCAATTTTGGTTAGTTTTTTCTAATTTTTTTTCTTTATGCAGTTTATATCGATTATAAATACTTCTTTGATTTATAGGTTATTCGATTTATTCATGGCTGAATTGGGTTCAAACAATAGCGTAACGGTTTCTAATGCAGGGTATGTTTTAATGTGTAATGGTATGTATGCTTAGCATTGTTTAGATTTGTATATTTTCAATGTACTTTTAATTTTTTTTAATTCTATATGTGAACTTATCATGTTATGCTATTTCTCTTTAGCATTCTTAGTGTTTGTGTCAATATTCTTGTTATATTTTGGTGATGCTATGATAGTTTAGCATTTTCTTTTTATTTTATGTATTTGGTTAAATGTTTTGTGTTTCTACCTATTTTGCAACAATTGATAACAGTGTTGAACCAAATAGCTTGCTAGTTCTTTTTAAACGTAACGAGAATTGTTTTCCTACTTGTCTTACCATGATTCTTCTTTATTTGGTGCGAAATATAAAATTTGTGAATTTTTATCACATCTTAGTCCTTTTTTTATTGAGATATCTTATATTCTTGAAAACAAGGATATTATTGATACCGATTCTAATTTGCTCAGTATTGTATGTTTCTACTATATAAGAAGAGTCAATATTTTAAGTTTATCATTAAGAAAAATGTTTGTGCTTTAAAACTTGATATCGGTGGTAGTATTTTAGGAAATTCTAGTGCAACTGTGACAACCCACATTTCGGAAGGGTTAAATCGACCATAATGTACACATGTCCGACTTAAAAAATCCGAAACATAGATAATTAATGGGGTTAAATAAGAAAAATAAGAAGAGAAAAGGAAAACAAAACACAGAATCTCACAGTGGAACGATAAAATATAATAATCAAATAAAAATTTAAAGCTGTTTATTATACATTTGATCATTATCTATACACATTTATCAGAGTTATATCTACAAATCAGGAATAAATAATCGATACAATAGAATAGCGTGGTCAGGGGGTAATAATAATAGTAATATACCAAAAGTCCATCTTCGTCTACCAGAGAATAGTCTTCAATACACTGGAAAAAAAATCAGGATTGACCCGAGCGTAATGAAAGGAAAACACTAGAGTCAGGACTAAAATATTCTTATGTTAGTCAAATCAATATCACAAATATGAGAATCATAACTTAAGAGATGTTACGGGATTTTCCATCTCCTAAAGATCTGCTAAACCATTTATCCATTATAGCCTTAGTAGTAGTTCTTATACAGATAGCGTATCACATGCTGATTCTTCTTGTTATTAAAAAAATACGTCGAAGAGTGGTCCTCAAATACTCTTACGGTTTTCTTGGTTTTTCTTTCAATGGAATTAAGGATTTTATGGAATTTTTAACATCTTGTTAGATTAAAAATGGATATGATTTGATTTTTATTAGAATTTTTTTTAGTTATCTGATTCTTTGTTTAAAAATGGGTGTAAATTTTATCTTAATGCTTCTTCGGATCCTGGACAACTTTTTCGGTGTTTTTTATTAGGACCTACAATTTTGATCATTCATATGGAGCAAGTCTTAGGGATGTTAATAGAGTTCATACTTCACGTAAATTTGTTAAATCATAGGTTATTGATAAAATTTGAGATGTTCTAATGAAGAGGGTAAAAGATATCATGAAAGAGCTAGAAGAGAATATAATTTTACCTTGTCATATTATTGTGCATATAGCGTTAAGCAGTTGGATTTGAATGAAATATATGGAGATGATACTATGTCATAAAATAATTTAAATCGGTATTTGGAGGCTTTGCAAAAATATAATCCTAATGGTTATGTAGCTACCGAAGTTGATCCTGCAAGCAATCAATTTGAAATGGCTTTTCTTGGTTTTAGTGCTTGTTTACTTACATTCAAGCATCGATGACCATTATTTTCCAGATGCAGCTACTTTAAATGAAAGGTCGGGTGTTTTGTTAGTTGCTAAGATAAAAATGGTGATCAAGGTAATTATGTTTTTTGTTGTAGTTTTTTGTTTTGTAACGATATACTGACTTTTTATCATATAATTCGGTTTAATAGTGTTTTGAATATTTTTAATGTTGTTCTGGCTAGTTTCAGGATGTTAACGTATTTGTTGATGTATGAGTCTAGTTATATGTAGCATTTCAATGTGTTGGTTACATATTTCTATCATATATGACAATGCACAATTTACATTAGTTATCCTTGTTATTTTATCATTGAGAGCGGTTAGTTATTTTTGTTTTTAACGAAACATCATTATGGATATTAAATTATCATTTGCAGTAGTATATCGATTTAATTTTAAATTTTATGCACAGTTTGTTGTTTTAATTTATATGAAATCATATGATAGTTTACGAGCAAGAAACAAAGAAGTACGTGTTTTTAATTATTTAACATTTTGAATAGTCAGTTACAGTAAAATAATACATGTATTTAGCATTCCTTTACAATAGTATTATTAACATTGAATATGATTTTAATATTTAACATAATTCATACCTTTTTTATTATGAAATGGTACTTTATATACAACATGTCACTGGAACAACATATCATATGTCAATAAACGTTCGAATCACGCGACGCAAGTTTCGAACATGATTCATACTTATAACAATTAATTTTGTTTTTATTTCTTTCTAATTATTTATCTTTCTTTCCACTTGCAATGGCTAGAATATTTTCTGACTATCATGTAGTTCAGTTTGACAGTGGTTTGAATTTGTTTTATTTAATGTTTAATGTTGTTTTGGTCAAGTTCAAGGTGTTTATGTATTTGCTAAAGTATAATGCTAGTTATATATAGCTTTTCAATGTGTTAGTTAAATATTTCCATCATATATGACAATACACAATTTATAGTAGTTATCCTCGTTTTTATCATTTGAAAGCAGTTAGTTGTGTTTATTTTTAATAACACATCGTTATGAATATTGAACAATTATTTATAGTTGTATGCCAGTTTATTTTTAAATTTTATGCACGGTTCGTCGTTGTAATGTATATGAAATCATATGATAGTTTAGCAATGAAAAATAAATAAGTACATGTTTTTGATTATATGGTAGTATAATTATTGAATAGTTAGTTATAGTAAAATGCTATTGTTATTCGTATAATTTTTATATCAGAAATGATGCTATAGGCGATAGCTGAAAGAAATGCGGATTACGGATCTTAAGGCCAGGATTAACACTAGAGGGGGGTGAATAGTGTTTATAAAGAATTACTAAATCTTTTTGAATTTATGTTGAATTGAACATGGATGTATGTATACAGACGCAGAAACAAACACAAATGCAGAAATAAAGTAAAAGCAATAAAGGAAAGAACACATTGGATTTTATACTGGTTCGGAGTTACCCTACATCCAGTTCCGCAACACAAGTACGGATTTCCTTTCAAAAGCAATTGTACAATTAAACCCTCGATTTCAAGGCTACGAGGTACACCCTCTAGAATCACAATCCTTTGGGTAGAGATACTTGATTTCCGGGCCATAAGTTTACCCAATTGATTTACCAAGGATACAATCACACCTTATCTCGCTTGATTGATTTTCAAGGCCACAATCACACCTTTTCTCACTTAAATAGATTACAAAGAAGCCTATAACTTTGAATAGCACTGAGGATCTTGTTGAGATAGTGATAGAGAATCAAACTACGAATGATTGAGTTCGATTCAATGCTGATTACGGCAGAGTAATGGTAAGAATATGTATTAAGAAAAGTGGAAGAAGAAGAGGAGTGAAAAACCAAAAAATCTGATATCAAATTCGTTGAAACTAACCCCTATTTGTAGAAGAACAACAGCCATGTCCATTCGTGAAGAGTTATGGCGAATAGACATTTCTTTTGAAATTTAAATTTTGAACTCAACTGACACCATGTCGACATGGTCACCTAGGCATGTCGACATCCCAAAGCAATTTTTGATGATTTGATTTTCTTTGAAAATAACCTTTATCTTATATTAAAACTATTTAAAACTTTTCTAATATACTTAACTATAGTTAAAATACATAAGTAAATATAGAGAATAATATATATATATATAATTTAACTATAATTTTATATTTAAATCTTAAGTATAAATATTTAAAAGTTAAATATATTATATTAAAAGATAGTTTAAAATCAGGAGTAATTTGACTTTGAAATTAAAGATAATTTTGAGGCTAAAATTATATAGAATCAAGATAGAGGGTTTTGAATCTTTTAAAAGGAAAGTTTTGAAATCATTTGAAAACAAGATAATTTTATAAAATCATTTGAATTAAAATTAGTGGATACAAAACAATGTTCCACTAGATTTTTCGTAGGTTCCATCCTACTTAGGGTTCCATCCCTTTAATAGGCTCGAATGGATTCCATTCCATGAATAAATTGGATTTTAAGATGCTAGTGCTTTTCTATGAGTTTTAACAAAATTTCTAATTAAAGAATAAATTACTTAAATTCTTGAACTCTTGATAATCTTGATACTCATGAGTCTTCAATCTTGATATCTTGAATCTCTATACTGTACAGTCTTCATTCTTGATACCTGCATGGTCAAATCCTGCATATACATATTTATCTAAACTTATAATGTTAGTATTTATATTTTATAATCTATTTTAAGGTTGTTGTCATCAAAACCATCATCTCATGGACTAACAATCTCCCACTTTTTGATGACGACAACCTTTGTTTATAAAATATTATTTCTATCTTAATAACTCCCCCTAAAACTAATAACTCCCCCTTAATCTATGCCAAATTACCCTATTTTATTTCTCCCCCTTTGTCATTAACAAAAACTAACTCCCCATCATTCTTGGACTAGAGTACCTGCATTAATAAACTATACAATGGAATATATAATAGATAGATTAAGGAATAATTATCCTTATGAACATGATAATTAATCAAGGATTATATACATTTCAATGTATATATACATGTTTTACGTAGCAACCATCAAACCAATTTAAGAAATCAATCCACACCGAGTATCAATCCAAAAACAAATCAAATTAATTCAAACAAATAATTCAAACAAAGTAAACAAATAAAAATCAAACGTTACATGGAACTTCCACCCATCCTCCTTCTCCAAAGATTGGATCTGCCTTAATAGCATTCCAATTATCATTGTCGTTGGTAAGAGAGATTGGAGGATGTGATTCGTTATCATCCTTGTATAGGGAGGAAATCATCCATCATATTGCATCGAAATGCCTTTCTTGCTCCTTGATCATCTGCATTTGACTCAATTCTAAGTGTCGCTGGTAACGAAGAATGAACGAGAGAATACTCTTAAACAATTAAGAGTTTCTTCAAGATTTTTGGATAAATTGTGAACTGGATTAGCCATAATTGAATTTGGGAAAGAAATGAAGAATTAGAAGATAGGAAATAATTTTCAGTGAATAATTCTGGAAGAAATAGGTATATATAGGTGTAGAAATTCGTTTGAAATGAATAGACATATGCTTGTTATTCAAATTTCAAATTCAAAATGAGTTGTCATTTCTAACCAGTACATGTCGACATGGTCATAGGGGGTATGTCGACATGGTTTAGTGAAAAAAATGACTATTTAGATTTTGTGAATAATTGTTGTATTTATATTTATATAATATACTAACATTTATTCTGGAGATAAGATAAGCTAGATAACAGAAAGAAAATTTCATTTCATTGCATACTAAGATGATACAATGATCAAACATACGAAACCACATGAACTTTCGAATTAAACAAGCAAAAACACATACAACAAGATACGAAAAGATAAAACTAGTTAGAGGATGATGATGATGAAGAAAGCCCAAGTTTCTTGTTGACTTTGGAAATAAACTTGTTCATCTTGGATGAAATTTTGTCCAACTTCTTACTAACGGATCGTTTAAGAATCCATTGATTCTCAACAACCGTCTTTTGGTTTTTAAGAAGGGTCACTACACCAAATAAATGATTTTGCAACATCTTATATCTGTCAATTGCTAACACTTTTAAACATCACAGACCGCTAACAGTAAAAAAATGTTAGGATACCTAAAAAGTGTTAATAAAAATAAATAGTCTTCTGCATTAATTTTGCCAACGCATATAAGTGTTACAACAATCGGTAAAAATGTAAATAATTTAATAACAAAAGGAGTCTTTCGTAATTTGTAAATGCAATCCCTTTTCCCACGCTTGTTCATTCCTAAATAGATTTTGGCCGCCTAAAGTTTAATTTAGGGTTTGCTCTTCCCCACAAAAAACCAACAGCCTTCTTCTCCCTCAATCGCAAACCCAATACCTATTTAACTCTTCAGCTCGATATCTAGCCCTAGTTCCTTCTATACTCGTATTTAAAAAATATCGAGCAGAGGCGACCAAGAAGAGAGAGATGCGGTCGCAAGTTGCTCTACTCCGGTTGGCACCATCGGCATCCAAGGAGAAGGAGAGCGATGCGTGAAAAGAAGCATTGACGAGGAGTGAAAAGGTAAGTTTTCCTAATTTGATTTTGCAGATAGAGTTTAATCTGTAATATCCAATTGCCTTAAATATTTTCATATATTTGATTTGATTAGATTTTTTACCGTTCATTGGTTAAATTCACAGAATATAGAATAGGTTTACAATTAGTGTTAGTCAGGGTTTTAGGGTTAGAACAGATTTACAACGTAGGACAGATTCACAAAATTAATCCTAACATCGAATAATTTGTTTTGATTCTTATTTAAAGTTTCACTTTCAAATTATTTAACATAGATCTAATTTAGATTAGTGGATGATTTGATTGGAAAATACAGTGTTTGTTAGGGCTGCTTTTATGCACTTTACATACAAAATCACATATGTAACTTGATTTATGACTTTTAGTAACTGAAACTGATGAACTACGCCTTTGTAGAGTATTGTAATATTGCTTATGTTATAGGATTGTCTTCGCTACCTTCACTTGTAACCACACTAAACTTTGAGTCTTCACTAGCTATTTCACCAGGTTTACCATCTCTTCCACTCAGTTCCCCACCTGAAGAGTGCAAGGATGTAATGAAGATAAATTTTCCAAGTATGTACATCCAAAGTATGACTTTCTTCCTTTTTGTTACTTATTTTTGGCTAAAAAACTCCTTGTATATTACATGTCCTGCAAATTCTATAACATTGAACTCTAAACCAACAAATAGTTACATTACGCAATGGAAACATTATGAATTCAAAAGAAACATAAGCAACTTCCATACTATGTTGCAATAATTTTTTTATTCTACCCTGTACCATTAGATATATTTCTTTATTTTATACACAATTACTGGCAAGTTATTTGTGTAGTTATACTATCATGTATTGGTGAAACAATCCAGAAATAAATACTGACCAGGTACTTCATGACTTTGCTCTTATACGCATATATCTGTTCTGCTTTCTCTTTATTATGAGGTGAATAACATATAGGATCAACAATAATAAACTTGTTGAACACCATAAGAGTGCTACTGCTGCATTTCAAGCAGATACCACAACTGCACTTCTCAACTGTCACGTTTACCCTTTTAGCATAAAAGCATTTTTCCTTCTTTTGTTAACATACTTTGCAACTTAAAATGAAGCAAGAATAGTATTTTTTTCTTTTCTTTAGCATGCCTGTATTCTCCAATTTTTTATGACATTCATAACCTGATTTCATAGTTAACATCAACATGTTTAGTATTACATGAATGGAAATGTAATAATGGAAATCATGCTAATAAATTAGGTTTAGTTTAAGAAAACAATGGCTGAATGGAGTGATAATATGTTTACTATATAGGATGGGATGAACATTTTATTAATCAATCAGAAAACAAAATTAGTCTAGAAGAATCAGAAGAAGAAAAATAATGGAGAAACAAATTGATTAAACAAGATGGCATAAGTTGAATAAAAAAATGGAAATGAAAACACATGGTTTAAAAATTCCTCTATATCTATGGTGGTCAAACCAATAAATCATTCTATAGATGCCACGTCAGTTTAGTGGGTTCTACTTTACAGCATAAGTAGTACACTATAAAATTATATAATGAACGATGGTAAAAAATTTGAGATAAAAAACTTGATCACCAAAATATATCAATATAAACTTTGGTTTATCAAGAAAATTACCTAAGCTTGAGTAGCAGCAGTAGCCACAATATGTTGTTTTACCCTACATAATAGATAAAGCTTCATTTGTAAAAATATTTCTCAATAGAATTTGATATTGTATGATGAAAAATATTTTACCAACAATGATCATACAGGTGTACATGCATTACCAAAGTTTTGGCAGTTGTAGAATATGGAAATCACCATAATTTTGCTTCAAACATATTAGTTATTCACACTCCAATTACCAGTTCAAATAGGTAAGTTGATTTTCCTGTACAAAAATTTACAAATCTATATATTGGAAACGATATACATATATACTAAATATATTAATTTTGACTCATTCGCAACTTAAATAATTTACAGGTTCACGCTGAAAACTCCATATATTCATGTCAATAAAATAGATATTAACATTCAAATGATTGAATTATCACTCAAATGAAGTTGCATAATGAATAAACTAAGTGCTTCTAATGTACATTAGTAAGTACAAGAAAAATAATAATAACTAACAAATATGGAAATAGAACTATGATAAAGCATAAAATTCAGTATCAACTCAATGAATTCATATTATGAACATAAGTTGCCTTGTGTGTCTTTCCTTTTTTGCATCCTTGTCAACTCAATGAATTCATATGCATATTAAATATGTTAATATGAGTTGGATGTGTTTTTGTACCGTGCTTTTAACTAAGTTTGAATCGGAATGTAAACTGAATCGTAAAGAGAGGGATTCGATCTGAATCAGGATTTAAATAGTAAGATTTTAAGATTTCTAACAACAATGAACGGTACCTTTTAAAATGCTGTGTTACAATGGCATGACTTGGAAATCACTTTAAATTTATTTTTTATATAGACAGTTTCCATGTAGTCTTTGTTTGGAGGGTATATTCATCCAATAGTGGATGCCTTGGATTGAATATTTGAAGTTGCATCATATTATAACGTTTTCTTCTTTCGAAAAAGGGTACTAAAATTAAACACAAAAAGGTATAAGATAGATTCAACATGGTAGCACAACTTACAAGTTTATAATGTGATGCCAACCCACTTAATAAGACATTAAAAAACCAGAAACAATAACATAAAATACAAGCCAACGATGATAACTAATGTGATTACTACAAGACACAAAACTAACACGAACAAACCACATATATTTCAAATGATTCATAGATCTAATTTAGATTTATGTAAACTACACAGGCACTTACAATCATAGTTGACTGTATTTTGCAGCAGCTACTAGGCTTTTCTTGTACATGCTTTTCATTGGAACATCTTCTTGGCATAGCCACTACTTGCGGTCCATGTCAGGTTATTCAACCTACTTAGTTCTGCGTTTTCAGTATGCAAGTGCTTTGTTTAGTGCATATCTTTTCAGTCTTCATGCACAATTCTGTATATGATTTTATGCCTGGTTTGCCTACATGTTTTGTCCTTTTTTCTATGTCCCGTGCAAGCATAATCAAGTGCATGCATGCTCAACCAAATGCTAAGTTTGTTCAATCTTGTGCATATTAGATGGATTTAATCATATAGGCATTAATCAAGCAAGAATGGATAAGAAGATACAAAGAACCAATCATGCTGCCATTAACAAAAAAATGAGGTATGGATATTGCTTCGATACAACATACTAGTAGCTTTAGTTTGCTACAATGTATGTTTATCCTAGTGATCACTGATTAGTACCGTGGTTAAAAAAATTTCTAAACCGCTGAATATGTTACAAGGTTGTAACTTGTAGGCTGCACATGCCATGGTTTTCAATCATTTGGGATAATATTAAATATGTTGCATTTGGAAAACACAATTTCGTTTTATGTATTCTTTTAAAAATATTTTACAGATCAAGAAGATTGACACACCTAACCGATATATATTTTTGAACATCAAGTTGGAACTGCAATCTGCAAATGTAGTTTCAAACTGTAGTTAGTCTACTGCAATTAGCAATGGAACATTCGCCACAATGGATACATTTGCCACAATGCTACAAATTGATTATTTTGCAACATTTTGTATTTGTAAATTTCTATTGCTTTCTTATGTGTGTAAGATTAATGACTCATGGGAGTAACATTCTAAACTTGAAGGAATTATAGAAGCTTATTGATAGTTTTGGGCCTAAGAGAGGAGAGATATCACTTGGTCAAAATTTTGTTAGGAAAGTTATTTCTCTTATTGTTTCATTTCACTATATATAGTGTAACTCCTTTTACTCTATTAAATACACTACCTTCTTTTTAGGTGGTTTGTTGCAAATATGGTGTTAAATTAACTATACGACACCTTATTTGTTATAAAATTAAAGCGGAAAATTGTTTTAAGATTTAAAGTGTAAATCTCCGTGCTGAAAAAGAAGCTCATATTTGTGAATTAATTGGAAAAGGTACGAAGCTGGAGGCTGATTTAAAAGCTCCAGAACCATTAAGAGACGATGTGATATAGTTCTGTGCTGAAGTTAAGAAGCTGAATGCTAAAAGACAAGAATTTACTGGTTAAATTCAGAATCTGATGCAAGAGCCGACGAAAACATGAACTGATAATAATCAAATCCCCATTATGCGAGCTGAGATCGATAATATCAAGCAGGTACTATCACGTGCAAGTTTATATCATTAACTTGATTTCATCGACTGAACTTTATGTAAACTTGAAATTTAAATAATTTCTATTTGCTATGCATGCATGCACATATCATCATAGAGCCATTATGAGTACGAGAAGAAAGGAAATGTCGAGCTGCTCGTACAGAGACAGGCGATGGGGAAAACATGATTTCTATGGCAAGTGAGATTGAAAAGCTACGTGCTAACTTGCCTAATACTAAAGGGAGATCTTACATGAGTAAGAAACCACACGGTATTATTTTTTTCCAGCAACATTTAACTAAGTCTTATCTATTTCACACGATGAAATATAGATGTTTAACGAAACAATGGATTTCTTCTTATTCTTTTTTTCCTGAGGCTTCCTAATAATATTATTTAGGAGGTAACATTCACTATTTATGTTTGGTTTACTGATAAATGTGGGTGAGACTGTAGTTTGATTTATTTATAAATGTTGCCTTTGTAATATCTAAGGTGGTGCGACTTATGGGATGAAAATGAGTAGCCTAGATGTACCATTCCCTTCATATGAAGATGGATATGGGATGTATTTGGTAGGTTAACTTTTGTTTCATTTTCTAAAATGCAATCATATCTTCAGTAGACATTTATTCTTAGTAATTACTTTTAGATTGGGAGAATCAAAATGTTTTGTTATTCCATAAACGCATGATGTGTACTGTGCAAACTGCATAGTATTAAAACAGTGCCTCTTTTGTTTCAAGTATCATTTTGTTACCTGGCTATGTCATATTTTTTGTGGTTATGTTTCAAATTGGAATGTTTAGGTTCCTATGTAATTCCTTAGTTGTCCTCGTTAGTTAGCTGCAGGGCCGGCCTAAAGGTTTCGGTGGTAGGACAGAATACAGATAACCTGTACAATTAGCAAGAATGTGCAAATTTATTTTTCCTGATGTAAATTAGTGGATGGCTACATGACTGATTATCAATAAATTTTGCCCTTTTCTTATTGTTTTAAGGTACTTAAGAAGAAATGAAAAAAGGTGGTAGGGGCATATAATCAACCTAAAAATCATTTGGTGAAGTTGTAAGAAACTAAAAGAATCAGTAGCTTACAAGAAGATTACAAACTGAAGAAACAGAAATCAATATAACTATGTTACACAGGCTGCAAAATTATTAAAAATAGCTCGAATTATAAAATGCACGTAGATCTTTGAGCATAACTACAACTGCTGCTCTAGTCCTAAGGAGAATCCTTCCCATTCAGCTCTTCCAGGTTTATCAAGGTGTGCATGGCTGAAAGACAAAATTTACATAAATTATAATTCCGTGTAGCTGTAATATCCATTTTTGATTTTGGTGCTCCTACTCCAATTCAGTTACCATTAATATTCAATATTTGCTTCTATATATGAAAAGCTATGGTTCAGGCAATGCTTAGTCCACTTGTGGATCATTATGTGGGTATTTTGCGGTGTGGTTGAGTTCTGTTATGTTTTGCTTCCACCCTACTGCTTATTAACCAACTCCAGTTTCTTGCCAAAGGTAAATGACTGACTCGGACTATCAGGCATTACGTTTGATTTATTATTATAGATACGTTTTAAAGTTTGGTGGTAAAATAATCCTGTGCAGGCATCTAGTGTAGAATTCTACATACCATTATCACTATTCAGCATTTACAATATCTCAAAGCTTGGTGAGTTCCTAGAATGTGGACTGACATTCCGCTCATGGTGGAATAATCAACGAAAGAACCGTATTCTTTCTGCATCATCCTTGGTGTTTGGTTTCCTATCTGTAGTTCTTAAATACTTAGTGCTCTTCGAAACGATAACTGAAGTTACTAAAAAGGATTCTTCTGATCATGCAGAAAAAGGTGCAAATGCAGGTTTAGGCAGGTTCACATTTGACTCATCGACTGTCTTTGTGCCAGCAACTGCGCTTTTGCTTGTACACATTGCCTCTCTAGCAATTGCTGCAATTCATGTTCTTAAGTGTATTTTGAAAAAAAAAATTGAAGCTTATGTTGTAATAATATCTAAATATATGACATTGTGGTATTTTAGATATGTAAAGAATTGTTTATGACATATTATACTACATTTGCAGAGCGTTTAAACTTTGCATTGAATATGTACGATGAATTATTTGTGATATGGAAATCATTATTTGCAGAGTGTTTATATTTAAACATTGCGTTTAAGTTATATATATGTGTGTGTGTGTTACTGAATAATCGTTTTCCAACACTTATAAGCGTTACCGTATATTTCTGTACCAGCACTTATAAGTGTTATTGTATATTTCGTTACCAACACTTATAAGTGTTACCGTATATTTCTGTACCAACACTTATAAGCGTTATCGTATATTTAGGTACCAACACTTATAAGTGTTACCGTATATATCTGTACCAACACTTCTAAGTGTTACCGTATATTTCATTACCAACACTTATAAGCGTTACCGTGAATTTAGGTACCAACACTTATAAGTGTTAGTAATACGTGTGTTTGTAACACTTATAAGTGTTACAAATTTGACCGCTCCATTCCTCACAGTCCATTAGTAACACTTAAAAAGTGTTACTGAAATTATTTGTAACACTTATAAATGTTAGAATTTGCCTGTTTTGGTGTAGTGGGTTTTGGTGGATGGATTAGGAGGATAGTCAATGCTTTCCAAAGAGGTTTCACCTTCTTCTTCTTAATTTCCATTTCATCCCCTTCTTCTTCTTCCTCTTCCACTTTTTCCATTTCCTCATGAGCCAAACGCTCTTCCTTTTTGGCAAGGGTCTCATAAGGTTGAAAAACAAATGGAATTTTCATAAGCGAAATATTGGAATGATTGAAAACTTTTCTAGAAACAAATTCTTCGCCTTTGAAATCCACTCCAAAATAGTTAAAGATCCAAGTGAGATAAATTCCATGATATAAAGTATTCTCACCCATTTCAAGATTTTTAGGATGAAGTTCATCCAAAATAACTTGCGCCCAAGTTATGTCATAATTTCCAAAAATAGCAAAAAAAAGCTTTGCAAACTTTTGAAGTAGGATTGTTAAAATTCCCCGATCTTGGGATCAAAGTATGTTGCAAAAAAAGATTGACAATTCTTGCCTTTGGTCGAAAATTTTGATTTTTGAATTCAAAATTATCATTCCCTTCGAAAATGTGATGAAATGTCTCACGATCATTTTCATCGATTTTAAAATTAAAAAGATCCATTCCCGTACACTTGTAATTGAGAATGGTACCCAAAAGATCACAATTCAAAACAATTCTAGTGTCTTTGACACTACTCCAAATTTCATCCTTATTTCCATGATAAAATCCAAGGTTTAAATTAGCATAGAAAATTTTTACAAGATTTGGATAGCAAACAAAATCATTTTAAGAAGCATCAATAAGACTAAGAACTCCATTGTTTGCAAAAAGAGAATCAAGTTCATAAGAAGAGAAATCTTGAAAAGTAAACGGGATGGACTTTAGCATAATTAGCATAATTGATGTATGCTTTTATTGCCTCCGGATCATTGAATAGTTGCTCTTTTATTTTTTTGGAAATTCTCGTGGTGGAGGGGTTGCTTGAAGAAGCCATTAAAGTAGAGAGTAGAGAGCTTGAAGTTTTGAAGAGAGAGTTTGAATTCGAAAATGAGAGTGAAAAGATATGATAAAAGATAGTAAATAAATAGATTCTCAAAGGACATATTCTATGGTCAAAAAGTAACTTTTCAGAGAATTGAATGAAGTGAAAAGGTGGAGGGAAATTCAAAATTTGAATTCAAATTTTGAAATTCAAATTCTGGTACCCATGCCGACATGTGCCAGTGAATTTTGATTATTTATTTTTCCTAAGTTCTCTAAAATATATATATATAAATATACTTATTATTTTTAATGTCTCTATATATATATATATATATATATATATATATATATATATATATATCTGAAATATTTATAGTATATTTCAGAAAATTATACTATTTAAAAATAAAAATAATAATAAAATAATAAGATAATAATAAAAAATTAAAATTAAAATTCAAACAACACGCCAATTCAAAATCAACCAATCAAGCAACTAATTCTAAGCAAGCAATTTCAACCAATTGTATTGTAAGCGCGTACCTTTTTCTGAGTCTGTCTCTTTGAATTCGTCGGAGTCGTGAACAGCTGTGAAACACAAATTCGAATTATCTGTCTTCTGATCATCATCACTTGAGGACGAGTCTGAGTCATCTAGAGTAGCAGTAAATGCACGCTTCCGTTTCTTTGCTGGATCATTGTTCATAGGAGGATTTTGCCTATCTGGATACGGATAGTCTCTTTTGAAATGGCCTGGTTCATCACAGTTGTAACATTTGACATTATTTGGCACTACATTCTGATTTCCAGAGTTCTTATAGTTGTTTCTCTTGAGATTATTCATCTTTCTGTATTTCAGGAATTTCCTAAAATTTCTGGTCATAAAGGCTATCTCTTCATCATTATCGCTGTTTGAGTCTGATCCATTGGTCAATGCATTGAATGCCATTGATTTCTTTTCAGATGCTTTGTTTTCTCTTCTCCCAATCATTTGAACTTCATACGACATTATATTTCCAATTAATTCTTCTATATTTAAAGTATCGATGTCATTTGCCTCTTCGATATCTAATGTCTTTTGATACCATTCCGGGGTAAGAGAATTTAAAATCTTTCTGACTTGATCTTCTTCAGAAAATTCCTTTTCCAAAGATATTAGAGAATGCACAATATTCTGAAATCTACTATACATATCTGAAATAGACTCATTAGGATTCATTTTAGATAATTGAAACTGATTTGTAAGCATGGAAATTTTGGTATGTTTAACTTTGCTTGTTCCTTCGTGAGTAACTTGCAAAGTTTTCTAGATTTCATATGCAGACTTACAAATCGAAACTCTATTGAATTCATTTCTATCTAATGAAAAAAACAAAATATTCATTGCCTTAAAATTATTTTACGCAACAGCCTTTTTCTCAGCAGTCCACTGTGCAAAATCAGTTGTGGGTTCAGAATATTCAGTTTGTGTAATATTCAAGAGTCTAATCCTATAGATTGTAAGTATATTTTCATCATGCATGCCCAATATGCATAGTTACTGCCATTAAAAAGTGGTGATCTGACAGTAGACTGACTTTCCACAAATGAACTAGTGACAGAAATACTAGTGTTAGTAACAGTACCACTGTTGATAGCCATTTTGAAAACTTTTCAAAAATCAGATTATGAAACTTTGAAAACCTGGCTCTGATACCAATTGAAAGAAATGCGGATTACGGATCTTAAGGCTAGGATTAACACTAGAAGGAGGGTGAATAGTGTTTATAAAGAATTGCTAAATCTTTTTGAATTTATGTTGAATTAAACATGGATGTATGCAATATACAGACACAGGTATGATCACAGAAACAAACACAAATGCAGAAATAAAGTAAAAGCAATAAAGGAAAGAACACACCAGATTTTATACTGGTTCGGAGTTACCCTATATTCAGTCCCGCAACACAAGTACGGATTTCCTTTCAAAAGCAATTGTGCAATTACACTCTCTATTTCAAGACTACGAGGTACACCCTCCAGAATCACAATCCTCTGGGTAAAGATATTTGATTTCCGAGCCACAAGTTTGCCCAATTGATTTACCAAGGCTACAATCACACCTTATCTTACTTGATTGATTTTCAAGGCCACAATCACACCTTTTCTCACTTAAATAGATTACAAAGAAGCTTATAACTCTAAATAGCACTAAGGATCTTGTTGAGATAGTGATAGAGAATCAAACTACGAATGATTGAGTTTGATTCAATGTTGATTTCGACAGAGTAATGGTAAGAATATATATTAAGAAAAGTGGAAGAAGAAGAGGAGTGAAAAACCAAAAAATCTGATATCAAATTCGTTGAAACTTACCCTATTTATAGAAGAACAACAGCCATGTCCATTCGTGAAGAGTTATGGCGAATAGACACTTCTTTTGAAATTTAAATTTTGAACTCAACTGACACCATGTCGACATGGTCACCGTAGGCATGTCGACATCCCAAAGCAATTTTTGATGGTTTGATTTTCTTTGAAAATAACATTTATTTTATATTAAAACTATTTTAAACTTTTCTAATATACTTGATTGTAGTTAAAATACATAAGTAAATATAGAGAATAATATATACATAATTTAACTATAATTTTATATTTAAATCTTAAGTATAAATATTTAAAAGTTAAATATATTATACTAAAAGATAGTTTAAAATCAAGAGTAATTTGACTTTGAAATTAAAGATAATTTTGGGGCTAAAATTATTTAAAATCAGGATTGAAGGTTTTGAATATTTTAAAAGGAAAGTTTTGAAATAATTTTGAAAACAATATAATTTTGTAAAATCATTTGAATTAAAATTAGTGGATACAAAACAATGTTCCACTAGATTTTTCGTAGGTTCCATCCTGCTTAGGGTTCCATCCCTTTAACAGGCTCGAAGTGGATTCCATTCCACAAATAAATTGGATTTTAAGATGCCAGTGCTTTTCTATGAGTTTTAACAAAATTTCTATTAAAGAATAAATTACTTCAATTCTTGAACTCTTGATAATCTTGATACTCATGAGTCTTCAATCTTGATATCTTGAATCTCTATACTGTACAATCTTCATTCTTGGTACCTGCATGGTTAAATCCTGCATATACACATTTATCTAAACTTATAATGTTAGTATTTATATTTTATAATCTATTCTAAGGTTGTTGTCATCAAAACCATCATCTTACGGACTAACAATAACATCACAAAGAAATCGGTGCTACTAAGTCTTATGTTGAAAAGAAGTGTCGGACTTCATCACTTCGATGATAACACATCACTTTGATGACGCATCTCATCACATTTAATCACTTCAAAGGCGACAATCGAAGAAGTTGATACATAGGAACTAACAGTGTCAGAGAACAATGTCAGCCCACTTTGCTGGTCTTAATTATTGTTTGTAGTCAGTGTCACACACAATTTGACTTCGAAGATAACCTCCTATCAACTTTGAAGGTGGCCTCTAAACGACTTCGAAGATGGCTTCTCGTCGACTTCAGAGGTTGGCGCTGAAAGAATAAGATGTCCCACTTAATCAGTAACAAGATATATACTATCAACATCGCAAGCCATCAACGAGTGTCGATGTACCTCACTTCGCATCTCATTGATGCAGGAACTCAAATAGCATCGTCGTCCAACAACTTCGAAGACACGAACAGCCACTGATGCCATAGTTTGAAGTTGCCACATACCTCTACTAAAAGAGTAAGGTAGAGACTTAATCCATGGAAACGTCGAAGTCATTAAAAACCGTACCAACTCTACCGTTGAAGCTGGTTCATGTCGAAGACGCTTTCGCTTCCCGCACATGATTTTCAACTACGAAGATAGTTCCAAGATAATGTCGACGAAGTCAAAACCTACCGAAGACCATCGTTGCTAAAGCGATGTCGACATTCTCTTGTTATCATCAAGCAAACAACATCATAAAAGTAGCCTAAGTCATTGTTCACTCCCTTTCCGAAGCCGATGATAAAGCACGTCATTAATTTAATGAAGAATATTGCTTAAAAGCATGTCGTAAGCTATCAATCAAGGCCATATTTCATGGTTATCGACCTTATGCAACATCCATGGTGGAAGATGCGAAGATCACACAAAAGAAGAAGGAATGCAATCATTGTTAGGGTTGTCTCGCATGTTTAATGGAGGAACGACGGTTTGGATTAGAAAAAGTCCCACATCGCTAAATAATATGGAGAAGTGGTGTATAAATATGGGTTGGTAGGCATGTAACATTGGGGATTCTTTTTGTTACAACAAAGTGTGTGCCAACCCATATGCGTACGCCGCATGCGGGAGATGGGGATCTTGGTCCGACCGCCGTTACACAACAGTGGTATCAGAGCCGATGGTTACAGAATGGGTCATGTAGACACAGCAGTACTCTCAAAAGTTACCGCAAAGGGATGTGAGTCAAGGGGGAGACTGTTAGGGTTGTCCCGTATGTTTAATGGAGGAATGACGGTTTGGATTGGAAAAAGTCCCACATCACTAAATAACATGGAGATGTGGTGTCTAAATATGGGTTGGTAGACATGTAACATTAGGGATTCCTTTTGTTACAACAAAGTGTGTGCCAACCAATATGCATACGCCACATGCGGGAGATGGGGATCTTTGTCCGACCGTCGTTACATAACAATCATATACAAAGGTTAATTCAAGAGGATCTAGTGCATTAATTTCCATAAAGCTTCACAAGCCTTCATATTTCATTTCATGTTCCATAGCACCATAAGTCCCACATCGCCAATTGGAGCAAGCATACTTCCTTCAAACCACAATCAATATAGCGGTACCCCCCTCATGAAAAGAGGTCTTTAACTTCTTTCCTTCTCTTAATTTTTAGATTAGAACTTTTCTAATGTAACAACCTTGTATTTTGTAATTATTTTAACTGAATTTTGATTTAACTTTATTATATTTAATTTAGATAATTTTGTTATTTTAAAATACAGACTTTAATTTTGATATGAATTATCATTCCAAACATGACTAGATAGAATAATTTCCAAAATAACGAATTTTGGTCAACTTTGACTTTTAACTTAAAAATTTAAAAGTTTTAAATTTTGAATTTTATCTTTTATTATGAAAGTAAATAAAATTTTAAGATCACTACTTTTCGTTTCGTTGAAATCGGATTTATTATGTGAAAGTTATGTCTTTTTAACTATTGTGTGAAATTTGCTGTATTTAACAAAATTGTTTATTTTAAACTATAGAAATAATATTTTATTTGGTCACGTACTGTTCTAATTTATATTTATATGAGTAAAGTAACATGTTATGTGTATCTTTTTTGTTTCCAAACATTTTTTAAAGTGTAATTGACATTTTCCAGTGTTAGTTGTATATTTGTTTACAATTTCTAATTTCCAGCTTCAATTAATTTAAATAATTCCTTATTTATTTTTATATTTTTCTTAAGAACTTATTTTCTTCTCGTTTACATTTTATTTTGTTCCTCATTTATTTATTTAATTTTCTTTTTATTTGTTTTAAAGTGAAATATAAATTTTCTAAAAGCTTGTGATGTTTTATTTGTAATTTTCATGTCCTGTTTGCCATTTTTTAAACAATTTCTCTAATTATCTTCTATTTTCTCTAAATATAATTATTTATTTCATTTTAGAAATGATAAAAGAAGTATTTTATTTTAAAGTTTTTCTTTAGAATATTTTTAAAATGAAGTAGATATTTTTCCAAAGCCAGTGATGTTTTAATTGTCATTTTTGAACCCTGTTTTGAATTTTGAGCAATTTCTTCTATTCTTTTTCTATTTTCTTTAAATTTTATTATTTATTTTCATTTTATTTCACTTTGTTTCGGTTTTTAAAAATATTTTCTGAATTATATTTTGTTTTATTTGATTTAAAAGAAAAGGAAATATGAAAGGTGTTAAAAGCTTTTGAAACTTAAGTCTTTTTACCTCCTAAAGCCCTTTCATTTGCCATAACCTCTCCATTACTCCTCTTGGCCATGCATTTTTTTTTTCATTTGCTGTGTATTCCCTTCAATTTTCATGTGAAAAAAACTCATATCTCACTTCTCTTTCACGGCTAAGAAGTTTGGTAATGACTTCACTCCTTTTTTCCTACTTTTTCTTCTTATTTTCTATGAATTATGCCTTGCTTTCTCATGCTATTTGCTAGGCCTCTCCTCCATAGCCGCAGCCACCACTCTCTACGCCTCTTTCCTGCCATCACCACCACCTATACTTCCAACCATGACCAAGGCCGAGCCCTCCATGATGACCAAACCCCTCAAAAATGCAACCAAATGCCTAAAACTATGCTTATTTGACCACTACTTGTTCATCTCCTTCAACCACCACCCTAACCATCACCATAACCGCCACCACTTCTCTGACCTGACCTCTACACATGCCTTTCCACCACTTACCAGTCATGGTGCACTCAGGCCGAGCCATAACCCCAAGGTCGAGCCTTTGTTTTGACCAAAAATCACACTATTTGCCTTAAAACTCTTCACATCCTTATATATAAACTTATCCACCATATTCCACTACCTTGGCCGTACATACACATGACCAAACCGGAGCCAAACCTTGTTCAAACCAGAGCCAAAAAATCCATAGGCTGTACCAAATAGTAGAGAAGGCAAGGCAAAAGACTGTGTATTCGTATCTCTTTTTATTTCAAAGTTATTTAAATTGAATGTTGTATTGAACTTTAAATTTTTTTTGGTTTTGTTTTGGGTTGTAACACAAGATCTATAGCTTGGATCTCGCTCTATTCAAAGTCCGTGGTCTTGTCTATTTGCTTTTGATTCCGTGCGTTATTGGTTTGCAATCTCCAGCATTTAGAGGTGAGTAAAGCTCATGTGACATTTATACTTATGCAGTTGTGAAATAACAACAACTGAATGTGTAGAAAAATATATAATGTTATAACTGCCATGTGATTATTTATATATGATGTTCAACCTATTAAATTTCATACCATATCATCTGTTACTGTTATATCATGTTATACTGTTCATTTATATCGTTTATCACACTACAAGTTCCCTGTAGATTAGGTTCACTATGGGTTGAAATGATACATACCCGAACGGACTTCAGAATAGATAAAAATCATTATGGGCTGAAATGATAGGCCTGAATGGTTTTTATTTATTTTATTTTTACTTGGGATTGCGGGTTTGAAATGATAGAACCCGGATTTTTCTTTTGAAACTGCGGATTGAAATGATATATATCCGTATCACTTGACCTAGGTTAGAAAACTATATACAGGCCCGTGGTTATATTTTATAAAGTATTTTGAATATTTTAAATATTTTTTAAAACTGAAAAATTATAAAATTTGATTTAAATTGGATTTTTAATGTTTAAATAAAGAAATTTTGGATTTTTCTAGAAGTTAAAAATGTAATTCAAATGAATGGTAAAAAGTGAATTTTTGAAATATAACTTAAATTTGGAAATTTGGACTTTGGCTTTTAAAATGACATTTAAGTTATATAAATAAATTTTTAAGTGGTATAAATGTAAATTTATGATAATTTGATTTAAATAGATTTTAAAGTGTTTTAAATAAAGGATTTCTGATTTTTGTATAAGTGGAAATGTTAAATAAATAAATGGTTAAGTTGAATTATTGAAATATAACTTAAAGTCTGGAAATTTGGGTTTTGGTTTAAAAAGGGAATTTTAAGTTATATAAATAAAATATAAATTTAATTATATTTCGAAAATGGTAAATATGATGATTTGATTAAGTTTGAGTTTAAATGAACTAATAAAGTATTATTGATTTTTCTATGTATTAAAATGGTTAAATGAATGAATGCTTAAAAGTGTAATTTTAAAAATGAACTTGACCTGAAAATGTGAATTTGGTTTTAACTAAGGGTTTAAGTTAATTAAATAAATTGGAAATTTAATTTAATTTTTGAAATGATAATTTGAAAATGTAAATGTTAATAAAGTGTTAAATGTAAAAAAGGGAAAGTTTACACCTGAATTTATTAAGGTGATTTGTGAAATTTGATTTAATCATAAAATGTTGCTTTATAAAAATCATAAGTTAAAGAGTATTTTAACGAACATCCTTGAATGTTAAAATATGATTTTTATAATGTTTAAATGGTTTAAATTGAAATGTTTTCAAGTATAACTTTCAGCAGCTTTTTCTGAATGCTGTGAAAGGTTGAAATTTTCAATGTTTATGGTTTTTAACTTAGTAAATGAATTCATAATGGTTTAAACTTTGAAAATTGAATACTTGATTTAAAAATATATAAACATAAATTTTAAATGGTTTAAATGAATTATTTTGATTAAAATATAAGCTATTTAAAAGGTGATTTGGAATGAAAATAAATGAATGATATCTTTGAATATAAAAGGTATTTAAAGTTGAATATTTGGATTTGAACTTGAATGATGATTTGGAATTGAAGCTTTGGAAAAGATATGATATTTTGATATATATTAAATATTTTGAAATGAAGTTTTTTTAAAGACATGATATTTTAATATTAAAAATGTTTTGAAATGAAGTTTGGAAAGATATGATATTTTGATATATATTAAATGTTTTGAAATGAAGTTTTGAAAGATATGATATTTGATATATATTAAATGTTTTGAAATGAAGTTTTGAAAGATATGATATTTAATATATATTAAAAATTTTGAAATAAAGTTTTGGAAGATATGATATTTTGACATTAAAATAGTTTAAAAATGAAGTTTGAAAGACATGATATTTTGATATTAAAATGATTTGAAAAATGAAGTTTGAAACATATGATATTTATGTGTCAAAAATGATGTGAAAGGAAGTTTTGAAAGGATATATATTGAAATGATTTGAAATGACATGATATTTATTTTGGTAAATATTTGAATTTGAAAGATATGGTATGTTGATATATTGAAATGGTTTAGAAATGATTAAATCTTTATTTTGGTAAAGATTTGGATTGAAATGATATTTTATTTTGAAGTATAAAAATATTATTTTAAAGTTATAACCACGGGTTATAATAACGATTGGTTGGCAAAGAGACCGGGATCGGATATGGGCATACTCTCTGTCGATACCGAAAACCACTTTGACTAACCGTGTATGCGGTGGAGATTCCAGAATGAAGTAGGATGGTGGCGACGTTCTTATGGTATGTTACGTGGACCCAACTCCCGTGAGTTGGCATAAGGTGGCTAAAACAGGAGCGGTATCGGGCCAGTTGAGGTCGCACCTCGTAGCGGACGCATTTCTTCGATGTCATACTATTACTTGTGATTGTTTGAGCGCCCCTCCGATTTTGTGGGAATGTGTTCCGCGGTGGGCGTATGTGGCTGCTGCGTTACCACCAGCCCGAGTGTCATAATCGGTATATCTACCCTGGCATTGCCTTGTATGTCGTGTCACCTACCATATCGAGCCTTTACTACGAGTTTCCATTTGTGTCATACCTATGCAGTATCTTCTCATAGTCTTCCGATCAGGAGATATGCAGGTATTGTGATGACCGCCCATGACTCCTGCACTAAACAAGGGAATAGAGCGCTGTAAAGTGTGCCAGACCGCCATGGACGATCATCAGGGTTGAAGTAAAACAATAAACTCTATCGTATTACTCACAGCGCATGGGTAAAATACAATAGAATATATATATATAGTGAAGCTCTACAAATGCAGATTCTCGTCAAATAAACCTCATAATAGTTTGATACAAAAATCTGAATAGTCAATACATCAAGCCTCACTACATATCACTCAGAGAATATACAAGCAGCGGAACATCCAGTACATATACTAAGAAAAATAATATGCAAGCCTCCAGCTCGTCTTCGTCATCAGCATCGTTGGTCACTAAGAATAGCACCTGTCACCTGCTACCTAGTCTGCCCATCCCAAAATGGATGAACAGCTCAAGGTAATAAGAGTTGAACATAAAACCTTGAGTCAGACAACAGTCTTAGTGAGCGGTAAATTAACTAACAACATACCAAAAGAGCATAAAGGTAAAAGGAATAGGAACCCAACCCTCCCACTCCACCTCTTTCTACAGTGATAGCCCCCAGACACACTAAGCAGAAGTAAATATAGCAAATCAGACATTTAAAGTAAAGCAATTATCACTCAAGTCGAGGTCGGTGTTTTCCAAGTACAAACCCCCAAGGCCTAAACCAAGATCAGATAAGCACCCAGAAAACATCGCTCTTGAGACCGAATGACGATACAACCAAAGCATCCAAACATCCATGACTCTGGCTATCACTGTTATCATTGCTTCGATACCACCGTTAATTGAATGACCGGTACATTCTTTCAGCCGTCCGTCAAGGGCTAATGGTAACCCCGGTTCTAGACATAACTCCGCACGCCGTCGCAGCCCGTTCCTAGGACTATCGAATCTGCCCAGAGTACTCGACCACCAACTGTAGTCTTTTGGGACTATCGAATCTGCCCAGCGTACTCTTGCTTTGAGTCTGCTAGAACCTTCAATAACGATGAAATCTCAGCCTTCTAGTCATCCTCCTCGACGACTATTCTCATACTAGCTCAAGCGCCTCTCGAGCCAACCATTATCAACGAATTCGAACCATCCCTCGAGTTATCAACATGCTTGGAATGATCCCGTCTGGATTATACCAAGGCTACATCACATCATGCCTTGCTTCATCTCATCATAGCAAAGCCCATCTCATCATCATCAAATCTGTCCATATGAGCTTCATCATCCGCCACATATGCCACGAGCAGCTTTCCTTATTCAAGAGTCTTTCTCTTAGCTTTTGAATCATCTTCGACCATACTTGTCCAAATCCAACCATAAATCAACTAATTCATAACAATCAATCAAGACAATCATTAATCCAAGTAATTAAGTATTCAAACATGATCTAAAAGCAATTATAACAAAATGGAAATCTTGTAAATAAAGAATCTAAATCTAACAAGCATGAATCATGAATAATATCTCTACAACTTGATGGATGAACTTGCATAGGTTAACATGTAGTAAAATGGATGTCAAATCTTCATGAACAATGGATCCATACTTAGGTTTTACAAAAATGCATGAAATCACTATCTTTAACACAAAAACCAAGCCACCAATCCAATATACTCCTTTGGGTCCGTGTGAGAGATAACCACCACTCACCGAATCACCTAAACACCTCAAAAGCAACACACTTCAGATCTGGACAGCGAAGGATCTAGCTTGATCCGCCAAAATTCCGCTTCAAACGATGAAATCTTTCTTCAATGGATGGAGATCTTCAATCTAAGCTCTTGGATCTTCGATTTGATTCTTCAATTTGGATGGAAGGAAGCACTAGATTAAAGAAGAGATAAGAAGAGAAGAAGTGTGGCACTCGAGCTCTCAAAATGGCAGAACTTCGTCACTTCAAAAATCCGGATCCCAAAAAGAGAGGCAAGCACGCGTATTAATAGGCTGGAAAATCCTTAGGTCGCTCGCTTTTAGGTCGCTCGCTTTTAGGTCGCTCGCTTTTAGGTCGCTCACGACCTAACAACCTCCGACCTACGACCTAACGACTCAAGCATTCACGCGGCCTAACACATGCGCAACTTATCACGGGCGCTACCTAAGACTCAACGACCTAACACATACGGTTTGACGACTTAACCCTCAACGTTTCAACACTCCTGTGACCTAACACCATCACGACTTAACAAATGTCACGACCTAACTACTACAGCGACCTAACACTGAGTCTAAGTCCCAACGACCTACGACCTAACTCTAACACAGGGTCTCAACGACTTAACACAAACGACTTAACGATCTAACCCTCCAACGCTGCTGCCTAACACCATCGCGACTTAGCGACTCATCCAAGGTCGCTCACTACCTTAGGTCGTTAGCTCGTTTAACCGGTCTATCTTCCTTAAGTCCTTAAGTCGCCCAACAGTCCTATTTTCCTTAGGCCGTTAACCCGCTCGACCACTTAAGTCGCTAACTCCTAAACCGTTAATTCTATTAGGTCATTGCACTCCCCTAAGTCGCTCCACCGACCTAACTTAAACTCTGGTTGACTTAACTCTGGACGACCTAAAAACCCTAACGACCTAAGCCCCAACACGACCAAACTCCTAGGTCGTTTCAAATCTCTTAAGTCGTCTAATTTCTTAGGTCGTTCAATACTCTAGAACCTCCTTATGCTGCGCTATGACCTAACCTCTGGACGACTTAACAATACAGATGACCCAACGATAACAGTTTTACGATCTTTCGATACGCAGAAATATGGGTCGTTACAGGTATTGTATAGACTATTGGCTTATTTGTGTTAAGGTGGAAAATGTAAAGCCTTAACGCTATTTAAAAGTATGTTTATTTTACTGTTAGACATTATTATAATAGCGCAATATACTATATAGTAAATAGTTTAACGGATCCTTAGAGGATGGACGGTCCCAAGCATCCTTTAAGTTACTTGTACTTTTACTATAGTTCACTTGAGTTGGTTTACATTGTATAAGTATATATGTCCCGACTCGAGTGTTTGTATTTTTTATTTACGCTCGAGTCAGCCTGAGTATTCACAGATTTGGATTTCCACTTTCTGGAGATTGGAATCGCTGGAGATTATCTGCTTGTCCAGTTTTATCTGTTTCACTTCCAGTTATCCTGTTGATCCCAGTGTTGTATTCATTTTGTACTTGGTAATTATCTTGAGACTTCTTTTGTACTTTATTTCTTCTGTTGTATCTTATGTAACTCTGATATATTACATAGTAGCTTCATGAACTTCTATTTCTTTTACTTCCGCTGCACTATTATTACTCCGTGTCTGTGATATGTGATTTATTTACTGTATATGCTGAGATTTGCCAAATTTTATTTACAACGCGGTATTTTTGGGCAATTCAAGTCCGACATGTGCGGATGCGAATGGTTGAAAATACCTTGTCGTTACATCTAAGTTCTCTTAGGAGCTTGAGAACTATTGTGGTGGCATATAACCAACGAGGAAGAAGGACATTGGACATTGCATATAAGGACTTGAACAATTGCATATTTGTATCTATTCGTAATTGAATAAAAGGACTTGAATTGAGTCTATTTGCATATTTGACTACGGACTTGCATATTTGATTTATCGACTAGCCTATTTTGCCCAGTGACTTGTGGACTTTTCTTCCCCTTTAAATTTATGGATTATGATTTAAACGGATTTGTGAATTATTACATAAGGGTATATTTGAAACTTCTTTGAATATGCGACCATGCACAAACTTTTGGGTGTTAGGCGATTTTAATCGTTAATATTTTGACGCTAGAAGGAGGGCTTGAACCTTTGAATAACCAAAATATCATATAAGTGGATTTTCTTTAAATTTCGCGTTTTGAAACAATTTCAAATTTGAATTTAAAATTTAAAATTGACTTTGTTAATGCTTTTGTGTTTCCAAGGGTGAACAAACAGCCGGGTTCAATCTCAACATTATTCGTCCGCCTGGTGATTTACGGCACCGCCGCTTCGATCAATACCCAACCACATCATCTCATGATTCACAATAAAGAACCACATGATTATACCATCTCTCTCCTTATTCTTTTATCTGCCTTGCTCACAAGCTATCTAAAGCTTATTCAGTAGGGGCTTTGCACGAAAGGTTCATGTTTATGTTGTTGTTACGAAAAATGTCCATGTATAAATAAGCATGCAAATTACGTTCATGTTTTTTCTACATTAGAAAGCGCAAGACACTTTTTAAACATTAAAAAAATTAAAATTTAAAAAAAAATTTCAAAATCAAAAAACGCAAACTAGCTTGCTCTTTCCTGATAGAAAACACAAATTACTTTGCGCTTTTCAAAAATTTCAAAATTTTTAAAAATAATTTTGAAATCAGAAAGTGCAAACTAATTTGCATTTTCCTGATATAATGTGCAAGTTAAAATGCGCTTTTCAAAATTTTATTGAAAAAACTTAAAGTAAAAAAAGTGCAAGTTGAAAAATGCAAAGCATATTGCTTTTTTAATTTAAAAAAAACGGAAATCAAATTTATATGCTAATTTTTTCAGTGACTTTTCATGTGGCAAAATAAAAAATTGTATTCAATATCAATTCAACGTCTAAAAAGCGGAAAAATCAGATCTAACGTCCATTTCAATTCGTCACCTCCACTTCAAAACAATTCAGATCCTACAAGAAAATCAAATCTGCAGTTCTTAAAGAATCCGAAGTAATTGTGAATATCTTTGAAGTGGTCAATGATTTTCAAGGTGGTTCTCGAAGTGATGACTTCGAAGAGATTAAATGATTCACGAAGCAAAGTGATATCTTCGAGGTAGTTTGGTTAGGTTCGAAGTGAAGTAAGCTTCGAAGAGGTCCAATTCAATGGTTTCGAAGTGAAGTAAGCCTCGAAGAGGTTCCAATTCAATAGATTCGAAGTGAAGTAAGCTTCGAAGAGGTTCTGATTCAACAGTTTCGAAGTGAAGTAAGGTTCAAAGGACTTCGAAGTGGTTAGCGGTATTCGAGGCGGTTCTATAAAAATCGAAGTGAGGTGTTCCTCGCAGTAATTTCGAAAAGTAACACTTTAGGCTCCAAAAATGATTATAAAGCTGATTCCTACAGTATTGTATTTTGAAAATTTACAGCTTATTTGTTGATTTCGAAAAATAAGAGATTTTGGATTTGTTGATTTCGAATGGAAGGGATTTAGAAAAAAAAATTCCAAAGAAATCTAATTTTATAAATCATTTAAAATGAAATCATGGATTTCAACTTTTGAATAATAGACTTATGATTTTTGATTTTTAGATACATAACAGGTTCATACGTATTATTTCAGGGCATATATGAACTTTTAAAAATGTGTAAACTACGTACAAATATGGAAGGTGAACACCAGTTTTTAAAGGTACAAAGTTTCATATGCACACAAATTAAGATTTGATGATAGTTATTATCTTGAGAATGATATGAAAAATAGAAAATCTTTATTTCTGATGAAAAATGAGAGAGTACAATACTGATTCGTATGATGTTGCTCTGTATTTAAATACATTACAATGCAACTGGGCTTGCTTATACAATCTGGCCCAACTGACTATAAGAAGAAATAAAAGTATAACTGTTGAGATTGAGATGGATGGCTGAGATCTTTCAACATTGAGTATATGATAATGTAACCAGAGAGTCCCACTTCATTATCTCATATTCGCTTATTCCCCCCTTCGAACCCTAGCTCTCTCACGGTTAGGGTTTGGGTGAAATCATGAGATTTTGGCAAAAATTGAAGATGAAAAGCATAGATCTAAGCTAAAGCAGTGATCTTCGAAGCTAAATTATGAGAAAGTTGGCAACTTTACGATGCTTTCTTCACTCAAGCTTAATATTGAGAAATTCCAGTGAAGAATGACAGATGTGTCTTACAGATCTGAGTTGAAACACGAATCTTCGAAGCTAAATCATGAGAAAGTCAATGACTTGATAGATCTGAGTTGGTTCTTTGAGGCGGCGATTCATTTTCCTTCAAACTGAGAAGATGTTGAGTCCTCTTGGGTTGTCGCTGACTTTGTCTATCTGAATGCTGTTTTTCTACAACTCTGAGATTGCTTTTGAATTGCAAAAAGTTTCTCTTTGATAGAGCCTTGGTTAGCGTATCGGCCACTTGGTAAGTTGCAGGTAAATGATTCACTTGTATATTCCCTTTGAGTACTTGATCTCTAACGAAATGCAAGTCTATTTCTATATGTTTGGTTCTTGAGTGCATTATGGGATTTGCTGTCATGTAAACTGCACTCTGATTATCACACCATAGTGTTGCTTTGATATTTATGTCTAATCTTAGTTCCTTTATAATTGATTGTAACCACATAACTTCTGCTGTTGCACTTGCGATGCTTTTATATTCAGCTTCTGTGCTGGATCTAGAAATAGTTGATTGCTTCTTCGAACTCCATGATATTAAGTTACCTCCAACAAAAATGCAGTATCCTGTGACTGATTTTCCGTCGTCTGGATCGGTACCCCAATCTGAGTCTGCATAACCAGTGATATTACGATCTTTGCTTGCTTTGAATATCAGTCCATGGTTAATTGTTCCCTTTAAATATCTCAGAATTCTTTTTAATGCTTTCCAGTGCTCATCCAATGGGTTCTGCATAAATTGAGAAAGTTTATTAACACTAAAAGCAATATCTGGTCGTGTTATAGTGACATATTGTAATGCCCCTATAGCACTTCTATATTGTTTAATGTTGCTTATGGCTTCTCCCCTATTTTTTGACAAGTTTTGATTACATATCATGGGAGTAGCCATAGGTTTAGCCTCTTCCATTTTGGTTTTGACAAGCAGTTCTGAAATATATTTTCTTTGACATAGAATGATTTCTGAATTTGAAGTCTTATGTACTTCTATTCCCAGAAAGTAATTAATATATCCCAGATCTTTTATTAAGAACTACTTGTTCAGATAGTCTATGACATGATTAATTTCATCCTCATTATTGCCTGTAACAATTAAATCATCCACATAGATTAGTATGTAAATAATTGAGGATGTGTTACTTTTAATGAATAATGAGGTGTCTGACTTGATAGATTGATATCCTATTGATATTAAAGTTGATTTCAATCTATCAAACCATACCCTCGGGGCTTGTTTTAACTCATAAATTGCCTTGTTCAGTTTACACACAAGGCCTGAAACTTGTTCATAACCAGGTGGCTGCATCATATAAATTTCTTCTTCAAGTGTGCCATATAGAAAGGCATTGTTAACATCCAATTGCCTTATATTCCATCCTTTGTACAAGGCAATTGTGATGATAAGCCTTATAGTAGTGGGTTTGACAACTGGGGAAAAAATTTCAGTGAAGTCAAACCCATACTGTTGAATGTACGCTTTGGCAACTAATCTTGCTTTATGTTTATTGATGGATCCATTAGGATTCCTCTTTATCTTGTATGTCCATCTACAACCTATAATATTTTTGTGTGTAGGTGGACATACAAGATCTCAGGTTTTATTTTTTATGAGAGCATTATACTCTTCATGCATTGCTGCTTTCCAGTTTTTGTCCTTTGCAGCTTGATCAAATGTACATGGCTCATCTCTATTTATGTTGGCACTGTATACTTTGGGTTTGAATATTCCACTTTTGGCTCTAGTGATCATGGAATGACTAGGCCTGACAGGAGCTTCAACTTGAGGTGAGTCAGCCTCTTCATTGTGATTAACACTGTTTTCTGTGTTGCAGTTTTGATCTTTTTGATTTGTTGAACTTGCAGGTGAGTGGATGGCATGACTGTGATCATCTTCCCACTCTAAGTTTTGTTGAACAGATATAGGAGAGTGTGATTGATGATCAGCAGTAGTCCTCCTCATCTCTTCTAAGCTCTTGCTTTCAGATATCAGAGGTAAATCAGGTATAGACACATGTGGATTGTGCACTTTACCTGTTGTTCTCACTTCAGAACTTTTAAAAGGAAATACTTTTTCATTAAACACAACATGTCTGCTTATAAAAATCTTTCCATTGTTATCAATACATTTGTATCCCTTTTGGTTAGAGGCATATCCCAGGAAAGTACATTGTTTTGATCTAAAATTTAATTTATTATTATTATAGGGTCTTAGATATGGAAAACATAGGCACCCAAATACTTTTAAACTATGGTAATCTGGCTTTATCCCTTGCAATTTTTCAACAGGTGATGTACCATCTAAAGTTTTGGTTGGCAGTCTATTAATGGGAAATACTGCTGTACTAAATGCTTCTGGCCAAAACTTTAGTGGTAAATCTGCATGAGCAAGCAAGCTAAGCCCAGATTCAACTATATGTCTATGTTTTCTTTCTACTAAGCCATTTTGTTCTGAAGTGTATGGACAAGTAAAACGATGAATTATTCCCTTTGCCTTAAAGTAATCTTTAAGTGGTTTATATTCAGTTCCTCCATCTGTTTGTATTAATTTGACATATGTGCCAAGCTGTTTCTCAACCATTGTAATGAAATTTATCACAACACTGTGTGTATCTGATTTGTTTTTCAAAAAATATATCCAAGTGTATTTTGTGTGAGCATCAACAAATGATATATAATATTTGAATACATAATCTGAATGTATTGGGGCAGGCCCCCAAAGATCAGTGGCAATGAGTTCAAGTGGTTTAGAGTACTCTGTCACAGAGTTACCAAATGGTAATTGGTGACTTTTTCCCATTTGACAATGAGTGCATACATAGGGAAGAGACATATTATCAACTATTATGTTATTTTCAGACAGTACTTGCTTAACAACTCTAGTGCTAGGATGACCAAGTCTGTAATGCCATAGATCAAAAACATTATTACTGTTTTCTACTTCACAGTAATTACAATAGTTTTTTTTCAACTATATGTTGACTGCAATTGACAGATTTAAACATGTACAATCCTCCTTCAGCATCACCCTGCAATAAAACATCTTTAGTTAGTATATCTCTAACAAGACAATACTTAGGGTAAAATTCAAAATAAACATTGTTATCATTAGCAAACTGAGATACACTAATGAGATTCTTTTTAATTTTTGGTACTCTTAGTAAGTTGTGCAGGAATAATTGCTTCTTTCCTTTGATAGTGACATTTCCTATATGTGTGATATTGATACACTTACCATTTCCCATGCAAACAGATTTTTTACCTTTGTACTCTCTATTTCCAAGATTTAAGTTGTCAAGATTATTGGTTATATGATTGGTTGCTCCTGAATCTGGATACCAACAGTCATCATTTGGAGATTGATTATTTTCACTTGAGTCTTTATTATCTGATTGGCTGCTAGAGCTAGTTTGAGCCATGTTTACATTGTAGTTTCCACTCTTTTGATTATTGTTGTTGTTAGAATATCTGAAATAACATTTCATAGCAGTGTGTCCAATCTTTTCACAGATTTGACACTTTGGTCTACTGTTATTAGTGTATCTTCCCCTTCCTCTTGACCTGTTGGGATATCCACCTCGCTGTGTACCTCCCTTTTGTATTGTCTGATCTGTCCTGTTATTGTTTTGGCTTCTGTTTCTTGAAGCAGTTGTGTAGTTGATTGTGAACTCTGATTCTTGTGGTCTTTTATTATCTATTCTTGCCTCATGAGACAGTAGTATAGAGTAAACATCATCAAATGATGGTAAATCCTTTTGTGATGCTATAACAGCAATCACTGATTCATATTCCTCATTTAATCCATTAAGAATGGTCAGAATGTGTTCTGAATATGAGACTTTGTGGTTTGCTGCACTCAGTGAATCACATATTCTTTTAATTTTGAAAATATACTCTCTCATGGTGCAACTGTCTTTCTTTATGCTGTGGAATTATCTTTTATAATACATCACTTTGGCAGCAGATTGTGTGTTGAACACTTTTTCAATGGTTGTCCATATGTCATTTGCAGTTTTGCAGCCGATAACATGTGATAGAAGATTTGTACTTATAGATGATAGAAGCCTATCCTGTCTGTGGTACTTCACATAATCTTCATTACTGACAATTTTATTTTCTTGATCAGTTATGCACTTTGGAGAAACGGGAATAGTCCCAAGAATGTGGCCTTCAAGCCCATATTCTTGAACTACAGTCTCAATTTGCAATTTCCAGAGAGGAAAGTTATCTTCATTCAATTGAACTGTAACAAGATTGCTTTGTGGGCTAATCACAGTTTTGATGAGTTTCTCTGCGGCAATACTGGATTGACTATTATTGATTTCATTGGCAGAACTTGCCATGCTGGGTTGATTATTCATCTCTTCACTCATGATGATATCAGAAATAAAGAAAAAGAGTACAGAGCAGCAAAAAGAAATACAGGGCAACAAAAATTATTCAATTGAGACGGAAAAATAAAGATTCTGAGTCAAGAATTCCTCACAGTAAGTCTAATGCAACCGTATGGCATAGATGATGATCAACTCTCTTCCTTTCTTTGATCTGATATGTCGTGCAGGAAGGCAGTTTCTTTAATTTGAGATGATTCTTGATTTCTTGTGTTCTTTGATTTTCTGATTTTCTTGATTGAATATTTTTTTGAGATTCTGCTGCAGCCTCTGTTGATTGGCACAGCATAGAATTGTGACCCTGATTCGAAACACTCTTCAGATGATGAAACACTTGTTTCTGATGAAGATGATCACCAGATGATGATACTACTCTGATGTTGTTTGATCAAAAGATTAGATGGCTGTTAAGCCTTTGATTTGCTCCGATACCAAATTAAGATTTGATGATAGTTATTATCTTGAGAATGATATGAAAAATAGAAAATCTTTATTTCTGATGAAAAATGAGAGAGTACAATACTGATTCGTATGATGTTGCTCTGTATTTAAATACATTACAAATGCAACTAGGCTTGCTTATACAATCTGGCCCAACTGACTATAAGAAGAAATAAAAGCATAACTGTTGAGATTGAGATGGATGGCTGAGATCTTTCAACATTGAGTATATGATAATGTAACTAGAGAGTCCCACTTCATTATCTCATATTCGCTTATTACACATATTTGCACCAGATTCGGTTGTACAATCCTTTGAATATATATTAAATTTATATGTGAATTTGGCTTCAGATATACATGGGGTATTAAGTGTGCACATATCTGAATTCAGGTATATGAGTACTCTGTTTATAAACAAATTTTCAAGTATATATTAGTTTTGTATATATGTAAAACTTTCGGGTATATGCTGTGTCATGTAGATATCAAGTTTAATGATGTGCATATCCTTTTCAAACATATAGAAATTTTAGAATGTACAAGTTTTATAAGAAAAATTTTAGTATTGGTTTCAAATGTTTCTTATGAATAAACTTTGAAAATATATGAATTTCAAGCATACAAATTTTCAACGTACACTAGTTTTCAAATTACATCAGAGTTTTGAAGGTGTGCATATCATCAGCTTCGACGCTGTGAGACTTGAAGTGTATATTTCTTCGAATGAATACATGATTTTCAATATGTGAACATGTATATCTGATTTCAAGTGTAAGTATTGTTTTAAGAGTATATGTTGGCTTTGTGTACATGTCAAATTTGCAAGCTTCGTGTGTGTGTGTCAAAGTTAAACTTAAATGTATAAGCTTTCAACCACTTCTAATTCTTTTTCCTATGTATTTGTAAGCTTCGTATGTGAGCTGATTCATGTGTATTAGTGTGTTAAACATCCTGTCTAGTTTTGAAGATATACAAAGCTTCATATATGTATATAGGTTTCACTTATGAAAGTTCAAAAAATTTACATTTTCCAATGGATTAATATTAATATGAACGAGTTTATGAATGTATTCAGTTTTTCCAAAGAAATGTGGTTTTATAACATATGCCGGAATTGTGCTTATCACAATTTCGAGTATCCCAAGCCTTGAAGTATATCAGTTCCATGTATATTAATTTTGAATATAAATTGTTCTATAAAATTTTAGTGAGTGACTTTGAATATGAATGCGGATTCAGACATGTTTGTGTCAAAATTGGGCACAACACTCTTCGGAAGTTTTTGAAGAGATAATAAATGAAGAATGCAAATTAAAATGAGGATTATCTAACAAAAACTCCAAGCAACAGAAAGTAAATTGCGCAGAAGACAACAATTTAGAGTGGTTCGGCGATGTGCCTACGTCCACTATGAAGCTTTGTTATTTTATTGCTCGATATTCGGAGAATACAACTTTTATATGGCTAAGTACAGCAGTTCTTAAGCAAAAATTTTGAAGATCAAAGCTAGCGGCGGTGCTCTGAAATGATTCTAGCGGCGTCCGGGCGTGCTTTTTCTCTAGAAATTCTCCGATCCCCTTTCTGAATGACCAGGGGCTCTATTTATAGATGCTGGAGGCTGATATTTCTCCTAAAATCCGGGAAGACCACTTCTGACACGTGCAGGGGGCCCACATAGCTGAATTCTGGAGATCCGGGCCCGCCTTTGGATCGATTCGACCCTTGGTTCGAATCGATCAAAAAAGTGTCCAATCGGGATGAAACTTGGCGTGGCCATTCCTCAGCATGTATGCAAGCTTCTGTGAAAATTTCATGGCATTTGGATCATAGGATTGAGAGATATGATCGATTCAAGATTGCGTCTTCGTGTACCCTGTTTGCTTCGACTCGATCCTATGGATTCGTTCGAATCCATATGGTTCAAATCCATATGGTTCGAATCCATATGGTTCGAATCCATAGGGTTCGAAGACGTACATGCTTCGAATCCATGGTCTTCATGGCTTTCCTACTGGATGGTTTCGAAGCACGCCGTGAGATGGAATCGAAGTGAAGTCTCAGGATGGATTCGATGCACTGCAACCAGATGGATTCGAAGTAATTTCTTACCTCATGGATTCGACCTTGAGATTCTCTTGATGGATTCGAAGTAAGGTGACTTGGATGGAGTCGAACTAAGGCTTGCTCAATGGAGTCGAAGCGAGGTCTAGTTCATGGATTCGAAGTAATGCATGGATTCGAGGTAAGGCTCCGGGAGGATGGATTCGAAGCACGGCTAAGCTTCTTGGGTTCGAACAAGGGAAGGTTCTGGATGGATTCGAGGTGATGGATTCGAACCGAGCAAAGTTCATTTCTCTCAACTTGAATCCATCATAACTTGAGCATACGACCTCGGATTGACTTGAAATTTGAAACGCGGACTTCTACGATCTTTCTGGTCATGTCCTATCAATTGTGGATCAATCTGGACTCGGACAAAATTCATCGGTATCCATAGCGAAGAGGAGTGCAACCAATCTCTTGAGACGAACTGTCCTTTGTTTTTGGCCAATCTCTTGGTATCACGGCTTTGCCAAAAAGCGGGATAACATTTTGCCCCCCAAAGTACGTCTTGTGGGAACATTACGTGCTTTGAATAGTTGCCATTTCTTTCTGAAAAATCATTGCTCTCTTTTTGTTGAGACTCGTACGCTGTATTACTGTAACCTTGCCTTGATATGATTGATTGCTGTATAGTAGCGCTTAGCCGCTGGCTGTTGTTGTTGTAACAGGATGACTGTTTGATCCCTGCAAATGTCTAAAATCAAATGTTAGTTCGATATGTACGCACATATACTTGTTTGACCCTTGTTAACGTCGTGCGTTCACAAGTTATGTCGGTTTTGTTCGCTATTGAATTTCGTATCGATTCTTTCCAGAATCGATTTTAGATTCAAGTCAAAGCATTGTTTCTATCCTCTTATATCGATCCTCTCCTGAATCGGTATACAAGGTAGACAAGTAATTTTTTAAATCATAGCGATTCGTTCGCTCTCACCGACGTCCTTTGATGGATTCGAAGTCACGTCTGTTCGAATCGATCGTCTTCGAGTCGACGGTTTTTTTTTTTTTTAATCCAGCCTTTGCCTAGTGCTTCCTTGAATTGATGATGCCTCGTATCGATAAAGTTGGGATGGATTCGATCATGTAAGAGATCTGAAGGTAACGGGTTTGAAGTGTAATATGGATTCGGCCATGTGATGGATTCGAAGTTATGGCCTTTCACTGTGATGGATTCGAATGCAATGCGTTATCGAGTGCTTGTTCGAATCGATGGGGTTTGGCTAGTGACCGGCGGTAGGAGGTAAACACAACCGGGAGTCGAAAAGCCACGCGTTTTCTGTGGAATCCATATAAATATCCAAGGCCGTCCTCATTTTTACTTCTTACTCTTCACTTTTTACTGTAGTTCTACCTTCGAATCGGTCCTCCAACATCAGATACAATTGCATTCTGCACGAATCGATCCAATTTCTCCAAGTTTCTTACCGCCATCGAATCCAATCAGGTAGGTCAAGGGATCGATCCGAGTATAGAACAATGAAAACTGAAAATTTGACATCGACTTCAATCTTCTCTTTCGAAACCCATGAGTGATAGTGAGGTCTAGAGTGGGTTGACTCGATGGATCTGGGGATTGAAGCCATTCAAGTCGTATCGATTCTGAGTGTCATCAGGGAGAAGTGTAGGCAACGTTGATTGTTATCCTCCTTCCTTGCTTCGGATCGATTAGGGCATAGGTAGTTCGAACTGATCAAGAAGGTGAGGCTTCGAATCGATGTAGGAATAGGTAGTTCGAATCGATCAAGATTGTGAGATTTCGAACCGATGGATTCGAAGGACCGTGTTGATCGATTCGAAGTGACAATACCCTGATCGATTCGAAGATGTGCAGTGTTGATCGATTCGAAGTCACGCGAAGCTAATGGATTCGAAGCACCTTCTCCACCCCTAAGCTGCATCGAGTCGACCATCCTGGCTTCGAGGCATATGGATTCGAACGTCTTCGATTCGACTCGTATCGATTCGAGTCGATCGATTCGAACGTTCGAACATATGAAACTTCTAACTCTATGATTGGCTCCAACGTTTGAGTCTATGACCAACTTCAAGTTTGAACTTTTTGTTGAGCTTAATGAACTTTAGCATACTTGACCCCGACGAGCTTCGGCCTTGCATAATCGAATCTAACTTGACATCTCCATTGAAGCTCGTCGATGGCACCATGACTTAAACAAAATTCAACTGATTTATTACTTGAATTGGCCAATAGCTTCTGGGTGGCGCGAAAGTGACGGTCAGCGACGACGGTCGTTTTCATTCTCAAATTCCAAAATTTCGTAGTTTGGACACCTCGTTTCATTTTTGTAAAGTCTGCTTAAAATTTTTTCTAGCACTTGTATTGCACATCATATCCATACACTTTGCACCGCGGGAATGCTTGGGTTTTTTTTTATACGTTTTTAACGCCACTTTCTGGTGAGCTAGTTAATTATGGAGTCTTCAAGTTCTCAACAACAAGAAGCACAAAGCTCGCCCTTTCCAATGCTTGAGATTCCGGACGTTCCTCCTGAAGTCGTGGACCCGGCTCCGGATGAATTGCCGGAGGCGATATTTATCGAAGATCCGGTTGATTCTGTTCAATCCAATATCTCAGAGTCTCTGTTGGGCCGGTTATGTTCGAAACACAACATATCTCTGGATGATGTCTTATTACCCAGTGCCAGCGATAGACCACACAACCCTCCTGAGGGATATACTGCCTTTTACCGCCATGCCTGTGCAGTCGGATCTCTTCCTCCTTTTAACCAATATATCAGAGAGATGTTGTCGTTCTTAGGAATCGCTCCTTCGCAGCTTCATCCCAACGGGCATGCACTACTAAACAGCGTCTTCGTCATATTTATGGATTGTCTTTTTCGCCCGCCAAGACCTAACGAGATCAGGCACATCTTCAATTTCAAGAGTAGAGGTGATAGCCCGTCTTTCACTTTTCTGGAGGCGGTCAGGAACTGTCAGGTCGTGACTGGGGCTTGGACTAGGCTTAGTTATTTCAAGAACGAGTGGTTTTTTGTTCGTTGTCCCCCAGGGTTTGCCAGGAGATGGTTATCCAGACGTAAGCATCATAATTTGTTATTGAGTGGTCATTCTTAATACTTTACATTAATATTCTGCTACTCTCGCAGCCATCATTTCAAGACCTGCTGGTGGGCATTATAGGGGTGTCGTTCAAAGCTTGCAAAGGGTTCCCCATGACTTAAGGCACATAGATTTGCTATTGACCGATGATAACTTAAGGACACTGGGTTTGATTGAGACGGGCCAAAGTATTGTGATTGAAGGTTTGGCGAAATCGGCCTCGAGGAAGAAGAAAAAAGTGGCAAAAAGAAGACCTGGGGTTGTAATAAGAGAAATGAGCGATGACGAAAGAACGCCCACAGATACTGATATAGCTGCCGACCTTTCCCGAATAGAAGAGGGTCATAAAGGCAAGGCTGTTGTACCTAAGCTTAAGAGACGGAAGTCTGTAGTTGTAACCCGTTCCCAACCTTGGGTTACCGTTTCCCGTGCTTCTCCTTGTTAGTCTGGAGACCTTTTCACCGGGTTGGACGATATTCCCATTCCGGACTACATATCTCTCCATCACGGGTCCGGGCTGGAAGAGCTCCGGGGAGCGCTTGACATAAGCGATTCTTTACCCGTTAGTGTAATCGACGCTTCTGGTTGGTCGGGGGGTTTGCGCATTTATTCACTTTTCACAACACTTCACGACTTCCACACGCATTGCAGTGTTTTTTCTTGGTACTTAATCGAATTGTTCCATTTTTACAGGCATCATGTCGAATCGTCCTTCTACACTTGACAAACTTCGGCGAGTACACCATTCTTCATCCTACTATGAGTCTCGCCGCAGGGATTCTGACCGAGATCGTGAGCGGAGGTATTATGAGCAGGAACACCGTGATAGGGACCATTCCCGACACTACTCCAGCCAGGAACATTCTCATAGGGACCGAAGGTATCGTTCACCCTCTCGTTCTCCTCCGTCGTCCAGGGGCCAAGTGCCTGTAGTTGAAACTTCGCGGCAACAATCATCTCAGTAAATTTCTAAACCCGATCCACATCGCTCAAGGACCGATACAGCCACGACCGTAACCGTAGAGGAAGCACCCCTTGAACCGTCTGGTGAAGGGGCTATTAGAATTGCTCAGTTGAAAAAAGACTTTCCAGAGATATGCTTTGACGCCTATATCTTTCCACCCAACCTTAAGAGAATTCCCGAAGAGGCCGTGCACACTGCCCTCAGCTATACTCGGGATTTTTATGCTCAATATAAAGAGTGGTACAGGGCAGCTGTTAAAGCCTCAAAAGTAGCCTTCGAACGAGCCAAAGTTATTGAGAGCTTGGAAGCAGACTTGGCTCAGAAGAACCGTATCATTGACGTTCTTCAATCTGAAACAGAGTCTTCTCGCAAAGCTGAACTGGAGTCGTTACAGAAGGTCGATGAGACATTGGCTGAGATGGAAAAAATGCAACAAGCGCACTGTACTTTAGTTGAGGATTTAGGCCATCGATACAAAAACGTTGAGGCCGAACGAGATGCAGCGGTCAGGGAACTTGAGGAGTTAAAAGCTAAATTCGCCAGTTTAAATAAGGAAAAAGATGATGCTAATGCAGCTGCACAGGAAGCGTGTGAGCAAGCTGTGTCTCTTCGAGCCGAGCGAGACGCAGCGGTTGCTAAGGTTGGAGCGGTGGAAGCAGAGGTAGAAGGGAGAGTTCAAGCGGAGATTTTCAGAGTAGAAGCTGAATTTGACGATCTTCTCGACACTTATAATGCCAATGTACTCGAGCACAGGAATCTCTCGTGGCTCGGAGATTATTCTGCGCTCCTGCTCAGTGCTTGGAAAAAACTGGTGGCGAATAAAAGAGCATCTCTCCCTGAAGGTGCCGTAGATGAGTTTGAACTTGAATCTCGCTTATTGAACGAAGAGGAAAGGAAACTCCTCCACGACGCGATGATCTCCGCCGAGAGGGAGAGACTTGGGTTTCATCATGTAGAGATGGGTGAAGGTTCTGGAGCCGCACATGACAGTGAGAATGTTCCAGTTGATGCCCCAACCCCATCTGGAGTCGTTACTACAGCTGTTCCACAAGTTATCCCTGCTTATAATCCGGATCGACCGGAATTGTCTCTCGGTACATCTACCGCTTCTGAACCTGTTCTATCAACGAGCCGCAGCAAAGAAGGTATTATAAATGTTGCTTTAAGTGTTTCTGGAATTTTGAACTTGTAGTCGATCTTTTGACCATTTCTCTTGTGTTTTAATCAGTGACTGAAAGCGATGCGCCAGCACTTCCAATTCCACAAGTTTCGCAGCCAACGCTAGGAGCCGTTGTTACTGAGGCCATCACGACCACTGTTTTTACCAGCGAGATGGGAGGAGGAAGCTCGATGTCGTTTGATGTTCAGATGATCGAGGAGCTCCTCAAACAACCTTGTGAACCTTTCCCTGACCCTTCCTTTACAATGGGTGGTGTTACCTCTTCTTTTAGCTCATTTATACCGACCGTCCCTGTTTCCAGCGCTGATCGATCAATCCGAGAAGAGGAAATTCTTGCTGAGATAAGTGCTGAAATGGCTACGGCAGTTGGTGGTTCTGGAGGCGATGTCGCTCCACCAAGCTTAACTTCTTCAATCATTACTACTCTCACCAGCACAGTTATAACTTCTAGTGTTGAAGCTTCGCCACCCGCTACAGCTCCTCCGCCTTCAGTTCGCCCTCTAAAAAGGATCTCTGTCCCTTCTAGTTCTGAGGAAGATGTAGATATCATGCCAGACCCTGAGGACGCTCCAAAGAAGGACAAGAAATCTCGTAAGAAGCCGGGTAGCGGGTCTAGCGGCTCAACCCCAAAGAAGAGACATCGGAAGAAGAAGGACTGAACTTCTTGTTTTGTCATGCAGTCGCGAAGCAGAATTTCTTTTTACTTCTCTTTTTGTTGGTCGTGTATGAGTGTGGATTCGGCATCCACTTTATGAGTTGTTTTTGGTTTTATCATGTAATCAAACTCTTTTTTCGTTTGTTAATAAAATAGAAAACAGCTCTTTCCTTATTTGCTTAAGTATTGCATCGATTAGCTTGTGCCCGCACATGCTATAAGCCTTGTATACATGTCCGCACTTCGGGGACTTAACATAATCTGCAGTTAACAGTTTGGTGTACTTGTGGTGTTTTCACCGTCAAGTAGAGTTTGTTTTTATTTGCCGAGTTTGAGAATCTTGGTCGCGAGTTGTGATCGATGAATAACCGAACTTCGGACGTTACATCACTTTGGTTAGCGATTAACACTTAGCTTTTTTTTTCCCCCTAGTCTCGGGGAGTAACATTTGTGTTTTGGTGGTTGAGTGTGTTTAATGCAAACCTTAAGCACGTTTCCACATTCTGGGGACTTAGGATAATTTGTAATCGATAACTTGGTTCGCACTATGGGGATTTGAGAGTTATCGACGTTTTGCAATATGGTTCGCACTATGGGAACCTGGAATTGACGTTTACACTCCCCTCCATGCTCTGGGAATCTGGAGTTAGTGTGAATCTTCCGGTTCGCGCTCCGGGAACCTGTAATTTATATTTATACTCCAATTCATGCTTTGGGAACTTGGAGTTAGCACGAATGCTCCGGTTCGCGCTCCGGGAACCTGTTTGGGCTTTTTGAGGATTCGTTCACACTCTGCGAATGAGGGATTCGATGTTTATACTCCAATTCACACTCTGGGAAGTTGGAGTCCGTTTGCACTCTGGGAACGAATTGTTTTATGTTTATACTCCAGTTCACGCTCCGGGAAGTTGGAGTCCGTTCGCACTCTGGGAACGAATTGTTTTATGTTTATACTCCAATTCACGCTCCGGGAAGTTGGAGTCCGTTAGCACTCTGGGAACGAATTGTTTTATGTTTATACTCCAATTCACGCTCCGGGAAGTTGGAGTCCGTTCGCACTCTGGGAACGAATTGTTTTATGTTTATACTCCAACTCGCGCTCCGGGAACCGAGAGTTGAAGTTTATACTCCAATTCACTCTTTGGGAATTTGGAGTTGGCGGGGGGATCGTCGCGTGTCAATCCCCGTGAATGTTGATGTAGTGTTCTGTCCCCGAGCTCGGGTTTCACTTAGTGAGTGACTGGTCGCATCACAATCACTCCCTACTTGAATAAGTCCCTTCTCGTGATGGGACTTAGCCCTTCGTGCATTGTAATATAGTGCGTCATATTCAATAAATCACAGCTCTGGCTCGAAGAGATGGCATTTTATTGCTGAAACGAAAGAATACGGCAAAGTCAGTTGCCTTATTACAAATTTAAGTCTCAAAATACTAGAATAAAATGCAAAGAAGTAAATTGGCAGAAAGTAAATAGGTAAAATTTCTCATATGTAGTAGCGACGAAGACTTTCGCTATTCCAAGCTCTCGGCAAGGTAAAACCGTCAACTGTTGATAATTTGAACGTGCCATCTTCGAGCTTTTGTGAGATTACATATGGTCCGTCCCAATTTGGCTTCATGTGTGAAGGGACCGGAAAAACTCTTTTGAGTACGAGATCGCCGAGTTCGAAGGTTCGCGGACGGACCTTGGCGTTGTACAGTCTGGCGACTTGATTACGATATGCGGCTGCCCTCAAATCAGCCTCTTCGCGCTTCTCATCGAGTAAATCCAAAGATTCAGCAAGTAATATGGCATTTGTTTTCGGATTGTAATATGTTACACGATGGGAATGCACTTCCATTTCGACCGGAATAACGGCTTCAGAACCATATGATAAGGAAAACGAGGTATGACCGGTTGCAGTTTTATGGGTTGTTCGATAGGCCCATAATGCCATAGGGAGTTCGTCAACCCATTTGCCCCCAGCCTTTTCCAGTCGCTTCTTTAGGATGGACTTGATAACTTTATTAACTGCTTCAACCTGACCATTTGCTTGTGGGTGTGCCACTGCTGAGAATTTCTTCTGGATGTGAAATCGTTGGCAGAAATTTTTGAATTCAGCACTGTCGAATTGAGTTCCGTTATCGGTAATGATAGTATGTGGGAGACCAAAACGGCAGATGATGTTACGCACTACAAAGTTGATTACTTTCTTTGTTGTGATTGTCGCAAGGGGTTTAGCTTCAGCCCATTTGGTGAAATAATCAACCGCGACGATGGCGTACTTCGCGCCACCTTTGGCCAGAGGCAATGTGCCGATGATATCCATTCCCCACACCGCAAATGGCCAAGGACTGACCATTTGGGTTATCTCAGTAGGCGGGGCTCTTGAAATTCGAGCATGTTTCTGGCATTTGTCACATTTTCTAGCGTAATCTGCAGCATCACGATTAACGGTAGGCCAATAATACCCATATCGAAGTATCTTCTTTGCTAGCGCTTGCCCCCCAGTGTGATCACCACATTCTCCTTCGTGTATATCATGTAACACTCGTTTGATTTCATCGTGTGCGATACACCGGAGGAGAGGAACAAAGTATCCTCTCCGATACACGACTCCATTCTGAATCACAAATCGTGAAGCCTTTCGCAGAACTTGTCTTTTCTCGCTTCGCCGCTCGGGCAATACACCACGTTCGATATAATCTTGATAAGGAGTCATCCATGATTCCTTGGTGGAGGTTGCTTCGAATGCGAAATCAGTCTCCCTCCGATCAATACTCGGAGATGATAGGGTTTCAATTGGGACAACTCCCAACTGTTGAGCCTCACCCGTGCTTGCTAACTTTGCCAATGAATCAGCTTTCTGATTGTGCTCTCGGGGTATGTAGAAAATGGCATAGTAATCGAATTGATTAAGTATCTCTAGAACTTGAATTAGATAAGCGGCCAGTCTTCGATCTTTGGCTTGGTATTCACCTCGGACTTGACACACTATCAATTGGGAGTCACAATAGATCTCTACAGCGATGATTTTCAGATCACGGGCAAGTTTTAGTCCGGTAAGTAGAGCTTCGTACTCGGCTTCATTGTTGGTTGCGCGAAACTCGAATTTCAAAGCATAACATATGGATCGTCCTTCAGGGGTCTCAAGCACTATCCCAGCTCCTGAACACCGATCATTTGATGCACCATCGGTGTACATCTTCCAGATGTATTCGGGAGATATACTGGTTTCGGGCAAGTCTTCAGGAATAGTGAATTCGGCTATAAAATCTGCTAGGACTTGGCCGTGGATGGCTCTCCTTGGAGTATAAGTGATGTCGAATTGACTCAGTTCGATGTTCCACTTCAGTAACCTACCAGACGTCTCAGGCCGCGTAAGGACCTGTCGTAACGGCTGATCGGTGTACACAGTAATAGGATGAGCCTGAAAATATGGCCGGAGCTTCCTCGAGGCAATGACTAGGCAATATGCCAGTTTTTCAAGCTTTGGATAATTTCTCTCGGCTCCGGTTAATCGTTTATTCACGTAGTAGACCGGCTTTTGCACTCGGTCTTCCTCCCGAATCAATGCAGCACTGATCGCATTCTATGATACTGCCAGGTAAAGATATAACTGTTCATGATCTACAGGCTTTGAGAGGATTGGCGGTACGGAAAGATGCTGGATTAGTGATTGAAATGCGCCCTCGCAGTCCGTGTTCCATTCGAAGTTTCGTTTTCCCTTTCGAATTAAATCGAAAAATGGGAGGCATTTGTCGGTCGATTTTGAGATAAACCTGCTCAGCGCTGCCACTTTTCCGTTAAGACTCTGAACTTGCTTTATGGTTTTCGGAGTTTGTAGATTTCTGATTGCCCAAATCTTTTCGGGGTTGGCCTCTATTCCTCGGGCATTGACAATGAACCCAAGAAATTTTCCGGATGCGACTCCGAAGTGACACTTGAGTGGATTAAGCTTCATTCCGTATTTCCGGAGGATGTCGAACATTGATTCCAGGTCCCTGACATGATCACTAGAGTATCGTGACTTCACCAACATGTCATCTACATATACCTCCATAGTCTTTCCAATCTGATTGGCAAACATTCGGTTGACTAAGCGTTGATAGGTCGCACCAGCATTCTTTAATCCAAAAGGCATGACTTTGTAGAAGTACAACCCCAAGTTGGTTACGAAGCTTGTGTGTTCTTGATCCGGTACATGCATGGGTATCTGGTTGTAACCTGAGTAAGCATCCATGAAAGATAGCAATTCATGTCCAGCGGTTGAATCTACCAGTTGATCGATCCGGGGGAGTGGAAAGCTGTCTTTCGGGCAGGCTTTATTTAGGTCAGAGTAATCGATACACGTTCTCCATTTTCCATTCGGTTTTCGGACAAGTACGGGATTGGACACCCATTCTGGGTATAAAGCGTCTCTAATGAACCCATTTGATTTCAACTTATCGACCTCTTCTTTCAGGGCAGCAGATCTCTCTGGATCCATACTACGCCTTTTCTGCTTGACCGGAATATATCGCGGGTCAATGTTCAAGGTGTGGCTCGCAATGTCGGGCGAGATTCCGCACATATCAGAGTGTGTCCAGGCGAACACGTCAAGATTCGCCCGGAGAAAATAAACCAATTCCTGTTGTGTCTTTCGGTCAAGTTGAGACCCAATCTTCAATATTCTCGAGTCGTCGTGATCATCACCAATCGGGACATCAATGGTCAGCTCGGCCGGAGAAGCCTGACTTTCTGTAGATTTTTCTTTATTATCATTATCCCTCGGATCAAGATCCTTTTGGAATTGGTTGTGGTGCCCAGGCTGGAGCCCAGGCGCTAGTTGTCAATCGTCAGTCAAACGGGCACAGAGAGATTCCTCTACGCCTTTTCCTTTCTCTTTCCGCTACGCCTCTCGCAGCTCAGCAACATAACAGGCTCTTCCAGCAGCCTGATCTCCTTGTACAACTCCTATTCCGTGGTCAGTAGGGAACTTCAGAGTTAAACACCATGGGGCGATAGCAGCCCTAAATTCGGCAAGGGCCGGTCGGCCCAAAAAAGTATTGTATGGGGAAGGAATATCTAAGACAACAAATTGCAATATCCGAACTCTTCGGCATTCTCCCGCTCCCAACTCTACTGGCAATTCGACTATTCCAGTTGGTATTGTTGCACTCCCATTGAAGCCGTGGACGCGTGATTGACAAGGCTTTAAGTCCTTAACTTCCATTTTCATTAAATCATATGCTCTTTTAAATAAGATATTTACATAACTTCCGCTGTCTACCAGGATCCTCTTAATCCAAGCAGGACCAACTTGAGCGGATATAACCAATGGGTCAATTGTGGGAGCTTCGACTTTATCAGCATCTCGATTTCTAAACACTATTTCATCAGTCATTGTCTTTTGTTGCTTAGCCGGTGTTCCGTCTTCCGAATTGCTGCAACATTCAAAGCCTACATGCCTGATTGATCTAGCATATGACTCCATTTCTCTCCAACTTCTGTCAGCTGGATGAGGACCACCACTTATCGTATTGATAACCAACCTTCCGCCTGTGCGAGCAGGTTCACCGTTTCTTTCCTGATTCTGTGTTCGATTTTGATTAGATGGACCCGCTCCACCAGACTGCGGTGTCCGAACAAACTGGTCCAACTTTATTTCTCTAATCAACTTTTCAATGAGGTCTTGCAAACAAATGTCTACACTCATTGGTATTATGCCCATAACTTTCATGAAACCTACAGAACTTCCCTGTCTGAATTTGCTTCTCCGATGAAGGCTTCGGAGCAGGCTTCTTGTATTGCATAGTATTACAAGTCTGTAAGTATACATTTTCCAGCGACGTGTTAAGCGGTGTATAATTGTCAAACATTGCGGCCCTATGCCTCGGACCACGACTTTGATTCTGCTTCTTGTTTCGGTTATCACCATTTCTTGATTGCTGGGCCTGTTTATTTTGAATATTCAATTCGACTTTTCCCGAATTTTCTCCGGACTGTTTAACTGCAACATTACTCTGAATCCCTTCACTGCTGGGCCTTGCATCGTCCTGCTTCCTAGACTGTTTCACATCCTCTCGCCTCAAGAATTGAGCAGCTTTGGAATAGAAACGGTCCAACGATGCGGGAGGTTTCCCGGCTAGCCAATTTCCAAATTCGGAATCAGGGTCGATTCCTTTAGTCAGGGCCATTAGAATGGAATTATCATTAGGGTTGGTAATCTCTGCGCATGCAGCATTGAATCTCTCCAAATATCGTCTAAGTGTTTCTCCGGGAGCTTGAGTAACACTTGATAGGGTATTAACATCTTTAGGTCGGGCAATATGCATGCGAAATTGTTCAACAAATTTAGTAGCTAACTGGTCAAACGAAGAAATAGATCGGGGTGGTAATCGGGTGAACCACATTGTCGCAATTCCCCCTAAGGAAATAGGAAAACTGCGGCACTTTACTGCGTCATCAGCTCTTGCAGCAGTCATTGACCATTCATATTTCAGAACATGTTGATTTGGGTTGGAATTTCCTTCATACATGGGAAGGGCTGGCATTCTGACTCGGCGAGGAGGTTCATCAAACAATATGTCATCAGTAAATGGGGTATGACTCCGGGAGATTCCCCAGTCGTCATTCGTTAGGCCTTGACTCTCGCAAATCATTCGCCGCACCATGGCTGAGAAGTCTGGTATTGGAAAATTCTGTGGGTGGTGAGCCAAAGTATGGTCGGGTTCCATAGTGCGAGGTGGGATCGGACGCTGTCGACGATCCTCATCTCGCCTCCTTGGCTCGATATCTTCTGGGATATATGGCTCTGGAGCCTGTTCCTGCTGATGATAATTTTGATTGGAGTGATCTCGAGCATCAACCCCTATGTCAACTGCAGCGGTTGTAGCAGCTCGACCATCTGCAGTGTACTGAGGAATAGTGCCTCCTCGGGAGGAGGGTCCGGTATGGAAGCTGGTGGAAGGGCCAACCCTTATCTGGCCAACGGTTACTGCCTGTTGACAGTCAGCGGCTTGCGTATGATTTCCGTCTAGCCTGGGACGGATAGATCGGGTATTGTAATCTGAGGAAGCGGAGCTTTCGGTGGAAGAACGAGGAGCTTGGTCCCTTCTGGATTTTCTTCGTTTTTGGTGATTTAGTTGATTGGTCAACTCAGCATTAGCGCGCAATTGCTCAGTTAGCTGTTGTCTGCTCTGGGTTAATTCTTGAAGTAGTGCTTGGAACTCTTGCCTCGTAACCGGACCTGACTGATCCGTATGCCCAACAGCATCTTGGTTAGTGGATTGTAGTTGTGTGGGTTTTGCCTATCCCGGCCTTCCTGATCACCAATGTTGGAAGTGGTTCTTGTACTCACCATTTTGAAACGTTGAATTCTTTCCTAGACTTTTGACAAATCTGAGTAGAATGGAAGGAGTTTGAATATGAAATCTGGATCTCCCTCTTAGATTTATGCAATCCGGTATCGAAGATAGATCCAAGGAGCAGGAGAAAAAACTGGGTTTTTTCTCAGTGAAAGCACCAAAGTGTTTGTGTCAAAATTGGGCACAACACTCTTCGGAAGTTTTTGAAGAGATAATAAATGAAGAATGCAAATTAAAATGAGGATTATCTAACAAAAACTCCAAGCAACAGAAAGTAAATTGCGCAAAAGACAACAATTTAGAGTGGTTCGGCGATGTGCCTACGTCCACTATGAAGCTTTATTATTTTATTGCTCGATATTCGGAGAATACAACTTTTATATGGCTAAGTACAGCAGTTCTTAAGCAAAAATTTCGAAGATCAAAGCTAGCGGCGGTGCTCTGAAATGATTCTAGCGGCGTCCGGGCGTGCTTTTTCTCTAGAAATTCTCCGATCCCCTTTCTGAATGACCAGGGGCTCTATTTATAGATGCTGGAGGCTGATATTTCTCCTAAAATCCGGGAAGACCACTTCTGACACGTGCAGGGGGCCCACATAGCTGAATTCTGGAGATCCGGGCCCGCCTTTGGATCGATTCGACCCTTGGTTCGAATCGATCAAAATAGTGTCCAATCGGGATGAAACTTGGCGTGGCCATTCCTCAGCATGTATGCAAGCTTCTGTGAAAATTTCATGGCATTTGGATCATAGGATTGAGAGATATGATCGATTCAAGATTGCGTCTTCGTGTACTCTGTTTGCTTCGACTCGATCCTATGGATTCGTTCGAATCCATATGGTTCGAATCCATATGGTTCAAATCCATATGGTTCGAATCCATAGGGTTCGAAGACGTACATGCTTCGAATCCATGGTCTTCGTGGCTTTCCTACTGGATGGTTTCGAAGCACGCCGTGAGATGGAATCGAAGTGAAGTCTCAGGATGGATTCGATGCACTGCAACCAGATGTATTCGAAGTAATTTCTTACCTCATGGATTCGACCTTGAGATTCTCTTGATGGATTCGAAGTAAGGTGACTTGGATGGAGTCGAACTAAGGCTTGCTCAATGGAGTCGAAGCGAGGTCTAGTTCATGGATTCGAAGTAATGCATGGATTCGAGGTAAGGCTCCGGGAGGATGGATTCGAAGCACGGCTAAGCTTCTTGGGTTCGAACAAGGGAAGGTTCTGGATGGATTCGAGGTGATGGATTCGAACCGAGCAAAGTTCATTTCTCTCAACTTGAATCCATCATAACTTGAGCATACGACCTCAGATTGACTTGAAATTTGAAACGCGGACTTCTACGATCTTTCTGGTCATGTCCTATCAATTGTGGATCAATCTGGACTCGGACAAAATTCATCGGTATCCATAGCGAAGAGGAGTGCAACCAATCTCTTGAGACGAACTGTCCTTTGTTTTTGGCCAATCTCTTGGTATCACGGCTTTGCCAAAAAGAGGGATAACAAGACATGTAGGGATTTATACATTCTTTGTATGTGTCAGACTCGTAAAGTGTTAAATTTTCGAACACATAATATTGTATATGTGTGGTTTTAAGTGTGTGTGTTAATAAATCCATAGTTTTCATGACCCGACCCTGCCGCGGTTGAACCGTGAATAACCCGAAGCCGTGGAGGTCGAAGATCGGAAACTCAAACAAACCTCTTTCATGCAATAACTTTGGTTCGACCTTTGAATTGGCGGTTTAACCTTTCATTTGAACCCGGTTGAACCCTCTCATATACGCAATTTCTTCGTTTCAAAATATATTTTCAAATCTCCGTCCGTTTTATATTCGTAATTAGTGCAGCTAGTGCAATAAATTTTGTTTAATTTTTCATATTTGAATTAATGTGTGGATTATGAATTAATATCATATATATTTATTGAAGATGTTGATTTATTGTGTACTTATGGTTGATACATTGCATCTAAATGTATTAATTTTCAAAAAAAGAGTATGTGCGGTTCTTGACGGTTCGATCGGTCGAAACCTCGAACCTTGAGTTCTCACAGTTTAATTCACGATCCGGTTACGAAGACATTGAATAAACGTAGGAATTTCAAGTCCGCGTCTAACTTATAGATTTAAATATAAATTGATTTATACATGTATATCGAATCTTTGTATATGTACAACTTTCAACTGTAAAGGCTTTGAAGTTTGAATAGATAGCAAGGTTGTTTGTGAAAATTTTTAAGTATACACGTATCCCTGTTTTGAAGTGTACGTGACATGAGGGTGCAGAGTTCCAATGCATATATACATGTAGGTGTCAGGCATGTACTTACCTAGGTTTCAAAATATAGAACTATAAATATGTGGCAAGCTTTCAGAATATTAAAATCTCAAACAAATGTCAATGTCAACTTTTAGAAACAAATGAGTTTTATGATTTCTATGAGAACGGTTTTCTATGCATTAAGATGTCAAAGACTTTAAGCTTCGTATACCCAACAGTGGTAAAAAGGTGAATGATTTCATGGATATTGATTTTAAATGCTTCTTATGCACGAACTTTAGAAAATGTATGGATCTCAAGTGAACAAGTTTTCGATATACATCGGACTTTAATACACATCGAAATTTTGGAAGCATACAAGTTTTGAGTGAATATATATCAGTACATCCTAGCTTTAAATATACGGAACATTTGACCTACATCCTTAATAGGTTTGAAAATACATAAAACATCCCTCCGTTTTAATTATAAGTTTTTCATCCTTATTTTTAAATGCGACAAAAACATTTTCCTAAATATCCTTACGTTTTCTTCGAACAAAACGCAGAACCCTTCAAATTCTTTTCATCGATTAACATCTTAAAAAAAGAAAATCATAATCGCCTAAATTATGAATCGAAACTGATTGCTACTTCAAAAATCGATGTCCGAATCAAGTCCATAACTGAAGAAAGTTGAGATTCAGAATATAAAAACAATACAAATCAGAAAATCGAAGGCTATATATTAAGAAATTTCATCATTTCGATTTTTATTCTATTTTAATAACTAAATTTGATTAAATTTGCAGATTTTTGTTAGAAAAGCTCAAAAACATTCACATACAAGCAATATTACGCCTAATTTAATGCATCGAAATAGTTACATAAAAATTTAAACATATTTTGCCAAATTAATATACAATATTCTGAATTAATATAGAATTATCTGCAAATTGTTTACAGCAGTAGAAGTTTTATATAATTGCACTCTTCTATGCAATTATGTGCAATAATTGTAGCCATATATGCGACCGTATTTAGTGTTTGCAGAAAATCTGTAATTATTGCAAACCAGCATTGTGATACAATTTTTGCAGTCAAATCTGTAAATATTGAAAAGAAATGCATAAGACATTGCAAAAATATTGTTGGCATTTACAGTGAAGCATCTAATTACACAAATAAAAATGCAGAAGGTTTTCAGCAAATATTTTCTCATCTATATGCAGATATGTTGATTATTTCTAGTTATATACAACTTTATTGAAAAGTTGCAGACATATATGCAATTATTATGAATAATTGCATACATCTTTGCAATTACTATTGACAATTGCATTTTTAAATGCATTGCACTTATGAAGTTACGAGTTGCATCATTTTTAAATGCTATCTGATATGCATCTTAAAATTACAGCTGTTATTTGCAAATTTTAACTGCACGTGAAATATGCAGTTAAAACAAACAATTAAATGATGCAAATTTTAAGTGCATTTCACTTACACAGTTAAAAAGTCATAAGATTTTTATTATACTTGTAGACATATATGCAATTATTATGGATAATTGCATACATGTTTGCAATTATTTATGAACAACTGCATTTCACTTATGCAGTTATAAATTGCACCATTTTTAGCTGCATATCTGTTATGCAGTGAAAAATAACACCGGTTAAATGCAATTTTTAACTGCATATAACATATGCAATTAAAACATACACTTGAATCATGCAAATTTTGAAGTGTATTTCACTTATGCAGTTAAAATTTCATAAGATTCTTATTATACTTGCATACATATCTAATATAAAGTTATGAATTGCATTATTTTCAACTGCATATATTGTATGCAGTTAAAAATTGCAGCTGTTAAATGTGTTTTTTAACTGCATACTTGATATGTAGTTTATAAATACAGCTATTAAATGCAAATTTTAACTGCATTTTACATATGCAGTTACAAACTAAAAAGATCCTTAAATAATCTTGATACCGAACTGCTGCATTTTAAAACTACATATGTATTACATAGTTAAAAATTAATGAAAAATGTAGTTAAAATCTACACTAAAATACAGTTTTTAATTACAACAGTATTAGTTTAAAATGATTGCATATTTGTATGCACTTACTTAAGCTTTTTCAGCTTTGTATGCAATTATTTAAATAGTTACATAGAAAATGCAATTATTATAAAAAAATATAATGTATGTTTGTATATTTTTTACAGAGAAAAGCTGAGACGGCAATAGAAAAAGAACATAGGGTTTCCCCAAAAAAACCCATAATTGTTGCTGGAGAACTTACTGAAGAAAAGATTAATGCAAAACAAAAACACAAAAAGGAGCCGATCTACAAAAAAAGTTTTGCCAAAGAAGAAACTTATAGAAATAGTCGAAACCTTTTCTTGGGATATTAGTGAGGATTAAGAAAAAAAATTTGTTGAACACGTACAATGAATATCTAAAAAGGTTACCTCTCTATAGGTTCAGAAAAATGATTTACGATGAAATAATTTTTACTGAAGAAATCCTCAAAAAATTCTACAACTATTGATATAATTGTTAGAAATTGCAAAAAGAATTTCAAGTATTTTCATGGAGATCTGACAACTAATTTGTTAGAAGATGATACAACACAACTGTGCTTGGTGCTCAAATAGAAGGCCAAATTGTCAAAGTTTCAGGCCACATAAAAAAGAAACAAAAAAGTGATTGTGAATTCAATTCTTTTATGGAAAGGCACTTTAAAGATAATGCTAGTGTCAACAAAAAAAGATTGAACAGCAAATATTTTCTACAATAACTGATGGTCAAAAGTGCCAGTGACTGACTCATAAAAAGCAGTTACATCTTATCTATTTGTAATAAAGAGACAAAAATGTCCGGCACTCATTGTAGTTATTTTACATAACTGCATACAGCTCTGCATTTACGTATAAGATTAAAAATAAAACTTATTTGAACAAAAAAACATAATTGTAATTATTCCTTCAGTATGATAAAGCTGTTACAACTGCATTTTACACAAATTCCATTTGAATAAACCACTGTACATCCTGAAGTAATACATAAATGTATTTAAATATCATACATTAATGTGTTTAACTGCATAAATGAAATACACTTAAAAATAGCATCATTTAAATGTATTTGTAAACTGCATATTTGATATGCAGTTAATAATTGCATTCAACAGCTGCAATTAGGTGATACAATGTATTTAAATATCATACATTAATGTAGTTAGCTGCATATCAAATATGCAGTTAAAAAACCCATAAAATTTTAACTACATAACTGAAATGCAGTTAAAATTGAACCATTAAAGTGTATTTTACAATTACATATATGATATACAGTTAACACTGCAATTAACAAACGAAATCTTTAATTGCAAACAACGTATATAGTTAAAAAATATACTTAAATGTTGCAATTATTTTGAATAATTACATAAAAAATGCAATTATTTTGAATAATTGCTTACTTATTAGCAATTATTCACTTAAAACAATTTACATTCTTCAACACGTGTATGCAATTATTTTAATTCAAAAAACTCTTAAAACTGCAACATACATTATTGCATTTCTCACTGAAAAACATTGATAATATTTAAAGACTATTAACAAAAAACATCAATATTTTCAAAGTTTCTGCGATTTTTAGGAATAATTGCAGCGTTATCTGCAAACATTCAAAATCTCTCCATAAAAGTAAACAAATATTTACTTAAAAAATTCTTACATTTTCAACTGAAATATTTGCTGATAAAAGGGCATATATGATACATTTAACCACTTCAATGAACACTCATCAAATTTTGCACTAATAATATGTAATTTATTTACAATACTTGCAGCCATTTCTGCACTTATTTAATTCAACTACAGAGAAGTCTGCAATTACTTAGATAATAATACAAAAATTGAACCTCTTAATCCATTAAAACACTTTAATTCATTTATAGTAATTGCAAGAAGCCTGCCATTATTAACAAATCAAAACACAACATTTACAATCACAATGCAACGAATATGATCAAACTTCCTATTATCAACACACATAAAATTCTACAATAATTCTCGATAACCGCTGAAAAATACACATTTAATTAGATAAATAAATATTTTGATAAATACAACCATGAACGCAATTACTTACAATAATTCCACCAGAATCTGCAATTATTTTACTTAACTGCATACAACTTTGCATTCAAATACAAAATTAAAAATAAAATTTCTTTGAACAAAAAACATCATATTATTCAAATTACTTAATGCAACTTATACAAAAACATTGCTAAATTGTCAAAAAATTGCAAAAAACAATAATACAAAGTCGATTGAAAATTAAATCAAGCGTTTACCTGCAAGATGGTGAAGCCATAATGAATCGCAAAAAAAATCGAACAGTAGATCGAATTAAATCTGATTTCCCTACGAAGATTTCAAATCTTGATCGCCAATACAATCACACGAGAATAGCCGACATGAAATAAACGAGGGTAATGAAACAAAATATTGTCAAAAAATAGGGTCCGCATTTACAAGTTTAAAATAGGAGTTTTGGGCCATTAAATTTGATTTTAGGGACGCGGGCGTAATTTTCACTTAAATATATATGCCATTACCATTGAATAGATTTATGCTTCTAAGTGCATATGTGATTTTAAGTGCATAAATGATTTCAAAAGTATATGTCAATTTCATATATGTATAGGATGCACATATCACATTTTTGAGTGAACCAAATTTTTAATATAAAATCTTGAACAAAATCCAAGTTTCAAATACGTTTGACCTCAATTTATATGTCAATTTCTCAAGTATATATGATTTATCATAAACATGAATTTCAAATGAATACGTGAACTATCGGAAACTATATATGAACTCAGATAAGGTTCAAGCAGAATACAGGTTATATACAACAAGTTTTAAAGTAAATATTAGTTGAAGGTCCTAGATATTTGAAACTTTTCGTACATGCATACGCCAAGTTTAGGGCAGATTCCGAGTCTCGGAAAAAAATTCATATAGATAAGTAATGTCAATTGGATTAAGCAATATCATAAGCATTAAGAATTTTGGATGTGTCGGGTACTATTGAGTGGAATACGTATTGATCGGGAGTGTTGTCCATGGATCTATGTCATAAGCAACGGTTACTTCAACGATGACAAATGACATCAAGGGATCTAGACTACATCAGCGAATTCCTGCACATTAAATGGATTCATGCAAATCAAACTTTCTTATAGTAGTGCATTTTCTAATAATATAAAAATTTCGACCTTTCATCTCAAGGCTTGGATTTATATAAACTTCTTATTATAAACTGTTTTCCAAATAAAGGTTATTTCGAAAGAAAAGACTTATAGAAAAGCATGTTCTTGTCTGTAGAGTCTACAGTTCACGGATCATGACTTTTTAGACTTACAAGATATTTCTTTTCATCAAGTAAAATTTGAAGTGCTACAATTTTACTCGGCTATAATAATATTCATCTTAGCAAGTAATTTTATTCAAAATTTTAATCATACATGTCATTGAGAAAAATATTCTTGATGAATCAAAAGAGCTATTACTGGTTATTCCTCATACCTATCTATTTTGAAAAGGAATTTGCAAAGTCCTTAGAAGTATGTACCATTGAAAACTGTGGAAAATTTCTAGAACAATCGTAATTTTTATATATTAAAACTCTAGTTAGAGAAGTCTATTTTCAATTATATGACTATTGATTTATATATCACGATCTTTCGGTCCATTATTCAAGAATTACTTTTCTATCATGAGACTGTAAGTTTTGCAATATTTCCTTCAAACTTTGAACATTAGGAACAGAACTTATTATCCAAACCATTGAAATACACCAAGTAACTTTTGAAAAGCTGAGAAATGAAGGAGCAATTATAAGAGCTATGATTGTAAGTGACTAAGGGGGACGAATTAATCAAGCAGATAGTTGGTTCAAAGAGGAAGAGAAATCTTAAAAGGAATTACCCTTATTTCAAGCAAAGATTTAAGAAAGGATTTTTTTTATCGATCATCTTAACCAGGAAGAGTAAAGCAAAAGATGAGGAAATCATTAACAAAATGATCACTGCGGTGAAAAAAATAAGGAAGAGAAATTCAAATAAATCTCCAACTCAGAAGTTAAATCATTATCCAATGATATAATGTTCAAGCTACAAGGTTCAAAATAGATCTACAACGATCATCTGAAAAAAAGATAATAAGACTATAAAGCACATAACTGTATTGAACTCTAAAAACGTTTGTGGTTCTTACCTTAGCATGGATTCAGCATTTGGTCAACGCAAAGTATCCAGAATAATTATGGAATTTCCACCTACAAGAGCGAGAGGCCCAATCACCAATGAAGTCACAAAGTGCAATAAAGAGGAAAATTACCCCTGAAGGCGTAGATTCACCAAAATGGATAGGTACTAAAGGAAAACTCCTTAACTCCACTACAATGCAAATTAGATAAGATAACTATCTCTTATATTATGAATACATCAAGCCACAACAGGATAAATTCTTTGTACATGATGAGTCTTGCTTTCAATCAAGGTTAAGATTGAATCCCATCAAAGGGCTAAGAGATAAAAGAAATTACAGATTTGATCAATGAATTAAAACGGCTAAGAAAATGCCCGAATATCAAAGGAGGATATCCAAGTATCATAAATCTAAAATAAGAAGGTAAGCATTTCAAAAGGAGATTTAGTGCTCCAAAATTTATGAGAAATGCTGAGAATCAAGAGGATGGACCACTCAGGACAAATTAGGAAGGATCTCCAACTGTACACAAAGTAATCTTGCTTGAGACCAATAAACCATGACGATTGGATGACAATAGAACACGGAATGCCGAACCTTTATGGCCATATTTTTCAACAAATGGACGAATAAGAGAAAATTTTATCATCCTAGTCGTGGAAAGGAGTAGGATACTCCTAAAGTAAAAGACCTAGCCATCAAAGGTTACATCCATCGAAGGAACCACAAGAGGTTCTGACCATCAAAGGCCTCAGTCATCAAAGGCTTGACCACAAGAGGTCTCAGTCGTCAAAGACCTTAGCCATCAAGGCTTGACCGCAAGAGGTCCCGGTCATCAAAGGCCCTAAGCCTACAGTGCCATCATCAAAGGTCTCAGTGAAGCGCCTCCTAGAGGGGGGTCGGGTAAGCCTTCAGTGCCTACCATTATATGACCTCACTAATGCACCAGGAAAGCTTTTAGCACCTTCATCAAAGACACTCGCTAAAGCGCTCCCTAGAGGGAGGTCGGGTAAGCCTTTAGTGTTGTCATCAAAGGCCTCACTAAAGGACCGAAAAAGCCTTTAACCCCTGCCTACGTGGCCTGGTTAAAGTGCATTCTAAAGGGAGAATGGAGTAAGCCTTTAGTGCTGTCATCACAGGCCTCATTGAAGCATCGAAATATTCAAAAGGAAGAGAAATCAAAACCAAGAGCCAAGTAGCGTTCCCAATCAATCAAGAGCCAAGTAATGCTCCCAAATCAACCAAAATCAAGAGCCAAGTAGTGCTTCCAAGTCAATCAAAATTAGAGCCAAGTAATGCTATCAAGTCAATCGAAATCAAGAGCCAAGTAGCGTTCCCAAGTCGATTAAAATCCAGGTCAAGTAGCGCTTCGAATCAAATCAAGTTTTCAAAAAAGGTCTATCAAATATGAGCTACTTATGTCTCCCAACAAATGCAATTCTTGGCTACCAAATAAGAGGTTCCGGTCTTCTATTATTATTTCCAGATAAGGATTTCTGGACTTATATTATTATTGCCAAATTTTAATTTCTGGTCTTCTCCTATTATTACTGGATATGAGTTTTTGGTCTTTTGGTCTTCTTTTATTATTATCATCAGATATGAGTTTCTGGTCTTTTATTATTAATGCCAAATATGGGTTTCTAATCTTATATAATTAATACTAGATATGAGTTTATGGTCTTTAATTATTATTTTCAAACAAGGAATTCTGGACTTCTGTTATTATTGCCAGATTTGGATTTCTGGTCTTCCCCTATTATTACCAGATATGAGTTTCTGGTCTTCTATTATTACTACCAAATATGAGTTTCTGGCTTTCTATTATCATTCCCTGATAAGAATTTCTGGAATTCTGTTATTAGCCAGATGGGTATCTTTTGGACTTCTATTATTGTTGCCAAAAGATGAATATGTGGTCGGTTTTTATTATCAGATGGATCATTGGTCTTCTTTTATTATCAAATGGATCTTTGGTCTTCTTTTATTAGATGTATTTCTAAACTTCTACTATTATCAGATGGACTCTTGTTCTGCCATTATTACAAAACAATTTTCTAGACTTCTATTTGGGATATTTGTCCTATGCCTAAAATGAATTGCCAGTTTACCTTCCTATAATATTATCAGATAACTTTCTAATTTAATTGTTCAAGAGATCAAGATCACCATACAATCTCTTAAGCTTCTATTCGGAAAATTACTAGTATTCAATAATATACAGAAAATAATCCCCACTCGTAGAAAAAAGCATGGGAAATTCTCCGACTACTGTTGATTTATAACTTGATAGGGTCCAAAAAGGATCGCTGAAATTTAAATATTAAGTTATAATGGAAATTGTTATTTATTTTGTATTTTGTAGGAAAATAGGGTTATAAGGAAAGCTTTATGAAATCCAAAAGAATTCTTGGTTTTACCCTAAAGAGCAGAAAGCTTCTCTCATACAATGAGGGGCTAAATGTTATTCATATAATTTCAACGTCAGAAATAATGCTATAGGTGATAGCGTCATATAGAAATTGGTGCTACTAAGTCTTATGTTGAAAAGTAGTGCCCCACGTCATCACTTTGATGACAACACATCTCTTCGTTGACGCATCTCACCACTTTTCATCATTTCGGAGGCAACAATCGAAGAAGTTGATAAAGTGGAACTAATAGTGTCGGAGAACAATGTTACCCCAGTTCGATGGTCCTATGTATTGTTTATAGCCAATGTTGTACTCAATTGACTTCGAAGATAACCTCCTAGCAACTTTGAAGGTAGCCTCTAAACGACTACGAAGGTTGGCGTTGAAAGAATAAGATGCCCTACTTCGTCGGTAACAAGATGTATACCATCGACATTGCAAGCCATCAATGAATGTCGATGTGCCTCTATTCGCATCTCATTAATGCAGGAACTCAAGTGACATCGTTGTCCAATAAGTTCGAAGACACGAATAGCCGCCAATGCCACAGTTTGAAGTTGCCACATATCTCCACTAAAAGAGTAAGGCAAAGACTTAATCCATGGCAACGTCGAAGTCACTAAAAACCTTACCGACTCTATAACGACCCGTAAATTTCAATAGTTTAATAGTGTAATTAATTGAATTTTTGTGAAATTTTAAATAATTGAATATGAAAATAAAATTTTGATATTTGGAATACGTCTACATAAGTATAACAATTGGTAAATTTTCATCAGATAATATGGAAGTTTATTTTATTCTGGAATTTTATTTAAATTTAAATCAGTTAATAATTGTTGATAACAAAATATTTTCAAAACCTGAATAATTTTATATAATAAATTTGTAAATCATTTTCTGAGTGAGTCGTCATATTTCGTTTCTCCAAATTTTGACTACTGTTGCTCCATTTATCTTATTTTCCACAAATTAGCAGCATTTTCGGTACCGAATATCGATTTTTGATCGGATGATCCTATCAATGATATTTGTGTATCATTTTGATCATCTCGTCATGCTGACTTTCACAATATCCGTATTTCGGTGTCCGGTACGCATCAAAATTTCACGAAATCATTTCTGCACCGGCTCCGTATTTAGGCCTTTTAGGTTTTAATGTCTTTTCATATATTCACTGCACAATACCAATAGCAATTTGCATTTATATTTTCCCTAAATTCTCGTGATTGACCCTTTTTTTCCGCTGGTTTTAATATTTAACCGGTTCATTATCCTCTGCTCTTTCTTTTGAAATAAACAATATAATCATATAGTACTGTTCATCTTCCTTTACAAGCCTGCTCTCGTTTGGTTTGCTCGAGATTCCTCCATCTCTCCCCTTGGCCGAGTGTCTCCATCAAGGCCCCACCTTCCTATTCCCTTTCCTTCGACCAGCTAGCGTCGCCGAACTCCACGACAAATCTCTGGCCGCCGAGCAACTACCGCAACTCTCTCCTCTAACAGCGCGCCATCCCTGTCATCATCCTCCGCTTCTTTGCTTTCATACAAGGTAATATATTATATATATACCTTTTGTTATGAAAGTTTTATATTCCGTTCTATATATAAATTTATCAGGTTATATATATATGTGATCTAACAGTTTAATTTTGTGATATATGTTAGTATTTTTGGTTTCATATGTATATACATATAATGATTCCGTATTAGCTATTACATATATATACACTATGTATATTATGAGTTCATAAGGGTAATATGTTCTAAAGGATATATATATATATATATATATATATATCATTTATATATCTTCATATTTGTTGCAAACATGGTTACGGCAGTTATATTTATATTGTTATATGCTTATATAAGGTTTGTATATATTTTATATAAGGCACACATATAATGTTTGTTCATATATGTATATATGGGATATATATATATATATATATATATATATATATATATATGGGATATAACTAAAACTTTATATGTTGTCATATAGAATATGTTAGAAGCCATATATATATATATATATTAATACATATACGCTGTATGTACCATGTGTTTTTCATATATATAATATGTAAGTTTATGTTAATTATATAATATATTCTGTTCATATACGATGTTTATAATGTATGTTATAGTAGTTACAAGTTTATACTTCAATTATTTGGATCTGCGAGTTCCAATCTATTATAATGAGTTAAGTTATATTGACTTTATAATTTTGATTTTTATAAGTATGTAAGTTTATATACGTTTATATATTAGTTTATATATAATAAGATACATATGAGATTTTGAAATGTTGCTTTCCAGTTAGTTTATGAGCAAAGCACAAGATTTTATATATGTTTATTGTAAAAGTATTTTTCGCACTTATATATTGAATGCACAGCCAAGCCTCCTTCTTTTGCAGTATTATATGCAAACTTTGCATATACATACATACATACATATATATATATATTAGACTACAGTATATATAGTGTTTTGCATAACTTTCCTTATAACCTGATTTTGTATGATCTTTAAGTTAGTAGTTATGAGTTGGATTTATATATATGTGTGTGTGTGTGTGTCTGTGTGTGTGTTTAAAACTGATTTTTAATAAAAAAATATAAAAGTACACGAGTTTATATATGTGTGTATATCTATACTATACTATGAATGTCCAGTTTAATTTCAAGAGCACACAAGCCTCCTTGAATTTTGGCAACTAAACAGTTGTGACGCCCCACCTCTATACCCACGCTAGACAAGAACATTACGGTGAATGCTGTCAACTAGCACGGAGAATAAGGCCGTTGAGGAGCGACCATCCATGTAATTGCTTTATGCGAGCACCGATATGTCAGATAGTAAAACATGCATTTTATTTCAAGAGGAAATCCGACATACCGATACAAACTCAAAGCTACTACACAGTGGCTATATAGCTCCTTCGGAAACAAATATAGAAATACGCATAACATAAATCAGTCACAGATAATTCATATCATAAAGGCGGAAGAAGATATGAATGTATAATTAACACATGGAAGTGTATATCAGAGTAGTGGTCTAAAAAGATCCACAATAATACAAAAGAATAGCAACACGTGCTATACAAAACAATACAACATGAGTCTATATCTCAAGTGTATACAACAAAATAAACTACTAATCTAAGTAGTTTGCCAAAAGTCAGAGTAATGAATCCCTGGGGAGAAGTCAAGCAGAAGCACCTGTAACATCTCGGCATGACCCGAGTATTATTTAATAAGAAAATAATAAACGGATCGGTCTAACTATAAATATCAAATGAAACGATATAGAATAAGAGATATGACTAAACACACAATAATCACAATGCCAAGCTGTGATATATATAAGTAGTTGAAAATATCAAGGGATTAATCAATGTCACAAAATCTACACAAGAATCAAAGAAATGTCATATTCCTTATTTCGTTCATCAAACCACAATTATTGTTGATTATATCAATGTCAATCACAAAAGTCAATGACACACGAATTCACCAATGCACAAATATTGATAAAACTTATCAATGGAAATCACGAAAATTGGTGAAGCATAAATTCTAGAAATCATCTCAAGAAATCCAGTCAATGACACACGAATTCACCTATGCACAAAAAATTGATAAATCATATCAATAGAAATCACAAAAATAGATGAAGAAGAAAATTCCAGAATTCGACACACGAAATCCAGAAATCACACAAAATAGGGGGGAGGCCTATCACACGAACGGGAGCATGAAAACTCACCAACATATGTATCACACGAACGAGACGCTATCTCTTGGTAGCTAGCCATTAATTTTTGACACACAAACGGCCCGAAAACCATCGGGCGCTACCCCACATATGCGAGTTGAAACTCACACAAACGGGGTTTAGTCTCCCTCGTAGACAAAGAGACATCGCACATTGCTAGTCTAAATCACAAAAATGATCGTCATGATCATCAAGAAGTGTCAATTACAGTAAGCTGGTAAATATATGAGCTTAGCTTCATGCCCCATAACCACTAGCTTAACTTAAATATTTACGAACAAATTGTAGATTTCCACTAGAAAATTGTCACAAGAGATTCAATCGAATAAGTCCAAGAATTAACCGGCGAAGTAAACGCAAGCGTTTCATACCACTTGTTTTACTAAGCCGTTTAATTAGATTTCTCATATGAGTGAGGTAAAGGTTTGTATATACTAATAGATTGGAAAACGGTTTTATAAACGAATTTGGTATTAAAATAGAATTGAAATCGTTTGAGGAAAGAGCTTTGATATTTACTACTAGTATTGAAACCTTTATATTTTTAAAGTGACAAAACACGAAAATGATTGTAGAACAATCAACCACCAAAATTCACATTCAAAGACGTGAATAAAAATCCAAAGGAATCGATCCGAATGCATCAAAATGGGTATTCCCAAAAATTCCAAGAATAGAAGTCATTAAAGTCGTAGCAACAACAAGTGGGAAATAACACGAATCGATGGAATTTGGAAACCAAGCAAAAATATGCACAAATATGCACAATTAGGCAAATAGGTGCAGGTCAGTCGACTGACTAAAAGATCCAGTCGACTGGACCAGGGGCATGAAAAATAATTTCCTGCAGTCAGTCGACTGACCTAAAAATTCAGTCGACTGAATACAGGGAAAACAGAGGACCCGAGGCTCTGTTAGTTGCCTTCGGAATGCCTATGTGCTACAGCCAGTCGACTGACTCAAAGGTCCAGTCGACTGATTGGCATCAAGGCCGCTTTCCAGCCTATAAAATGAAGATGCAATCTTCATCAAAATGCAATCGAGCGAGCATGGTCACTAGGGGTTTATGCAAATCGACTACCCGGCCCTATAAGCTCTTCGATGCATCACCAAAAACAAGTTCAAACAACAAAGCTATGATTTTTGAAGATTTGAACTCAAAACACTAAAAATTTGGAATGTTCACAAAACCTATCCAAATCAAAATCAAATACACATGAATATGTGTTAGGAATTTATTCCTAACAATCGAAGATAATCATTGACATAGATGTGAGATAAAAATCTCACATTTGAACCCAAACGATTGAAGAAGGTGCTTGAAAGCAAAGGAGAATCAACCACTCTTCAAATGCAACTCAAGAAGCTTGATTCTAAGCTTTAAAAGAAGAACATTCCCAAAGTTAGGTTTAGGAATTTCTAAAGTTGATAAGAGATTGAGTTGGAGAAGAAGAAGAGAAGCTTACCAATGAGTTTTTCTATTAGTTTGGAGCTAGAACTTGATTTGCAAAAGAAAACTAGGGCTTGAGTTTTAATTTCTCATCTCTCCCACCATTGTTGCTAAAGCTTGAGTATTAGGAATTGGAAATGAAGTAAATGAGGAGGAGAGGGGTTGGGACTGAATACATAAGTGGGCTCAGTCCAAATCAAAACCCTAAGTGAAAAAGTAGCAAAAATCAACTTTCTCCAAACATATTGAAGCTTATACTCAAAAAGTCGCAAACGGCATTTTAAACTCAATGGGAGGGGTCCCGAGTCCTAATTCGACCGTATGCAAAAAGTAGCTTTTCAGACTAAATTCCGAATATCAAAAAAATATTTAAATAAAATATTTAAATATAACATCAACAAATATGCGGGTTGTTACAGACTCCCCTCCTTAAAGAAATTGCGTCCTTGCAATATTTAAGAAGAAGATATATAATAACAACCATAAAAGCATATTCAACACAAAAGATGTTTGAAATAAGAAGTTTACCTCAAAGAGCACGAGAAAGTAAGTCCGGATGTGATCGCTCGATGAACTCTCTAGACTCCCAAGAACAATCCTTAGGATTTGAAGACCATTGAACTTTCACAAGCGGAACATCTTTATTTCGAAGTCGTTTGACCTCCGAAGCAACAATTCAAATAGGATGCTGCTCATAAGTTAAATTGGGCGAAACTTCAATCTCTTCCACAATGCCGGGCTCAAGAATGGAATCGGAATCTCGAAGGCATTTTCGTAATTGAGAAACGTGAAACACGTCATGAATAGCAGAAAATTGAGCCGGTAATAAAAGGTGATATGCCACAGAACCAATACATTCGGTGATAGGAAATGGCCCAATATATCGAGGCGCTAACTTTCCCGATCGACTGAAACGTACAACACCTTTCATAGGTGAAACACGAACAAACACAAAATCTCCCACAGAAAATTCTAATTTCCTTCTCCGCTTATCGGCATAGGATCTTTGTCTATTTTGGGCTTCTTTCATCCTATGACGAATAAGGTCAATCTTTTCTGTGGAATCCTGAATAAAATATGGACCCAAAACCAACTTCTCACCGGCCTCAAGCCAACAAGAAGGAGATCGGCATGGCCTTCCATAGAGTGCCTCGAAAGGTGCCATACCAATACTAGATTGGAAGCTATTATTATAGGAAAATTCAACAAGTGAAATATGATCTTCCCAACTTCCACCAAAATCAAGAACACATGCACGATTCACACGCTCGGTTTGTCCATCGGACTGGGGGTGATAAGCGGTGCTAAAATTAAGCTTCGTTCCCAAAGCTTTTTGAAGACTCTTCCAAAATCCACTAGTAAACAATGGATCACGATCACTAATAATAGAAGTAGGAACTCCATGTAATTTAACAATCTCTTTAACAAAGAGCTTGGCCAAAAGAGGAACGGTTCGGTTAGACCGAACGGGAATAAAATGGGCAGATTTAGTAAGCCTATCAACAATCACCCATAAGCTATCATGACCCGAACGAGAACGGGGAAGGCCATCTATAAAATCCATGGAAATTTGATCCCACTTCCAAATTGGAATTTCCAAAGGTTGCAATAACCCACCGGGCCTTTGATGTTCGGCCTTAACGAGTTGGAAGTCATGCAACGCTTAACGAAGTTAGCGATGTCAAGTTTCATTCCCTCCCAATAATAAAGTCGCTTCATATTCGCGTACATTTTACTACTACCGGGATGAATGGTAAATTTAGAACGATGGGAATCCTCTAAAATATCTTTACGAAGATCACCAATATTTGGTACGATAAGTCTACCAAATTTTCGAATGCCGCCACGAGAATCGATATCAAAGTCTTTCAAACCTTCAATATCAATTTTATCCTTAACATTTTGGCCAAGAAGAGCCAATTTGGGATCTAGCCTTTGAGCTTCAAGAATGCGGTCTAAAAGAGAAGGATAAGCCTCAAGGCTACATAAAACAAGAGATGAACATAAATCGGAAACACGGTCTCGAATTTCGCAAGTGGACAAAATCTCGAGATCGTTCCATTCGGATATCATCATAGAAACAACCGCTTGTTGCTTTCGACTAAGTGCATCCGCAACGCGATTTCCCTTTCCGGGAGTATAAAGGATATCAAGATCATATGGTGCAAGAAATTCGAGCCAACGCTGTTGACGCAAATTAAATTCCTTTTGAGAGAATAAATACTTCAAGGACTTATGATCGGTATAAAGAACAAATTTCTCTCCTAAAAGATAATAACGCCAAATACGAAGAGCAAAAATAATAGCCGCGAGTTCTAAATCATGTGTGGCATATCTAGTCTTAGCATGCTTTAATTGCCTAGAAGCATAAGCAATAACACGTTCTTTTTGCATAAGAACGACACCCAAACCAACACGACTAGCATCGGTATAAACAACGAAATCCTGATTCCCCTCGGGAATAACAAGAATAGGAGCATCAGAAAGAAGTTCTTTTAATTTCTGAAAAGAAGTTTCACATTTGTCCGACCAAATGTATTTAATACCTTTCTTCGTCAAGCTAGTGAGAGGCACGACAATCTTAGAAAAGTCTTTGATAAAACGACGGTAATAGCCCGCCAATCCGAGAAAGCTGCGGATTTCAGTCACACTCTCAGGTCTTTTCCAATCTTGAATCGCTTCAATCTTTGAAGGATCCACGGAAATTCCGGATTCGGAAATAATATGACCAAGAAACTTCACACGAGATTGCCAAAAGTGGCATTTAGAAAATTTTGCCTTTAATTGATTACTCCTAAGAGTTTCCAACACAATCCGAAGATGTTTTTCATGTTCCTCCTCGGTTTTAGAATGCACAAGAATATCATCGATAAAGATGAGAACAAACCGGTCGAGGAAGTCTTTGAAAACTCTATTCATAAGGTCAACGAAATAAGCCGGAGCATTCGTTAGACCAAATGGCATAACAAGCCATTCATAAGATCCATAATGAGCACGGAACGATGTCAAAGGAATACTATCCTCTGCAATACGAAGCTGATGAAATCCAGCAGCTAAGTCTAATTGTGAAAAGACTCTAGCACCACTAAGTTGATCGAATAGATCATCAATCCGAGGTAAAGGATATTTATTTTTGATAGTAAGATCATTAAGCTTGCGGTAGTCAACGCAAAGCCTAAGTGTTCCATTGGATTTCTTCACAAAAATAGCTGAAGCTCCCCAAGGCGAGGAACTAGAGCGAATAAATTGCTTCGTCTCCAATTCGGATAATTTTTTACGCATCTCCTCGTTTTCTTTATTGGACATACGATACGGAGGACGAGTGATAGGTTGAGCTCCAGGAATAAGATTAATTCTGAACTCAATTGCTCGCTTAGGTGGTAATCCTAAAACGGGCTCGAATATGTCGGGAAATTCACGAATGACGTAAATAAGAGAAATAATATCACCCTCATCATCATCATCGTCATCACGAGGATTTAAGGAATATAAAGATGCAACCAAGCTGGAATCTGAATCTTTAAGATTAATAGAAATCTGCTTAACAGATTGAGGGTGTCGAAGATGAATAGTCCGCTCAGGACACAGGATATGAGCTTCATAACGGTTAAGCCAATCCATTCCCAGAATCATTCCAAATCCTAAATAACGCATGACATGCAAATCGGCTCGGAAAGAAAAATCACACAAAATAATCTCAACATCTTTACACAATAAACTGATTGTCGCGGATCCACCAACCGGATTCGCAATTCTCAAAGAAGTCATTAAACACAAAACATCCAAAGAAAAAGTATCAACAAGTTCTTTTGATATAAAAGAATGGGACACACCGTATCAAAAAGAACTTGAATAGGATGATCACGAAATAAAATAATTCCATCCAGAATAGAATGAGAAATACCTTGGCCATGAGATGTGTTGCCAGGGGCTTGAGCAACATTAAGCTTTCCCTCCTTCCTATTTTGAAGTTTGGGACATACATGCTTAAAATGGTCCGGGCTTTTGCAATAGCGACAAGTGCGAGGCTTTGAACACTTGTTCGCAAAATGGTCCTTCGAACCACAATTATAGCATTTCCCTTGAGTAGAGGAAAAGGTCTTTTCAACAGGAGTTGCTTGCCTCCCTTTCTTATTGGGATAAGGGCCTTTGAATTTGTTTGGCCTCTTCTTGTTATTGAAGTTTGGTTTGGAACCCACCACTTCAACATCATTCTCCCTATCCGCCTCTTCAAGACAAAGAGCGATATCAACGAGTTGGTCGAAAGAAACTTCTTATTTTAGAAGTAATGGCTTCTTGAGATTTTTGTTTAAGCCATAGACGAACCTCTGGTTATTCTTTAAAGGGGTGTTGATGTATTCAACCCCATATTTGGAAAGCGACTCGATGGAGGCGACTTAATCAGTCACGGAGGACTCACCTTGAACAAGGTCTATAAATCGTCAAGCCAATGTCACTTTCTCTGCTTCTGGTACAAATTTCAACCCGAAGCGTTCCCGGAATTGCTCCCAGGTGAAATCCGCTTCATTAATCTCAGAAATAAGAAGCTCGTACCAGTCTAATGCTCTTTCTCGGAGCATACTAGAGGCCACCTGAACTCGGTGAAGGTCAATAAGATTCATGCGAGAAAAGATTCGATCGCATGACCTTAGCCAAGCCTGTACTTCAATAATAGTTTCAGAACCTTTGAATGGCTCCCCACCCAAATTGGTGTAATCGCTGCACAAGCGTGCAAATCCCGACTTTGGGTGAGTAGGTTCCGGGTTAGCTCCAGCTGCTTGAGCATTCGTCACTAAATCAAGAAGCTGTTGAGCAGTCATAAAAACTCCATCCTGGGGTGGAGTGCTAGATGGTACGGCTCTGGGGCGGCCTGGTCTAGACATTTTTCTTTCTTTAGAAAGAAAGAAGAAGAAGAAAAAGTTTATTCACCAAATTCAATATCAAGCAATTCTTGATAGATAAAACAAGGAATCATAAAAGAAAATAGGATGAATCGGTACGAAGACTCGAACAAAATCCTAAAGCATGTCTTCTAAGAAAGATTTAGGACGATGATTCTTGTTATAATATTCCATATTGTTCCGAAGTTTGGCTCTGATACCAAGCTGTGATGCCCCACCTCTATACCCACGCTAGACAAGAACATTACGGTGAATGCTGTCAACTAGCACGGAGAATAAGGCCGTTGAAGAGCGACTATCCATGTAATTGCTTTGTGCGAGCACCGATATGTCAGATAGTAAAACATGCATTTTATTTCAAGAGGAAATCCGACATACCGATACAAACTCAAAGCTACTACACAGTGGCTATATAGCTCCTTCGGAAACAAATATAGAAATACGCATAACATAAATCAGTCACAGATAATTCATATCACAAAGGCGGAAGAAGATATGAATATATAATTAACACATGGAAGTGTATATCAGAGTAGTGGTCTAAAAAGATCCACAATAATACAAAAGAATAGCAACACGTGCTATACAAAACAATACAACTATGAGTCTATATCTCAAGTGTATACAACAAAATAAACTACTAATCTAAGTAGTTTGCCAAAAGTCAGAGTAATGAATCCCTGGGGAGAAGTCAAGCAGAAGCACTTGTAACATCTCGGTCTGACCCGAGTATTATTTAATAAGAAAATAATAAACGGATCAGTCTAACTATAAATATCAGATGAAACGATATAGAATAAGAGATATGACTAAACACACAATAATCACAATGCCAAGCTGTGATATATATAAGTAGTTGAAAATCATCAAGGGATTAATCAATATCACAAAATCTGCACAAGAATCAAAGAAATGTCATATTCCTTATTTCGTTCATCAAACCACAACTATTGACGATTATATCAATGTCAATCACAAAAGTCAATGACACAAGAATTCACCAATGCACAAATATTGATAAAACTTATCAATGGAAATCACGAAAATTGGTGAAGCATAAATTCTAGAAATCATCTCAAGAAATCCAGTCAATGACACACGAATTCACCTATGCACAAAAAATTGATAAATCATATCAATAGAAATCACAAAAATAGGTGCAGAAGAAAATTCCAGAATTCGACACACGAAATCCAAAAATCACACAAAATAGGGGGGAGGCCTATCACACGAACGGGAGCATGAAAACTCACCAACATATGTATCACACGAACGAGATGCTATCTCTTGGTAGCTAGCCATTAATTTTTGACATACGAACGGCCCGAAGACCATGGGGCGCTACTCCACATATGTGAGTTGAAACTCACACAAACGGGGTTTAGTCTCCCTCGTAGACAAAGAGACATCGCACATTGCTAGTCTAAATCACAAAAATGATCGTCATGATCATCAAGAAGTGTCAATTACAGTAAGCTAGTAAATATATGAGCTTAGCTTCATGTCCCATAACCACTAGCTTAACTTAAATATTTACGAACAAATTGTAGATTTCCACTAGAAAATTGTCACAAGAGATTCAATCGAACAAGTCCAAGAATTAACCGGCGAAGTAAATGAAAGCGTTTCATACCACTTGTTTTACTAAGCCGTTTAATTAGATTTCTCATACGAGTGAGGTAAAGGTTTGTATATACTAATAGATTGGAAAACGGTTTTATAAACAAATTTGGTATTAAAATAGAATTGAAATCGTTTGAGGAAAGAGCTTTGATATTTACTACTAGTATTGAAACCTTTATATTTTTAAAGCGATAAAACACGAAAATGATTGTAGAACAATCAACCACCAAAATTCACATTCAAAGACGTGAATAAAAATCCAAAGGAATCGATCCGAATCCATCAAAATGGGTATTCCCAAAAATTTCAAGAATAGAAGTCATTAAAGTCGTAGCAACAACAAGTGGGAAATAACACGAATTGATGGAATTTGGAAACCAAGCAAAAATATGCACAAATATGCACAATTAGGCAAATAGGTGCAGGTCAGTCGACTGACTAAAAGGTCCAGTCGACTGGACCAGGGGCATGAAAAATAATTTCCTGCAGTCAGTCGACTGACCTAAAAATTCAGTCGACTGAATGCAGGGAAAACAGAGGACCCGAGCCTCTGTTAGTTGCCTTCGGAATGCCTATGTGCTACAGCCAGTCGACTGACTCAAAGGTCCAATCGACTGACTGGCATCAAGGCCGCTTTCCAGCCTATAAAATGAAGATGCAATCTTCATCAAAATGCAATCGAGCGAGCACGGTTACTAGGGGTTTATGCAAATCGACTACCCGGCCCTATAAGCTCTTCGATGCATCACCATAAACAAGTTCAAACAACAAAGCTATGATTTTTGAAGATTTGAACTCAAAACACTAAAAATTTGGAATGTTCACAAAACCTATCCAAATCAAAATCAAATACACATGAATATGTGTTAGGAATTTATTCCTAACAATCGAAGATAATCATAGACATAGATGTGAGATAAAAATCTCACCTTTGAACCCAAACGATTGAAGAAGGTGCTTGAAAGCAAAGGAGAATCAACCACTCTTCAAATGCAACTCAAGAAGCTTGATTCTAAGTTTTAAAAGAAGAACATTCCCAAAGTTAGGTTTAGGAATTTCTAAAGTTGATAAGAGATTGAGTTGGAGAAGAAGAAGAAGTGAAGCTTACCAATGAGTTCTTCTATTAGTTTGGAGCTAGAACTTGATTTGCAAAAGAAAACTAGGGCTTGAGTTTTAATTTCTCATCTCTCCCACCATTGTTGCTAAAGCTTGAGTATTAGGAATTGGAAATGAAGTAAATGAGGAGGAGAGGGGTTGGGACTGAATACATAAGTGGGCTCAGCCCAAATCAAAACCCTAAGTGAAAAAGTAGCAAAAATCAACTTTCTCCAAACATATCGAAGCTTATACTCAAAAAGGTCGCAAACGGCATTTTAAACTCAATGGGAGGGGTCCTGAGTCCTAATTCGACCGTATGCAAAAAGTAGCTTTTCGGACTAAATTTCGAATATCAAAAAAATATTTAAATAAAATATTTAAATATAACATCAACAAATATGCGGGTTGTTACAACAGTCTTCAAATTTTTCTTCCTCTACGCTGTCGGTATTTTATCTTTCCTCCAGTTGAACCTTCCGTTCCGCCATCACTAATCTCCTCCTTCCAATTTCCTCCACTCGAAATCAATAGATTCCCCTTACATTTATCTTCTCTTCCCCTTTTCCTCCGTTAGGAATCGGTAAACTCCCTTCGATTTCTACCTTAGCTGTTCCTTTACCATCGTTTTCTGTTTACTTTCTGTCATTCTTCTTATTTTTCCCATCGTTTCTTCCCCTTTGTCATAGATCGCCAATCCCTAATCCTAAATCATGTCGCCTCGGATTTACGTCCTTTCTTCCGCTTCATCACAGATTCTAGAACCCTAATCCTAAAAGCATTACTGCTTCCACTAAGTTTTGGTAATGTTGAAAAAAGATCACAATATTACGACGTATAATGATATTAAGATTTGTAGATTTCTTGCTCAATTTGTATGAAAATTTCATGTTTTATTTAATTGTAACAAGTTCTATTCATCTTTTTTTGATTGTTGTTTCAGTGTCATTGCAATTGAATTATCTGTTTATTTAATTTCACTGATTTTATGTTATTTGTTTGAAAATCGCCGATATGCACCACCGTCGCTTTGTCATCTCATGGTTTGATTGTTCTTCCTAGCAAAGCTTAAAGGTAAGCATATCATTTTAGTTATATTTTGTTTATATGGTTTTATATTTTTAAACATGCAACTTTTTATATGTAATAAGTTATAGCTTTTGCAAAAAATAGATTATACTATTTTACATTATTTTGATGCTATTATCTAAAATAGTTTGTGAGATATTCTAATATCGACAGGAAATTATCAAACAAATTATTATCCATTTTGATCAAAATGTTTACAGTGCATACTAGATGCAGTAATTCATTTTTTTCCTGGCAACTGATTTGATTTTATACAATGATGGATTTTAACTATTAGATGATGAGTATATTTATACCAGATGTGAAATATAGTATTTACTTTGGATTCTATTAGAGCCTTATTATCTTGGCACATGCAACTTCGGGGCAACTTGAACTTTAAAATAGGTATTAATTGCTAATCATAAAATATTCATATTATCTACATCAGATTGATGAATACATTATTATCAGCCTGCCGATTATTTACGTGGTTGGGTCATATTCATTAGACCATGGATGAGTTTAAGTTTTTTTCCAGTTCAAGAGCTTTGACTTTGAGGGGAAATAACTACTATGCTGTTTTTCTTTTAATATTCCATTTACAGTACATTTTTTGATGGACTGTGTTTAACGTTTTGAAAAGTAACATCAATTCCTTAATTTGACATCACCAAACACAAAGTCAACTAAAATTGTGAAGTTCATTATTTTGTGATCATGGGAGAAGTTAGTAACTTTTTGCAGATTGGTTTTGGAATGGGAAATTAGGAGTTTGTCCCAAGCGAGTTCTCATTGTTTTCTAAAGGTTCACCAAAATATGATGATATCATAATTGTAAGAAAAAAATGTAAAGTTTTTTCTGTCTTAGCTTAAGTATTTATTTTGTTATTAATTATTAAATAGTTCTTTAGGTAACAAATGAGATAATTAGTACTTTACATGGCCATGTATTCGACATACCCTTTATTTTTTGCCATATGTTTTCAGTCTTGTACTTGATTTTAGGTGAATTTTCCAAGTAAATCTATATTTGGTATTGTATGTTTAATGAAAAAATATATGAAATTAAAGCTTTCCCTTCTATTTGTCAATTACCAGATTTGTGTTTAATGCATTTAATGCAACTGATTATTTTAAGCTTTATTGGTGTTGTCATTTAACAACAAAGCACAAACAATGTCACATAAAAAATGTACTAAACTGAAAATTTTCACTAATATTTACGATTCTTTGTAGCTGAATGATAATGCAAAAATTTGAAAATAAATTTCTTTAATTATTTACCACCATGCTACTATAGTTCGTATAAGTCAATGGAAAACTTTAGTCAAATTGAATATTGAGAACTTGAGATAAAAATCCGATCATGATAGATGCAGGATAATAAGTTTACAATATTTCATATTTGATATTAGGTTATTATGAAGTAAAGCTTTTGGAAGCATCAATTCTTTTTTTCTTCCAACTTTCCGGATTCTCCATCATCTTAGCTTCATCCCTTCATTTCAAGTGAAATTTGGTAGCCCCGATCTCATGCATATTCTTACACTTTGTTTTCAATACATGTTACAATTTTTATGCCTAATTCAAGCCTAAAATATTAGCAAAAAAATAAATTTAGTTTAAACTTAAGTTATAAAGGATTAATTCTATTGACATTAATTCTCATCATTATTTCTGTTCTCAATTTTTCAACTTTATGACTAATCTATAGTCAACCCTCAAATGTTGTCATCAAGGTAGTGCTTTATCTTGAATATTAGTTGATACTTTATCTATACTACAGCCAAGCATGGGAAAAAAGTTACATATAGCTCCTATAGTTTTTTATTCGCTTATTTTCATTTGTTAAAAAAATAAGTTAACAATGGTATAAGCAAAATTAAAATGGGTAGGCTTAGACTACTTATTCCATTTACATATCTGATTATGTCTCTAAGTTTGAACTAAATGATTCCATACAAACTATTGGTAGTATGCTTGACTTTGATTGGTTATAAGTATGATTTGAGTTTTGGTTAAAGATGAGGCAAATTTGAAATATTTAAGTTTCTATATATGTAAGTTAGATATATTATTGTTATGGAACATGAAATTTGTAGTTAAGCATGCAGTAGATAAAATCTATAATTGACTACTCGCTTCTTTTCAAATTTTAATAAATAGGCAATTGTGTTATGCAAAATTCAAATTAATTAAATGATAATATGTTTGACTTTTATTAGTTATAAGAATGACTTGAGTTTTGGTCAAAGATGAGGCAAATTTGAAATATTTAGATTTCTATTTATGTAAACTGGATTTTTATTTAAGAAACATGAAATTTGTAGTTAAGCATGCAGCAGATAAAACCTATAATTGACTAATCGTGTCTTTCAACTTTTAATAAATAGGCAATAGTGTTATGCAAAATTCAAATTAATTAGTAGATTTATCTCTCTTTCCTCTCTCCTATCTCCAAAGAGAGAGAGGGTGTGTGTGTATGTGCGTGTGTCTATTTGTATGTATTTATGTGTGTGTTAAGCTGTATTTATATGTGTGTACGCATATCGAGAAATAATTTCGTATGTGTTAAGCTGTATTTATACGATGCTACCACATTCATTGTAACAATAAACCGTCGCAACATATAATTTTATTTATCATCTTCTCATACCCGTTATTCAGTAACACTCCATAACACTAATTTTAATTTTTCCAATAGGTGAAAATGTTGTAATCATAGTTTGGTTTTCCCGATAGCTAATCTTCATGCCAACCTTGGCGGTTGACATTCTTTCCCTATTGTCCGTTGATGTGCTCCCTAGGCATACTGTCGTCGGTCGATTCCTCCATATTTCTTTAACTGATTTTGCTAGGCATCCTCTGTTATCGTTGGTCGATTTAATTATAGTTTGCCTTGGTTGACGTAATGATCTATCATATTTGAGGTAAAAATTCTAAGTTATATTGGCTTATATGATTCAATTTGCTATGCATTTCTGAACTTGGATTTTTCCGAATTTTATTTCATTGAATGCTAATATGTTTAGTGGTAGTTATAGGCATATGTTCTAAAGATTATAAATTATATTTCTACCATAGCTTATAATATATACTGATTTGTTTGCAACTGGTCATTCATTACAGAGTTGGAAGAGTGTTGGCAAGACATCGAATAAATTAAATTTTCATTTTCCTAATAAATAGGATTGACAGGGATAACTATCCAAGAATGAATACAGTTTTCATGATAGGATTAAGAACTTGAATTGTGAAAATTTATCTTTTAAAAAAATTGGTCTTTACTTCGTTCATGCTAACTTATTCATGTTCATGCTGCTTCTGATTGTGACTTTGAGGTATTGAAGTGCTATAAAATGTTTCATTGTTCTTCATGATCTGTTTTTATAAAATTTGGTCAAACCATCTATGCAATTTTGCCATAGTTCAAATATATTACAAGTTCTTTTTCTCAAAGATTAGCTCTTAGAGTATAAATGTATAGGTAATCATATAGAAAATGGAATGCATCAAAATTTGACATGAATTTGACATGCCTGCTGTCAGTATCTCTTAAATCCAATTTGTAATGCATCTATTTTATGTTTTTTTATCAATAATCTTCACAATTATTTTTCAGACTCCCTTACAGTTTCCAAAATGAAGGTGATTGACAGTGCAATATCTCACTTATGCCCCCTTTGAGCACCGTATGTCTCATAATATTGTACAAAAAACATTTATTGGCTAGCTGAAATAAGATTTAGCATTTTTTGGCTACTGAAATGCGTCTAAAGTTCATATCTCGATCTTATATTTTTGTCTTCCTCTTACTTTGTTAATATTCATGGGACCTTCATCTATTAAGCCAATGATATGGCTCTTCGTTAATCACTTTTCTTCACTGTAGCTTTGAGGTTTTTAACTTAAGGTTGTTGGCTTCTCTGACACAGATTTTGACAATGTAATTTTTGTTACTACTACTTTTATTTCTAATTTGTTTGCATGATGAGAGTTATTATTCATTATCACAGTTTGTTACATTGGCCAGTTGATCGAGCATCGGCATAACACTAACAGTTGCATTCAAAGGCAGCACACAAAGATAAACTGGTACAAAAGGCAGTAATCGGGTCTTTTTTAATCCTTTACAATCTAAAGAAGGTGCACTTTCGAAAGAAGAGAACTTGAGAACGATTTTTTTAATGTTTCTGTTGTTTTACTATCATCTCTTTGTGATTGAAGGTAATAATAACTCAGGCTTAATTAGCAATGGATTATTCCTGAATAAATAGGTAAATTTCTAAATTGTTATTGACATTTTTCCATACTATACCTGGAGTATATATTATAGGCGGTTATGTTTACAAATCGAGATTGACATTTTGCCACGTTTTCCTTTTGGTGTGTACACTTGGGTAGTTAAGACTCTTAAGACTAGAAAATCAAATGCATGTGTTGGGAAAGTAGTATTTCTAAGTTTATTTTCTTCCCTACAGTTTAAAAAACGTGTTTATTAGACTCTGTATCATTCTGTTAAAGGAAACACTCTACAACCTGCAGTACAAACTCTTCTTTCTACTCGCCTTAGCTAAAACATTTTGTAACACGTCGCGCATCAAAAACCAAAAGAGCATTGTGATTGACCACCAGCTAATTAAATAATTTAAACTGCTAACATGTCTTAAACTACAATTTAACATTTTGTCTTTGGTTACGTATTATTCAAGTATTACATGTAACTGTACATTTAAGTTCATGGTTAAATGAAGTCAACCGTAGTTATTTTCAACAATTATTGCTTTCTACCAATTTTTCATTAAGTCCGCGTATTTTAGTACTTTCTTCATTGCAGATGTACAGAAAAATAAAAGTAAGCTCCTGCTTTCTACAGTTTTTTGTACTTTCTTTACTACAGGTTTACAGAAAAATAAATAAATCATATTTTTCACTGCTAAATTCCACCTTCTTTGTCACTTTTTGATTCATTATTATTCTAACTGTTTCTACTAATTCTATACGTTTGTGCATAAATATTTTGCATCTGAATTGTTTGTAAGACAACATACTTTTATTCTACTTTGTCTATTAACTATTGAGATATTGTTTTAATCTTCTGTGTGGTTTTCTCGGTTCTTTGGCAACGCTTTTCATGTATATCAACAGTATCATAAACTAATTGGTTTGTCTATGTTATAAAAGTATTTAAAAAAGGTTAAAACAACTAACTATATATCACGTTTTCTATGTTGATTAAAATAGGATTCTATTTAATGAAAAATATACTGGGTAGTTGAAATATTATTTTATGATACGTCTTTAGTCTTATTTTATACGACCCATGCTTTTTAATGCTTTTGTATTTCACTGTAGCTCTGGTGTTTTTACTACTGACAAGTCCACTTTGCCCTTTTAACTCTTTGACCTACATATATGTTTGGGAGCATTCGGTCCTGTTATTACGTTAACTCAATAAGGATTTTGTACTAATTTTATTACTTATATTTGATATTGTAGTAATGTTTCTAATTCCTTTCTATAAATAGTATATTCGAATTATTTATCAAAATAATTTAATTTTCAAGCTGCAACAAATTTTTTTTGCCATATCCGTGTGCGAAGCACGGGTTCTACTAGTAGTATATATATACATAACAGTGTTTGATTAATGGATGTATAAGTATATATATATACACACACATGACAGTGTTTGTTTAATGGATGTACAAGTGTATATATATATAAGCCATGTCATTATTTTGAAATATATATGTGACATTTTGAAAGGAATAAAATATAATTTAAGTATTTTTCATTTTTACAAGGATATATATATATATATATATATATATATATATAATTAGTTATTTCAACATATATGATGTATATATGTTGATTTTAATTTATGTGTTTTAATATGAAACAATGATTTTTGAAATATATTTATATATATTTATTTTAGAATATGATAGTTGTATATAGTTATATATATAAGTTCACTTATACCATTTATCTTCATCAATCCGGTTCTGATTTGATTTTGTCAATTCCTATTTGTCAGCTTTGTTCGTCGATTCGTGCCAATCTAGCATTGCTTCGGAATTCGTAGCTCATTCCTTTGTCAAATCTATCTAGCCTCGAAAGATGAGAAATCACTCACGATTAACGTTCTTATATTTATTAAATTTGATTTAAATTGAAATATGCCGTTGTTAGTTATTTAAATTGCTATATAGATGCTATTTTCTGTATCTGTTCACCTGTGACATCTGACATCATGATCTGTTAGTTATTTTACCACTGATGATATATTCCTATTGTTGATATATTGTATTATTCTCATTCTGCAAGTTCCCTGTTAATATAGAATTCCCTATGGGTTGAAATGATACATACTCGAACGATCTTGTAGAATAGGAGAAAATCGTTATGGGTTGAAATGATAAACCAAAGCGATTTTCATTTAATTGAATTTGGAATTGCAGGTTGAAAAAACATATACCCGTAGATATTTAAATTGTGGAATGAAATGAGAAATATCTGTATCACTTGACCATAGGATAGAAAATTATATGCCGACACCGTTGGTGTGTGTAAATATATACATATTGAAAATGATTTTCCAAGGTTTTGAAAGAATTATATATGGTTTTATATAAATATTAATTTCAAAATATTATATATATAAATGTTATTTATATATGTTTAAATTCTTTATTTTCAAAATTTTAAATTTTAAGAATTTACTTGTAATTTTACTATTTTTAAAATATATAAATAGATTTAATATATACATAAATTTTATAATATGTTTTGGTAATTATTTAAAATTATATATAAAGGATAGATTTTATAATAATTTTTAGTAAATTGAGGTTGGAAAGATAAATTTGAAATTGATTTGAAATTATATTAATTTAGGAATTATACTAAAATAAGTTTAATTTGAAATTATTATATTTTCGATTTTAAAGATATGATTTTATAACTTGATTTTGACTAAAAGTGATTTAAATGAAATTTTCAAATCTACATAGATATTTAGTTTATTTAAATTTGTAATTTGAAATTTATTTAAATGTTACTGAAATGATTAAGAAAATATTTCAAAATTGAATAATAGTAAAGTGAATATGAGATATAAATGAAATTATCAAATTTTGTTTTAAAAATGTGGAATATTTGAAGATTTGAAATATATTCGATTTGAAACGGTTTATTTTGTGGTTCAAATCTGTATTTGAAATCGATATAATTTGAAAGGGTTTATTGAGAAACTGAATTGAATTGAAATTGATGAATTAAGATTGGATTAAATTTGAATTTTTGAATTCGAGTTGATTTGAATCAATTTATGAAATTGAGGAAGCTATTTTATTATATAAAGTATTTTTAAATTATATTTAAAACTATTTATACCTTATAAAATTTTAATATAAACTATTTTAATAAACTAATTATTTTAATATAAACTATTTCAGTATAATAATTATTGTAATATAAACTATTTTAACTTATAACCATTTTTATATAAACCATTTTATTTTATAAACTATTTTATGATATATAGTATTATCAATATCTAAATTGTTCAAGTGGAAAGTTATGACTTCAATGCTATGAATCTCAAAATACTATGTTATCAAGTGTTATGATTTCCAAAGAGTTACAAATTCTAAGCTTTATAATTTCGAAAGTGTTATAACTTTACAAGTGCTATGATTCTGGAAATGAATATATTATAAGCGAGAAATGATATCGTATTGATATGGTTTTGAAATGGATAAGATATTTTGGTTTGAAGTATGATATTTTGAAATGACCACGGTGTTATAATAAAGTTTTGTTGTTAAAGAGACCGAGATCGGATATTGTCATACCCTCTGCCAATACCAAAAACCACCTTAACAACCGTGTACGCAGTGGAGATTCCAGAATAAAGTAGGATGATGGCGACGATCCTATATGAGGTATATACGTGGACCTAACTCCCATGAGTTAGCATAAGGTGGCTAAAACAGGAGCAATTGACGGTCCAAGTGAGGTAACTCCTCCGATCGGACACACTCCATCGTATGCCATTCTATTACTTTGCGATTGATTTCGTGCGCACCTTTGATTTGGGAGTGTGGCTCGAGGTGGGCGATTGTTGTGGCTCTATGTTACCACCAGCCTGGAAGTGTAATCGGTATATCTACTCTGGCATTGCTTAGTTATGCTATGTCACCTACCCTATCGAGACCATTACGAGTTTGTTTTGTGTTATACCTATGGAGTGCCCTCTGATAGCCCCAGTTTACAAAGTATCATGGTATTGTATAGACTATGGCATTATAAAATGTGTTAAGGGGGATATGAGTAACGCCTTAACGCTATTTTAATAGTTTACTTTACTATAGACATTAATAATAGCGTATATTACTACATAGTAGATAGTTCCACGGATCCTTAGAGGATGGTTATCCCAAACATCCTTTGAGTTACTTGTATTTCAATTGATATTTCACTTGAGTTGGATTTATTGATGTAAGAATGTTAACCCTGACTCAAGTGTTTTATGTTTTTCTTTACGCTTGAGTCAGACTGAGTGTCACAACATTTGAGACTCACCTTTGGAGGTGGAACTTCGCTTGGAGATCCATCTATCTATTCAGCCTGCAGTTATTCAGTTAACTCCTGTGATATATTCTTATCTTGTATCTGACTATTGTATTGAGACTTCTATGTATTTGAGACTTATGTTTTATCTTTTTTAACTCTGTTATATATAAGTAGCTTCATGAACTACTATTCATTTTTTTCGCTGCTTATTTTTGTTATATTACTCTGTATCTGTGATTCTATGATTGATTTATTTACTGTATATACCGAGTTTTACCAAATATAAATTAACAATCTGATATTTTGAGCAATTCAAGTCTGATATGTGTGGATGCGAATGGTTGAAAATATCGGGATGTTACAGTTGGTATCTAAGCTTTGGTTTTAGGCAAACTTAGCATATAAAGTAAATTCAATTACGGGATCACCTTCACTCGTGCTTGAATCTCTTCCTCTTTGATTCTGTTTCCTTTAAATTTTGGAACTCTTCCACTCATTCTGAAATCCATCGTTGTCTTTCCTATTCATGTTCTTTTGATTTTGGAGTATCTCATAGCTCCACTATATGAAATTGTAAAGGGGTGAAACTCCTTTACAACGAGAATTGATTCACCGAAGATTTTTGTACCTTCGGTTTAGAGGCTGCTATCTCTTGCTATGCCCGATTGTTCTATAGTAAACGACCGGGGTAACTCTCTTGTGATCAATCTTATTCTGCATCGATCTTATTCTTGAAGTCACGGTTTACCCGGTTAAGGTCGTCCGCAATTTATACAAGTCTATCTATCTCTCTATTCTATAATTTAATCATCTTATCTCCCATTCAAGCCTATCTTCTTAGTAAAATTCTATTTGATTAGAGTTCCTCTAATTTGAATCACTATCATTTTTTTGAAATCCATCCTTGAATCATCGAGTGAGGGAGTATATTTGTAATTAATATATAAAATGCTTTATATATTGTATAGTTTGAGTTGTTAATGTTGATTTAGGTTTTCAACCGATTCGTCTGACCAACGCTATCGATAGAAATTCCAAAGCACTTAAACAAAGCAAATTGACATGATATTGTTTTCAAATTTGGTAAATGAAATAAATTTTGTATGATTACGTTTTATATATATATATATATATATATATATATATATATATAAGTGTAAATTTTTTGAAATTAAATTGTCAACTGAATTGATTGTTAAAAATGACAATATTTGATTTTCATTATTGTTTTGAAAATCATTGACTATTGTCACATGATAGATAAGTAAAAAAATTTATAAAACATGGTTTACAAATTTATTTGGAATTTAAATCAGAGTAAATTAAGAATTTGAGAATAAAATTTTCGACATTTAGAAAAAAAATTGGTTTTTAAATTTAAGGGTATTTCTGAAAACTTGGTTTTAAAATTTTAAGGGTATATTATTTAAAAGTAATTTCTGAATAGAATTATTTTCAAAGAATTTTAAAGTTTTAAATTAGTTCTCTCCTATTTTGTCGCTGGAAAATAATCTCGGTGATGACTACAGCATCATCGACATTCATTTTCGAGTTTTAGAATGGAGAGACCATTTAGTAGCTTTGTTACACTTTTGTTTTGAAAAATGAATTTGATTTGAAATCTCTTAAGTATGACTTGATGTATAATGATTATAGTTTTGATTAATATATATACATAATATATATATATATATATGTATGTATGCATTTATCTCTAAATGGTTTGAATTGTAATCAGAAATTTAACTCTTAAATTTTTATATAAATATGTAAATTTTGAAATAATTGAATTAGGAATTTACTTGTATAATACCCAATTACATTCTAATATAACTTATCTAAATTATTCAAAAGTTGAATATGTAATTGAATAATATACTATATATAATGATGTTAAAGGAATTTATAAAATTGAAATTTAAATCAACTAAATGAAAATACTTTGAATTGAAATCAATTAATTGAATATAAACTAATTTTAAAATAATTGAAATTTATATGGTTATAAATTAATTGTTTTTTTTTCGAATTTATTTTTCTTTATGGTTGTTTATATTCTCCTACCTCATTCCTTTTCGGGGACGAAAAGTTTTGAGTGGGGGAGAGTGTAACGACCTGTAAATTTCAATGGTTTAATAGTGTAATTAACTGAAATTTTGTGAAATTCTAAATAATTGAATTTGGAAATAAAAATTTAATATTTGGAATACGTCTACTTAAATATAGCGAATGGTGATTTTTTATTAGATAATATGGAAATTTATTTTATTCTGTAATAAATTAAATTTAAATCAGTTAATAATTGTTGATAATAAAATATTTTCCAAACTTGGATATTTTTATATAATCAATTTGTAAATCACCTTTCGAGTGAGACGCCATATTTCGTTTCTCCAAATTTCGAGTACTATTGCTCCATTTATCTTATTTTCGGCAAATTAGCAGCATTTTTGGTACCAAATATCGACTTTTGATCAGATGATCCTATTACCGATATCTGTGTATCGTTTTGATCGTCTCGTCGTGCTGACTATCATAGTATATTTATTTCAGTATTTTGGTGTCCGATACGTGTCGAAATTTCACGAAATGATTTCCGCACCGATTCCGTATTCAGGCCTTTTGGGTTTTAATGTTTTTTCATATATTCACCGTACAATACCAACAGCTGTTTGCATTTATATTTTCCCTCAATTCTCGTGCTTGACCTTTTGTTTTCCACTGGTTCTAATATTTTAACCGGTTCATTGTTCTCTACTCTTTTTTTTGAAATAAACAATATAATCATATAGTACTGTTCATCTTCTTTTACAAGCTTGCTCTCGTTTGGTTTGCTCGAGATTCCTCCATCTCTCCCTTTGGCCGAGCGTCTCCATCAAGGCTCCGCCTTCCTATTCACTTCCATTCGGCCAGCTAGCGTCGCCGAACTCCGCGACATATCTCTGGCAGCCGAGCAACTTCCTCAACTCTCTCCTCTAACAGCGCGCCATCCCTATCATCCTCTTCCACTTCTTTGCTTTTATACGAGGTAATATATTATATATATATACCTTTTGTTATGCAGATTTTATAATCTATTCTATATATAAATTTATCAGGTTATATATATGTGATATAACAGTTTAATTTTGTGGTATATGTTAGTATTTTTGGTTTTATATGAATATACATATAACAATTCTATTTAGCTATTACATATATATACTATGTATATTATGAGTTCATAAGGGTAATATGTTCTAAAGGGTATATATATAACATTTATATATCTTCATGTTAGTAGTAAACATAGTTACGGCAGTTATATTTATACAGTAATATGCTTATGTAAGGTTTATATATATTTTATATAAGGTACATATATATTGTTTGTTCGTATATGTATATATGGGATATAACTAAAACTTTATATGTTGTCATATTGAATATGTCAGAAGCTATATATATATATATATATTAATACATATACACTGTATGAACCATTTGTTAGTTATATATATATATATATATAATATGTAAGTTTATGTTAATTAAATAATACATTCTGTTCAAATACGATGTTTATAATGCATGTTATAGTAGTTATAAGTTTATACTTCAATTATTTGGATCTGAGAGTTCCAATCTATTATAATGAGTTAAGTTATATTGACTTTGTAATTTTGAATTTTATAATTATTTAAGTTTATACATACGTTTATACATTAGTTTATATATAATAAGTATATGTATGAGATTTTGAAATGTTGCTTTCCAGTTAGTTTATGAGCAGAGTACAAGATTTTATATATGTTTACTGTAGAAGTATTTTTCGCGCTTATATATTGAATGCACAACCGAGCCTCCATCTTTTGTAGTATTATATGCATACTTTATGTGTGTGTGTGTGTGCATATTAGACTACGGTATATATAGTGTTTTGCATAACTTTGCTTATAACCTGATTTTGTATGATCTGTAAGTTAGTAGTTATGAGTTGGATTTTTGTATATATATGTTTAAAACTGATTTTATAAAAAATACAAAAGTACGTGAGTTTATATATGTGTGTATATAGTATATATACACATGATAGTGCTTGTTTAATGGATGTATAAGTACATATATATAAGTCATTTCATTATTTTTAAATATATATATATATATGACATTTTGAAAGGAATAAAATATAATGTAAATATTTTTCATTTTTGTAAGTATATATATATAAGTAGTTATTTCAACATATATGATATGTATATATTGATTTTAATATATGTGTTTTAATTTGAAATAATGATTTTTGAAATATATATATATATAGTTGAATTAGAATATGATAGTTATATATAGTTATATATATATATAAGTTCACTTGTACCAATTATCTTCATCAATCCCGTTCTGATATGATTTCGTCAATTCCTACTTGTCAGTTTTGTTCGTCGATTCGTGCCAATCTAGCGTTGATTTGGAATTCGTAGCTCATTTCTTTGTCAAATCTATCTAGTCTCGAAAGGTGAGCAATCACTAACGATTAACGTTATTATATTTATTAAATTTGATTTAAATTGAAATGACAATTGAAATATGGTGTTGTTAGTTATATAAATTGCTATGTATATGCTATTTTCTGTATCTGTTCACCTGTAACATCTGACACCATAATCTGTTAGTTATTTTACCACTGATGATATTGCCTGTTGTTGATATGTTATATTATTCTCACTCTGCAAGTTCCCTGTTAGTATAGAATTTCCTATGGGTTGAAAAGATGCATACCCGAACGATCTTGTAGAATAGGAGAAAATCGTTATGGGTTGAAATGATAAACCCAAGCAATTTTCATTGAATTGAATTTGGGATTGCGGGTTGAAAAGATATATACCCATAGATATTTAAATTGCGGATTGAAATGATAAATATCTATATCACTTGACCATATGATAGAAAATTATATACTCACTGTTGGTCTAATATATATATATATATATATATATATATATATATATATTGAAAATGATTTTCCAAGGTTTTGAAAGATATATATGGTTTTATATAAATATTAATTTCAAAATATTATATATAAATGTTATTTATATATGTTTAAATTCTTGAATTTTAAAATTTTAAAATTTAAAATTTTTAAAATTTACTTGTAATTTTACTATTTTTAAAATATATAAATAGATTTAATATATAAATAAATTTAATAATATGTTTATGTAATTATTTAAAATTATATTTCAAGGATAGATTTCATAATAATTTTTAATAAATTGAGGTTGGAAAGATAAATTTGAAATTGATTTGAAATTATATTTATTTAAGATTTATACTTAAATAAGTTTGATTTGAAATTATTAAATTTGAGATTTTAAAGATATGATTTTATAACTTGATTTTGATTAAAAGTGATTTAAATGAACATTTTCAAATTTACATAAATTAAAACGGGATATTTAGTTTATTTAAATTTGTAATTTGAAGTTTATTTAAATGTTATTGAAATGATTAAGTAAATATTTCAAAACTGAATAATTGTAAAGTGAATTTGAGATATAAATGAAATTATCAAATTTAGTTTTGAAAATGTGAAATATTAAAGCTTTAAAATATATTGAAATTTGAATGGTTTATTTTGTGGTTCAAATATGTATTTGAAATCGATATAATTTGAAAGGGTTTATTGAGAAACTGAATTGAATTGAAATTGATGAATTGAGATTGGATTAAAATTGAATTTTTGAATTCAAGTTGATTTGAGTCGATTTATGAAATTGAGGAAGCTATTTTATTATATAAAGTATTTTTAAATTATATTTAAAACTATTTATACCTTATAAATTTTTAATATAGACTATTTTAATAAACTAGTTATTTTAATATAAACTATTTTAGTATATTAAGTATTTTAATATAAAATATTTTAACTTATAACTATTTTTATATAAACCATTTTATTTTATAAACTATTTTATTATATATACTATTATTAATATCTAAAATTTTCAAGTGGGAAGTTATGATTTCAAAGCTATGAATTTCAAAATATTATGTTATCAGGTGTTATGATTTCCAAAGTGTTATAAATTCTAAGCTTTATAATTTCGAAAGTGTTATAACTTTACAAGTGCCATGATTTTGGAAATGAATATATTTTATGTGATAAATGACATCGTATTGATATGGTTTGGAAATGGATATGATATTTTGGTCTTGAAGTGTGATATTTTGAAATGACCACGGTGTTATAATAATGTTTGGTTGTTAAAGAGACTGAGATCGGATATTGTCATACTCTCTGCCAATACCGAAAACCACTTTAACAACCGTGTACGCGGTGGAGATTCCAGAATGAAGTAGGATGGTGGCAACGATCCTATATGAGGTACATACATGGACCTAACTCCCGTGAGTTAGCATAAGGTGGCTAAAACAGGAGCAATTGACGGGCCAAGTGACGTAGCTTCTCCGATCGGACACACTCCATCGTATGCCATTATATTACTTTGTGATTGATTTGGTGCGCACCTTTGGTTTTGGAGTGTGGCTCGAGGTGAGCGATTTCTGCGGCTCTGCGTTACCACCAGCCCGTGTAATTGGTACATCTATCCTGGCATTGCCTAGTTGTGCCGTGTCACCTACCCTATCGAGACCATTACGAGTTTGTTATGTGTCGTACCTATGGAGTGCCCTCTGATAGCCCCAGTTTGCGGAGTATCATGGTATTGTATAGACTATGGCATTATAAAATGTGTCAAGGTGGATATGAGTAACGCCTTAACGCTATTTTAATAATTTACTTTACTATAGACATTATTAAAATAACGTATATTACTACGTAGTAGATAGTTCCACGGATCCTTAGAGGATGGTGATCCTAAACATCCTTTGAGTCACTTGTATTCTAGTTGATATTTCACTTTGAGTTGGATTTATTGATATAAGAATGTTAACCCTGACTCGAGTGTTTTATGTTTTTCTTTACGTTTGAGTCAGACTGAGTGTCACAACATTTGAGACTCACCTTTGGAGTTGGAACTTCGCTTGGAGATCCATCTATCTATTCAGCCTGCAGTTATTCAGTTAACTCCTGTGATATATTCTTATCTTGTATCTGACTATGGTATTGAGACTTCTATATATTCACGAATTCCGTTGTATCTTCTTTAACTCTGTTATATATATATATATATATATATATATATTAGCTTCATGAACTACTATTCATTTGTTTCCGCCGCTTATTATTGTTATATTACTCTGTGTCTGTGATTCTATGATTGATTTATTTACAGTATATGCTGAGCTTTGCCAAATATAAATTAACAATCTGATATTTTGAGCAATTCAAGTCCGACATGTGTGGATGTGAATGGTTGAAAATATCAGGATGTTACAGACTCAACTGTCAATACTGGTCCGTGTCGAAGGTGCTTTCGCTTCCCACACATGATTTTCAACTATGAAGATAGTTTGAAGATAACATCAACGAAGTCTACACCTACTGGAGACCATTATTGTTAAAGCGACATCGACATTCACTTGTTATCATCAAGCAAACAGCATCATAAATGTAGTCGGATTCATTGTTCACTCCCTTTCTGAAGCCGATGATAAAGCACGCCATCAAGTTTATGAAGAATATTGCTTTAAAGCATGCTATAAGCTATCAATCGAGGCCATATTTCATGATTAACGACTTTATGCAACATCCATGATGGAAGATATTGAAGATCATGCAAAGGTAGGAGGAATGAGATCATTTACAAGGGTTAATTCAAGAGGATCTAGTGCATTTTCCTTCATAAAACTTCATTAGCCTTCATATTTTACTACATGTTGAATAGTACATAGGTTCCACATTGCCAATTGGAGCAAGCATATTTCCTTCCAACCACTATAAATATAGTGGTACCCTTTCATGGAAATGGACCTTTTACTTTTTTTCCCTATTAATTTTTAGATTAGAACTTTTTGTAAGTTCTCTTAAGAGCTTGAGAATTATTTTAATGGAATATGATCAATGAGGAAGGACATTGAACATTTGCATATAAGGATTTGAACAATTGCATATTTGTATTCGTGATTGAATAAAAGGACTTGACTTGAGCTTATTTGCATATTTGTATATATTCAAGATTGAATAAAAGGACTTGACTTGAGCTTATTTGCATATTTGACTAAGGACTTGCATATTTGACTTACGGACTTGTTTGTTTTTTCCAATGACTTATAGACTTACCTATTCTTTCTTTTGAATTCATGGATTGTACTTTAAACGGACTTGTGAATTATTACAAAATCAAAGGGTATATTTGAAACTTCTTCAAATATGCCATTTTGTACAAACTTTTGGTTGTTGAAGACTTTAATCTTTAACTGCTATATATATTTATCATTTCTTTATAATAGTGATATTAGCACTGAATATAACTTTGAAATAGTTAAAATAATTCATACTTATTATAATTAATATTGTTACCATTTCTTTTTTGCTTTTTCTAGACTTCTTTACACTTGCAATGGGTATTGTTTCACATGAAAATGAAGCTAATTGGTCTTGGTTTTTGTTTCATTTGAAAGATATGCTTTATGAAGATTATTCTTTGGTTCTTATGTCGGATCGTCAATTAGGTCTAATTTTAGGGGTTTCGAAAATGTTTTCTTTTTCTTGTCATGCCTACTGTTTGCTTCATATGGAGAAAATTGTTGGTGTTGTCATTACCGGGGTAAAGACGATTCGTCAATTGTTGAGTTATTTAAGCTTTGTGCTCGAGCTTCAAATTTTTATGATTTTGATCGATATATTTCTACATTTAAAGGAAATTAAGGGTACCGCTGTAAATAATTTTTTAAGAGATAAATCTTTTGATCGTTGGATGGAATTGTTGTTTGAACGTAAGAGCTATGGTGAATATTCTTCGACCGTTGCCAACAGTTTTGTAACAGCCCGCAAATCCGTACCCCTTGAGTCAACACTATTCTGTCTAGATCAACTCAAGTTGTACAGAAATACGAACCATTTGGTTAAAGAAGAAGAGTTAGAAGAAGAGAATAGAAAAAAAACAATATCAGAATCTAACCATCGCAGCGGAATAAAATATAATAGATAATAAATGATCTTTACTCAAAATCAAATATATATGTTTATATATTACATCATCAGAGTACATCAATCACAGCTCAACAATATCATACACTGGATATACAACTACTCAACACAGTGGAATATATACATAAACAAATACGGGAGCACGTTTCGTCATCCTGCTCGTCCCCTGAGCTCCACAGCATTTCCTGTATCCTATAATACTCGGTCTGACCCGAGCATTACAGTTAAATAACACCCGTGTCAGTCTGCAATACCAGCGTGAGAAAATCACACCCAATTGATTATTAAAGTTTCTAAATCCTTTGAAAAAAAAAGCATCTCGTAAGACCACGCCATAAATAAACATGTCGGGTTTTTACCTTCCGATAGCTAAAACATTTTTATTAAAATCCTCTGATATTATAATAGTGTCTATAGAAAGTAAAATAGAATCTAGCTGAAATGCTTGCATCTCACGTTTCAGCAATAGTTGGGCACAATCAAAACCGTACGGGCGCGTAGGGAAAATGGATTCCAACTAATGGCTAGGCACTAGGGTACCACCTGTCACAGTACCTGGTCTAGATCAGCGTACCGAGGAGCCACCCTAACTCCCCTGCAACACAAGACCGGAACCATCCCTTACTAGACAGTCCCGAGCAAGATCACCCCGCGGTTGGGATCAGCAACCGCCCACTAAGCCGAAATAAAAGGGGACATCTAGACAGGGATGACCTCACCCTCCAGTGGGGGCTACCCACGAAGCCTTGCTGCATAACCCCTGATTTTCAGCCATTCCCATTTGATGAGGCTTGAGGCTAAGCGTTACCTTTTTAGAATATATCCCTTAGAATGCCCATCGTCCACCTGACGATGTTTACGAAAGCATTCATCCATACAAGTCCGTCCCGGGTTCGAACGGAACCGAAGGCACTATTCCTGCTACATCCATTTTGGAAATATCCTCAGGATTAGTAGCGACTAGCCCTTGCACTTCACTGCTCCGACTTCGACTCCGCACTCTTGTTTTCCACACGAAAATGTACAAACGGGATCGAAGTGGTTTTCGACAAATAAATCTCGATCCCGGTCTCTTCGAACCGATCAGCGCATTTGGCCAATATTGATAGTCGGTTATTTAACTATCAATTAATATTCATAAACATCCATCAAACAATAAATAATTTTCCAAACTATTTATTAATCCCAAAAATATCTTCATAAGATAAATTTCCACTTTTCAAACCCCTTTTGAAAACAGTTTCAAACTACCTTTCTTTCTCAGAATAAATTCCAAGTATTTTCTATTTCCACTGAATTCACCAAGCATTAAACTTTAGATTTTAAAATAATTTAAAATGCTTTACTTTGAAAAATACTTTAAAACATTTAAGTTAAAAAAACTACTTTAATAATTTGTTAAAAATTCATACTATATGAATATTTGAAAATATAGTTACTTTAGAAATATAAAACTAGGTTTCCACTTTTAAACAAAATACTAGTCAACTTTAAATAATTATTACGATAATAGATTTGAAAAATATTTATTTTAGAATTTAAAATATTAGAAATAATAAATTTCCTAAAATATGCTTTTTTTTTAAAAAACAATCTCAAAGCTCTTACTTATATTTAAAAATTACTTTGCAATCGTACTTGGCTATCCACGGAATTATACTTCTCTTCACGTCCCTTTTAAAAATAAATCACCATTTATTTTTAAACAAATTTTCCCATTTCTTTAATAAATTTCCACCTTGAATTTATTTTCCAAATATCCACTAATAAATTTCTTCACTTTTATAAACCCCGTTTATAAATTCTGAAGTCCCATCTCTCCTTTAATAATCTCAGTTTTACACACTTAAATCAATCTTCCAAATTGATTTCCAATTTGCTCCATTTATTCCAATATCCATTAATTTCAGATTTATTTCTTAATTATGATTTAACATTCTTTTAACTGAAAATACCATTTTAGATTTCCCAAATTACTTCTTTATCCCCTTAAGTAAATTTTACTTTGAATTTTAAAATAATTCTTTATTCCTTTAATTTGATATCATTTAAAACTTACAATTCATTTACTTCTATTTATTAAACCTACCATTTCCCATACTCGGAATTATTTAATTTATTAGTATCTAAATATCACTTTCATTCTTTTCAATTTTTTCTTAATTCATTCAATTTTCTATAATTATTTTGCTTACAAATTTACTTCTTTTATTTTCTTCAAAAATCCAAGTTTATATATTTTTGGAATCTCATTATATCCAAATGTATTCAATCAAACCATAGCATTCAATATTCCAATATAATTCATCATAGAATATCAAATAATCACAATAGAAAATATTAAATACTTTAAAATAAATGTTGAGGAATCCTGTTGGATCCCTCCAATCTGTTTTCCCTGCATCCACAGATGTTAGCACAATACCAATTCCACTTCGAGGTGGAATATCGCGGTATATGGGATTTAAGTAAAATATCATCCTCTATTATGCGGCGCATAGGGTCTCATCCGCTATAAAATGCGGGCAATCAATCATTCCAATATATACATATTCCAATATATATATTGATATATATACTACTATATATATTATCATATCAAACCAATCCAACCATTCACCAAATATTTAAATTTAACTATTTAAATTTAAATAGCATCCAGATGAGTGAGATTAACTCACCTTTTGATTTTACTTTCCTGTCTGATCCAATTCCGACCATTTCCTTCATGATTTTAGACCTTGAATAAACATTTATACGATTTATTAATATTTGGATTAATCAAATAATTTTATTAACATTTTTAAATAACCAACCGTCAATTATCCTTCCAAATAAGTTTAATTAACTAGTATCTCAATTTAGACCAGTAATTTAGATTTTCGAATAAATTTCCTATGGTAACTAATTTTCCTAGTAACCCAAAATAATTAGATGAGTTACTTAAACCGGTTACCACTAATACATTATTTCAAATGTAATTGTAATTTTGAAACATGTATATTTCTTTTTTTTTCTACTACCAGTAAAGAATATAAATATCTTAGCTATTATTTCTTTCTGAATCCAAACAATTTAAAACTTCTGTAAAATCTTTTTATCGTATATATATATATATATATATATATATATATTACCAATATACATGTTCTATATACTACACTTTCTCAAGTTCATTACTGTTCAAACCTAGTTAGAATTCAAAATGAAATAAAGAAACGAATAGAGAACCCATACCCAGCCGTAGACGAAACTCACGAACCCTGAACAACATCACATGAACGCAACCTCCCCTGTTTGAAGACGAGTCACCACCTGCCACAAATCGCGAGCCCTAGGCGCAACCCAGTGGCGACATCGCCACCGACCCCACGAGCTCGCCTCCTGCCCTAGGTGTCACTGCAACCTGACGAGTTCGCCATGCCATCAGAAACCCTAATTCGCCTCGCGACCATCGCCTGCAGTGGACGCGGCACCTCACCTGGTTGCACGCGCTTCTGAGTCGAGCGAGATCTTATCGCGTGAACCCCCTATCTCTTTGTGCGCCTCGCGATCTCCTTTACGGTTTCGAACGCAAATCTCGAATTTCGCCATTGCTTCGTGAAATATTTCGATTTATTTGAAGAAAATAAAAAGGGGAATGCTCGGATGAAATATTTTAAAGAAGAAGGTGGCTTGCAGAAGAATTTTGCAGATCTATAGAGTTTTTGAAATGAAAGCTAAAAGTTGTGACGTGAAATAATTTCGGCTGAGTGTTGATACAGCTTTGACTGACAATGAATATATTATACTTTCTTTTCAAATCGTTTCGAATAATTATCCTAAGACGTTTATATACCGTGCGCTCACAAAATTACTCCGATCACTACGAAATTTGAAATCCCATAATAAAAAATATTACGGATCCAATGGAACTGGTTTCGTCGAATTCCGAGACTGTGCCTCAGAAGGCTATTTTTAAATTCAATTTAAACGATATAAAATTTCAAAACTTAACAAAACGCTTTCAAATTCAATTTTAAAAGTTTTATCACCTTCAGTATTATTAATATTAATTTTACAAGCCTTCAAATTATTTTTATTCGGCTTAATACTCCAGATTCAACATTTACCTCAACTTCAAATTATTTAATTCAATAATTAAATTATCAAATAAATAGTGATACTTGAATTCAAGTTCAAATTACTCTATTGAATATTTAAAATCAATTAAATATTCCGATTTTAAATGCTTGAAAATCCGGGTCGTCACATTCCTCCCCCCTTAAAAGAATTTCGTCCCCGAAATTACTAGTTAGGAAGTATGATCCAATGCCCGTTTACTTTTCCTCAAAACCAACAAGTCAACATCTTACCAACGATCTTTTTATATAGAAGACTCATTATCTCTCTTACTAACTTCCCAAACTTTTCCTTAGTTTCCAAGTAACTTTACTTATTCAACTATTCAAATTTTAATTTAAATCCAAATTTTGAATTATCAAAATTTTCTCAAAATTTTTCTAACTCCCTAAATTTTCAAAATTTTTTGCCAGCGTCTCCCTTGCGCGGCTAGCTCGGTACAACTACAAAATGGCTCTACGGCCTCCCAAATCCAAAAAGAAAATCAAAAAGCCAAGTGGCTAGATCCACAGAAATTTAAACACATATCTTTTGTCGAGCAATTCAAAGTTATCTTCTATAATCAAAACCAATTTTCTTTTCCTTTATAATACTTGCATATCTTGTTTAACAATAATATCCAATCACAACATTCAAAATCGTTTCGCGTTTCTTTTACAAAAGTTTCATTATTTGCTTTACTTAAGCCCGTTTGATGTAACTATATCAGTCGTACGCAATATTGAATCCGATCGCCTACTCGATCACACAATTTCATTTCCGAACTAGTATCGTCCCCCCCCCGACTTCCTAGTGCGGACTCAGATCTGGTTTCTTGATCAGAAACCGTCATTCTCCTTGCATAGTCATAACTATGATAGAGAATTTCCAGAATCAATCAAAATCCATATGCAGGGTTCGCCGTCGAAAATCGAGCGAAAAATCCTAACTCGGATCGATAAAATTATCTCGAAATTTTGTGTTCGAATCTGAATCAAATAGCTATGCGAATAAAATAATATACGTACATCCTACGTAATTAGCCCAATTGATTTTTAGCTATGCCAATTCTCTTTTATTCATATTCATTTTGATTTTTATTCACTTATTCACAACCATCCAAATTCACAACCTTCAGTTTAATTTCCATTCAATTATTCACTTGGAATAATTTTCTCAATACCATATTTACTTAAGAATTTCATTTTTCATTTCTTAAGTTTAATATAAATATTGTATACACTTCTTACATTAAGTTTCACTTTACTATTGAAGTTTATTTTCATTACTATTCACCTTGCCCTAACAATTCCATTTGAATTCAATTTGGCTTCCACTTTGAATATTGAATTAGTTTCACTTACTAATTAATTTAAGCCTCAAATAAAAGTTTGCTTGCAAACTCTTTCCTTCTTTTAGTTTCTTTGAACAATTTTTCAGTTCATCTTACTTTACTTATACAAATTAAATTAAAGTTCAACATTCAGTTATAATTCTATTTGCTTAACAATTTTAAATCATTTGTAGTTAGTGAAATTTTTCAAAAGATTCAAAAAATTTCTAACTCCCAAAATTTTCGGAAAATTTTGGCAGAGTCTCCTTTGTACGGAGGAGCTTTTGCAATTTGACAAAAGATATAAATATATATACATCGACCCACACGGTCGGAAAACAGAAAAACAGTTCATATTTCCTATTTGTATTGCGTAGGCGTACCTTATTTCGCATTTTTAAGCAAGCGGGTATTTATTTAAGCAATTAGCGCAGTCAAAACCAGTCAAACAGCTTCCAAAAATCTGTACTTACTCAATTTAAACATGTAAGTGACAAATATACAAAGTTTATTAACATTTTACTTAATTTCAATAACTAAACACATGCATAACATAAGCAATATCTTCCAAACAACACTTATAAGTAATTAATAAAGTTTCAACCACCAATTCGATTGCTCTCACTCGCTTCCAACCAATTTTGATGCCATTTTATTCAATGTTAATGGCCCACAATTCAATTTCTTAAATTCAATCCATTTTTAATCCAAACAAGCTAATATTCAATTCAATTGATTTCAAAATCAGTTTTATTTCACTTCTATCAATTCATAGAATTTATTTAATCTCATTTTCATCAAATGACAATTTACTTCTATGAAATTTGACCATATGCAAGAGAATAAATAACTACATAAGCTTGTAACCACTTTAAATTGATTTCAACTCAATTTATAGTCAATTCCTTCCATTTTAATTCATTTGCAACCATTTCAATTTTTATTTTTATTTACTTGAATTTTATTTACCACTCAAACCATCACTATTTCAATTCTATTTTGTTTAACTTGAGTTCATTTCCAGCTCCATTCGTTTAAATTAAATTACTATATTTCATTGAATTAATATGAATTCTAATTCACATTCAATAATTTATTTCTGGATTCCTTTCATTTTATAATGAGTCCATTTCCAATTTATCTCTACTTGGATTTATTTTTTTATTTGCAATACAAATCACTTTTAAGTTAATTCAATTCCATTCAACTTCAATTCAAATTTAATTCACTTACAATTTCAAGTTGAATTTCTATTGATAACTCAAGCTTCACTTTCAAATTTTATCATTTATTCACAACTCAAATTTTTATTAACCAATTCGAGTTCCATTTCCATATTCCGCTAATTAATCTTGGAACATTCCATATTATTTTCATCGAATATTTATCCCATAATTCATTTACAAACTAAACATTTGTCACCACAAATTTGATATTCAACATACATTAAATCAATATTTGATTTTTATTTCAAAATCTCTTTATCTATTTTACTGGAGTTCAACCTATTTATTTTATAAGTTAAGTTTTGGATTTTCATTCACTTTCCAGATTTCAAAACTATTTTATTTTGACTTATTTATCTCATTTCTAAATTTTATAAGTCACATTTTACTTATATTCACACTTTCATCTATCCACAATCAATCTCATTCACATTTTACTTTTTAACTTAGCATTATACCTTTTTACTTAGAATTATACATTTTATTTAGACAAGTATATTTTTATTATTCCATTAACATTTTAAACAAGATTCCAGAGTTTAAACAATTTTCCAAATTTTCAAAATCACTTTTGAAATCAACTACATCCAAAATCCTTTGGCAAATTCAGTCCTTTGAATTTCAAAACCAAACCCAATTCGCAAACAATTCCAATTTAAAACAATTTGGTCGCAATTTCTCTCTTGGAAACTCGAAAATGAACATCGATGATGCTGCAGTCATCACCGACGTTATTTTCCAGCGACCGAAAGAGAATTAGATGCTTTTATCTCTTTAAAACCCCTTTCAAAAATTTTAAATTCCAAATCTATCCATATTCAATTCCAATTCAAAAAATATCCCCAATTGCAATTCCTTTAAATCTATATCCAAACATTCTCTGGAATTTTATCTCATTTCAATTTTCAAATGTTTCTCTGGAATTCTATTTCAAAATTATAATCACCTTTACAGTTTACATTTACAAATCTCATTTGTATATGAAGTTTATTTCAATTTATAATTACATTTATAATCTATATTTCAAATTCCATTTTGTTATATGAATTTATTCTTCAACTTGGTTGTAAGTTTTCAATTTCTTATTCAGTTTCTACACAATAAAGTTAATAATTTAATATTATCATTCCTTAACGATCAGGCATCCAAATACTAAATACTTTACAAAAATTATATCTTTTTTATACAAAAATAATTTGGGTAAAATTAATTCATTTACCCTACTTTAAAACAATACTGTGTCGAATTGTTCTATTCAAGTGTTTAGAGATCCCTATCAATATACTCGTGTTGACCAGAATCCATAAACTACTCAATAAACCAATCAACACAATATAAAATTATTTTATATTCACAAACAAATATGCGCTCATATTTATTAATATGCTCAAACTCAGTCTAGAGTACTATTGACTCTATTTCAATGAGTAATTCCCACCAGAGCCAAGGTTATCACCAACCTGGCTCTGATACCACTGTAACAGCCCGCAAATCCGTACCCCTTGAGTCAACACTATTCTGTCTAAATCAACTCAAGTTGTACAGAAATACGAACCATTTGGTTAAAAAAGAAGAGGTAGAAGAAGCGAATAGAAAAAAAAACAATATCAGAATCTAACCATCACAGTGGAATAAAATATAATAGATAATAAATGATCTTTACTCAAAATCAAACATATCTGTTTATATATTACATCATCAGAGTACATCAATCACAGCTCAACAATATCATACACTGGATATACAACTACTCAACACAGCAGAATATATACATAAACAAATACGGGAGTACGTATCGTCATCCTGCTCGTCTCCTGAGCTCCACAGCATTTCCTATATCCTATAATACTCGGTCTGACCCGAGCATTACAGTTAAATAACACCCGAGTCAGTCTGGAATACCAACGTGAGAAAATCAAACCCAATTGATTATTAAAGTTTCTAAATCCTTTGAAAATAAAAGAATCTCGTAAGACCACGCCACAAATAAACATGTCGGGTTTTTACCTTACGATAGATAAAACATTTTTATTAAAATCCTCTGATATTATAATAGTGTTTATAGAAAGTAAAATAGAATCTAGCTGAAATGCTTGCATCTCAC